>NC_051165.1:154552613-155187613 GCF_013339725.1 Rhipicephalus microplus | reverse complement strand
TTAGCTTTTAAAGATGCAAACCACAAAGGTTGACAGCTCAAAATGGCACCGATAAACCCATCGCTAAAATAGTCTATACATTTCCGTGGCTCTGTATGCATGCTAGTGTACATGCGCACGTAAAATTAGACATTCAAGGAGGGGGCAAGGAGAGGCGTCGGAGTCAAACCCTCACTCCATTGGCTACATTATTGGCACCCTCACATACGGCAAGACGAATACACTCAGCCACCATTGGGCTACGGTGGTAAATACTAACGCAGTCATGAGGATTTGCGAGACAACCGCTTTATGTAACGTAACACGTGCGGAGGCACGCAGTTAAACCATCGAGCTCGCAATGCGAGAAGTAAAAAAAAAGATACACAAAAAGGACAGCAACGTCTACGGCGGCGGCTAGACAGAGCTGCGGCGCCATTTTGATTACCGCCGTATAACGCGCCCGCACGACTCCCAACATTCTTTTTTTATTCCGGGTTTCGCGCGGCGAGATATCCGCTCGGTAACGACCCATTTACGAGCCAAGTGCCGCGAGGGAACTAGCCCCCTTTTCCCCCAGCCTCGTGTGCACGCACGCACACTAACTATCGCACTCAGGCGATGGCTGTAGCGCTGCCCGCTCAAAATAGTGAGCCGCCGTTGCCCTTCCCCACCACACCTCTCACTTACCACCCGCCACCACACATCGTCCTAATACGACCGAGACACGCAAACGACGCCTCACCTCGCCCCCTCCGCCCTCTCGAACTGATAGCACCGCTTTTCTCCCCCCTCCTTGGTGGCTGCCTAATACCGTGCAACGTTCGACCACGTCCCAGAGGAAAAGCAGATAGGCACCGAACCACAAATCAAAGCAAGCTCAGAACGTTTCCAGCCTAAATGACCGCCTTCAGCAGTATTTCTCTCACTGCATGTTTTGCTTTTCTTTCTTTCCAAACGATCTGTGCACCTTCTCCACCTCAAGGTGGCTTTCTGTACGAGGCACCACTTTCCTCAAAATATTCTACATGTCCCGACTCTCTCCCTCTTTCACACACACACACACACACACACACACACACACACACACACACACACACACACACACACACACACACACACACACACACACACACACACACACACACACACACACACACACACACACACACAGAGAGAGAGAGAGAGAGAGTAAAATGTGAAAGACCGCCACAACGGGTCAATTTTATTGCGCGCAGGACCTTCACGAGGCCCGGACGTCTTCGCTAAACGTGCGCTGCCGAACGAAATTGGACGGCGAATAATGCGGCGATAGAAAAAAAAAGCGAGAAGCAGAAAAACACCCTCTCCTTTGGCGTCCTCCTTTCCTTTTACGAGCTCGTAAAACGAGGCGCATCATCCGAGCGGTCCGAGACGCAAAAACATTCGCGCACAACTGACTGCATCAGCGGACTATACAGTGCGCCCACCCTCGACGGAGAATACGATCGGAGGGAGACAGCAAAGCAACAATAATAACAAAATAAAGGAAGCAATCAAAGGAGACATTGTGCGAGCAGAGAAATAGCGCCTTTTCCTTTCTCCTCAGCCTATCATCCTCCTAGACAGAGAAAGACGGGGCGTCCCGGTCTATTTAAGCGGCTAAATGAAGCCCTCACACATGGGTGGTGTGGACGTTTCCTCGAGACGCTGCGACTACTTGTCAGCTGCCGCTAAACCCCCAGCCGTATATGTACGCCTGTACAAGCTGACTGGGGCGTGTCAGTGCGGGTATACAGGCCGTACAGAAGATCTGGGCGATCGAGCCCCCCGTAATGGCCCGGCTTCCCAAACTGCAGTCGTAGCTTTCACCCTGCTTGCATGCAATCCCCGAGATGGAGGGATAAAGAGGCGTGCGCTCTCCTTCAAGGGCTTCCCGGTATATTTGCGCTACTGCAAAGTTAAAAGCCGTAAGGCAAACACTACGCGTCGTAATTGAACGCCGTACACTCCCATCCCTCGATCGTCGAAAAGAGGTGAGCCTTCTCTTCTCAACTCTCGTTCTTCCAGACGCGGGTGGGCGTATAAAAGGCTGCAAACTACAATCTGGCCCCTTTCGACAGACGCGACGTGAGCCGCCTATAGCTATAATGACAAGCCGGTTGACTGCAACTGTTAAAGATGATCTACGCGGCGCTTGCAGCGGGGGAAACGAGCCCATTTGCTGCCTTCAAAGGAAGTCACGATGACTGGGATAGTTACAAACTACGGTCGCGTGGTAGCAATAAGTTGAATGCACGTGCCAAGAAAATAAAGAAAGGGTGGGGGAGGACAGCGTTACCCATAATGCACACATATATAGAAGAAGTACGCGCGGCAAGGAGGGGGGCGGGTGTTCGAACCTCCCCTGAAAATTTTCAATTTTTACGTGTATATACGAACATACATATAAAGAATCGTTGAGCCAACAACGGAATAAATTTCTGGCGAAGCCTCTGGCAAGAAAACGAGGTCGTACGAAAAACAACACTTACTTGGATGGTGAGCTGGTCCAGAGAAGAGATCAGATCCTGCGTCGGACGCCTGCAAAGAACGAAACACCTGTTGTTAGACGCACGTGAACACACAAACTATATAGCCAGTATACGACACGCTCACTCAATATTGTACCCCCCCCTCCCATTTGCACACAGCCAGACACTCATTCACTATGCATATACACATTTACAGCACAACCCACTAAATGACTCGATCGTGGAAGGCACATGAAGACAATTCCACGCACAGGCTACATCAGAACAAAGAAAGCGCTTCAATATTTGGCCAACGAACTCGGTCGAAGAGCGCATTCTAATAATGTCGAGACACGTACCCTCTCACAAAATCCATGTGCGACGGTAGCTTACGCGTCATCAATGACCTCTTCTAATTGATGTTACTCTCATCTATAGGGGCATATGTTAAATAGCAGGTCCGTTCGTAACATTAATCGATCAGACAGAAGGATCTTTTGTGTATGTAGATCGTTCTGCTGACTGCCACTAACTGTGTTTCGCTATAGCAGAACATTATATTTATTTATTTATTGTACTAAATGTCAACATCGATTGCGACGACCCTCCGCGACACGCTGCGAGCAAACCGTAAATGTCGTGCTCCGTGTCCGACACCAAACTACCATTCATCGCGCACAAGCTGGGAATCACATACATCTTCACCGTCGGCATTATTACACCTCTCCGCGACAACTTTCCGGTAGCTATCAATTCAGTACACGTGTTGCGAGAGCACGCGCGGTCTTCGGGCTTTACGCGACATGATGAATCATTTGCGAGCGCCCGGGAAACACACGCAGTAAACTGGGTCAAGGTCGCTCTAACTTCGAATGCTCGGTGAAGATATAGGCCGCATGTACAGCAGCTTTTACGTTGCAACTATGGCGGCCCGCTATATAGTTCAGAATGCGGAAAACGACTGCATCCCGCACCACATTGAAATAATAATAATATTAATAATAATAATATAATAATAATAATAATAATAATAATAATAATAATAATAATAATAATAAACAGTGCACCTCCATTTTGCCTAATGGTAATCGAGGTCTCGCTTGGGCGGTTATAGTAATGCGAAGGAAGTTCGAGCAGCGCAACGAGACAGAGCCGTAGAAATTCAATGCGAGACTACAATTTTGAAAACTTGTAAAATTACGCAATCTTGTTCTGTTCGTTAGAACGTTGCACGAACACTCGTAAGCCACATGCATGTACACGCGCGGAACTTGACAAGCGTTCGCCAAAAATACCTGTCTGTCACGTGCTTCTACGAAGCCAGAACTGCAGGTTTCTAGTATGGAAGGCCAAAACATTCTAGAACCTAAGATAACCAGGCGACGATGATTTCCAGCGCTCAATGTCAGCAAAGCTCCCGTTACCTTTACATTACAACACCCCAAGAGCTGACGTACATGCACACACGTTGCCGTGCTCACAAAAAAAAAAACAACAAAAAAACGGGGAATTTGGTAGCGATACACACCGAATTCGATATTTGACTTACTTAGGACGATGTTCAAACGAAAGAGAGGCGGCATCACAAGAATCGGACGGGCACACACTCGCACACAAAACACAAGAGCACTTCGCAGGAGCACACCAGTCACTATTGTATACACACCAGTCACTATTGTATACGTTTGTTCAGCGTATACAGTTCGTTTCAAGTTACATCAAGAGCACAAGCTTCAACCACGTTTTAAGCTTTAGACGCCACTATTACTTTCACTCGAGTGCATCTATCTACTCCATTTGTTCGCCCGCTTTCATCCACGTTCTTTTAGAATATCCCATTTATCTTCGTTCCATATGCAGATATAGCGCGTTCGCAGAATTCACGTTTAAACAAGGGAAAATTTGTCTTTTACAGATAGCTGTCATCACGCTCTTTCGAACGCGTTAGTTTCAAGCGTTATCACCAAGAGGCCGCCGCATGCGCCGCGCGAGAGCGGCAACGATCTGTCCATCGCACCCCTATTACCTCGAATGCACGTACACTGCATGCTGCGGCATACGAAGGCCTCACCCACAAGGATTTCCAATCAGCCACGTCCTTCGTTATACCTGCTTTGCTTATAATGACCGCAAAGTGCACCCACGGCGAAACCCGACGAAACGATAAATCATTCCCAACAACTTGCAGCGCACAGCATTCGAGGCGTAGCTATCGCAAACATCCACGAGGGTCGACCATAAAGCGCGAGCAATGCATCACGAGCGAGCTCGACGACAAGGTTCATAATCATCGCTGCTGCAACCAAGTATATTTATCCAATTACGGCCAGCCTATTTTGCGTTATTACGCAGCAGGTAGCATAGACACTCCCTGAACACGTGGATTCCCGCGAGAAGCGATCGATCGAAACCCAGTTCGAGGAAAGACCAACGCCCAAAAAGAACAGACGGCACACGTGCAGACCGACAGGGCGATATACTCCGTTCACGCAACTACGCGCAGTCTCCGAGGCAAAGTCGCTCATCGACCCAAATAACGTACGCGCAATTTAGCGCGCAATTGGAGCACTGTCTCGTCGTCCGCACCAACTGGAGCGACATAGGGGCAATTAACGAGATTTCCATTTCTCGCGACCAATTATGTGCGCATGCGCGCGGCGAACGAGGAAAAGTCGTACTCACTCGCGACTCGTATACCCCCCGCGTCGTCGACACGATAACGATAATGAACGAAGGTAGTGAATGTCGGGGAAAACGATTACGAACGAATGTCGCTGCAGATTCCAGAGACTCTGAGATCGGTTCACAGCTGCCGCCACAACTCGTAAGGAGAAGGGCGAAGAGCGTCGTGTCGCATCAACACCGAGGACGATTAACAAACGCTGCCAGAATCGGCATCGCACCAGCTCCGTTATCGGCGAGCCATTTGTCACCCCACCATTGTCTCTGTGCAACAGCGGCGCCAGGACTCGTAATTCAATGCGGCGAACGAGTGTGCCTATCCCGTCAGGAAAGTACGGTACCAGCTGGCGTTGCCCTATCTCAATCGCAGCTGCAGTGCAGAATAAAAAAAAAAAAAAGAGGGGGGAGGATAAAAAGTAACTCAATTATAAGAACAACAACAAGAAGCGAATACATGAATGCAGCCTTATTGGCTGGCTATCCACCTGCGCCACATGTTGAATGGCGGGAATATGTTAAAACAAGAACAAACACAAACAAAACATTTTGGAGACTCTATATACAACGTAAGCGGAGTAGATAGATTAATACGCAAAGGATAGAGTGAAAATATTCAAGCGAAAATTCTGCAGACAAAAAAAAAGGGGGGGGGGGGGGGGGGAACGGGACGGAACGGCGCAAACCAGAGCCTGCGAACCTTTAAAATGTGGCCTGCAAAAAAAAAAAAAGAAAAAAAAACTGTGTGGCGCACATGACATCACACTTATTATGATGCCTGTAAGATCGACACACATATATCGCACCGCATGCAGCTTTGCAGCTGTGCGCCCGTGTTCCCAGGAACGTTTATCACGTTCCTTGTATACTCCATTGTCACAAAATGACAGTGCAGCAAGTCGTCTTCGTGACATATTTCGGAAGGAAAATAGTAATAAAAGATAGCTCATAGAGCATGCGTAGTCATAACAAATATTTTACGGCTAAAATAACAAGAGAACACTATCATACAGCAACAAGCTGAAACGAAAGAAAGAAATAGAGACAAGGTCGAAGAGTACTATAGCGCACAGGTGGGTCAGTGATACGGAAGACCGATATCGCGTTCGATAAAAAAGGACACACACACGGTCAGAAAAGTAGTTCACCTGCGCAGCGAGGCCCGGGAGCCTCTGTAGACGCAGCACAAATGAACCTTCTACATGGATTAAGTTCACCACGAGCTTTCGATGGAACAAGCGACGCACAAGACACGACTGATTGATGACCACTCGCTAAGGGCCGTTTCCGGCTCGTCTCTCTCTTTCTCACACAGAACCATATAAAATCGATATATCGCTGACATTTATTGCGAAGAGAACATTTGAGCAGCTGCATGAACGTCGTATATACAACCTAGGAACCATATCGTTTCAAATCGCAGCGCTGCTGCCAACGACGCACGATTAACTGAGAGGCGTTCAATGAAACGGGACAGCACTGCTCCCACTTCCTGCAGCGCTGAACACGTCACTGTGTTTGCAGGTTTACGGATAGGCAGCCGCGCACAAAGTGTCAAGGATTGCAGCTGTGGCGTGCAAGTGCGTGCGCGGTATATCTCGTCTACGAATCGCGAAACAGCGACGCCTGCGAGGACGCAATGTCCTTTATCATCGTTGAGAGTTTAGCAAGAGAGAGAGAGAGATCAGATCAAAAGTGGTCGCATCGATCACCAAGGCACGTGGTGCCGTCAAGATGTCGAGCGGTTTAGGATCACAAAACGCGGAGCGATCCGTCAGCAACATTGTGGCGCAATCCTGGACGTTCCTGTTTACTTTTTTGTAGTGAGCATTGGATACACCGATACAATCTGCGAACTAAAGCAATAACATGTTCGAGCTAAACCTCCCGAACGAACACGCGATTTGATTGATTGATGTGTAGGGTTTAACGTCCCAAAACCACCAAGTGATTATGAGAGACGCCGTAGCGGAGGGCTCGAGAAATTTTGACCACCTGGGGTTCTTTAGCGTGCACCCAAATCTGAGCACACGGGCCTACAGCATTTCCGCCTCCATCGGAAATGCAGCCGCCGCAGCCGGGATTTGATCCCGCGACCTGCGGGTCAGCAGCCGAGTACCTAGACCACCGCGGCGGGACGAACGAACACGCGGACAGCAGAAGTATGCCCACACATGTGCGCACCCTTATATATGCGTCGGCAAATAACAGCGAGCAATATCGACGGTGGGAGGCGATCAATTATGGAAATCAGAAAGCACTTATTTTTTCTTCTGTCCGCTTATCATTCGTTTAAACGCGCATTTCTACCGAAATTGGCGCACGAAAAATAACAGTAAAAAAAGAAGGAAGTCGCTGTTTTATCGCGGCGGAGATTTCCAGCAGCTCCAGTACTATAGGGCGGGGAAAACAAGCCACGAAAGAGGGAATTAACGATTCGCCAGCGGCGTCGAATGATAATTTTCCTGGCACGCCAAAGCGACACACGCTCGTATCGATCGAGGGAAAACAATAATACAAACGATAAAACGGTACAACGCGCCTATCTGAGCAGCTTGAGGAGAGACGAGGCAGAGATGAAGAAGGGGAAAGGAAAAATTACCGAGCGGAGAACGAGGCCAGACAGGCGCCCGCGAGATCATTTACATACCGACGACAACCGAGATCAAATCGCTCGTTACACGCGCAATTTCTTACCCCCCCCCTTCTCTCCCACCTTTCTTTTTCCCCATCTGTACCCGCCCGTAATTTACGTCTTCTTTTGGCCGGCTGCCATGCAGTGCCTTCTTTCCCGCACTTAACTGCAGCCGCGCACGCAACGATTATTTTAATGGCATAAGAGGCCCCCACGTTGATACACGAGCTCTCTTCCTCCTTACCCATCTGCCCCGGCAGTCCCCGTTTGCGACGTGTCCAGAAGCGGCCAAGCATGTGCCCCAGGTCATTACTTGCCAAAACAGCGAAAAAGCTTTGCGCGGAGGACAAAAAAAAAAAAGAATAAAAGACTAACGCAACTGCACAACGCAGAAGCAAATCGAAAATTATTGCGCGCCGCAAAGGAGGCGGAATGAAGATGGAGCGCACGCAAACGTCGTCGAGTCTATGATTCACCGAAGACACGCAAGAAACACATCTGCAAGTGCGCAACGCAACAACTCAACCCCCCCCCCCCCCCCCTTATTTTTTTTTTCTTTTGCAAGTCCAGACACTGGGGCGTGCATCAGTCATATACAACGATACAAAAAAAAAAATGGTGGGGGCTAACGACAAAGGCGCCGCTTTACCGTATCGAGTATAGTTTTGTAACGGCTACAGCAATACCACCTCTGACATGGCCAGCGCGTGGCACTGCAATTCGAACTAATGTACGATCGACCCATTATTTGTTCGCGTGCCGCGCTTGCAGCATCGTTTATGCACACATCGCCGTTCCCTGCCGGCCGTTGCACAAGGGAGTGTCCAGAACAACGCTTTAGCTGTGCACCCTTCGTAAACGCATCGGAGCTCACCTCAAGCCCACGCACGCATGCACGCCACCCCCCCCCCCCCCCCCTCACACACACACACGACTGTACTCGACAAGTTTTGAGTGTTAGCTTCCGTTGTATAGACACAGCGTTTATCTCCTCGATACGCCATCATGTAGATTTGTGCAAGCGAGGCGAGTAATCGATTTTGGTCAGGGGAAAAATAATGATGTAACGGTTCCTACGAGGAACCATGGCTTTCCTGATGTTGAGCAGGAATCGAGTTCGAAGATTGTATAGGTAAACAGTGACGAGAAAAGAATGGGTTTGCGTGTACAACGCAGCGAGTTGTACATTTATTTAAAATTGCACGCCTTCCTCGCGCGCGATGGCTGCATTGTGTTTGGCTTAGTAGGTCGGTTTGAACAAAAGGCGCCTATGTGAAGAAAATGCGTGCACGATCGTCTTCGATTCCAAAACGATAAGTTGGCAAACTTACAATGTTTGCGCGGCTGATCAGCATTTTATTGAGGCGCATCAAACGGCAAGGCTCGAGTGAACGCAAAATGCCGAAATACTCGCGTTGTCGCCATTTTGCCGACAACGCGAGACAGCGATCTGTGGTCGAGTATATATAGTTGACTGGACACCCATTTGCTGTTGCCGATGGGTTCGAAAGAGTTACCACACTTTCAGACAGGATTATATCGCTAGGCAAACACAATGACGAAAACAGGGCACCATAATGCACACTCGCTTCGACTGTGACGCCGGACAACTTCCTAGAAGGTCATTCGATCCTACCACGGCATGGTCTATCCCAGTGTAGCAGTCGAATAACGTCATTCGACCTTATTAATCACATTAAAAACGCCCAGTGTGACAAGCGTTGCGCCGACTACCGAATTATATTGGCCCAAAGGAAGTAAATTCTAAAGTCAAAGAGCACCAATGCGACAGAAAACACGCATCGTTTTCGCAATACGTGTGCTCAATCAACGAGTTTACGCAGCCAAGTTGGCATGGTCTTACCTCCATTCCGCGGCACTTGATAGCTCTAATAGAGCGAGGAAAGAATACATCAAGAGACGGAATAAAGAAAAAAAAAAGATGCATCGCTTAGGCCGATACGAGCACTTCACAGCCGAGTGCGTGAGCGTGCGCTTTAGAAAGCGAGCCAGGGAGCAACTCGAAACGGCCGGCGGAGCTGTGCAGGCGACGAGGAGGAAGAACGGGGTCCGATAAAGAGCGCGCGGAATCCCAAAGCAAACAGCGCAGGCTCGTATCGGGTACCGCGTCGCCCTTTTTTTACGATATATTGCCCGGATTCGTCGTAACCCTCGTTCGTGTCGGCCTGGCTCTATCAATTGCAACACAGCGCTGGAACGCGCGTTCATTTTGTTATTATTACCGCCTACGTAGAGGCAAGTCGGCCACATGTGGGGAAGGGGAGTGGCACGTATATAGACCGATAGGCAGGCAGCAAGAAATAAAGCAAGAAATGAATGATCTCGAGTGGCCCGCTTCGCCTGTCAATTGCTGTATACCGCGGGCCTCGCAATGAAAACGGTGCGCCGCGCAACGCATTCAATAGGCGGCGCAGCGAAGAAGCGCGAGAGTGCTCAGACTCCGCGAGAAGGACGCCGTGCCGTCCGGCGGGTGGGCGGCAGCTGCGGCGAGATATCACCGTCGCGCGAATCGGGGGTGGATAAGTGCGAGCGGCATCGGTGCCGCCGACAGCCACCGCAAGTAGCCGAGGAAGCAGCGGACGTTTCAGCGAATGACACGCACTCACGCACGCTCAGACTCGGCTGAGCAGGTCGATGGACCTTAGCGAACCAAGTTCGTGAGAAGATCCAGCTATACGTCGTGCGTGCGTGTGACACGCACGTTGAGGAGATAGATAAGGTCGCACTCCCCGCGTCGATAACTCGGACGAACGGAGTGGAGAGAGAGTGGAGATGGGGGGCTGCGAACACGCGTATTAGTGAAGCCTGCAGACGAGGCGCCAAAATGAATGTCCGCGAACGCAACCGCGTGAGCTACATGCCGGATTCGGCGCGCAATCATAACTCAACGCCGCGGGGTCGCGCCAGAGATAAGCAAAGCCCTTTCTCCGACAAGCCGCTCTGCCGACGTTGCACCCCACTGGTGGGAGGAGGAGAAGGAAGACGGGGCTACGACAAGAGTGTGCAGAGGAGCAGGCAGCAAAGTAGAATGGTACAGGAACAGAAAATGGCGTGAGGTAACTAAAAAAGCAAAAAAGCCATACATAACCGCTAGCAGCGCTTTGTCGGGCGGGTTCTGTCATGCGTCGCACGCGCCGCGGAAGCCCCTGTCGCAGCCTCGCGAGGAACCCCGTCGCTTATCCTGTACACACCGGCCTGGTGTACAGAGAGCGATTGCTGGCGGCTCTACGGCGTGCAAAGAAGCTAGTCTGGCACGTTTCTCCGCAAGAAGCCTGTGTTTCTCTCTCTGCCGCAAGCAGAGAGAAAACGGTGGCACGGAGAAGCGCATACGAATGTCGAGACCGTGAGAGTTGACCCATGCACTGCTACGTCGAACACTGCCGTGCAAGGAGGTGCCAAGTAGGTACGACGAACCCGCTCGACAGCTAGACGAGCGAGTCACGTTGCCTGCATTTTAGCATAAGTGCTTCTCAATGTCTGCCGCCCCCCCCCCCCCCCCCCAAAATAAAGAAAAGGAAAAACACATCTGAAGGTATGTCGAAGTCGTGCGTATATAGTAAGGATACGCTTATACGAAAAGGCTTTTAAAAGTAACTTTTACGACTACGTGGTTGCGTGTCCCCGTCGCGAATTCCACGGCGTGGACGAAGACTCGGCATACCGTCCATAGAGAAACAGTACTAACATTAAGAGCGGACAATCCTGTAGGGCCCTGTGGCCCAGATGCAGCGCTGCTTTCAGCGGGTTCGTCAGACGCGATAACGTCTTCAGCATAAATAAGATAACTTTTATTTTTCCGAAAGTCGGGACTTGAACCCGTACACCCATGAACCAAAAGCGAGTGTCTTTACTACTTATCCACACACCCATTCTTCCTCAGGGGAATACGTGTACAGGTGCATCGAATCACATGAATGTGCCTCCTTCTGCAAAACAGAATGCAGAAAGAACACACTTTCTAGTTATAATTTGCTGTTGTTGTAAGGCATTAAATGTCCTCAGCGGGACATGATGTAGAGCGGATATGAAAAATAGCACAAAATAATAAAAATTATTTGCAAACAATTGATGCTTAAACTTGGGTATTCAATGTCCTCCTGAGGAGGCTATTACATGTTTTAAGAAAGGAGTAATAGCTAGCATGGGTACGCCATCTAGCTGTTGGTCAGACCCTTTCTCGCTGGGCCGCAAAAAGGCTCAAGTGGCCACTCTTTATAATGTCTCTATGTACCGTCTGCGCTGCACCGAACAAGCAGGAGGAGCGTTGCGGTGCAGTACCAGGCTGGAATACAGCTTTCGCGACTAGCGTCGAAAAAAAGCGTGGACGTGGTGCTCTACTGACGGTGCTGCCTCCTAGCTGCAGAGAGGCAAGGTGAGCGAGCCGTTTACTTGTCTATAAGGCCTCTAATTATCGACAATCAGCGGCACAGCCGCTACCCGCCCTCTTCGAACGAGCGTAGGCGCGGTGTCCTAACGGCGTTGCCGCGGGCTAAACGCTCATTGACACGTCGTTAGCGGCTGACGTCCCACACAAGCGGGCTAATGAACGCAGGCCAACGGGGCACCTTCTAGGCCGAGCCAGAAACACACGAGGTACAAAATAGAGAAGAACGGGTCAATAGAGAGGAACTGTGCGTTTCCGCAGGTATACGAAAATGCCCAGCTTTACACAGCACGGTGGCCACATTGGAAGGCTCCGTCCGGGTAATTCAAGTATCCCACCTGATATGCCCAGCATATCACATTTCGGTATCGCAAGCCGCACGACGTACACTCCAAGTGCTGGATCGGAGCACTTGGAGATGCACTCTGAGATGGCAGGTGCACGGCGCCTACCATCTCAGAGGCCATGGCCCACGCCGGTCCTAACACAGCGGATGACAGACTTGCGCGAGTTATTAGAAGCAACTGCGACGTACTCTGCATCTCGTGAATTCAAAAAGAAGATTGGGGGAAAAAAAGAGGAGGAGGAGGGGACGTGAAACACGCGATTACAGAGATAACGAACGAAGGTGTGCTCACCAACTTGTTGCGCACCCTGCAAGCGAGGCATGAAGACAACTGGAAGACAGGCGCGCGCGTCGTTCGCGAGTTTTTATTATTATTATTATTATTATTATTATTATTATTATTATTACTTGCTGCCTTATTTTCATCGTTCGCAGTATTTTCGTCTTTTCGTCAGCGCGCAAAGCGCAACCTGGCATACGAGAACAAAAAGGGTTGGCCTGCGGAGCATGCTCGCTCGACTGTGCGTTGCGGCCCCCGCCAACAACGGCGCAGCCTTCTTGTTTTTTTTCTATGACAGCTGGAATTCCTGTTTCGCTAGGGCGCTGCGTGATAAATCGCAAAGCCGCAGGAAGAGGAGCAGCACACACACACTTGCGCAATCGCTGCACGCAAATAAAAATAAGAAAAATCACGTTGCCCATCTCGTTTCCCCGTCTCATCGCATCTCTCTCTCTCTCTGACATATTTTTTTTTTCTCACTGACAAATGCACACACCGCCCCCCGCGAGCATTGCTTGCAACGGAGTAGAAGAGCGTGCCCAACGTAATAACGTGCAACTTGTCTGTTGGCCGACCAAACCCAAAGAACGGGCGGAAAAGAAATGGCCTTGCTCCGGCAATCAAATAAAGCTTACGACATCTCCGAACAGATGTGCCGCAGAGGCGAATGCGGCGAGCGAGCGATTATGCAAACGCCTGGCAGCACTCGCGCAATTCGCTTTTCCCGCAGCGCCGAGATGTTATCCGCGAAACGTCATAACGCATTTCGACACGTCTCTTAATGTCCCGCGGGGCGGCGTCCCGCTCGCTACTTCATGCAAGTAGATATCTTCGATACGCCGCCACGAAAGGTTTAAACATATAGAGTGTACTTCCTCCGAGAGCCTATCGCGAACTTCGTCTCGTATGCGTGTGTGTATATATAGTATATAAACCGACGAAGCAGGAAGTTAATCGCCGAAGCAAGAGCGTGCGGTAGTCTTTTTCTATCCTTTAGGCGCGATTATCTGCGCGCCAGGGCTTCTCATTTTTCTCGCTTCGGTGCGGACGCAGACAGGGAGGAAGGTTTAGCGCGAACGCGTTGTAGCCCATTCCGCCCACCCACCCACGCAGACGCGGTGCGTAAACGGATTTACAGAAGAGAAATGGGACAAAATAAAAAGAAACAACCTAAATAATGAAACATGCGATTTTAACCACGGAAGAAGATGATGGATGACGGCAGAAAAACGGCTACGCGGCGACACACACGCGAGCACGCACAGCTTTCGTTTCTATTAGTATAGTAGTAGTATAGTATTAGTGTACTATTAGTATAGTATTGGTGCGATACATGCAGAGAGACGACGGTATGCCGCGCGCCCGGAAACCTACTTTCACGGGAGGTAAATAAAAATGCATTGAGGCCGAATACGTAACGCGCACACGGGGCCCAATGACCTACGAAGATGTAAAATAAAACATATTCGATGAATCAAATCAGCACAACCTGCTTCGCTAACTGGAAAGAGCTCGCGCTGGTTAATCGAGACATCGCACTTTCGTGTCTCCCCACCACCACCCGAACCCGAATTCTTTAAAACCTTCTTCGTCCCTTTTAAGGAATATCAAGAGCACCAGTTTCAAAGTTACTCGAAGTGAAGGGCAGCACAAATAGTTTATTGATCCATCGCACGAAGCGAAAGCGCAAGAATAAATAAATAATTAAATGAATAAATAAAAACTGCGGGATTTCATTTCTGATGTCATAATGAAACTGGACGGATTGCAGCGTTTGTAACATACAAAGTCCCATCGTGAAAACAATTTCCAATCTAAGCACGAACGCATGCATTCCTCTTCTTTTCTTGTGGTATAACATGCCGCGTATCCCTGTGTCGAATTCGATCGAGCGATGACAATATTAAACGTACATACATAGAGGCCACCATATCGAACACTCGTTCTGCATTATTACTTCTAGCTCTGCGTCATAGGTTATCAGGAGAAACACGCGTGCGCGAATGCCGCCATCGAGCTCGCCGTTCGGTCAGCGATAAGACTCGAATATATCGCTAGTAATCCGACGGCCTCACTGCAACACAACAGAGGAAGAAAGGCAATAATTGATAAAGTAAGTGAGCCATCTTTGCTTGCGTACCGCCTAATCGTCTACTGCCGTTTCCTTCTCCCATTCACGGACCGAACGACGCCAGGCCGTCGTTATCGCCGGAGGATCGGCCGGTCACCGCGCGGCGTGACAAGGATGGAGAATGAGATGGAACGGCACAAACCCACAGGCTCCATCCGTTTCGCAAACACTTCCTCAACGTTCTAGGCGGGCGAGAGGGCGATTCTCTAGTTGGTAGTAGGTGGCAGGTTCGAATACAGCTGGATGTTGATGTAATGGGGCGGAGTTCGGAGGGGTGATAGTCGGGCGGACGGAGGGGGCGACACATTCGAGAAAAAAAATCACCGTATTGTAGTATTCAAGAGTTCATAACAGTGGGTGGTTGACCACAAATTCGGAAAATTTTGTTTCACTTGTGGACATCATTATGTAGTTACACCGGAACAGATGAACAGAAGAGATGTAGTTACACTGGCTTGACACTAACGAGGCGCTTCTCCCATATATATATACACGCTCCAAGAACAGCGGACTGACGGCGTACAAAAGAAGTCGCCAAACGAGCGACGCGAGAGCGGCGTACACAACGAGCTGTCTCGCGGGGGGCACTGCACACAATACGGCCGGTGGAAAGAAGGGCCGACACGCACGCTTCATCCCGGAGAGCTGTTGCGTGAGCGCACGCATGCATGCATGCCTCCGCACCACAGGCACGCACAAGCGGCAACACCTGCCGATGGGCTCCCATTTTTCCCACGCCGCGGCAGACAAGCCCGCGCCGGGCGCGGAAGACGAGAAGCAGAGCTCGCAAAAGAAGCGCCCGTATCCGATTACGCGGCGTGGCACAGGCGCCGACACATCCCACTCGGGTTTCCCGTACGCGAATGAAGACAACGACGCGGCCCGTAGTACGGAGAAACCAGATCTGGCGTCCCCGTGCAGCGAGAACGCGCGGTGACGCGTTGCACTGGTGTGACGATAGATGGAAGCGCGCGAGTTATTTCGCCCCTGTGCATGCACCATCGCCGCAAAACGAGGTGCGAGCTTTTACGACTGCAGCCAACCGAAGCTGGACTGTCGGGTTGCACTTTCTGGCTTTGAATGCTCTTATAAAGCCGCCACCCCCCCCCCCCCCTTTTCCCCCTTTCTACTCAACGTAAAGCAGCAAATCAGATATGCATCTGGTAGACTGCCCCGCTTTTCTTTCCTCCTATTCCCCCCACCTCTTTCTCTCTTTCCGTTGTAATCGATTTGATTTGTGGGGTTTAACGTCCCAAAACCACCATATGATTATGAGAGACGCCGTAGTGGAGGGCTCCGGAAATTTAGACCACCTGGGGTTCTTTAACGTGCACCCAAATCTGAGCACACGGGCCTACGACATTTCCGCCTCCATCGGAAATGCAGCCGCCGCAGCTGGGATTTGAACCCGCAACCTGCGGGTCAGCAGCCGAGTACCTTAGCCACTAGACCACCGCGGCGGGGCAGCAACTCTTTTCAAGCCAGCAGCGAAGCAGTGCAAGCGCGGCGTGACAACGTGACCATATAATATAAGCGACCGGCGTTGGCGCGGTGAAAAATGGGCTCATCTATTTTCCAGAAAGAAACAAAGAAAAAAAATCTGGACGTTAACCAGCGAGAGATAAGCACATTAAGGCCGAAAAAGGAGAGAGAGAGCTAAAGAACTCAATAAAAACGGGGAAAAGCAGAAGAAAGGCCGACTCGGTACATGTTAAACTAAAACAGAGACCAAACTAACCGTACGACGCCCAAAGACGCAGAGAGTGCTCACGCTACCGGGTATTCGTTGAGATAATCTTTTCGTATGAAAGAAGAAGAAAAAAAAAGAAAACCGCCAGGTACATCGGGCCCAGAGATCTCGCGGAAAAGAAATAAAGAAAGTGTAAGACGGCCGCGAAAAGCAAGCGAAACAACGAGATGCAGAACGGTTGGCGAGCCGTAAATGTGGGGCCTCAATAAACGTGAGTCGAGCGAGAAGGAAGGCAAGGCGCGATAAGAGACGGCATACTATAGAGTGGACGAGGATTGTCGGCGTTAAGTTATACGGCTCCCTCCCGTTTTCCGACTCCATTACAAGATAAGAGGGGGATTGCCGCTTCGTTCATTATGCTCTCTCTTTTTTACGGCCGTCGGCTCGCTGACGCACTTTGCAGCAGTTCCCGAGCGCGTATACAGACACGAGCGCTCGTTATTCTTGCCGAGTTCCACTACGCTAAAACGGAATAGCCAATCCAGCGGGCGTTTTAAATAGCCCATTTAGCGCACAACGCTAAAAGAGCCATCCGAGCTCGTCCGCACGCGCAGATGGGATTCTCGCGCAGGCGAGCACCGATCGGGCTATCTAGACGTCTTGCAAGAATCCGTGGAACACGAAGATCTCCACACGAGCGGCTTCAGAGCCAAGATACACACTTCAGCTGTAGCACATACAGGAACTTGGGCTCTTTCGCGGCCATCGCATAAAGTGGGCGAAAATTTAGATGTGCTGTTGTTGGAAACTTAGAGGGGAAGGACATGCAAAGAAAGGCGGGACGCTTAACCACAGGTAACTATGTTAATGTACCCAGTACAACAGTACGAAAAGAGGGAAAGAACAATGGTAACAAACAAACAAAGACAGTGCACGCGATGATCACCAAGCAGTAAAACATTGCGAATGCTCGCTCGTAACCAAGCTGCAAGCACGTTTCTGTACCTCGTTATTCTTCGAATTCTCCTCGCATTGAGGCCTCCTTACAAGAGCTCGAGCCCACAGTTCCAGCGATAAAGCCTAACCAATGCACTTTAAAATCTGCATATCCATCATAGTTGCCTTATATATAAAGGCGCTCGCGGTATAGGCGCCAATACGAGAGGCCAGCGAGTACTGCCAGTGATGGAACACACAATTTCAGCAGCCACAGAGAGAGAGAGAGAGAGAGAGAGAGAGAGAGAGAGAGGCGTTCCCCGAAAGCCGCAGCGTGACAAACAATAAAATGCGGGGCGGCGCGGCTTCGTAGAAACGATACGCGACGCATATATACGCGCGCCCGTTCTCGAGAAACAAGCCATCGCATATACACATACAGCCTTCGTGCCTTTCAGCGAAATGTTGGCAAGATATTATCGGGTCATGCATGCGGCCGCCGTGCACACAATGGGGGGGAAGCGGCGAAATGCCCGAGATAACGAGAGCCACGACTGTACACGCATACACGACGAGGCGCGAAGAATAACGATTTTCGCGCTTCCCAGAAACAAGAAGTTGGTACGCGAGCGTTGCTCGCATGTGTCGTGCTCGAAAACGCCGCGTCTTTGTGAAGGAAGAGTCTGACGGCAATTGCGCGCCGCACGCATTCAGCTGTGACACGCGAGGCACGCAACGTGCAGCGTCGTTTACAGTACAAAGGAAACACGCGCCGTAATCAAACGTCAGCGACGTTTCTTCTTCGCCACGCAACTCGTTTTAACATTACCACGCATACGCACGTGGTATGACATATAAAGCCCTCCTTGCGTGATGTATGCACGTGAAACGTTTTACAGCCGTATTGAGGGCATAACGCGCGCATTGAGAACGCGCACCTGACGCCTTGTTCGTCGTTCGAGAGGAGGAATGGCAACAGAAGAGCAGATGTATGCAGGCAACACGAATGCATGCGCGACGTTCGCAGACGCGACCTTTGTATGTATAACATACGTAATACAGTTACATTCGTGTACACACTTCGCAGAACAAGGGGACTCGCCAAAGTCGCAACGATCGTGCCACATCTGACATCAGGCGAGTTAGCTTTTTTTTTTTTTTTCTAATGCAACACTCAAAACGACACGGTATGCGGCGTCGCTTCTGATTCCATTTTACTGCAGAACTGACACCGAGACGAATTTACGGCGACGGCAAACGCAAGGATAAGAGTCACCGGTCTAGACGCGTGAGTCGCGAGGGTTAGGTATAAGTCTTGGCCTAGCAATGGTCCAAACCTCGTCTGTAACCCAGGCGAACTATAACTACACGCGAAAGGTATACAAGAGGAACGACAGGGCGTAGTAGTGCGACAGACAACGTGTGTCGGTCGGTATGGGGCCTACACACGCACGTATACCTTTTTTTTTTTGTTGTCTTATTTCGCCGGCCTTTCGAGACAGCCGCGAGTGAAAAACGAGCGGAGGGAGCCACCCACCGAGCGGTGCAAACAAAACCGCGCCATTCTCTCGTTCTTTCGCGAGCGTGCGCGCTCCGTTGCCCCGGAACACGTGCCGCCAGACGGTTGCGTCCGCAGTTGGGATTGTTCTTGTTTGTTTCGTCGTCTCCACTCGTTCGCCTCTCGTTGCGAAACCAGTCGTCACAGCTAACACACGTACACGTTTCCCCCCCCAAGTCTTCTCATCTTCCTATATGCTTCCTTTAATGTGTGCAACCCATATAGTTTAACTTAGCTTGGCGCTCAGCTAACAACGGCACAGACAAAGTGTAAGCGCGTACTGCACAGTTTGCAACGACACTGCCTCGTTCTTCTTTTATTTTCCCCTGTCTCTCTCTCTTCACTCCCCCCTTTTCGCTTACGAATGTCATTTCCTGCACCTATTCGCGCCGCGCAATCGTTTATACCCAAGGCGTGCGGCGGCACCTCTCCCGGCATTTCCGTCCACCTCGCTCTCGCGGGGCAGGATCCCCTCCGAAGAGGGGCAAACCGAAAGGGAAGAAAAAAGATGGTGCAGAAATGAACGACGGTGCTTGATCTCTCTCTCTCTCTCTCTCTCTCTCTCTCTCTCCACTTTTAATCTATATTTTATAGACGGCACTGAGTGCGTTCGCTATAAACGATACTAATCGTAAACGACGTCGTGACGGCAGTCGTCTACCTGACATTACACGAGTAAATATGCGTTTCGCAAGCGTAGCTAATCTTGTTGAGCGTTTGTCAAAAAGGCACGATGCAAACCCAGTTTCATAGAAGTAAACGCGAAGTTCTTTTGTTCAAGATACATGAAAAATAACGATAAAAAAATTCCTGCTGCCGACGTAAAACTCAATCTAGTTCAGCAGACACCAAAATGGTGGTGCAGGAGATGAAGGGTTCGAGTTTCGGACGGGGGTTGTGACGCACTAAGATGAACGCGAGAGATATCAGAGCAATTTAAAAGGCAGATAATATTCGCATGCGCCCAGAATGAGCTCATGAGAGGCGGTTCACTGGTTATGAGATCACAATCAACCTTCAATATCACTTCGCCACAATCATTGTTGCTGTCCCGCAATCCTCAGTTGCTCAATGCCGACTAATCTTCGAGCAGCTATTCAAAGAGAAACACAAACCCGCGTCAGCAAAAGCGAGGCACCGTTAAAGTCGACCCGATTAAAACGACACAGAAGCCAGCTTGAGCAAAAACAAAACCAAGAAATGAAAGAGAGAGAACATCACTACTGACGCATATGTTGCGCACGAAAATAGGCTATACAAAGCAGGACCAAGTCGACAGAATCTACGCGGAAAGCCAGGCTCGTTAAACACAAGAAACGCTAGACAGAAACGTGCGATAAAAAAAGAGCCGACACACCGAGACGACTGTTTCCCCAGGACCGGAATAACCCAACAGCAGCACAAACAAGAGAGTCACACAGTTAAAGCTCAACGACGTAATTGGAGAAATGGGGGTAATAAACTCTCCACAGCACGCGGTCATAGCTTTTCTCTTAAATATTTTTCTTTTGTTCGAGCTCAAACACCACTAAAAAGATTCTGCCTCTCGTCTGGCTCGCTGTCAAAATCAAAAGAACTAAAAAGAAAGAAAGAAGGAAGGAAGGAAATAAAGAAAGTAAGAAAGAAAGGAAGGAACGACGGTGAGCGATTTCTTTCCCCCGTTTTAAGTATAAAGCGCACACAATTTCCGCTACTAGCCGCTTCATTTCGGTCTGGCCGCAACTTCACTCCTTCTTTTGTTATTATCTTACACCCGAGCCTCACGCCTTTTGACGCCTGCACAGCGCACCGCCTTTCATCGTCGCGCTTGTAATACGAGATATTTATAAGTTCGCAGCTCGACAGGCTGCAGGAAAGGAGGAGAAAAATGGTCCTGGCGTGGAGCCGACGTCATTAGCAGTTGAAGCTTCCATTCGCGCGCTTTTGTTGTGCGCTCGCTTTATTTTGTCATTGCGTTCGTTGAAGTTTGGCGGCTGCCGCGCCCGCCAGCGAAAGACCACCGCTTAGTCAGCAAACGAAAACAAAAAAAGTGCCAAAAATAGAGAAAAAGAATAAACACGGTGAGAGCGGCCAAAACGAGCTGTATTGCGTGAAAAAAAAAATAAAGAAGCCCACCCGGCACGAAGCCAGAACGTGGAGCCGCCCGCGAAGCCGAGCGGAATGGAACCGGACTGCCTCTTCGTGGTGCCAGAGAGATAAAAGATGGGACGCGTAGAAGCAGTGCCAGAAAACGGAAGGAATGGCCAGAAGTCAGGAACTGAAACTATTAAGAACGTTACGAAACTTAACCAAGACCAAAAGAAGCCGATCGTATACTTAATGGAGTTTTCATGTAACTTGCTCGACGTACGACCAGTTAGTTGCGTGAGCTAGCGTGATAATAGGGCTAACACGGGAGATAAGAACAGAGAGGAGGCAAAAGAGAGAGAGAGACGCGATACTATAAAGCCCGAGGCGTATACTTGCGAAACCTCGCTGAGAGCGAAACGCAACAGCGTCAAGTGCTGGGAGTATATTATACAGGTTCCGATAAGATATGACGCACGAGCTTTTTTTACGCCTACACGAATATGCGAGTAATAGCCATGGGAAAAATAAAAGAATAAAAATGTACAATCTGCGATACGGGCGCTCCGCTACAGCAAAGCATTACCCAAGCGACGTGAACGGTAATCTCACGTCGTTCAGTGCTCGCAATTGTTTAGGCACTTATCGCTGTACTGCGCCGCGAGGTGCAACGTTTTTCAGCCGGTGCTATGCGTTCGAAGGGGACTTTTTTTTGTCAGCTTTTTTTTTCTTTTCAATCAACGTAGGCTCTAGAGCGAGAGAGAGGGAGATGCAACGCGAAAGGGCGCAGGCACGTTAGCCGGATAAGAAATATCCGGTTCGCTATACCGTTCACTGGCGAAGGGGTGAGAGAAGACAAAGGTGAGGAAGAGAGGAATGAGACAGCATATACGCGCGCGACAGCCAATATAAACATTTGGCCACGAAAAGACCCCCTTTTCCCCGACGCAAATGACGTGCGACTCGTATCTATAGCACCGCGCGTAGCAAGAACCACAGCGTATCCGACGGCGTATCAAAGCTCGTTGCAAGGGACACTTCCGCTCCTGCCGTGTACAACGGGACAATTCCACTAATGGTGGAGCTATAACGTCCAAACATGAAGCACGACCACTTGAGATACAACAGCTAACACCAGGTCGACCGACGGTGTCCAGGAAGGGAAGGGGGTGGTAACTTTCGGTGCTGGATCTTCGTACGACACGCATACGCCAAACAGAACGGGCTCAGACAGCGAAACACGCACACGGTACAAACAGCGCACGGCCGCGAATATTCCGAGTATAGGCGGCTCGCATGAGCGACTCGCGATCCCGACCTTCGGTGCGGCGACGCACGCTCGTTGTTTGTAGGCAACAAAAAAACACCCTTCCTGTCGCACCCGATCGAGCCCAGTGAGGCGAGACGAGGCGCTCCACCGCCGTTATGTGGCGTGTGTGCACGCATGGCGGCGACGCGCATATTTAATGAACCCGAAGCCACGACACAACAACGCAGCGGCGGCACGCGCTCGACCGCGGAGAGTGCACGCCATGTTCTGCATGCTCGAATGGCGAGGGGAGGGCGCGGTGCTTTTAGCGCGATTCGGGCCGTGAAGGTGCACGTGTAGGCGGCGTATATACACGGTCGACCCGACCCCGCTGCTGCTCGCTTACATAGCCGCGTCGCGTCACAACCGAGAGAGCAGCCTAATGGAAAAGTGACGCTGCCGCGATGCGAGCTCGAAAGCTTATAAAAGCGACCCCTAAAGAAAGATAAGAATCTCGACGTGGGGAGACTGATCAGCGACGATGTGTAGTGTTTGCGGTGCATCACGCGAACTCGGTTTTTTACGGAATGCGTTCATGTGTGTACACAACACATGCACGCGTATATTTACAATACGGAGAGACACGAAGATGTATGCGTATGTCGGTCACATCTCATTAGACCTTCATGTTGTGCTGCGAGTGCGCACTGCGAATGAGAAAAAAACAAGGTAGCATTATAGTTATTCACATTACATACATAAATGTGTATGTGTTATGCCCAAATTTACGAAGCGGGCGCCAGATAAACCTGTAGTGGCCAGTGGCATATATGTACATTTCGTAAACAACACAGTTGCGACGTTCGTTAACCCAATGAAATAACTCATTGAATGGGGTCTCTCTTGAATTGGTCTCCTATTTGGTGTCGTCATCAACACTTTCGATTCGACACAACTATGACCGACAGAGCAGCACGCTGTAACACTTCGACTGACGTACATTGGCCGCAACGCGACAATTTCTTCTACGCGTGCTTTCAGTTTTCGTTCGAATGCGTAAGGCTCGTGCAGCCAACCTTCCTGGATCTGTCCTCGAGTAACTTATTCCTGCGTACTGACCGTGCTTCAATCCTGACATGGACTCTGATACCATGACCCGCAAAAAAAAACATATAGGATGCGACGTCTTTGCTGAAACGCAATTTTACCCCGGTCAACGCAGTTCACTGAAACTGTGGGCATTGGTGCGAACTCGAGCAACGACAGAGATCACGTGAGGTCGCGGTCACACACCAACAGTAACTAGATCACAGATGTAGCGCGCAAGGCCATGCATTTGGGTTTCGCAGTAGCGAACGCTTAATTAAATCTTAACCACTGCTCACTGGTGCGGTGAACCACGAACCGAAAAAACCACTAATCAGTACAAACACCCTCCATGAACGCCGATAGCCATCATTATAAGGAAAACACACAACGCGAAGCGTCGGCAAAACTTCAAAAAGGACGCCCTTTAGACGTTAGAACAGCGAGCACGTGTTTTCGGAGAGAGGCAACGCATCAATCAAAATGAGGTGTAAACAAAATGGCCCCAGCGGAGAAAATAACGCCTCGCGACGAAGACAGATGGTGCGGGAAACCCGTAATTACTTTTTTCCATGAACACACACACGCGATGGTTCACGTACAGCACAAATACACGCCGCAGGCTCACCCCATCATCATCATCATCATTACACGGACAAACCAAAGCTCCGCTACACTGCATCCATCCTCCGGACCGCCCTGACGGCGGCAATCGTAATAATAATCGGCGGCAGCCAGGCGAAACGAGTTCACCTTGACGCTTCTGTTTTGCCTCGACGCGGGCAGTGATTACAGTCATTAAAAATAATCGACAAGCGATGCCGCGATTCGAGTGACTGAATAATAATAGGAAGAGGGAAAGGACGGCCGGGGAAGGAGGTTACTAAAGAAGCAGGCGGTACGCAGGAAAGTAGCCCCCGTCTAGATAAAAAGCGAACACCCGGCAAATACCGCGCTCCTCGCGAGAGAGCAAGGGCAAACGCGAAAATCAGAAAAAAAAACTACTGCAAGGGTAATAAACAGAAACGTCACATGCAGGGACCCTCGAAAGTGGGTGCGAAAAACGGACGCACGCACCGACCGACCGATGGCGGCAGCGTGCACGCGCCATTACAAGCGGCTGTCATCACGATCGCGCACGCATGCCTGTCCCATCGAGACCGCCCGAGGGGAAGCCAGCCACTCATGCGCACTGAGCAGCTCTCCTCTTCAACAGCCGGCCCCGGGTACTCGCATTACTCCATCCCCGCTGCGTACACCCCACTTCTATGCCGCGTGCGTACTCCCCCCCCCCCCCCCCGGGCACACACACACACACACTCTAATCACCCCAACCTCAGCTTTTTCCTCTTTTCTGCCCGCTTATTGGCGCTGCTGCCAGACCAAGCCTGGCTTCCCGCCTCATCTCTCTTCCCCGTTCCGCCAGGGGACGACACAATGGGACCGATCACGCGTAAAAGAACGGGAGATAAAGAGAACCAGCGAAAGAATGACACCGTTAGACGGGAAAAGGAAAAGCGGTAAGAGAAATGGCATCGGCCTCAACAAAACAAGCAAGACCGCCACCGAAGGATGAGAAAAGAGATAGTAATAAGCGCCCCACCCACCCGACCAAGCGAGAGGAAGAGAATGAAAAGCCGCAAGCGGGCAAAGACCGAAAAGTGCAGAGAAAAGAAAGATGTATGGCCGGCCAACGCTAAAGACCTTCAGCGGCGCGGCAGCGGACAACGCTTGCCGCCGCCATCATGATCGTCCGCTGCTTCGGAGCGAAGCGGTCTCCCGCCGCGGAGAGGCGCGCCCCTCGCTCGCTACAGAGACGAAAATTATTAACATTAGGCGCAGTTACTTCTTTCTCGCCCGGCGGCTCCGAGGGGGCGCTTGTTCGCATCAATAATAAGCACGTAGAAAGGGACGGGGACCTCGCGTACGCAGCCGCGCTCCACCCAGGCTGAAAAAGTAAACGAGCCCACGCACGAACGCTGGTCTGCGCGTCGAGCGTAGAACGAAGAGGAGGATAAATAAATGCAAGCAGGTAACGATCAAAAAGGCAGGGGGGAGCACGGGGTCAGCAGAGTGTCAGTTGTCGAGGCCGTATTTAGAGAGCGTGACCGTCGACGCCCAGAACCGACACCAGGTACCGCCACTTTCGTTCGGGCCGCGATGCTTTTGTTGTGTAAGTAGGTACACGCACCACGTACGTGTTCCCTCAACGCTATTTTCCAAGTGAGAGAGGGTGAGCGAGGGTTGGTTACAGGCTGCCCTACCACTTTGCGTGCCGCCGCCATCTTATCATTTTCGTTTCTTTGAAGCGCGTCGTGCAAAGAGAGCGTTCTTGGCAGTCTTCTTCCACGAGGCCCGTGCCACACACAGCACTAGGGGGCTTTCTTTTCGCCGCTACCTCTTCTTTCACGACGCCCCTGTCCATCGCAGAGCCCCCCCCACCCCCCCACCAACCTTTTTCCTTCCCGCGTCTTCCGCTTGAGTTCCCGGGAGGAGGGGCGATGAGAAGGAGGGGCCGGGCCTCCATCCTTGTTCTGCCAGGGACCGGCCGTAATTACAGCCCCGTAATTTAATGGGCGCTCTGTCATTATTTCCTCGTCGAAACGAGGCGAAGAGCGGCGGCGGGACGGGCGCCAGAGAAGAGCGCGAGAAAAAAAAAGAAACAAGAGAGAGGGATGGAAACAAAAGAAACACAGGGCGCGAGTAATAAAACGAGACAATCGGGAAACGTTGGAAGAGAGAGAGAGAGAAAGCGGAGAGACCACGTTAAGAGCCAGCCAAGCGTGTCTGCAAAACGAGCAGCCTTAAACAACTCTCTCCTCACCCTCTCTCATGGCCGCTTACTGGACGCGGTACAGACGGATGCTGCAGGCCATCCGCGTAAAAGCGACGGTACAACGAGATGAACGCAAAGCTTAACACCGCGCAGTTTCGCGCCTTTGTTTCTTCGCGTTCACGCCACACGAAACACAGAAACAGAGACACAAACAAACAAAAAAAAACACAAGAGAAAGAACATACCTGGCAACAAACACGAGGGACGAGGGGAGGGCTGCAGCGATGAGTATCTCGCCGCCGTTCCGCTTATTAATCACCGACGCATCAGCCTTGGCCCGCCGTGCGCACAGGGGTCGTTCTCGTCCACCGCCTCCCCCCCACCTTATTATCGGTTCCACGCGCCCAACGCCGACAGCCAGCGAAGTCAAGCTAGCACTAGCTGGCAGCGGCAACAGCGAGCAAGCAGCATAATCGCCGGGGCAACTCTCGCGGACCGGCCGGCCCTGCCGTGAGCATGCGCGAGTCTCCGGAGGTGGTGCGCTTGCGCCTGCTCTGCTGCTTCGTGATGGCAGGTCGTGAACTGCACGTCGTTGTGGCCCGCGTGCCACGCAGTCAGTCATGTATATATATTGCACGGATGCCCCGCTCTCTCTCTCACTCTCGTTCACACATGCAAGAAGCGTAGCGTGCGTTTACTACGCGAATACTGAAAGTGCCTTTATTAGCAGTCCCTAAAGACGTGCATTTTCTGTCAAGTGTGCCCCAGCAATACACCTGTTTTTGCCACATGGTCTGCTCTTTTTCCCAACAGCCGTGCTGCAACAGTGTGCATTCAAGGCCACCAAAAAACTAAAAAACAATAGAACAAATACCTTGAGGGCAAGAGGAGGCCCTGCTGGGAGTCCCCCCCCCAAAAAAAAAAACGGTATTGCCCGTGGCTTTGCGGGCTGGGTATAAGGCAGTGCGGAGACGAAATGAAGGGGAATCAGCGATGCAAGAAGCAAATCCCAGGAAGATGCTTAAGCTTATAGTTAGTCACACAGTCCCTATCAAACGTATCAAAAGAGCCTTAATCACCGAGGCGACACGGTTCGCAGCTGCTTTTAGCCCTGGTTGCGCCACGCCATTTCGCTCCGAGAGAAAGAAAAAAGGAAACGCTGACTCGCACTAGCGAATACTCGCCAAAGATATGAGCTAACCCCAGGACACGTAGACGATAATTAAGAGCTAACGCTCGACTAGCCGAACAAAGTGTACGCGAGAGAGCGCCACGACCGACCCCGGAATGGCGCAATTCGCGCTTACACGCGAAGGCCGCCGCGTCAAGCGAAGCGCATGAGCGAAACCTAACAAGCTGTGCTATATCGCGTCACGCATTAACGCTACCGTGCGTGCACGCGTGGTATATACATCTGTATAAAGAGACGCCACGAGGGCGGTACAGCAAAAAAAGAAGAACGAACGCGTTCCGTACAGGAGGGCATTTCGGTGGAAAACGATCGAGCGAACCATAATACAGCGTGCGCGGGAAGCGTAAACAAAAACGACTTCGTTTCCACGCCACTTGCTCCAATGGCGCGCCCCGACACGCTTTATTGAGTTACCTAAGTGCGCACTTCCCGCTAACAGAGGGCGAGAAGCGGCGATCGATAACGCCAGACGGAGACGAGAGGGAGCGGAATTGCATGCGGACAGCGGAACGCAGTCGAACGAAGCAGTCATGTCTGCACACGGAAAGAGGGAAATAATACAGAAAAGAGTCCAGCAATGTGCGAGAGAGGGAAAGAGAGACGCACAGACAGAAGAGGAAGAAAAAAGCTGCTTATATGTATACCAAGCGCGGCAGAACGGTAGGGTTAACGAAGGACGTAAGAAAAGAGTTCTTATTCACATATTACACGCCGGGCGACTACAATACTTGTAACATATTACGACTGGTAACGCCCCAGTTAATGCCGACGGATAAAGCGTGAAGAAAACAGACAACGGGTCGCGGGCTCGAGTCTCAGGGACGCCGCGAGCAGAGCGTCGCCCCTTCCCAAGCTACAAATCGTTGACCCCGCATCCAGCCACACTCGTGGCGAGCCATACATTTTGTTTCTCCACGAGTCCATTCACAAAATTTCTGGCCAATCGTTCCACCAACTATTTCCGTCGCCTGGATAACCACACCGCTTGTGAAAACCTAGACGACGAACGCCTCTTCGTACGTTCGTGTCTGAAAACTATATGGTTAATTCTTTCAGTTGCAAAGTAGTCATCCGGACGCAGCTATAAGCCTCTCTGTCTTTTCCACACGGCCTGACTGGTTACCTTCCTTGTCTGGCATGGTGGTATATGAGGCGAGCCTTATATGACATACTAACCGCTAACGTATCTATACCTAGGAACTTTTCGGGGACGTTCAAGCAAACTTCATTTATATTGATTCGCGCCTTTATGTGTGCGCATTTATACACGCAGAAATGCTTTAAAATTCGGGGGGAGAGCGTGGGGACGTAGCCCTACCTGGCTACGCCACTGCATGGTGCTCAGAACCCGCCTTTCACCACCACCACCTACATTAAGACACACACACACCGAATCTCAAAGCTCACCCGCAGCTTTGGGACGTCCAGACTTATCATTCAATCAATCTATCGAAGCGTCAAGTGTGCCCTCTATTTCATTCACCCCCTTTCGGCACCACCATTTCGTATAGCCGCGAATTGTGAAGATGACAAACAGCAAAAAGAAAGACATCTCTACAGTTTCCTGCTGCGATATGCAAACAGGCCCATAGCGTGTCTCCCAGCACGCGCCGTCCTTCAGGCAGCAAGGAGGTGGTCTCGTAAGGGCCATCTCATCGAGCAGCTATGTAGCAGCAGCCGCGGGGAATAATCGAAGCACGTCCGCACAGTCGGCGTGTGTCGTTTGCCTGCGCAAACAGGCGATAAGTGACGCGGAGAACAGGGGCGCCCAAGTGTTGACCGATGACCCAGAAAATGGAGGCCGAACGCATCAACATCTTTCTGGGACGCGGAACAGACACGGGGCAGGAGCACGCGACAGAGAGAAAAGAAAAAAAGTGACGCAAGTAGTACTAAGAAAGAAAAAGGAACGTAATGCGTGCAACGCGAACCTGAGGGAAGAGATTTTTCGTGAGATAAAGAGTGGCACCCATTCGCTTTCAGACGTCTTGCAGGCGTAACGCACGCCCCCTTCCATCACCCACTGCGATGGATGCGAGATAGGCGCTCGATGTAGCGAGTGGAATATAGTACACGGTTTCGCAAGCCACTTGCAGCGACCGTGACTAGCTGTACGTTCTACAGCTGTGTATCTTACAGCGCCTTCGCATGTAATGATGCTAACGGCAAAGAACGCGATTACAAATCTAGTGTTGGAAAGCAAGAGAAATACTACTTAATGCTATTTGAGAGCCGGAGCACGCGCGCAAGAGAGAGAACGGTGGACATAAGTTGCAGATATTAGTTCGTTTTTGCGTGCATTTAGCCAATCATCCTTGTTTCGGACATCGCCATTATTGATGGAACTAGCCACTCAGTGCGATGATAATTAACATAATGGCAACACAGGAATAAGGACTAGGCTCTTATAACAACAGACTGCTGAGGTAGTTGGTACGTATTCATCCTAAAAGAGACAGGTCTTGCCGACACGTGTTTGCAAGCCCCGTCTTTTTTTTAGAAGGAATCAAATGTGTCGGCGATTACAACGTTAGTGTATAGCTTTAGCACATCGTTTAGCACATGTACCCTGTCGTTATTTATGAAAAGGAACACGCGATGACGCGACCTGCTCTTTACAACGGCTACCTACAGTATCTTACAGCACTTGTCCAGCGGCCATGACTCGTTTTGTTTGCCAACAGATGACGCCAAAAGCCATCGTCTTTTTCTGTCGGTCGGTGATGCTTCTGCAGGCGTCCGCCGCAGAGCGCAGGCCACGCGCTCACGTGTTCCCTTTCATAAAGGACAACAGTGTACGTGCATGTGTATAGTATTCGCGCATATGCCAAGTACGGATAAGATACAGTTTACCGCACACCGACAGCGCAACAATAGGAACGTCAAAATCGAAAACAGAGACCGAAAGAATGCTCGTGAACCAACCGCGCACAAAACACCGTCGCTGCAGAGACAGCGACCGTCACGCTGATGCTCAAACAAGCCTGTGAGAAAACACCGAGCGTGACATCTTTCATCTCCACCCTCCAGGCTGTATAGGACACAACAGAGAAAAAAAAAGTCCGGGATCCGTTTACAGACTCCTAGACACGGCCACAAAGGGAGGTTCCCTGCCGAGAGGAGCGCCAGGCAAGCAGCGACGGGGCGAAAGCAATCAATTTCTCCGCCGGGTCAAACTCCGCCTTCTTATTTATTTTGCTATAGGGTGAGCGCAGGAGGTCAGCAGCGTGTTTTGTTGTTTTGTCAACAGGGCGCGGAGATCACTCGAAGCGGAACGCAACCGGGAAGATTCGCAGCGTTGTACAAAAGAAAGAAAGAAAGAAAAAAAGAAAAAGAAAGAAAGAAAGAAAGAAAGAAAGAAAGAAAGAAAGAAAGAAAGAAAGAAAGAAAGAAAGAAAGAAGCGGGCCCACTGTTAAAACAGCACTCACGCGAAGGGGCACCACCGGCGTTCGCGACAATGGGCGCCTCGTTGACGCAGCTTCCGCGCCGAATTCGAAATGGTGCACTTCGAGAGCTCCCACGCGTTCACGCAAAGCGTATACAAGTTCGCGCGCGCACATGCTGGGAACACACTGCCGCACACACAGCACCGACCCACGCTCCTCGTGAAGAGATGCCGGCTTCTTTCACGTCCGTGAGCGGCATGCGTAAGTCCCTCGCGTACTTGCTTCTATTCTATAACCGTGCACTGCAGCCCGAGAGCGGAGTGGTGGGGTGCGCCGATCTACATCGACTGAACCATTTCCTCTCTGCTTCTTTTCGCACAGCTACACACACAAGGGCAGTCTTCCACCCTTCCCCCACGTAGCGCAGCTAAGCACACAGCACACGCATTCAGGAAGGTTGGAACGGCCGCTTCCGATGTGACGGTGGCTGGCTCTTTCTGTTCCAGCTTAGAGAAAGAGAGAGAAGGCACCGCCCCCAGTGCGAAGAAAAATCGCTTCCTCGCGGAAATGGGCGGAAGACCATCATCAGCGCGTCCTTGCCGTCCGCTTCCGCCGGGGCGGTAGCGGTTCATTACTGACGTCACTAAAGAGTCGGACTTCTTTTTTTTTTTTTTTACTTATTCCTCTATCGTCATTTTCTTTTTTTCTTTTTTCAGCCAAGATTTATCGTTTCGCGGTCGTTCGAAGAACGTGGGCGATGGCAGAGGGAATCTTCCCGCTTTCAATCTCCTTTCCTACCCCTCTTATCGCGAGACAATCATACTCTCCTCCCTGTTTCCTGAATCGCCCCCCCCCCCGCCCCTACATTCTCATTTTCGCGATGTTGTGTGCATCGATTTCGAAGCTCGAAATAACGTTCAAAGAAAGAAAGAAACTCATTCCAACTCGGTTCATTTGCGTTTCTAAGCAGCTTTCTCCACGTCATTCCCTTTTTTTTCCCTCCCCTGTTTAAGCCGAGTGGAAACCCTTGAAGTAAAAATAAAGAGGCGGACAAAAAAAATAAAAGTATACAGATACAGCGAAGAAAAAAAAAAAAGACCGAAGGAGAGTCTGGTGCGAAATGAATTCACTGCTTTCCCCGTGGCAGATATTTAAAGGCAGGGGCAAAAAAAAATTCTTCGATATGCAGGCAAGGGGGGGAAGAAAACTTTTTCGAATCAAACGGCGCACTAACGAGAATCACTCAGCCACCGCATACGCGAAGCTCCAAAAGGCGTGAAAACGGTCGTTCGGAAACGTGTGGGTGTGCGCGATCGAAATCTCCGTTAGGAGACGAGGAACATGCGCGCAGAAAAAAAAAAAAGTTTCGGAGACCATTAACGTGAGGACTGGCTCGTTTCCTGTAGCCAATGTAGGTTGCATCAAGGAAAAACAATAAAAATATATATATACATTAAGAGGAGAAGCTCGAGCTTCGAGAACAATGTCGTATATTTAAAATCTACTCCAGCGGGCTGTGCAAAAAGAAAAGAAAGATATAAACGCCAGAGGCTGTCGACAACAATACTCTCAGAAATGACGGACTGAGCTGCAGACTATGTAACAATAAAGAGTGCGTCTGCAAGAGAGCGTAAAAGAAACGGAATCGAAACAGGTGGCTTCCAAAAAAGCGACAACGCGAGCGAACTGTGTCACGTGGTGTAAGCGATTCAATGCGAAAGAGTGGTCGGTACGTGAGAACAAAAGGAAAGCAGCGGGGTCTCGAACAGGCGTGACACGCTGTCCAGTGCAACAGAGCAAAGAGCAACAGAGAGAGAGTGTGCCTGGGCCACACTCGGATTACAAACGCCGAGAAGTCTGGGAGCTCACTGCTGGCAGGGTTCCCAACGACGTTTCAGAGGGCCTCGTCGCTATAGGACAACGCACATTGTCGCGCCAGCGTGGGCGTCCAGCGGACCCGAGCTCGGCCACCTCCCCGCCACTCACTCGACAGTCGCCTTGTCTCTTACCTCTCGAGAGGTGCTTCTTATATATACGCTTTATTTTTCTTCGCCCTCAACGACTGGCGATCGTGTGCGGACCTTCGCCAAACGGCCAGAAGGGGTCCCTGGGGGGCTCAGATTTAAAAAGGAGCCCCGCATATTCGCGCTAGTGGGATGTCCGAGCGTGAAGCACTCAGGGGAGGACAGACTCGGGACATGGGTACTCGACTAGTAGCGTGTGGGGAGGTGAGATTGTGGAAAACCCACTCGGCTTAGTTCTCCAGGCTTGTAGTACTTACTGCCTTACCACGCCCGAATCGCGGTGTTACGACTGGCACTGGGGCACTCAACAACTGAGCTCCTACTCAGCTCCGGACATCGTCTCACATACTTCGAGATGTGGAGTACTCAGCTTCCAACAGCAGCGCCACCAAAGGCAGGCGCAGCTCAAGCCCCTTTTGAGTCAGGGTAGTAGCAGTAGCAGCAGCTGAAGCCTCTCTCTTTTCAAGGGCGGTAACTCGACTCACCCTGGCTTCCCTTTCCGCACGTGTGGAACGACAGGCGTTGTCTTTCCCAGGAGGACGACAAGTGGTGCGGGAAGTGTGGGTGCTGTACCGTTGTCGACCCGCCACCCTCGACACTTCCTCGAGTGCGGCAAACAAAAGGCGGAAGCAGGGGTGAGGTGGTAGGGTTCGTAAGAGGCGGCCCGAAACTGCATAAACAAGGGGTCCCAGCACGTTTCACCGAATAGTGTGACGAATACGAGCTGCCGAGTGAGCCTACGCTAGACGGAAACGTGACATGCTTTTTCCCGCGGCATCAACCTGACGGGATGCATCAGACGGTTTACACAGCGGATCAACCCGACAAGAAAGACGTTTCAAACGTCTGTAGAACGTTTCATTTCGTGTTTTTCTGCTTTCTATATAACAAACTGCGGGGCGTTGCGAGCGCTGTAGACGCAGCGATCTGAAGCAATTTAAATTTGGATCCACCTCCAGCTCACAGATAACAGGTAGTAATTTCGCGCGACGAAAGCAGCGCACCGAATGGGATCACACCGAACAAAGGAGAGCCGACGTACCCTGTTCCAACCGAGCGGCGATACAGCAGACAATACCCACGCGCCGAGTCCAATTTGCGAAGCGACGGGCCCTCCGGAGAGCGAGTAAGGGTGGTGGGGAGGTGGCAAACGGAATTCGGCACCGCATAATGGGACGCGACGCTCGCGTTCATCCCCTCCCGTAGCCAAAGCTCGAGTGCATAGACATACAAATTGCACAGACGGCTGCTGCCGACAATTGCGAAACACGCGACACGGCACTAGAACAAACTGGTACTCCGCCAGGGGGAAAAAAAGAGGGGGGTGGGGGGAGGCTTTCTCTCACTCGTGGAGGATGGATGGAGAGAGTACTCCGGTGAAGAGGCGAGACAGAAAGGAATTCGAACCCCGCAGACTCTCTGCAGAGCGCGCTCTTCAGCTCTCAAAGAGTGCACCCCCTGGTGTCGAGACGTGCGGGTTGCACACTCATCGTAGCCCTCGAAGGTCGTCAGCGCGTCGCATTCGTCAACGCACCGGGGTTCGCAGCTCAGGCGGCAGAACTGAAGCCGTCTCGCTGCGTTGCAGAGCCTCGCACCGACGGTGCCCGATCATGTCGCAATCCGAGCTTGCAATTTTACACATCTGCGACCGACTCACGTACAGTGAGCGCAGGCCGTCGCCAAAAAGCTCAAACACGATAGTTGACCCGCATATTTAAATACCCGACAGTCGACACACACGACACGCGGCTTCTACACATAAACAGTCAGTTTTTGTTTGTTCTTTTTTTTCTTTTTGAATGCACTTCTCATCATAGCTCTACTTCGCTACCTTCGGAGACGTCACTCACGATTAAAGAGAAGACGACACGGCGGGAAGCTCGTCTCTTACGCATCGGAGATATGTGGCACTTCGCATTGCAAAGAAGGCAAACTTCGTTCCAATTTTTTTCACTAAGTGACTGAACTACTTAATGCTGGTTCGCCAAAATCAGTCGCGGGAAAAAGCCACTGTTTATAGTTATGAAAAGGGCCCACCAGTGCACTAAGTCGGGTCGCAGCTTTATCTAGAATGGAAACCACGCGGCTATTCGCAATGCGCTTCGAAGCTATTCGATACACGGGTACCTCAGGTTTACCTTGACTACACTTTCGTCACTCAAGGAAAACCCCGAACGAAGACTTTGAATAGCGAAAGGAACTCGTCCCCCCCCCCCTTTTTTTTTCTGTTTTTATCAGTAGCACGCAGAGAGCCGGAGTTACGCTTCGCAGCACAGAGGGCACGCAGGTATACAGCGCGTTGCTTCATTTGCTCGGGAGCGTACGTAACCGCGTGACACACTCATCAGCCACTGCACACTCGTAGCAACTGACGACTTCTCTTTTCCGCAGCCCATTTTCACGGCAATGAACAGGAAGACGACGGCGGTGGGCACGCGAAGGAAATAAAGTCGACGAAAGGAAAAAACAAAAAAAAAACACGTGAGAACCGTCTCGCGCGAAAGGGAGCCCCTCCGGACGCGTTCAACTTCCGCAGCTGCGGCCGGCAGCAACCCCCACGAGAGAAAGCGCGCATAGAAGCAACGAAGAAGAAAGCCGACCACGACGAGCGCGCGTGGTAGATTTACAACGTGCAAAAAAAGGCGCCGGCGACGCACGCGGCCTTCTCGTAAAGAGGCGCACGCATGGAAGGCGAAGAAAGTTCGTGCTTCACGACGCGCGTGCACGACGGGTCGGCGGCGTTCTCGCTCACGAATTGCGTGCGGTGCAGGCTGGCTCACTTCGCACGCACGCAACTACCAACCGCGCCAACAACAGCCGGTCGGGGCCAGCCAACCATTTCGGCGTCTCCTTTTCACCTAGTTTTTTTTCCCCCTTCTCATTCTGCGCGAAGAAGGAACAAATATTAATGGCGCCCTCGACTAGCTTCTTTTCAATCCATCGTCTCCCGCCACACCGAATGCTCACGCGGCGGCGTGGCGAGCGTGAACAAGCCACCGCAATAAAAGGCGCGGGGAGAGTGAAAAAGATAAAAAAAAAAGACGTAAAGGCGAGTTGGGGTGGCCCCACAAATGATTTCTCCCTCTCTCTACCCCACACCTTTCTCAATAACTCACCCGTCGTACACGCAGTAGGCCACCGCGCAAGTCCTTTTATCGTTTTCGTGTCTGGCTCAGTCAAAAGGCACTAAAGTATTTCAAGCATCTGGGAGTCTCGCAACACGACGCAATAATAATAGCGCTGCGTGAATAGCGCTCGCGCTTCTAAAGCGCCAAAATGAATCGAATGGACGCACACGACGAAGACGAGGAGGTCGAAATGATGTACTATAGCTAGCAGCTCTACCCTTTCACGTTGAGGGCCGCGGGCATGAGAGCAGAGGACCGAGACGTTAAGGTGAGCGAGAGCATGAAAGAGAGACACTTCACGTCAACGAAAGGATGAAAAGAAAAAAAAAAAAGAAAAGAAACGTATGTGAATTTACGACCACCGTTTCACGACCGCAGCGCGGCCTTGCAACACAGGCAGGCTGGGAGGAAGTCCCGCTGGGAGGAATTATTAAAGCGAGAGCTCTCAATTGGCGCGACAGTGAAAACGCTACGAACATCCGCCTCGACGCTTGTATACACAATAGCTAATACGGGCATACATCATTAAAGAAGGATATAACAGCGCATGAGTAAACACGTTGAAAATAGAATATCAGGGCAAGTACCAATTTCAGTGTCAGGCGAAAGTCATTAATGCCAGATAGAAGGAAAATGGCATTACGAAGGAAGAAGACAGCAGGAAAAATGACATTAAGACGTGACGCTCGCCGGAGGTTATGCTCTCACACGCTTGTTCAGTGTTCGAGTCTTACGCTTACAGCATGCCCGGGAAGTAAGCTTGGGCATTTTGGGAATACGTCAAAAAACGGACGCACGCATACACGCACAAACAACGTTGACTAACAACAGTATAAAAGTGGATGCAGCAAGTAGTATGTGCACTGTCCTGCGCAGAGTGAAAATGAGCTACCAGAAAAACCCGCGCAACTCCAGCGTATACGGGTAACGACGAACGATAAAACACGCGATGAATTTTAGCCGTTTAGATGTAGGTGAATCGATGTTTCGTTATTGACGTCATTTTGTTTCACTAACGTCCATCGTAAAAACACTTTAGTCCTTAATAACCGTATATCTTACATGTGTGGAGAGCGTTAAGTACACACACACACACACACACACACACACACACACACACACACACACACACACACACACACACACACACACACACACACACACACACACACACACACACAAGAGAGCAGGGCACGTATCGCCTATCTCCCGGCATTATTGCCACGAAGACGGACACGATTGGTTATTCAGGGGATTACATATACTATTCCGCCTGCAGCGTAGGAAAAAAAAAGAAGAATAAGGTTCTAAGGATACGGAGAAAATGACGTTGACAACTTAAGCTCTCGGCCGTATACAGTTCTCGGCCGCCGCATCAATAACATCGTAAACAGTCGATAAAACGGGGAACCTATCGGCCGTAAACTGGAACCGTACAGCGTCATCGCAATACAGTCGGAGCAGTTTCACGATAAGGCGCCTCTGCGTCGCGATGCAAACGCCTTATTTATGTCGCGGTTATCACACCCGTAATAGTTTATCACCCGAGGCAAGTGACCATATACGCGCCACAACTAAAAAAAAAAAAAAAGAAAGACCAAAGGAAGGACGGCGATATACACGTAGCTAAAGACCGCGATAAAACAACCGCAAAAGGAATGGAATACTACACTGCGGCGGGAGAGGAGAGTTCATGTAGAAGGAGCACGCAGAGGCTCAAGTTATAAACGCGACGGGACCTCACGAGAAGCGTAAAAAAAAAAAAAAGGCCCGAGTTTAATAAACGGAAACGAGCAGCCAACAGCTTCTAATAAAGTAATGGGCCTCGTCATGTTTCCACTTTCTCCCCCACCTCCCGATTCACCGCGCTCAGACAGGCTTTCTTTTCGCTGCTGCCAGCAGCGGTACTCGTTTAGACGACCGCGTCGCGCGCGAGCAAAGCGGCGGCTGAGGCAAACGAGGTCGTTTCTACCGTTTACGAGCTACGCCAATCGTAAATAGACAGCAAACGGGGCCCGCCCGGAGAGAGGCAATAGAGCAGCTTTATGATCCCGCACAGCTCGAAATGTTGAAGGAGACGGCGACGGGCCGCTTCACTCGCTGTACCTCACCCCCCTCCCCGATCATAAAACGCAAACTAGGTTTCCTTGTCCATATATTCCTTGCTTCCCTTCTGTGTATATATAGAGTGCTCTGCGGCTCACAGACACACACGCGCGTCGCATCCGGCGCACTTTCCATTGGACACGCGCGGCGACAGAGAAGTCGTTCGTTTTCAATTTTATTTTTAATTTGTTTTTCTACCGCGGAGCGCCCTGGCGCCAAGCGGCGCAGCCTCTCTCTCTTGGACCCACAAACAACGCAGACGAAAAAAAAAAAAAAAATGACGCATGCGCGGAATATAAACACGTTCCAGATGCCGCGACGCACCGGGCCTCACCAGCGTCGAGTTTACGGCCCTCTCGTTCGGCTCTGTTTAGGGAGGTTTAAACTTTCGAGTCTCTATACGTAACGGCATGAATGCCAAAGGCCAACAAACAAACGCCTTCCAAAAAAGCAAGGGGTCCCGAGCGCGTGATGTGCCGATGCACGGGGCGACGACGCCGGAGCCATAAAAACCGGCGGCAATAAAAATGACGGCCGAATGCCTAACACCACGTATCCGTTGAGGCATTTTCAGTTGATTATGGCTTGAAAGTGTTCCCGACTGTTTGGATCATTGCCCACGCTGCATGCCGTCTAAGTATAGCCACTCGCAAATAAAACGTCTATAGGAGCCTGGTTAAACGATCCCGCAAAGACCATCGCACGTGTGGTCCACGTAAAATAACATCAAGTGATGCGGGCCGCAGCGTACGATGACAAGACAAACAGTCCTGCTCTACACGCTGAAAACTCTCGTACAGAAAGAAATGGCTCTTGCCTTTTGAAGAATGGAATGAACGTAGCGCAGATGTTTAAACCTTTGCTATTCAGCTGTCGGGCAAAGTTCAACGCAGTTCAGTCATGCCTCCATCTGCGTCATATACCGTCTTCCAGAAATGCTTTGCGAAAGCCCGTGCTGAAATGAACAGTTTATGGTTATTGAACCAACGTGAAGCGCCACTAAGCAGGAGCGCGCTGCGTTCGCCGCGGCTACCCACCAAGTCCAAGTCCCGCAAGCAAACAAACAAGCACGCCACCATAAAACGCTTTCCAGAAGGTTTAACTCCACGTAGCAATGTTTAGCCACAGCAGCAGAGAAGACTGAACGAGAGACAATACAGGATGATGCGACCGATGGCGACTGCATAATGAGGCAGGCTGAACGAGGATTTGAATGTCACGCTGCCGCAACACTTGATTCTGACGCACATGCGCAGGCCATCGCTCTTTCAACCCCGCACCTGTGAACGGAACACAGCAGGTACAATTCATTATACATAGTCTGACTGCCAGCCTTTGCGATCTGTGTCGAGAGTGTTCACGCTCGATTCGTGCGAGAGATACGACATACCCACAATGTATACGGTTAAGGCAAAAAAAAAAAAAAAGAACCAAACGAGCCATACATCGAAGAACAGCAGCCCCCGCAGCGACAACGCCTCGCTCTGCAACGCGATCAATCTTTTTCGGCCCACGCGGGGTGAAGGAGAGAGGAAACGAAATCAATAACGTATTTGCACCGAAAAAAAAACTGCACATCCCTCTGTGTGTTCAACGACGCAATACGACCCGACTGCGAGCTTGCAGACGTCATCTACTATAGTAGATGACCACCGCTGCAGGAAAGGCAAACATCGACTTCAGGTCTCTCCATAACGGCAGGGGCGCGATGAGGTAAAGTGAAGACAATACGCGCCCCCAAACGATCGCGCGGATCAATACAAGTAATCTAAACACGCACGGTCACCTAATCACACACGTCGTCCTTGGAGATGCAAGTCGCGGCGAGAAATCGACAGGACTCGGCCGGCATGCGTGCATAATGGAAAGAAAGTTGTAAATCAGGGACGCGAAGAGCGATAGAGTAATCTTGGAACGGTGCCGACAGTGCATGGAGCTACTTCAGCAGCGCGAACTCACGAGTCGTGTATATATACATATACGTATAGCGGAAAAGCATATGCCATATGGCGTCTACATCGAGAAGGGGCAGCGGCGCTGGTAATTGCTCGTCGCTCTTCGACGCCAAATGGAGCGCGACGAACGGCAGCGAAAAGCCTCCCCGAACGTTATCTCACGTGCGCGCATGTGGTACACACATAAGCGCGCGAGCACAACAAGCAGGTCAGCGAGGCGAGACAACAAGCGCGCGCAGGCTTCCCCGGCTGGCGGCACCGCGGCTTCAGCGAGCCGTGAACGAAGAGCCCTCGGCTGCTGCTTGCTCGCGTACAACAGTCGTTCCTCGCACTATGCCCCAAGGCTATACAGCACGGCACTCATTAACGCCTGCCGCCGTGCGATGGCTGGCGTTTCCGTCCTTTGACAAAGTGATGAGAGCAAATTGGCCCCAATTAGGTGGTAGTACCACCATCCGGGTTCTTTTGCGAAGGGAAACGAAAAATTGAAGCGCGCAAAAGTAAAAACAAGACGACAAAAAAAAAAAAAAGGGCGGTTACGCTTCATAGTGTGTGTCTTCTCTGCGACCTTTGCAACGTCTCATGCAATCTTCGGATTCTCCGCGGGCATGCGGAACAGTTCCAGGCCGCATTATGTTGTTACGTCATTTCGTTGCTGCAGAGGTTGCACATTTTTTAAGTTGTTGTATTGTGTAGTAGTACTCGTAGATAGTAGTAGCCGCAGTAGTAGTAGTAGCAGTAGTAGGATTTCCCTATCTGCGGGTAGAAATGATGCCAACGCACGCTATCTTTACCTTCAACTTCTTCATTGAGAACACGGCACCGATTTTTCCTTACTAAAACCTACAGGTAACTTTTAATCATACGCAAACACTACAACCGCAGCTTCAGTTCATGGACGCAAGAGAGAAAGCCCCCACAAAACCCAGACCATGTACAACTCAAACGGAGGCAACCCGTATCTGCACAGCGGCAGGACATGCCGATCTAACTTACGGCAAAGAATCGCCACATTTCGAGCTCTACTTCAGCCCCTCGGGCTCTTTCCACGCACCGCGACGTAGTAAAAAAAATGCCCGCAGCTTCCCTCGGGGGAACACTGAGGAGGATGCGGAGCATATAATTGGTTAACGGGGTGTTAAAGTGCGACTTACTTGGGTCGATGGCTAAATTGGTTAACGTGGTTGTGAAATGGAGTGTTAAATTGCGACTTACTTTGGTCGATGGCTAAATTGGTTAACGTGGTTGTAGGAGGGGGTGTTAAATGAGTGAACACGTACACACGTATGCGAAAGGGCGGCGCTGGTCGAAGGGACGTCGATCATTGTGTTTGTGGATTCGTTGGAATTCATTTCACCGCGACCTTGGACGTCGACGCGCCGTACAAACCAACCGACGAGCGGCAACTGAGCGAGCGAGCGCCGACCTTGAATATATACAGCTCGACGGCGCATGCACTGTCAGCTGTTGAATGTTCTCGAAGCGCGACGCCACATGCGCGTCCACTGGAGAATCAGGAGAATTGTAGATGTCGAACGCGGTGTGTAGAGGAGGAAGGGTGCACAGATGGTGGAGGAGTGAAGCGCGCGCGGTGTGTAGAGGAGGAAGGGATGCACAGATGGTGGAAGAGTGGGCGACGGCGCGACGGCGCATGCGCGCGCGTCAGCTGTCGAATGTTCGAGAAGCGGTGCGGACGGCGCACTACAAGGCGCGAGTATAAGATGCTTCCGCATCTAAAAAAGAAGCGCCACAGGAGACTGAGCGGGGGAACAGAAGGTTATCCACACGACCGTATACGTAGAGGCCGAGAGGTGGTTCCCACCTTGGGGGCCAATTACGAGGGCAATTATCGCCGTCGCGACCGCGACCATTATTATCCTCGGGCTAACGACGGCGGCGGTCCAGCCGGCGTCCGCAGCAGGCGACTGCGTTTGCACATACAGACACAGTTTCAGGGCGCGTATGTACTACACCACCGCACTGGACGAGCACGGCCGTAAATATTCGCACGCGTCCGCCCGCAGGAATACGCGCGTATGCAAGGATCGGCACGGCGCACCACGGGGTACCGGTAGGCGCACTTAGCTTTCGCCGTCAGTATAAATGCATGCAGCGTCGCACCGTGCAAGAAACACGACTCCCAAGCGTAAGAAGTTGACAACAACTCACAGCCTGTTGGGCTGCTGCGGCCGTGGTCAGACCGGTCGATCGTAAACAAACGTGCGTAATTTACGTACGCGCTCTCGGACAAGTGCGGCGAATCAGGCTGGCCTCATGAGTCGAAGCCAGCTTTTGGCTTCGACAGAGCTGCACCGCTTTAGTGATGCGCAGTGTATACGACCCCCACCATCGAAAGAAGGAAGAAGGAAGCCCGCAGGAAAGAGGGGAGGGGGGCGGCTTGTGAGAGGTTAGGACGGCGCGTCGATCGACCTGACCGCACACACCGCAGGGCATCTCCGTCGGGGAACATAGGCAGTGGAGGCGACGAGACGGAGAAAGGCGGGCAGGGAAATAAAAATATATAGCAGCGGTATTTTGCCCGCACGCCTTGCCACGACAGGATAACCTCTAATGGCCACTAAAATAGCCGGGTGTTAAGTGCTCTGGCGGTCATCATCGACCGGTTCCGTTTTTATGCGCAAGCAGTGCGCCCTACTCCGATGTGTACTCGTCCGATCAGATCAAGCGGCGGCGCTGCGTGGTGCACGCATGTAACACGTCGATCCCGGCTTAAATGGGTTCTCCGCAGAAGAAAGCGGTGATGCGGTGGGGGAAAAGAGAGAGAGAGAGAGTGGTTCAGTGATTAAAGGAACTCGCATGGCCAGACAACCATGTACTCCGGAGCGCTCGACACACCCGAGTGTAGGGACGGAATAAACTTTTATTTCCGTTTTATGGGCGCCGCCATCTGAAGTTTTCACACTTGAGTGGCGTCGAGCTCACAGGGTCATGAAATGATAATCATACCTGGGGTTTCGCGTCCCAAAAAACCACGCTATCGTTATGAGAGACGCCATAGTGGAGGGCTCCGGGAATTTCGACCACCAGGTGTTCTTCGACGTGCGCTGACAGCGCACAACACAAGGGCCTCCTACCATTTCATTTCGCCTTTATAAAAATGCGACCACCACGGCCGGCATCAAAACCGCAACTTTCGGCTAGGCAGCCGAGCATTAACACTGCTCCACATCGGCGGACCATTTAGGGTCATGAAACGTGGAGTGCATCCGTACACAGCTATATTCATGCGTAACGAGTCCACAGTTTCAGACAGAAAATGACAACGTTTAAAGGCCTGACATCGCCGGAATTAAATCCATGAATAAAACGTACCCTCATAAGGACAGTTCAGCCAAGTGCCCACAGTGATTCTCTTACACTGCATCTGTATGTGCACGCAGCACTGAGCGAATGTGCTTTAAAGCCGAAACAATCATCCAAATCCCGACGAAGAGCAAGCTGCTGCTTACTGCGGTATGGATGGATGGCCATACTGCTACCAAGCCCAATTACCGAACCCCTATAGCTCGATCGAGCGCAGTGCTGACCTGTTGCTCCACAATACTCGTGGCATACAGACGCAAGCAGAGACACGCAGGCATTACTGGGCGTCACGCTTCTGCTTATCGCAAACGTAGCATGGAAACCAATCCTTTGCGCTACTTGTGTGCTCAAAAGGCCGATGAGGAGGCGGACGATCGCTTCATCCTGTTTTGTTTGGGATAAAAAAACAGGATGAACGAGGCACTTCAAAGGCGTTGAAGAGCCAGACCTCGGTCTTTGCAAACAGCGAAGCGGCTCTCGAAAAAGAGGGTGAGCCAGTTTCCTCTTGCTGTATATCTGTCGCGTAGCCGTCAACACTCTCTCCCGGGCGGGTTCGGAGGAGGGTGGGGATTGACGAGCGACATAACTATGTCTTGCGCAAGATAAGAGAGAGCGCGCACAGAGTGCGCATCCGGCTGGGTTGCGCGTGCCCCGATTGCGACGAGAAAGAATCATCCACGTAGAAGGTTCGTGTATTATTTTTCCTTATATCAATCGCAGTGCACACCCGCGAGCATCCATCCTCGAGAATGCGCAATCTACGGACTATTCACACTTGGTATACGCCATAATCCCTAAGACGAGATAGCATGTTCCGCGTCGAGAAGTGTACAAGACGACGGAGAGATGCTATCACGGATCGTCGCTTAAAAAGGTTGGGGCTGGTATAGCTGTGGTGTCTATACACCGACGCCACGAATGCCAATGAATGCTTGCTGGTGCAGGTTTTGCGGGGCGGGCGGCTTATCCGCTCTTGCGAGCGGGCGTCAAAGGGCTGGGTTTATCGGGCGTGAGCGAAATACACCAGCAGGCTTGGAAATGGAAGAGCGCGCTGAATACGCGAAAAGGCGCGTAAAAGGAAGATCTCGAAAGGCGAAGTACGCGCTATACAGACGGGCAACGAACGTGGGAGCAATGCCAACGCAGGTCGACACTCCATGCAGCAACGGATGCTCGAGGATTCGACAGAGCGAAAAAAGTAAAAGAAACAGTCGAAGGGCACGCACAAGTATACGCGTGCGCCATTTGAATAGCATGCGCGTGGTTTCGTGTATACCTGTACCCCACGGGGCTCTTCTGCCGCACTGACGCAATAAGCGCGAACCTTCTTTGCATGCGGCGCGTCTAACGTTCCTATGCAAGATATAGAAAGACGGGCTGCTGAGGGGAGTAAGCTCGCTAAACGTGTCTTCCAGAGATATTGCGCACATTCGCAGCCGGTAATTTCGGTATTCACGGCGCGTTACTTGACCGCTCGCTAACTCGCACGACCCCGAGGTTAGTCGAAAACACAAGCCGCAAAATGGCCTCGTCAAACCATGGCCCCTTCCAGCGCACGCACACGCGAGTGGGTTCGCGGGCGGTGGGCGTTTACGCAACGCCAATGACCGTTGCACCGCCGCTGGGAACGTCTTCAAACACGGACTGATTAATTCAACGCGCGCAAGATAGTTGCCGGCTGCGCGCGGGACGTCAATTATGCGGCCATTTGTAAGCACAATGGCTGATTTAGATGGAAGGGCGACGCGCGGCAGTTAACAGCGGCGCACAACGCATGGAGGAAAAAATTGCAGTCCCGTTCAAGGCTCGTCCGATCTTTAGGCCGAAGAGGAAACAAGCGAAGGAAAGAGGGGGAAGGTGGAGCGCAAGACTACTTAGGACTAACAACAGCACCATAAAGATGTCACAAGAGCAGCCGAGTCGAAGGCTGGCGGAATAACTGATGTCCCGGTGCAAAGGGTTCCCACGTTTGCAGCCGTTCAACGTACGTAATGAATTATTTACCTGACGCGCCAGAAGGGGAAGAAAATACGGGTGCTAAACACCACCCGTCCCCACAATGATTAATGAGGGCCTTGTTCTGGAGTATTTCACTAATACAGAAGAATGACGTTGTCCCAGCGTACATGTGCGCTGCTACGGTATTTCCGTGCATCGTTAATACACGTACGCCGCTGCATACATGTACTCAAGTTCTCAGTGCGTTCCACAGGTGTCAAACTGGTCTCTTTTGATCGCAATCGCGCCTGACCCAGCTCATCTTTCTTTTTTAATTATGATAGGCGTCTTTACTCAAGCTGCAGAAAGGAGCCAATCTCATCATTGTCACTCCTAAGAGCGATCAGCAATGCATCACGTAACATTGGTATAAGAAAAAAAAAAAACTCGTATCGCAGGCTTTACTGCTGCTGCCACAAAAGCCGCAAATTCAAGCACCCTTCCTTTTGAGTTTTTGACAGTAGTGCAAGACAAACGAGGTGCAGCAGGCATGCAAACACCTCGCTCCCAAACGAAGACAGGTCGCCGTTGCCTCCGAGAAATTCGTTTTAAAGAGGAACGTACGTTACACGTGCGAACACGGCCCAGCCATCACACAGCAAGGGCGGCAGCAGCAAGAATAGCGGCGGCTGGATCGAGCGAGGTCGGAGGGGCGGCGCGCTCGGCGAGAGGTGCCGATAACTATCTGCGCAGCAGCGAGTCAGTCGTCGGCACAAGGCACAGTCATTACAAGCAAGGCACGCGCACGCCAGGCGAGCCCAGGGGTGGGAGGCCTGGAGGACGTGCCCGGGAAACCGGATAAACCTTCGGGGTCGGGGCCGCTTTCTTTCAGTGAGCGCCCTCCCCGCGACACCACCCGACCGCGACTCTTCTTTTTCTCGCCACGCGGCACGCAGCGCACGCCGGCGACACGTCGCCCCGCGGAGACCGGGTTCGGCAGCAGCCAGTGTTCACTTGGTCCCTTCTGTATATAACAGCCGGGCAGTGAGGGGCATGAGGACGGTGCTTCACGTCTCTACCTTTTCAGATCAGCACCACGTTTTTCGCGCCACAGCGAGCGTCGACAGTAGTTCGATGCCACGAGAAGGAGCTATTGTCTCAGCGCGAAGTGGGTATACTGTTAGATAACAAGATTATGGTATAACAGAAGTTCCATATCAGTATTTGAAGCACTTTGGAGCATCTGATTAGGCCTTTGGAACGCTTAGCCGCAAATTCCAAGGAGAGAACAGACGCTGGTAGGGGCCTTTCACATTCTTGATGACACAAGACCATGCTTGAGCGAGCCCAGTGTATGGAACGGTCGTCCACGTAAAACTTCACCCATCAAGAAAGCTGCTAACTCCACCGCACATCTAGCGTCGTGTCACACCTGTGGTTAGCAGTGGCAACAGAAACCAAAGAGCACGCGTTAAGGTTGATCACATTACCTTCACCGTTCACGATCGAAAGCATGAGCGGGGCCCCATCGACAACACCAGCTGTCACGAAACAGGGGCTCCTTCTCTCTCGAAATACACGGCACTCCTGTTTCCCCGTCAGATATAGGCAAGCATAAAAAGAACGAGAGAAAAGCTAAGACCTGTTATAGCTAAAAGAGGACCACGGCTCCCAAGCAAAGAGATCGAACAAGATCTGTAAGCCCGCGCGGGGAGCGCGTCACAAGGAAGGGAGGAAGGCAGGCCAGCCGACCGGAGAGGAACGGACGTGTGCGCTACCTGCCACGAAGCCCCTTCCCTACAGCGGCACCTTGGGGGCCCCTAATCTAATCGCGGCGCCCCCTACCGACAGCGAGCGTGCCTTGTTAACGAACTCCCCGCACCCTTCGTCTCACGACCCGAGTGCTTCTCTTTCATCCTCCTCGAAGAGCACGTTCTTCGCAACGAAGCTTTGCTTTATTATTGCTCCCAGCCCGGCTGCTACTGCTGCTGCAACAACGTCCCTCCCTCCCTCTGGGCACCAGCGCATGTCTCTCCGGCTCAGCGAACGCCGCTCCCACCGCACGGCACATCCCGTTCGGAACGCTCCCTTTTTATTACGTTCGATACGCTGTAACGAGCTGTGGCGGACGGAGAAGGCGAGATGGCCCCTTCCTGAACGCTGCGTTTCCTTTCCTCCTTCCCTTCGCCGTCGAAGGAAAAAGCTCCAGCGATACGGGTAAGGCAGGTCACGCCACGGAAGGCGCGAGCGAGGTTAGACTACGGAGTAACAAACAAACCAAAGCGCGGCATCCGAATACAGCGGTGCACACGGTTGGGATAAGAAGTAAACGCATCAGCGGCAATAAGCGCGCGGCCACTCACTCGCCCGCTTGCACGAAGGCACACACGCGCGCGCGTGCTCCTCAAAATAAAATTACCGCACACGCGGAGGAGAGACGAAGCGACGACTGGGCCCAGCTCACGAGAACATGCAGGGAGCGCCGCAGCGAACAGGGGTAACGAGAGGAGCGGGTATGCAATCGGCGCTTATACATTCGGAGCGCGCGCGCGCGCGACGAGATACAAAAATGAGGTGGGGCGCGAACGACGCCGAATAAAAAGAAAATGTAAGAAAAAACTGAGCGAGGTAAAAAAAAGAAAGAAGGCAAGGAGGATCGAAACCCGTGAGGTGGTCGGAAGAAAAAAAAAAGAAAAGCTGGAGGCAGAAGGGCTGCGCAGCCCTAAGTGGGGGAATACCGAAGCAAAGGCTGCACCGGGGTATATTGGATTATCGACGACCGACTTATCGGATTAAAACTCCTTACGGGGAAATCTTTTCGCCGACTTCCTTCACCCCCGCCCCTCCCAACCGTCGGTCGTCACCACTACCCCCCCCCCCTCCTTTCCATTTTATTTTCTTCTTCTCGACATCAACCCATTCAATCTTTAACGCTTTTGTTTTCTTTTTTCGACAGTGTTTTATCGATTTACCTCTTCTTTTGTTACGTGCGCACACCGCTCCTCGATTTCCCTCCCGCACATGTTTATTTTCACGCGCACCACCGAGTCTCGTAGCTGACGAGACGAACCGGATCAGGTCGATAAGACTAACGAAAATGAAGGGAAAAGAAAAAATGACGACTAAAGAAAAAAGGGAGGGGGGCACACAATGAACGGAGGGCGACAAAGGCTAGCTGTTACTTCTTTTTCCACACTACCCCCTCCCTCTTTCCTTCATGAACCCCTCAGCCTTCACCTCTTTAATCTGATACATGTCCGCACGAGTGGATGCGCGATTCGCAAATATGTTCGGCAAACAGGTAATATAAAGGACGCAGGAAAAAAAAAAAAGCCTTAAGGAAATACAGTACGCTTTAAGGCATCGGCGCATGCGTTTATCTTGGGCATGCACGAACGATGTGCGCTTAAAGTATTAAAGAAGATGTATATAGGAGCAGCAGACATATACAGGCACGTTTTTAAAGAGGAATAAGTGTGTGCTTAGCGCTTTCTTTACACCCCCCCCCCCCCCCCTCCCACCCCTCCTTTTTAATCTTGTACTATATACGTAAAAGCTTTTCATCCTTCGACACCGCCGGGCGTATCACTCAGCCGCCTGTTAGCATTCTAGTGAGATCTCCAGAAATGAAACAAAAGTAAATCACAGAAACAAGAAATACACACAAGAACGTTGGCGTCGAGTGGGATGACGAGGAAAGAGGGGGACGGGGCCGAGCCCAGCGGGAGAATCTATTGAAACGGGATTACGACGTGGGTCAAGTGGAAGTGCGGGGCTTAAGGGATTAACGGATACGCGCCACTCGCGAGATAAACAGCAATTAGGCAGGCAAACCACGTGGCCTGGGAGTAATAAAAGGGACGGGGAAACGAAAGGGGGAAAAAATGGAGAACAGCCTTAAAGAGAAACACGAACATCGTTTTGGTATAGAAGCAATGGCGCTGCCGTTCAGCGAAAGAAAGAAAGAAAGAAAGAAAGAAAGAAAGAAAGAAAGAAAGAAAGAAAGAAAGAAAGAAAGAAAGAAAGACTGATTAGCTAAGCCTGTCTCGGGGTGCTATAGCTTGTACAGCAGCAATAACATCAGTGTGCCACGCGCCTCACGTTCGCTGTACGCGACGTGACCCGAAATCAGCAATAGGGAGTGCGCATGATACTGGCGGGTTTTGGCGAATCTAGGAGGAGGAGAAGGGAAAAAAAAAAGATATATCGCGTCTTCATTTTGCGACGAAGACACGGTTCGTTTACGCGATCGCCTATCTTTTCTTTTGCCCCTCTCAGTCGTTCACAGAAGTCGTAAAAAGAGAGACAGAGAAAAAAGCAAGAACGCGATGGGTTGCGATAAGCACGGCATTATGGCGTACTTTCAAAGAAGGGCGCCTCCGCCGTGTACGAGCGATTCGCATTATGTAGGTTGTCGCGATCGCTTAGTAGAGATGTCTCGAACTGTTGCGAATTGGGAATCGGGTTTTTACACTCAATTTCCTCGCTTTTCACCTCTCTATCTCTTCCTTTCCTTGATTTTCCCAACGCAGCACGTCCATTTGACAGCGATCGTACCGAGAATCTCGAACACCGATGGGGGACATAGAGATAAGTGAGCCAAACGGCTCGAAAGAAAAAGAAAGATACAATACCACAGCTCCGCTGACGTCAATAATCTGTAAACGCGACAAGAAAACGAAGAATAAAAAAAGTGCTTAAAAGGAGAGAGTGGGCAGGTATTGGCAGTGCAACGAACATAGATGTTCAAAGAAAAAAGAAACCTGCAACCTAGGACCCGTTCGAGTAATGGTCGAGTCACGCCACTTGCAAGCGCGCACCTTCCACCACGCCCTGCGTGTGACGGACGGAGGTGAAAAAAGCCCGGGCGACAAGTATGGGGAAGAAGGGTGCGGCTGAATCACAAGAGAAAACGATTTCGACTTTGTCGTTATGTATGTCACGCCCCGAGGAGCAAGAACACTCATTTAATTACATCCGCGACGTGTATTTCTTTACTTCTTCCTCGGATTCCCCGGTTGAATTGGCCTAGATACAACACAGGCGGGATAAAGCTGCGAAATAAAAGTACACAACGAAAACGGGACACGCTCGGGGACACGTATACACCTGCTTTGCCGCCCATAAAGACGCCTTCGTGGGAGGCCTTGTCCAGGGAGTAAATATGTATCTCGTATGCATTCATGCATGCTGTTCCACTAACAACGACGCTCCACGCACTCAGTATGTACGCCTGATTCGGACGATGCCGCAGAGACAAGAACAGAAGAGGGCCACGCCTAACGCCACCGTGGCCCAGCTCGGCTTGGCTCGATTCGAGGGCACGCCTTATTCTCCGTTTAGGGCGACGCATGACAGAAAAGCTGACCCATTCTGTGCGTCTCCGTTGTGAATTGATTCGCTTATTTTTCAGTGCTTGTTCGTTTGGCCACCTCTCCCAGTCTTCACCATTACTTCCCTCCTCTGTAACCTCACTTCAGCCACTGAGAGTAGACAACGAGATAAATAGCTGTAAATCAAACTAAGGGGACTCCCGACGGCAAAAAAAGAGCCGCGCAAACAGAGATAATAAGGGGCACGGCTGCTGCCGCAATTAGCCTCAGAGTTAATAAGCAAGACGAGAGTACACTTGAGGCCGGTCGGTGACCGCGTCTACCAGTTTCTAGAGCTCCCAGGGGAAAAAAAGAACAGCATAGTCACCCATAGGCTGGGGCCGAAAAAAAAAAAAAAAAAAAAACACGACCGAGTAACGGCTGCGTGCCACTCCCTATACACCTGTCTAATGGCTCGGGTGGTTAACTTCGCAAAGCTGCGACAATTAAGCTAACGAGTAAACGTTGCAAGCACTGAAAGAAAGGCAAAAGGCGGGGTGTTGTAACATAGAGCGCGTTAATTAGCGTACCGCCCGAGAAAGAGCGTAATCTCTTCGCTAAATCGAAGTCACGTGTGTTCGAACCACTGGCATGGAAAAACTCGCGCTGATTGGTTTCCTATAACCATTTACGAGTGTATGTACGTAAGTGCGTAACGCTGGGGACTCTTTCTCGCCTGTGGAGAACAAAAGAAACAAACTCGACGTTCCTGTCTAAAAGATGACCGATAGATATCGCTGTTTTTCGCGAGATAACGGCGCGGCACTTCACTAGAAGAGGATTAACTCATGGCTCAGATCAAGCGAGCAGCTGAGAGACACTCCTCTAGGGCCATTCCCAGCCACTCAAATACACGAGATGCAAAGAAGGTAATACAACCTAATAATGCAAATGACAACAAAATGAAGATGACGCCGTACAAGAACAATTTCTTTAACAATCTACACTAACCAACGGTTGACCGGCATATCGTCATCATTAGCCAAAAATGCCGAGCATTATCCGGGAGCGAGCCAAAACTAGTAATAACTAGGTCATACCTTGTCAATAGAGGTCATAATTATGGCCTTAATATTAGCCAGCGTTTGTGGTAGACGGAGTAACTGAATTCGGTGAGCAATACCAACCAATACCTGTAATATACCGCTTAAGAACTTGGGTTGAAGCAGCCCAGAAAGACGCTCTTTACAACTAAGAGCGCGAGACATGATCAAGAACATACGAGAGAAAAAAAAAGGAAAAAAAAAAGAGAAAGCCTGCGGCATTCCCTGAATTCGCCGACCCTGCAGCAGCAGCAGCACAGGCCCGAGACTTTTGCAATGCCACAAAATCCTGTGCAGCGCAGCGAAGAGAGAACCGAACATGAAAATGATGTTCAAATGCCGAGCGTAGCAATGTCAGTATAAGCGTGTGGCTCGCACCCCCCCCCCCCCCCCCTCTTTGTTTTTCCTCCATTGCCTCGGTCGGTGTAATACCAGGCACGCCAAGCGTGCCGCCTGCAGATGCCGTCGAAACGCTCGGCGGCACACGCGCAGCGCGCGCGGGCCAGCTACCCTGTCACGCGATGCAGTCTAGAGGAGAAGGCAAACTCGCCGAAAACAAACCGCGACACACGCTTCGCACGAGAAGAGACGCGAAGCAGAAAAGTACGTATATCGGTGGTAAAATAACTAAAAACAAAGCCGACAAACACGCTAAGCTTCCGTGCGCACACGAAAAAGAAAAGAACATAGATAGGAGCAAGAAAGCAGAAGGACTGAAGCGGGGGCGGTAAGCGAAGGACGAGCGGGAGGTGTGTGTCACAGCCAGATCCGGCAGCGTGCTTGTCCATCCGAGCCGGCGGCAGCAAGCATGCCGCCGCCGCACAAGCACACACACGCACCACGTCGGGAGAGCAACGGAGCGCGAAGCGGAACGCGTTTCACCCTCGGCGGCTTCTTCCTCGCGGCAGCGGCCGACCGTGGAGGAAGGAGCGGCGGCACAACATGGAGAGCGAGCCGCGTGCACCTTCCCGCCCCCCTCCCCCCTCAATTCCGACCGACGCTAGCACGCGCACTAGGGCGGGGTAAGTAATCGGGAAAGAAAAAAACAAAAGTGAACCGGAGGGCACACAGCACGCATTCTTGGCTGCGATGAGAAGGAAGAGCGTTCGAGTGACGCCTGAGTTCATGAGGCGCGGTTTCTATGCAGGCACGCACGGGCGGGAAGGCCCGGACTCCAGGCGGCCTCCAACCAAGCAAGCTCGGTGCTTTCACTACACTCTGCCGGTTTGGGGGACCCCGCCGCGAGCATCGTCATCCACTGTAACGCCCACTCACGCGCTTCCCGGCGGGAGCGGCGGCCTGGGAAGCGTTCCACGGATGGACGAGCCGTGAGGTCACCCAACTAAGCCCTCGCCGCGCCGCAGTCACTGGGGCGTGGAGCAGCAGCCATGGACGCGCGAAAAGCGGTAGTGCGGCGACGGACCAGTGCCCCGAACGCACCGCCCCCTCGAGTCGCTTCCAGCGTGCCGCTGCTGAGCGGTGACGTAGCGCTTCATAGCGTTCACGCAAAACCCCGAGCTTTTGTTGCAGTGTCGAAAAAAAAAACACAAAAGAATGCGAAATGCCTTCTGATACAAAATGCCTTCTGATACAAATAACGAACCGATCTATGAACGGCATCAACAGCGTGGTTTCTCGTACTCCTGAGTTGTAAGCGGAGGATGCGCAGATATTATCACACGTCTCATGACAAGTGTACCGCATGGTGTTATTTGGGTGGATCCAATAAGCCCACACACGCTTTCTTGAGTGCTTCAGAAGGCGCTGCAGTTCGTTATTACAACACAATCTACTCTAACTGCGACAGCGTTATGATTTTGCAAAGTATGAGCTGAATGAGCGTTTAAGAAGATTCGATGCTCTTGCGAAGTGACCGCAGTCCTCGTACTCGTTTGTCCATCACATCTCCTGGGGAAATTCGGTACTGGACATCTTGTCTTCATCTGAGGTAAACCAATTCGCACCTGTATGCAAAAATCTCGGAAGGCGATGAATCCGCCGTGTGGCCATGTTATGCGGCGGAACTGCCCAGTCAATCATCTGGCCCGAGGCCAAATTCGACGCAGTTGACGTGTAAACTGCGCGGAACAAGTTCACGAAGTAAAAGGCCAATCTATATATCGTTGTGCGATGCGACATACTTACCTAAAGTCCTACACGATGAACTCACACTTGAATGCTGCGCTTGGTAATACCCAGCGGAGGCAATTATCACACGGTCACAGCAATACACGGTAAAACGCCGCACGCAACGAACACTTCACGGAGGGATATTCGCGACAGCGTGGCGCAGCATCGAAATCAGTGGAAATACGATAGTGGGAAGTTCCGTGTTCACACTAACCCGGAGGTACAGTCCCATGTCCCCTCTATCGGTTTGCAACGCGAGTTTTCCATTTGATTTGACCCACCATACAGAAGAAGAAGACACTTAGCTTTGGGAGACACGTAACGCGGTTGTATACTGAGGCCGATTGGGAAAACATCGTAGTATGTTGCTAGCCACGCGTGACAAAAACAAAGAAGTAAATAAAGTGAAGAGTATGAAGAGAAAGTCGTTACATGACAGTAAAGCTTAACTGTGCATCACAAGCACATGCGAAAAACAACCGAAAACCAGTCAGTATACTTCTTGAAGACAGATAGAGAGAAAGAGAAACGTTCTATTTCAATCACAGATTAATGTCAGGTGAAAGTCTGAGTGGTAACTGCCTTTAAATATGCATATCAGCTGCCACAGATCTAACTACACAATCAGCAAATCAATCTAAAAGCAGTTGATTACCCTAACACGAAAAATAACGAGAAAATTATTAGGCAGGAAAACGTCCATACTCTTCCGGCGCATCAACTCAAGTAGTAGTAGTAGTAGTAGTAGTAGTAGTAGTAGTAGTAGTAGTAGTAGTAGTAGTAGTAGTAGTAGAAGAAGAATGATAAAAACAAGAAATAATGCGAAATATGGACAGTCCAACACTCCTCCCTCGACAGTTCCACGCCATTACTATTTCCTGCTTAGAGAGTAGGCACTCAGGTAACTGCAGGAACGTGTTCTTGGTTTTAACCGGGTACCTGTGAAACAAAAATCTTGCAAACATCATACAGAGGTTTCAACGTGCACAATGTTTCAAACTATGGCGTTAAAATCATCGCCGGATGGTCGAATGAGACGACAAAATCAATGACATCGATGAAGGCAAGCAGCGCGGCAAACTGCATCAAAACAGTCTGCGTACTGGAAGGCCTCGAAAGGCATCGAAGGTGTTTTGCGAACTTGCGGGAATCCCACGGCCGACGCGCACGGAAATTTCCCGTGCGATTCGGCCGCACCATTTCGATAGGATGGATGGACGGATGTTATGAGCGCTCCCTTTATAACGGGACGGCGACATGTGTGCCACCAGGACTCGCAAGAAAAAAAAAAAACACACGAAAACTTTCTTTTTGTGTTGGCTTATCTACTTCGACAAGATCGATCTTATTTAACAAAGAAAATATAAATTCACGGTCATTCTCTCTGCCTATTCAGGTAGATTGACCTCATTTCCCCCAATATTTTTGCCCTTCATCTCTACTGTTTTGCCACTAATACTCTAGCAGTCTCTTACTTGCTTCTATCGCGGACGTTTTCAGCTTTCCATGGTTGTCCCTAAATCTCAAATCCTCATGCAGGCTTGCACCCACACGCACACCCGGGTGGATGTCACCCCATTTATTCAGAACATGTTTCATCGTTTCCTAAGCTCCCCCACAGCATGTACAGTGTTCTTCATTGAATCTCGCTTTATGACTACGACTACACGCTTCATGACTGGCACAAGCCGGGTACGCGCCGCGAACGGGAAGGAAATGCTGACAACGCCAAGCACGTAAACACACACACACACACACACACACACACACACACACACACACACACACACACACACACACACACACACACACACACACACACACACACACACACACACACCGCGTATGAAAAAGCAGCCCTCCTCATGCGAGCAGCACTGACGCAGGTGCGATAAGCCAGCTCCCACAAAATGAACTAGGCTGGATACACGCGTTGCTCGACGGAATGCAAGAAGAGGAAAAAAAATAATAAGCGAACACAGCTGCAATCCGGGCGGCGAACAACGGCGCAGCAGAACTGCGTGCAATCGGGACACGCAACGCCGTCGCTTATCGTCGTTCCAGCCGGAACACGCAAGTGCATAAGAGCTCCTACAAAGCGGAGCTCCTTATCGCGGTCGAGAGGAAAGAGATGACGGCGGTGAAGAGGGGACTAGGGGGAGGCTCTTTCGGTACTCCATCCGGAGATATCTCCGCTCTTTCCCTTCTTTTGCAGCTACACATCAGGTGCAGCTACAGCAGAGAGAGAAGTGGCTTAGGAAGAGAGGGGAATGTGTCAGCTGTTGAAACACGTACTCACACCGGCGAGAGAGCGCGGGGCGCAAGAGTCAACGAGCCTCTCGAGTGCGCTGTTTGGCCAGAACAATGAGGCCCGCAAAAGGGCTCTCAGCAACGAACACGGGAGAAAGAGGCCGATAAGTCGGCCAGCCACTCGAGGCGTCGTCGGCAGAGCTACACCGGCAGCCGCGCAGACAGCGCTGCTGCACAGGCTTTGTTATCGGCGGCTCCACTGGAGAGCGTTTCCAGACTCGATAACAAGTGGCAAATGCCCCACGGGACACGCCCACTGGCTTTGGTGCGTGTGCACGGCAAGTGACATGGGGCAGTAAAAAGCGACGATGATACCAATGAGCTATAAGCGTATACTGTAAGTTGGAGCGCAATGATAAGCCTAAGTTAGGCGCCTTCAACAAAACAAGCGGGAGGAAATAATGCTAAGCCATCGAAAGAAAGGATAGATCTGTTCATCCAATGTAACCGACGTTTTTTGCACCATATGCAAGTACTTCATATGCAAGTACATATGCTAGGCACCGCCATTTTGGCTGGTAAAGGAATGTTTTCGTATTTTTGTTTCCAGTGACTTGAAATCAACAAGGTCACGAACTGTCCGATGCACCAACCCAACCATTTTCATGTGCACGTGTCTGCCGTATAAAACTGTTAGTTTAGATGTTGACTACACAAAACCACAAAGCAGACACCTGGCGGCAGCGACAACCAACCGTAAAATAGTGTGTATGACTAATGTATACTGAAGCGCTAAGCAGATACGCCGAATACTGAAATTAAAAGAAAGCTTAATAACACGCAATATGTACGTCTTTTTTTCACCCGCCACTCAGGTTTTCAAGCGCACTCTCACCTTATTCATGCTCAACCAACTCGCCAAACGCTAACAAGCTGTGGACCTTCCCACGAGTTCGACGTCACAGAAACCAGAATTCCTTCCGCTATCTCGCCAGAAAATGTAGACACACGCAGGCAAATGAAAACACGCGCCTCGCATTCAGCACAGCAGTTATCGGGTGGCTATCTAAGTACCTCACCCATGGCTTCGTAACACCAGTTGGTACCAGTTATGGCTGGATGCTGTTATCCTCGAGAGATGTCAGTCACGTGTCAAGTGCTGCAGATCTGCGAACGTCAAGCACGCGGATTGCAGTTGACTTCCTGCGGTGTGCCTTTCTTGACTTACTATCGGACGCAGCAAGCGACAACAGCGCAACTGCGCTAATGTACAGGGCTGGGCAAAAGTTCCCAGGCCAATACTCTATGAAATAGTGGCCTGGGACAGCATTGCCGGGGAACTACAGTACACATACAGTGCCTAACTACACATACAGTGTCACTTAGCGTCAGTGCGAGAGGCTCGAAATGTGCGAAGGCGATAAGCACTAGAATGAACTTCAAGGAAATGCGCCTCAAAATATATACAGTACGAAAACTCTCATATTTTCACGCTGTCGAACAGCTATGGAGTAGCTGTCGGCTCCCAATACGAAAGCAATCCAAGGACGAGTGATGTAGAGGACAGGTTGCTGTACAGAATCTCGGCGCAATAAATGCAGGTTTTATAATAGTCTTAGTATACAAAAAGTTCGGCATATTTCCAGTTCCCATCTTTTACGCGTTTATGCACCAATGTCTGGAATCAGCCCAGCCAGGTGCAGCCAACGTTCCCAGAAACGTTGACACAGCTGCCCCTAATAAAACACTGCTAGTTCCATCCACTTTTCCGAGTACGTGCGAAATATATTTTACCACGAGACTGTCAAAGTAGTTCACACGGAGCTCGTGTGATAGCTGCGTCCATAAAATGGAACGACAGATGAACCTAAACGGAAGATGCATAAATGCCAGAAAAAAGAAAGGCTCAATAAAAGCGCGTATCGCACCTAGGTCGAAGCTGTAAAATGAATTTTTTTTTTTGTACGCTCGTCTGGCGGACACCGAAGAACATTATGGAGCCGCGTGATTTAAGTCGTAAACGCGTACAATCGCTTCGCCAACGAGTTCGGGTGAAGTTTAAAACGGAACGACCGTGAACGGCGGAAAGGAACACATATGTAGTGATTGTGCAGCCCTGCACATTGTATATGCAGGAAAATATTCAATATTACATCTCGTCTCTGCGCGGTTTTTATGCGCAAATATAAGCTCGGCAGCACAGATCATGCGGTTCGACGTGTACGCCGTACCGTTGAGCTATAGATTCGCCCGTTTCCTACTGTGCTTCTGCAAATAAACAGATTATGAAATGAAGCGTGCACGTGTTTCGCACTGACCGCTCGCCGTAAAACAAAATGGCAGCCTCGATTAACTAAGTACACGCCTCCTACAGGAGCGAGTTGATAAGGAGATTCGCTGCGTTAAAATAGAAACAAGCAGCTCGAACATGATATGAAATGAACATTCGAAGAGGCCTTCGCCTTGCACTGGACTTAAAACAGCCTAAAAATTGATGATGAAACTACCTGTGCTGACTTGCACGCAAAGCTTGCCGCTTCACCAGGCCCGTTGCCAGGGAAAGGAAATGTACTATCCCTCTCCCCTCCCCGCCTAAATTTCGGGTGGAAGAGGGTGTTTGACACCCGAAAATATTCCAGACTACGGGCCTGCCTTGCACGTATATACCGGCACACGCCAAAGTCCGCGTTATAGGCCAATGCAAAAACTACAAAAGCTGTAACTGCAAAAATGTAGGCAAGCATAAACAAACGCGTCTTATGGCCCCAAACAGAAGTGACACGTACACAGCTAGTGCAATCAACACCGCGGAAAGCGCCTAATGATTTGGCCGGGCAACGTACCGCGTTCCATAGAAGAGAGCTGTGTTACGCGAGGGACAAACACATATCTCTGTCGCGGAAACGCGAGAATACACGGACTGAAAGCAGACAACGCCAGGAAGGGAAGGAAAGAGGAGCGAACAGAAAAGCAGCAGAGCCTACATGGAAAAGGACGACTGCAGCGTACATAGAGCTGTTGCGGTGGCATGCTCTCGTCGTCGAACGCAATCAGCGGCGTAGTTGTTCGCTGTCACGCGACCAGCGCGCGGAAGAGAAACGACACGCCGCACGCGACGACGGCAAGCAAGCCCGCTTCTGCAAACGAACCGGGATCCCGTCTCTGCCAGCACGCACAGCGCGAGACACACGCACGCAAGGCTGTTCCGTTCTGAGAGAGGTGCGCCATTCGTTGGAGAGTATACGAGCGCATGCACATCTCGGCCGCGATGTGATGCACACACGTGGAAACAGAGGAAGAACACATCGACTCTGTACAATAACGAAGAAATGACAAAGTTCGTCGACACTGCAGGTTTCGAAGACTGTGCAACGCGCCGTGAATCTGTAGCTGCGCTCTGTAACCGCGTGACGTGCGAGTCACGTGTGCCAGTGTTTCCATGCGGACTTTGCGAGTCCAGGTCCTACGATATAACGACGGAGAATGGGATAGAACACCATACCATTTAGTCGTGAAATCGCGCGTCAAGGAATGTTTCATAACAGCGGAGTTTTATTAGCCTGCGAAGCCATTATGCTGAATGTGACTCAGCGGATAATTAGGGTAGGGAGGACACGGGTGCGATCGAAGTGGCACGAAATGTGAAAACACTCTATGCACTTAGATTTAGGCAGACGTTGATTAACTACAACGAATTAAGAACACCCGAAGAGGCTTCTACCAACCACGGCACGCCTCTCCCGTTCCCCCCACGCCTTATTTTTTACAACTTTTTCGAACACGTGGACTTGGAACTAAACGCACTTTTCAGGTCAGGAACTAATCGCTGAAACGCCATTTCTACGACTGCGCGCCAATACGTGACAGGTGCACGTAAAAAGCGTCGTATACACAACGTATTGCACACACAGGATGCTCCTTCGCATCGTTACGACACACTACGCACCGGTTAATCAATGAAAAAAAAAAAGGAAGCAAGAAAATGAAAATCGTACGTATAACGAGAACTACGAGAGTAACTACGAACGAAGCGATAAACACTGCCTACATATAATGTACAGAGGTGTATACTGAAGGGAAGATAGCATGGTGAGGGACCAATTACCGAAAGTGCGGAACGACGGAGGCGGCCAGCGCGAGGCGAAAACGCAACAACACGACCGACCATGAAGGCAAACTGCGCGCATAACGAAAGCGAAAAGAAAGGAAAATGAAAGAATAAACAAAGCGGCAACGGCCCGAGCAACGCACGCCATGTAGACGCGGCCGCCGCCACGCAGCGTGCAAGGACCAATCGACTTGTCCTCGTCGGTCACGCACCGTGGGGAGAAAACATTTTGCGGCTTGCAAACGATCTCGAAGCACGCGAGCGCAGCATTACGAGCCCGCACGCGCCGTTGCGGCGGTACCCGACCCTTACGCATACTATATACGGCGCGTGCACGCTGAGGCTGCATGCAACCGCGGCGGCGATGCATAGGAAATAGCACGGTATGCAGGCGGCCAGCTACGTGCGCGCTGGCGTGCGTGCATATATACACACACGCGTCAATTGCGTACGAAATGAGAACACGTGCGTACGTAAACACCTGCGCTACACCAAGGCCCGCGAAGGTACGGGGCTATAACCCGAGAACCGTGCTGTGTAAGAGAGTAGGGTGAATGCGTATCGTGGCAAGTGCCGCAACCGTTGGTCGGAATCAATGCCCGAATAGAGTGAGAGCGGCGATACATGACTTTTTTCGTAGGGCACCCGACTTTCGTCACTGCGCAGGCGCAGTAGGGAACGTCGCGAGAGGGCAGCACCAAAGTGTCTACCGAAAATACCCGTTAAAGTAAATGTAGTTACGTGACAAGCGAATTGAGAGAAAAAGAAACATCGTTTTCGAAAGACAACCTCCTCCCTTCCTCGCGTCTAAGCTTTACTATTCCGGAGAAACCAGCATATACTCCGCCTCATAGTCATATGGGTCTGAACAACCAGGTTTTGTAAAAACGCCAGGCCTATGCGGAAGGACGCAGCACAGAGACAGCGAAAGCTAGAACGAGCGGCCTTTCAAAGCCTTTTTTTAAACACTCATAGGGTAACTGCTGCCAGCACACTTGCTGGGTACCCACTACGGTATTAATATTAGTTAATTTCCGGGTAGTAAGCTGGCATTCACTACGCTATACTGCGCCATTCTTCTGAGAAGGTTGGTATCCGCTAAAGTTTTGCTAGAAATTTTCGCGTCAATTGCTCATGCAGTGGCTGACGACGATGAGGAATTATGCCTGAAGTGCGCATGCGCCACAGTTAAATAGGTGATCGTAAACAAGTTTTTGTAACGGGTTCGATCATTGGACGACTCCACTCGTTACGCTATTCGCATTGCGTGACGCCTTTTTTTTTTTTCAGTTCTAACAAGCTTTAAAGTCCTATTACCGCGATTGCTTTCCCTACGTCAAGCCTGCCTAAGGCAAGTTTGCCAACAAGTCCCAAGCACCGGCGTAGCTCAGTGGCAGAACACTGGGCTGGCACGCAGCAGACCCAGGCTCGAACCCAACTGTGTCATTTTTATTTATTTCGTGCGATAGTAATTACGGACACCGGCGGCGGTGGACAAGTACGGCGTCGAGCGTGGCCCGAGTTGTGATCTCGTAACTGCTTTCGCTGTTGAAACTAAGATATGACCACTGCACAGCGAGGAGTAAAAGGCTATCGAGATAAACACCCGAGAGAAACCGGCAGCGCCGCTCAAAAACAAACCTCGACGAAGCCCCCACCTCCGAGTCGGTCAGTCAGCGGTTGCTGAACGCACTCCCGTCCGGTTCCGCGAGAGATTGCAGCCCATTAGACCGCATTGAAACACAAAGCGACCGTTAGGCCGCCCTTGCAACACATCAGCCGCGCGTATGAAGATGCGGGTGCCTCCCAGTCACCGCCTATCGCCTTTCCTGCTTCCTATAAAGTCAGCTACGCGAACACACATCTCCAAACTCCACATAGACGGCTTGCCTTCGCGAAGAAAAATCGAAAGAAGGAAGAACAGAGGCATCCCCGCCCCGTTATTACCTACAGAACAGCCACTAGCATGGTCGGTGATGGCGGCGAGAGTGAAAAACGGGGCGAGACGCGAGACCTGCCCGCATCAATCGGTTCGAGAAGGCGGAACACGCAGCGCGCAGCCCCCCTTTACGTCCTCCAAACGCCGTGCCCGAGTGAGTGACGCAACCGAATACGTTAGAGCAAGCTTCGACCGAATCGCAAACGACGCGAAATTGCAGAGCGCGGGCATGCACGGAGAATTCGTGTCGAGAGGACACAGAATAAAAAGAAAGTATAGAGGATCGTGTGTACGCACCACGCACACAATGTTAATAGACGCTTACGAGCGAGACAGACAATGGCTCCTTACGAAGCAAGATTCTATGTTACGCGCGCAAACGGGCTACCCCAAAATCTGTCCGCCCAACGTAGCGGTGCACGGGTGCTGCAATTGTTCAGCGCGCACCTTTATAGCTGTCCACGAGGAATTGCGCCCACGAAGAATCGAGTGTTGTCTGGATTCGGCGTTTTTTTGAACGTGCTCCCTATACGCTACTCTCTCGCGCCCTCTGCCTTTCGATCGCGTTATCGAGAGTTACCCGAAAGGATAACCGCATAGTACGGAAAGTTACCCGAAAAGATAACTGCATAGTACGGAAAGGGGGGCAGTCAAGAAGCACGACCAGCGTGCACGGCAGCACCGCAAAAGCGACTGCTCGGAGGAAAAGAAAAGGGAAAAGCGTGTCGCAAAATAGCACACCTAACCGAGCCACAAACCGCTTATAAAAGCGAAGCTAGTGTTTGTGGAGCGAACACGAAAAAATGAAAGCACACCGTCGTGGACTCGACGTCGTGTTCTCTCCCTCCCGTGCTGCGAGCGGTCACCGCCCCTACAATGGCGTCGCAAGCGGGTAGGCTCACATTTTCTACCCCTCTACCTCCTCGTTTGCAACGGACGCACACAGACGCACGCAACAATGAATCCAGAGACAGAGTCAAGAAGAAGTCTCCTCGGGGGCGCCGACAATGAGTCGTTTTGCTCGGAGAAGACAATCGCGTCGCATAACGACCGGTCGGTCGCACCGCTATTAGCCCGCCTCCCGCTCAAATGGCGAGTTTTTTTTTTTTTTTCCCTCTCCTAAGGGGCATCTAGATGGCTGCTCGTCCAACTAACGTTTACGCTGCTCTACATACTTCTCTCTCTCTCTCTCTTTTATTTCGTTCTTTGTTCCATGGTCCTCGCCTCGGGGCGAATTCAGCGCGCAAAGTAACACTGGCCAGTGTCAAGGGACAGAGGCCTCGGCGATAAGCGCGCGTAGTATAGTTACACAAGCGGTGGCAGCGCCCCTCTTGGGCCCTGTCGTCGACACGACCTCTTTCGTTAAGTACTGTAATCAGCGAGACCGGGTCGGAGGCAGCGCAAAATTACGCGGCGGATGACGACGCTCGAGCCATTATACAGCGCAGACTAAAGCCTGCGCGTTATAACAGCGCCATTTTTTCAAAGACCGGTCGCCCCTCGCTCTTCTCCTTCCGTCTTTACACGACCACTACTTACCGTGCGCGTCGTGTATACAGATACCGCTTTCCACACAAACACCTCCCCGAACCGTAGGTAGGATCGTATTTTAGATAGCGTCTACGCGTGTAATTGCGTTTCAACCGAACGGGAGTGCCCTCTCCTGATACTCCTACAGCATACACTCTCCCACAGCTCCCTCCCCCGGAGCATCTCCTTGTCGCTACTAAATGTTCAAGCGACACTTAGTCTTAGCTCTAATTGAAACTCCCTTTTTATATTCCAGTGTAAGTACGGAACATAACGCGAACGAAAGATCGCACTAAATTAAATGGCAAATGGCAATCTAATAAACACTTCCCCAGCAACCAATGCAACCACGAGACAACTATCAGGACCAGCAAGTTAGGGATAAACGGCCACCACGAAGCCGCTTCTCCACGACGCGACTGCAGGCGTCACGTACGAACCGCAAAAGCCGGTGATTTCCACACCATCCCTCCCTCCGAGCGGTTGGCAGCACAGAGGAAGGATACCACACAGAAAGGGAGAGGGATGTTCCGAGGAAAAAGATCCGGCCCGGCTTTTGCAACATCAAAAAGGCCGCAACAACGGGAGCGCCACTTTGTCGGTCACGAACGCGGTTCGTGGCCGGCGAGCCCGCTTCCTTACCAGCAAGAAGCGACGACAACGGGTTGAGAAGGGGGGGGGGGGCCTTCTCTTTACGAGGCGCGTGCTTGCAATCGCATTGTGCTACAACGCAACGCCGACGACTACACATTGTACATCTGAACGGCGTTATTATCGTGACGGATCGCACAGGGCCCCCGACCCACCCGCAAACACAATGGCGGGCGTTCTGCTCCTCTCAGTACTTTCCTGGCGGCGGCGCGCAAACTACATGTGCTCGCGGGTAACCGTCTACGAAAAAAAAGAAAAAGAAAGAAAGCGGCACGTCGGTGCGGCGCGGGCGAGAAGTCGGGCAAATAGACGGCTGCAGTCGAGCGAGCGACAAACGTGGGTAAAAGAGAAACTCGCAACAGACTATTTAGCTCACGCCCCATTGTAGGGTTGCAAACCTAACGCATCGTCAGGGCCGACATCCATAAAGTCTGCCTTCCTCTCTGTAGGCCGCACGAAAAAAAAAAAAAGAAACGGTAATTGCATGATTCCTCGCCAGCGAAGCAGCTCAACATACACGCACGGAGAAATGCAGGAAGCGAGACTACACACTATGTCAAACACGCAAAAATATTAGAAGATAAAACACCCCTCGATTTCGCGGGATAACATTTTTTAATACCGCGTTTCTTTTTTTTTTTCTTCAATGTGCCCTCAGTGATTCAGTGCAGAGCTCAGTGGGAGAGATAACTCTTTATTATTAACGTGGGAGAATCCCGCCAGCGCATACCCTATATATGGACGTCTACGTGTTACTCTGTAAAGGGAACAAGAGACAGAAACGCGATAAGAGCAGCAGCATACTGGAAATGCCAACTCGAGCACGTGTATTTCCCAAGCAGAACACATAGCGACGCAACCTCCCAGGGGCCGCGTCACCGTTCCTTTAAGATAACAAGCAGCTTTTAAGCGTCCGTGCAGGCCTTCATGTCGGCCAGGAAAGTAGAATGGGCTAAAAAAGAATGCATGCATACAGTGATATGACACATCACTCTAAACCTACTTGCAATTAACGCTTTGTACATGCAGCTGCGATGCCCCCGGACAAGCGATTGCGGCATAAGTCATTCAGGTCAGCAACATAAAGCGATAACACAACACGGAGATGGTGAACGATTAAAAAAAAAACAAAGAAACCTATTACGTCCCCCACCTAACAACACATCCGGCTCAGCGGCGGCGGTCGGGACAGATATACACGTAATACCAGAGGAGGCGACAGCGGCCCGGGGTCGTCGGATAAACTGGCGACGCATTCGGCGAGATGAAAAAGAAACGAGCGGCTCCCCCGTGATGAGGGCAGGAAACACACCGGGGGAGGATTAATCCTCCCGAGAGCCATCGCGCACGGTACGCGCCACGAAAGAACCCCGCTTCTCCATTCTCTGGGCGCTTCGCGAGCGGCTCTGAGATCAGAGCCCTCCTTCCAGCGGTCTTTTCTACTATAAGAGCAGGCTATCCGCGAACCCCCTCCCTCCCTCTCCGCCTAGCTCAACAACATGCACTCGATGTGGCGCAAGGCGCACTTAATCTCCTTCTATCACCCCGTCGCCGAAGCTTATCCCCCCCCCCCCTTCCCGTATACCGACGTAATCCTGCTAATCCCGAAACAATTAGGATTCCCGCCGTCTAGAGGCAGGGGATCCCCAGATTATGGGGCATTAGGAGGGTAAAGGTAATCGCGCCTCCGGGGTCCTCTTCCCGGCGCGTCCAAGTGAGACGACGAGGGGTGTGTGGACGCAGCATGGGTCTACGCGCGTGGGCACCCCTAATGTGAAAGTTCTATGCACGCCGTCGAGACGGCATTGCCTTAATGTTGATATATGAAGTTGAATTATAAGCCACCGAGGCTTACGCCGACCGCAGCCAGTGTTATTGCGTCAGCTGTACGCTAACCTCAATCCTAAACCACGACCAACGAGAAGCCTCGACATCTACCACCACCACATTTGGAATCCATTCAAACCGTCAACATCCAAGTCTCTACCAAGGGGGCTATAATGCGGCCAACAAATCGGTTAAATGTGGAAATGGCTGCAAATCCAGTAACCAAGAAGTTTGTGGCAGGCACGTAATGCACCAGGCCTCTGAGAGGCAACAGCCAGACCTGGGAATGGACAAGCGGGCTTAACCTACGACATTCAGGGAAAAGCTGGCCTGTTTGAAAAAAGTAACAGGAGCTACAGCGTGTTGCGAACGACGGACCGATCCCGCCGAAGCCACCACTGTTGCGAAAGACGGCGACGCCAACACGGTCCCGATGGCGCCACTGCTTCCAACTCCGCCGGGAAGGTCACCAGCCGTTTGGTAGCGTATGTTTATCAGCTCGCGACTGCTTCTGCGCAGAGCTGATAAGACGAGCGGACGAGACGACGGTGAGTTAAACAAGGTTTATGTACAGCATATATACAGAGGCGTTACAATTTCGGCACTGGGGCCGACAGAGACTCGAAGAGCCGAGCTCTTCTCTCTAACACATAGATCAGCCTTTCGCCTAAGACCGCTGACTCACACACATGTCGGCACTCCGACATGGGGACTCCTCTCTCGTAGGACTGCCGATCGCGACGCGCCGCAGGGCTTCTTTTATTTACACCGGGTCCAACCAAAATGTCCAATCAGAAGCGCCGCTGGTCGTCAGGGCAGGTTCCGCCAATGGGGCCGCCGCGCCATGCGTCAGACCACCAGGCACGAGAACGCCGGCTCGCTGTCACGTGCGCCGCTGACTCAATGCACGTGGGCGAGAGAGGCGCCGCGCGTGTTCACGCCGTTGAGCTGTTCGCGCCAGGCGGGCTGCGGGCTGGCCTTGACCCAGATTGCCTTTTTCCGAGGCACGGACGTTTGACGAGGACTCGCTGGCATAACAGCACCCCCGCCGCCAGACAATGCACCGGAAAGACGAGCTGCTTCCACGGGGCTCCGATGTCAGGTGCGCTCGTCCGCCAGGTCCCTCCAGGTTCGCCTCCAGGGCCATGGGGAGAATACAGCTCCAGACTGTTCCGGGAACACATCCCATTTTCGACGACGGATCCCAGCTCCACTGGCTTGTCGCCACAACTTGCTGACCAGCTTCACTCGTCTCTTCTGACCATCTTCGGTTTCAGCACTTGTCGATGGTTCTGCAACTTGCCAAGAACGGATCCACAACCGACAACACACGACACACGCAAGTGCCTTCGGTCACCCGACAGAACACCAGACAAAGTATAGTACAACATATACCTATCTACGTGTCTATCGGAATTTTGTTCCCTCTACATCAAGAGGCACATGTGGGACACAAGACTCTTAAAATTACAACTCAATTTTTTTTTCCCACGTACAACAACGTAACGAATTAGAATACCACAAAGTTGGCCCCCTTGAGATCACTCTAAACGAGAGCGCTCAGCCCAGGTCGTGATGAGGTCAAAATTTTGCCCCGAATCGCCAGCGAGAAACCGAAAGGTTGAGAAGTTACTAGCTGGAACGCACTGCTCAATGCACCTGCATTAGCGTTTACCTTTCCTTTTTTCTTTAGCGAACGTCAAAGTTGCGCTGTGGAGCAACATGCTCCACCTCAGTAACCGGCCACTTTTAGGCGACGATACCTATGCGGCACCAAGAGCGGCTCACACTTGCGACGTTGCACAGGGGAACAACGATACGGCTTGCTACTGATTGACTCCTCACCGCTTAGCTCGATATCGTGTTCGATCACCCTCATGTTTCCGGGGCGGTCCGAAAACACGTCTTCAAACTCGGAACCAATCTTTCTCAGGTCCTCTTTCTCAGGTCCTCCTTCACTTAAGCTAGGCTCTAGGTTTATCTGCTCCCAAATTACTTTCGATCTCCCTTCGATCACCTCACTAGAACTCAAATTTTCTGCTTCCTCTTCCACTGAAGCCTTCAACAGCCGATTTACGACCGCTTGATGTTGAACATTGGGTTTCATCAAGTTGTAAATTTTGTTCTGCCGCCTTCCTACTTGCACCTCATAAGTTGTATCGCAAGGCTTCGATAATACTTTGGCGGGCCCTTCCCAATCAACATCAAGCTTGTTCCTTTTGGACGGCTGCAGCAGCATTACCTGATTATCAACTTCAAAAGCGCGTTTCTTCACCGATTTCTCGTAGTGCTCCTTCGACAGCACTTGTGCCGCGTTTTTGTGGCTTTCCACTAGCGCTTCAATCGAGAGATCCTCACGCTGCTCTCGAATGGGCGTCTCTCGATCAACTCTCGGCAGCTCGCTCCAACTTTCCGCTACAGGCGAGAGCGTTGCAGCCCTCTCACTCTGATTCAATGGCGCCACGTCGTCTCCCCCAGCGCATACCGCGCCGGCCGCTCCCGCGACGGGCCGCTCGCGTGACTGCTCACATGACTCATGCGGAAAATTTCCTTTCTGGGGTTCCGTCGACCCGCCGACAAGGTCACTTGAGAGTTCACCGCCTGGAACCAGGTCAAGCTTCCGCGAAAGCTTTCGCGCTTGCGATCGCGTGAGAGCCATGCACGCTAAGTTGGGGAAGAACGATTTGCCCTGCTCTTTGAGAAGCTGCTCCGAGTTGTTGGAGAAAAGATAAGGAAAACGATCATTTAGCGCGGCAGACACAGCTGCTTCGGTGCGAAGCTTACCGAACGGGCCTTCAATGACAACCGTGGCGATTGGTAAGCGAACACTCTGCACCTCGGCGACTTGCCTAATCCACGCGCATTCTCCTGTGAAGTCATCCGGAGACACCAATGAAGGATGGACAACGTCCATGGTTGCCGCTGAGTCTTTAAGTGCTCGGCACGTTTTCTCATTGACCCTAATTTCTTGGAGATACGGCTCCAACAACCGAATGTTTTTTTCTGATTCTCGGATAGTTGCGAAGGCAAACTTTTCCTGACAGTTTCTCGCGATGTGCCCTTCCTTTTTACAGTTGTAGCAGATTAGCGGCTTCCGTTTGTTTTCCGGTTCTAATGCCTGTGTGGTAGAAACCTCACTCGATTTCTCCGCTTCTGTTTGCCCTTCCCCTACACTGTCCTCCGTAAGAGACGGGTCCTTTTTGAAATTACGGTGCGGAGCGGGTTTCCGTTGATCAGGTTTCCTTGAAAAGCCCTCTTTCCTTTCATCCTTTTCAACGCGCGCTGCCCTGCTATGCAACTTTCGGCGAGTATAATACTCCTCAGCTAACTCTGCTGCCTTGTTTAGCTGTACTTCACCAAGTTTGTCCTGCAGCCAAAGTTTGACATCCTCCTCGATGCAGCGGTAGAATTGCTCCAATGCAACGCATTCCACCACTTTATCGCGGTCGTCATAAACACCTTCGCCCTTGAGCCATTCAATCAAATCGGCTTTAAGACGAAACGCGAAGTCAACGTGTGACTCATTCCCCTTTTTAGCATACCGGAACCTTTGCCTGAAAGCCTCGGGTGACAACTTATAACGTCTCAAGAGCACTTCCTTAACCTCGTCATAGCTCTCAAACGCTTCCCTCGACAAGCAAGTTATCGCGTCGGACACTTCGCCGGGAAGAAGAGCTAGCAGGTTCCGCGCCCAAAGAGACTGCTCCAAAGCATTTCGCTCACAGACGTGTTCAAACTTGACGAGATACTTCGCCATGTCCTCGCCTACTACGAACGTTGGCAGTTGATCCCGAATTCTAATACCGCTGACCTGCATCGTCGGAGAAGCTGCGCTAGGCGCCTGCGAACACTGTAGGATTGCCAATTCTAGTCGTTTCAACTCGAGACGCTCCTGTCTCTCGGCCTCCTCGCGTCGTTCGCGCCTTTCAGCCTCTTCACGTTCGCGAGCTTCGCGCCTTTCAGCCTCTTCGCGAGCTTCGCGCCTTTCAGCCTCTTCACGAGCTTCTCGCCTTTCAGCCTCCTCACGTTCGCGAGCTTCTACTTCTCGCCTTTCAGCCTCCTCACGGCGTGCTTTAATATCCACCCAGGCCTCATCGACTTCCTCAGCCGACACTCCCTCATCCTTCATGATATCAAGGATCGCTTGCTTTCGTTTCGCACGGCCCAAAGTAATGCCGAGTTCCTCACAAATTTCGATGAGTTCCTTCACTTTAAGGTTCTCCATCGTTCACACTAGCCTCTTGCTGTTTGCCCCTGTTAAGAATCTACTTGCCGTACCCACTATAAGCCTACTAGCAAGACGCGCAAGCAATTTTTCACCCTCCCGTGTTTACCACCTCCGCATTAACTTTGGTTTCAAAGCACTTCAACTTGGCTTGAAACGATCAAAGCTCACTTCAATGCTTCACACAGCCCTTTCTCTAAACTACTACAACCTGAGCTAGAGTAGTCTGGTGAACTGAGGGGAAAACATCAGGCACTCACCGCATCGATGTCGCTGACGCCGGCCGATCCCACCGCTGCCACCACTGTTGCGAACGACGGACCGATCCCGCCGAAGCCACCACTGTTGCGAAAGACGGCGACGCCAACACGGTCCCGATGGCGCCACTGCTTCCAACTCCGCCGGGAAGGTCACCAGCCGTTTGGTAGCGTATGTTTATCAGCTCGCGACTGCTTCTGCGCAGAGCTGATAAGACGAGCGGACGAGACGACGGTGAGTTAAACAAGGTTTATGTACAGCATATATACAGAGGCGTTACAATTTCGGCACTGGGGCCGACAGAGACTCGAAGAGCCGAGCTCTTCTCTCTAACACATAGATCAGCCTTTCGCCTAAGACCGCTGACTCACACACATGTCGGCACTCCGACATGGGGACTCCTCTCTCGTAGGACTGCCGATCGCGACGCGCCGCAGGGCTTCTTTTATTTACACCGGGTCCAACCAAAATGTCCAATCAGAAGCGCCGCTGGTCGTCAGGGCAGGTTCCGCCAATGGGGCCGCCGCGCCATGCGTCAGACCACCAGGCACGAGAACGCCGGCTCGCTGTCACGTGCGCCGCTGACTCAATGCACGTGGGCGAGAGAGGCGCCGCGCGTGTTCACGCCGTTGAGCTGTTCGCGCCAGGCGGGCTGCGGGCTGGCCTTGACCCAGATTGCCTTTTTCCGAGGCACGGACGTTTGACGAGGACTCGCTGGCATAACAAGCGCTTAACCACAGCCTGCGCATCATACATTGCTAAAGCGACACCTTCTACAATTCTTGAGGGCAACATCACTGAGCAACCGCCTGTGAAATCCTGCTCTGTGTGTGTGTTGTGTGTAATGTTTATCTCCTCTATCTTATACTCCTTTATTCCCCTCTCCCTCCGTGTAGGGTAGCAAGCGGGACTTTGCATAGTTAGCCTCCCTGCCTTTCTTATATTCTATCTCTATTACAGTTGTTCCACATGGCGAGTCCAACTGCGTTCCCAGCTAATCCATACGCGGAAATAGCACACTGGATAACTGACTGATGAAACCAACGCAGATGTATGCAAGTGAGACACGTTTAATTGCTATAAGAAATAGACGAACGGAAGGAACGGACAGCCTTCTTGGAACGCCGAACTACACACGGTAAAACCGGCCACCGGAGCACAAATCGAGTTCATAAATAACGGCCACAGTTAAAGACGTTTGATGTGGATTCGCCTTCGTGATTATCGCTTGTAGAGATAGATGAACGTGCGGCTCGATTTGACTGCGACTCTCCCGCCACTTCAAGTTAAAACAGCAACACTCTTCGCAGTGTATCGCGGGCGCATAAGAGCAAGAAACGAGGAAGGCTAGCGAGAGGTACAATGCCGTCGTGCAGGGGACTTATTTAGAACCCGCATCTGCGGCGCCACGGCATGTACTACCGTCTACGACAATGGAGGAAGAAAATGGGCCGTTGCGGCCGCGTCGACAACTACGACGCACAAAACTGGTCTTGCTCGCAACGAGCGCGTTTTAGACGGGCGACCCGAAGAAAACGCGTCCACGCCCCGACAACAGCGAGTGGGAAGACCCCCAGTCCGAGAGAATACAGCGGGGAGGTGCGGTCCTCCGCCACTCAGAAATAACAGCGTCGAGTCGAGGAAACAAAGAGGAAGCGGCCCAGGGCAACGCCGCAGGAACACTGTGGCGGCGTGGCACGGTGGCCGCCGATGTCTGCGCGCCCTGAACGCGGCGGCGCTCCCGAAACGCGCTTCTCATGCGCAGCAGGTCATTACGAGGCGTTGCTCGCGGGTTGAAGGAAAGAAGGAAAAACGCAGCTCGCCGGGCTAGCTAGCCTCGCGAACAGGGGCGGTCGGAGTGAGTGATCAAGAGCGGCGGCGCTACACATCACTCCGCGCAGTTTTCGAAATCACCCATTGTTCGGCCTTTTCAAGACCTTATTCGCGCGAGGCAGGCGTCGACGAAACGGAAAGCAAGAAGGATGAACTCGTTGAGAGAGAAAAGAAGCACAACGGGACCGCTTAGCAACCACCGTCGGGGCCATTACACGCCGCGACGAGCGTGTGACGGGGTTAGCCGAGAGGCGGCACACACCCGACAGGAGAATAGGGCTGCGGGCGACTCTCTCAACCGCTGTGGGTTTCGGAGAAAGGGAGAGGCGACGTGCTGCCTAAAGTGCAGGCCCCGTGAAACGCGGCACGTCAATCAGCAGAGAAAAAAAAAAGTGGGGGGGGACGGGGAGGCAAGGAAGGTAGGGTTAACTGAACCAGCGTACAACACTCGTTTTAAAAGGGCGCCGCCGAGCTCAGTCACGGGATAGCGGTGCGATGAAGCAGGCTGCCACTCGCTTTCCGTTCCCGCAGCAAGCTGGTGGAAGAGGTGGGTAGCTGTCAGGCGGCGAGTCACGCGTCGTTTTTCACGCTCTGCTCGGCGTCTCACGACATGCACGCGGAAAGCGACGCCGTTCAAAAGGGAGGGAGTCCTGCTGCTGCCGGCTCGCAGAAAGCGTGAACGCGCGTCGGCCACGCCGGCGGCCGTAATCGAAGAGGGCGAGCCTTCGACTGCCGGGCGCCATTTTACGACGACGACGTTGCCGCCCTTCTCGGCCCCGGAGAACTCTCGTGAACGGCGACGTTTGATTTTTTTTTTTTTCCCCTCGCGTTGAGCGTGTCACTATGGAGACAGATCGCGGCGCCAAATGGAAACGCATACGCATTTAACTGTAACGGGTGTCCGACCATTTGCCAATAATTGGCTGGCATTCACGGACTACCTTCGAATGACACATATACCGACGGCCGCTAAGGAAGCTTGACATTTAGAACGAAGTCCGCACTTTGCTAGCAGACCCAGGGAACGGCTGACTTGACACGCGAAGTACAATGGCAGGGCTTTTCTTTCATATAGCTACTACGGCGCAACACACGTGTACGATACAACAATACCAGGTTCTGTCGGTTACCGTCCCGTAATGACCGCGCACAGCCTGCAAATATGATGAATAGCACTCGGGACCTTCGATACACTTCCTTTGCACAAGCCGCAATATAGACCTTTCCATGAGAGACATGGAGCACTACTTTTTATACTCGGCAACGGAAATACAGGGGCTGGAGCAACTGCCTCATCGGTGCATTTTTGGGGAGTAGGATGGTCGCATACCAGAGATGGTTATTGCGGCACCCATGAACCCCCCCTTTTAGAAAAAGTGCGTATATAGGACGCAAGTAATCATCCTTTATAAAAGCCATTCCGCTGGTAGAAGCGCTCGACGGAACACAAGTGAACGAGATCGAAGGAGTCGCTTTCTTAGTACTTGAGAATTGGCAATCAGTGGCTGTAATGAACGAGAATCAAGAACGGGACGTGCTTTCCCACTCTTACAATCACGCTGACTGCCGAAATTGTATCTTAACATCCAACGAGATCGGCCTAACACTTGATACGCCACACGCCGCGAATATCACGGTAGGGAAAAAAAAAAAAAAAAACACGCGAGACGGTATATATCTCCACTCGGCTGGCGGCACACGTAGTACAGCCACAGAACAAGTCCGGCTCGCTCCGGGAGGCGTTTGTGTAACACCAGTCTGCCGTGACCTTCCGATTGCGGGGCCGTCGCAAACAACCCGATCTGCGACAGCAAGGAAGGAATGGCTGCGAACGATAACTTACGCTACACGCGTACTACCTGGGGAAAGAAAAAGAAAAGAAAGAAGGAGACAGCGCTAGACCACTACCAGAGGAGACCTGCGCCGACGGCATTCCGCGGGTGCTCTCCTTCCCACACAAAACGCCGCAAGGGAGATAACGCGGTGCATATACAACGGCATCATGCAGCTCACGTCGCAAGGTTCGGTATATGGCAGTTTGGAAGGAGCTTAACACAAGTGTCGCGCGTGTACATAGCGTTGCGTAATGGAGGAAAAAAAAAACGTAAAAGAAAACAAAACCGACGGATCCCACGCGAAGCACTCGGCTGGTTCCTTCGGTGTTACACGCGCCGTGACAAGAGTACGCAAGGGGCCACTGCTGTCGCAATTGCGAAAATAGCGCGTTAATTTTCGCGCACCTAGCGACCGGTGTCGAAACGCCACCGCGAAGGGTCGGTCGTGCGTGCCGTCATGCGTCTTCATTGGCGGCGCCGATTCACCTTACCGCTGTTGGCAGTCTCGTGCGCCCTTTCTGTGGCCTTAGCGGACGAAAAACAAAAAAAGCACTGCCGCTCCTGCCACGCGTTGAAATTTCGTATTGTTTTTTGCTGTTCTTCTGAATCAAAGACGCCATTGAGTCGCTATTAATATGGGAAGCGGCGCGGAGTATCAGACGTCATTGTATTTCTCTCGTTACTATTAGCGTACGCCAAAGGACTTGTGTAAGTGCGCATTTGTCGACGACAATCGCACCCTTACCGTCCTATCGGTCATGTCCACGGCGCAGAGCTAACACAGCTGCGAGAATGCATATCGCAACAATATCATCTCCTGGCTAGTAAAAAACAGAAAAGCATAAGGGTCCGGAATAATTTAAAAAGAAAGGAGAAAAAGTCGACGCTGAGCTGAGACAATAACATATATTCTCGACCAGCAACATAAATGCCCTGAACACGAATGAAGTTGCAAAATGAACGAATTGCTAAACAGCTGGAAGATGGCCGGGAGACGCGATACTCAGTCGCAGCTTCTAGCGCGATCGCGCTCGTACGCAAATCGGGTGCGTCATCGCCTCGGGAAGTGAACTTCGCTGTAATGAATGAAGCACATTGAATACGACGGCGGCAGGAAGCACAAAAAGTGCACTTTTTCGCGAATAACGCAAGTTACGAAGGCATCTCGGTATCTAGATGCCAACACACTCTTGTCTTAAACTTGACTGACCTGCCTGGCCTTTTTCCCGTCTGTGTTCGACCAACTCCGACGGCACAGTGGCGATCACCAGATCCGGGCGCGTCGGTGTAGCGAGCATCCACCGTCCCTGGGGTCGGCAGAGGACGTTCGCACTCACTGCTTCGGTAAAAAGCGCGTCCGGTCGGCCCACCGGATCGTATCCAAGAGCGGCCAGATCACAAGAGGCCTCCCCTCGGGCTCAAGTGCGTAATCCTACGTTGGTAATCCACGCCGGGCGCCGAACAAGGAAACCAATCACCGGTCGACGCACAAGTTGGTGAAAACGAAGCGAGTCTTCGGCGGTCGCCTCACAGAACACACACAAGTAGAACGTCGACGGAGCACCGCACGCGCGCAGGACGACGGCCACGCAGCGACTGCTCGAGCCTGGCGCCGCGCGCCCGTCGGGTCTCTTCCTCCTCTCCCAGCCCCCGTACTTGGCGTTCTCTCTCTCCTATTCTCTTTCTGAGACACGCGTCGCTTTCGTTTTTCTGTTCTCTTTTCGCTCCTGGCGCCACCTCTCAACAGCGACAACAAGCGCCGATTGCACAGGTCGCGCCATCTGTTGGCAGTTTTGGTAGGCGCGTTTCCAACTCCTAACGCCGCGTATGTTTGGCGCGCTTTACGTTCCGGGGCTTGATAATAGATACCAATGACAACCCGCTGCATAGCTCGCGCTTGGGGCAGCCATACTTTCACTCTACTTAGCTATCCTCATATCACTCTCGCTAAATTTCAGGGCACCGCCATCGTAATTAAAACCTACAGTAGAACAGTCAGTGTAGCACTTGTAAGAGTGGCCAAATTGCGACTCATTCGGAGGCCTCCGAGATCTTAACGGATCTGCAACAGAGCCAAGGACATTCAGATACGACCAAACGATGAACAAGTTCATTTGCTGCACAGACGTTTCTCAACCAACAGCACATTAGGCGAAGGAGCGTAATGTGCACGAGATTGCGCTGCACTTAGTGACGAGCGAAGAACATTACGACAAAAACAAATTGACTGCAACCGTAGGGCCAGACAAGAGCGGAAAACGTGAAAGAAGCTCGGTTAGGACACCTGTTATGGTAGATAGCACTCGGAACATTAATAAGGCCAACCCTACGTTACCCTTCCATTCATTTTCGTACCCCATGATGTCGAGGTGGGGGTATAACACGACTGATGTAAGTTAGTGCTCATAAAAATGTAACCAAGAGCGTTGGTCTGAACTAAAAGTTCGCTGCGATGCGATAGGGAGCTACCATTGAAAGTTTTAAGAATACGTCCACGGCTCAGAATCTTGTTATTCTTAGGAAAAAGGAAAAAAAAACAACGACTTTTACCTAATCCCAGGAATAAAAACTTGAGTGCCGCAGCTACAGTTTTCCCAAGCAATGGGCGCGTCCCGCAGGCGCGCTGCTTCGCAACGCGATTCAGAGGCTCCGACGCGCATTTACATATACTAAAAGGGAAAAGAAAGAAGCCCGTGCAAGAAGTGTTAGAATTCAGGTGCGAGAAACAGCTACTATGTTCACAGAGCCAGAACGCGGACACGCCTTTCTTTTAATTTTTCTTTCCTTTGCATAAATATACTTGGCGAATGAAAGGGGTTAATTTGATATAGCACAGAATCTAGCAGGTGTAGAAATAAACGTATTGATAAGTGCACTGCGCGAAATTTATCTAGACAGGCTCGTCTTTCACGAGCATTTGGTAGATTACGTTGTGTGGTTAATTGAATAACGGTTTCTCTACTACCCAAACCCGATCTTAAGTTTCTTCTGAAAGCCGGCTTTGAAGCGTCGACCATGTCGAATGCATCAACGCGACGTCCGCATACGCGCTGCCAAATGACTCCGTGGTTGATACATTACGCGTGCCTTTCAAAAGACAACAGGAGCTCAACAGACACGCTGTCAACGCATAGGAGTTTCAGCGTCACGTCGATCAGCGGAAAAGCCGAACAAGCCTGAAAACCTGCTCTTTTTTTTTTTTTTTCGAGACGTTGAACAGTGAGGCAAGACGGGATCGACCAAGGAGGAGCTGCGAACACCATGAATGCAGTAAAAGTTACATGGTACTCTAGGGAAATACAAAAATAAATGAGCTGCTAAGCCGTTGAAGGCGGATATTCTACGCTCCACGGTCTTTGCGTGTCATGCGTCAGCCCAGAGCCGCAAGAAACTCTAAACCGCGAACAACTACGTTTTCTTGTTGCTTTCAGCCCATCATCCCCAGCTTCCCATACAATAACACCTCCCCTGCCACCATATTCTTTTTTTAACCTGCTGTCTCAAGTCCACGGTTGAATGTCCTCTAGTGGGAAGGGGGAACCACTACACGAAAAGGACCCATCCTTCTAAGAATGATGAAAGAAAAAAAAATGGGGACGAAATACCAGATGAAAGAAGAAAAAAAGCACCGTAGTGTCAGAATAGAGCGCTGGAGGCGTGGGAGAGGGATAGTGGTTTCCTAAAGGGACCACGGGAATGGTCTTTCCCCGTGCCCCTGGAAAGCACCCCCCGGGGGAACTCGGAGAGAGCACGCTGCTCCCCAACTCCCGAGGGGCGGTACACTCGGGATTCGCTCGCAGGATTTCAAGCTGGACGGTTGTGCCCTCGCGATCTCCGACTTCAGCGTAGCTCCCGCCGACTGGTTCGCCCTCCGCGGTCTCCTGATGCCGTGTAGCTCTCGCATTGTGGCACCCCGCCCTTGGACTGCTTCGACCGGATCCCCACTTTCCTATCTCCTTCTTTTTCCTCTCGTTGGCTGTCTTCTTCTGCTTCTACTTTCCTTCTATTCTTTTTATCCCTCCTTCCCCCCACCCCTATAAGGCACTGCGCCGTGTCGCCTGAAGGCAGACAGAAATTAGGTGCCTTTTTCCTCTTCATTGTAACCACTACCACCACACTCGGGGTAGGGAGAGTCCCTCCAGTCGTTCTCCCTTCACCCTAAATGCTGACAAATGAGCTCTAATCTGCGTCACAAAAAGGCGCGCGCACACACACGCACGCACGCACCACCCGGGGATTCACCACCGACTCGAATGGCAGCAGGGAGGTCGGCAGGCGCGGCTGAACAGAAAAGAGAAAACGACACACCGCGACAGTGTGTGTGGCAGTCAGTGCATGGTGGAGGGTAAAAGAGGGAGAAGTGTGTACGGGGGACAGTGAGAGGCTCGTACTCTGTCGCATCGAGCGCGACAAAAAGCCTGGCGGGACGAAACCGACGGCAGCTCCCCGCTGATGAACGCCCCACGGGACACACCGCACGAGATATCACCCGGATTGTCTGACACGAATCCGGCCTATACTGTCTCTCCCTCTCTCTAGACACGAGAGAACACGGTTTAGATATACACACAGGTATGAAAGGAAAGTCTGACTTTATTCTCAACTGTCGAGTCTCGCGTGGTGCGCACAGGCGGTAAGGAGAGCGTCCGCCTCGAATGTGGCAGGTAGTCAGCTAGACTACCAGTGCCAACCGGTTTTTATGACCAAAAAAGTTTGTACGGCCTGGTTCATCTGTCGATAAGATGTCCCCTCCTTTCCTGTGCCGCTACTACTGCTTCGATAACTTTGTCGACCTCCCTTTTAACACATCTATTACCACTCGCAGCTCATCTAGTGGTGGTGAAACTGCCCCAGTGCCGGAAAAACTGCGATACCGGAGCAAAAGGAGAGAAATACCGAAAAATTCTCAAGGGAGAAGACACTTCGAAAGTTGTTCGTGATAATCCAATGATTGATTTATATGTGTGGTTTAACGTCCGAAAACCCCCATATGATTATGAGAGACGCCGTAGTGGAGGGTTCCGGAAATTTCGACCACCTGGGGTTCTTTAACGTGCACCCAAATCTGAGCACACGGGCCTACATTAACGCCTCCATCGGAAATGCAGCCGCCGGGATTCGAACCCACGACCTGCGGGTGAGCAGCCGAGTACCTTAGCCACTACACCACCGCGGCGGGGCATAATCCAATGATGACACTGTTTCTGTATGACGCGGTCGGAAAACAGAGATCTTAGTGATATCAGCGAACAAACTAGTGGTCGTTGAAAGAGCGTTAATCGATGATCCGACCTCGAATTATCGGTTATAGGCTATACCACCTGTACTTTACAAGCTTCGCTTAATATCCATTAAAACGCCATTGTAAAATGTAGGTAGCGGTATACTCACTAACGTAGCTATGATTCCCACATCGACGAGAAGAACTACATTTTTTTTCTCGAATCGATTTTAGCTCTGCAAAGCATAGTACAATCTAGCTCTCAGTTCAGGTGGTGCCAGCCGGGGTAATACCCGTCCACGGAGCTAAAAATTCACAGACAATCAGAAACTCTCCAACGCTTTCTCCGGCTCCTCTAAAGACTTCCGCGCAACGTTGGAAGGCGTAACGCAATTCGAAATGGAGACGAAATCGGCGAAACGGGAGAATGCAGAGGGTGTGCAACTACCCATGACGACAGGTCGAGTAATTTTTACAGCACGCTAGAAACGCGCTATATAACCACCCCCGTACCATTTCCGATGCTTCGCTCCGAACAGCTCCTGCGAAATCCTGCTTCAGTCAATTTTCTCCAAGAACCGAGCAGTGCAAGCGCCGTATACTGTCATTTCTTGTCTACTGTTCGTCAAAAAAAAAAAAAAAGAAATCCCTTTGCAGGTATGCGCGCAAGTAAAACAAAAAAGATCGAGGAAAAAACCGAGTAAACAGAGTATTTACGTGAAATTCGACGCTGTTGCCTTACCTCCACAGCACACACGCAAATCCGCGATGTTACAGAATTCTCAAGGCGCAAACATGATAAAAAAAAGGAGATCGCGAACGTGCTCAGGAGCCAGGTTCCAACGCTATTACATCCTCCGAAAATTCCGCGAATTCAAGACAAATCCTCCGGGAATTGATTTTGGCGCGGGATATTTTGAAAACTTCTTTCCCGGGAGCAGCCGGGAGCTCTCGTTCGAGCAACCCTTGCCTCGTGCCTGGCTTCCGCCTCCCACTTTCTTTCCATCTTTACTAGGGCTTCTTCTTTGCGGCACGTGAAAATGCAAAAGAAAAAAAAAATGCCGGTCGTCGCGCGCTGTTGCGTTTGAAGGCTTTCGCCTTTTATTCTGCCGTAACGCGCTTACACCGGCGGCGGCAGCAGCACGTCGCGTTTGCGCAGCTAGTGGCCGGCGCACCGGCTTTGCCTGCATAAGTTCGTTTCCCGGGATAACCCGCAATGCATGCGCGTTTTCAAGAAGGGTAAGAGGCCAACAAAGTTTAAGAGCAAAGATACAATGATATACTAAAGAGGACTAAACTGGTAAGTGCCTCGCCATTTTTTAAATACAAGGTATGCCATCTATACTACGCACATTAAGATCGGCGAGAGAGAAAGACAGCGAGAGAAACGAAAGCTGGCTATGTTGAGCGTAGCGATAATTAATGCATGCAGGGTCGTGCACATTCACCATATGCAGGGGTACGAGCACTCGTTCAATGTCAGCACACCTGACGAAAACGATTCAATGATCCAAGTATAAATATAGATGAACCTATGCTAAACCTCCCCGTCAGTCCACGGGAATGCTTAATAATGTCATAAAATCACGAAGAGGGTGAGTGAGAGAAAGAAAGAGTAAACGCGAAAAAAAAAACAATGAATCCCTTTCAATATTTCTTTGCGTCAGGAGTCATAATTAGAGCAGACAAACGTTGACTCCTATCGAACCATTCGTATACACACGAAGAGCGACCCCAAACACGAAGATACGATCCCAAACAAGCAAGCTGAACCCAGCATGAAAGCGGACTCGACCACAACAAGCATACGTGTCACGACAAATGGTATCGTTCAACCCGACAAATAGAATCGGACCGACGAAATGACTAACGCCGACCTCATTAAGGGCCCAAAGTAAACGAAAACGTCAGTCGCAAAACACCGCGACGCCACTGACGCTGCTGGTGTGCTGACCTTCGCGAAGGGTGAAGATGACAAAGGGCTCACATCCAAGGAAATGTCGCACGAGGGCAGAGGAAAAAAAAAAGATTCGATTGTGATTAGCGTTAAAAAACTGCGCTATCGCCCCACACGGGACGACACGGGTGTCACACCTGTCCCATTAAGTAGGGAGGCAATCGCCGGGCTAATTCCAAGAGCCGATGTATCGGCCCCCCGAACCGCACCACGAAAGCGTGGACAATTTAGAAGTGGTCCTTTTTGGTGCGCCAGCGGACGCCGGCTGTGGCCCAAAGAACAAGTCAGAGCCGAGAGTTGATAAACAAACAAAATTATATTCTCAATAATGGCAGATCGAAAACAATACACAAAAATGCACACTCCACAATAGTTGCATACAATAGGTCACCAATCAAACCAATCAATCAACGTACTACACAATACAATCAGCCACACTTGAAACAACGGACACGGACAACAATACGCACTACAATGCAGTCGCATGCATTGAACAACCAAGACACTTAAAGACTAAAGAGATAGAAAACCTATTCAGTCCAAAGTTCTTGGAACCAAAGTCGAGATGATACTCTTCCGAGAATCACTCACTCAAAGTCCAGCGTTGTTGTCGTTCCGCAGCTCTCGAAGTTTCTCTTCCAGGAAACCTCCCGTCTTCAATTGGCCACTCTTCAAACTTCAACTTCTTCGCAGGAACACGTCGGCTTCACACACGCAGCTGTTGTCCCGCGTCTTCGCTCGATAGCGGTAAACACACACTCTTGCCGGTAGCTCGAGTCGTCACCCCTCAGGTGGAAATTTTCTTCACCTCCGGCCTCGTCCCTACGGACCAAAAACTTCGCCGACTACACGGCGGAATCCCTACGCGCTCTGGCGCTCACTTCCGTCTCCTCCTGCTCTCTCGTTTCGGCCGCTCGATTAAATACCTTCCGCGCCACCTTCCAGAAATTTCTCGTCATTTCGTCGGCGCGATACGCAACGAAGGCTGGGGAGAGGTGCGAGACGGTTCGACTGCCCTCCGCGTCGGATGACTCATCTCAGCGTGGCCACGCCTCCTTCGTTCTAGAAAAATCGCGGGCTTGCTCGGCCGCCGTTGTGGGGTGAGGAGGTTCGTCGATGAAGCCACGCATCTGCGGGGAGAGCGCGCGCCCGGGGAGCCTTGGCCGTTTGTTTTCTTTTTTTCTTTCCCTTTTTTTTTCTTTTGACTTCGCGGCGTTTCTTCCGCGCGTTACCGCAAGAATTTGCGGCGCGCCTATTTTTAGCGCTCGTTCTGTGACAACGGGCATGGTACGTACGTTCGGCAATGAAGAGCAGCAGCCATGTCGACAAGGCGCGCACGCATGCAGTACCCTCTCTGAAGGATGATATAAAAGACGGATTGAATCCTACGAAACTACATTCTATGTAGGTAGTACTTTCTTCTTTCATTGTTAGCTTCGTGCTTTATTACGTAATGTTACAATGAGAAATGCGTCATGCTTAATAAAGGTGCTACGACTAAGAAAGAAATTGCAATGAACATAATTCGCCGTCGGTTGATATAGCGCTTGCTAAACTTCGTTTCCTGAAAGAAGTTTGCTGCGAAGAATGCACGATCGGCCCGTGTCGGTCATCGAACTGCCGCTCTGATATCGTAATACCAGTTACGTCGGACCACTTCGGGAAAGTCTCTAAAGCGTTTCTCTACACTTTGGATGTTTACGTCATGTTTTAGCGTAAGTAGAAAAAAAAGACAAGCAGAGAGGCGAAGAAAAGAAGAACTATGTGGGCGCCATGCTTAGCTCTCATTTAAGTCGATATGTACAAGCCAGTTTCAGAGAGAGGCGACCAAGTTACCGCGTGAGAGACAATGCAGCAGTCAACGACGTCACCAAAACCTGGTGCACACGCGGGGCGAACTCGGCGCTCTCTGACGTCATCCTTAATTATTTGAGCATATTTTTTTAGCATTACCCAATGAGTTCGCCACAAGGACCGATAGCCGTCATATCAAAGCCTCCATTTACCAATAGAGCTTCCCAACACACTCTACAACTAGGCCTTTCAGTGCCAACACTTACTTCTTCCCCAGAAATTTGTCATCGGCGCTTAAAATGGCAGGGGCTGATTCTACGAAAACACCCGGCGCGTCAGAATTAAACCATTGCGTAACAAGAATATCACGACGTAAGTAGATAAAAGCAAGATAAAGATGAAGGAACGTAAGGAAATTGCAAATGAGGAGACTGACAAATGGGAATACAGAAGGCCGACTTGCATAGAAAATTAAGGCAGAACGTCATAAATGAATTATCACCCGTCTGTACATCACACACACACACACACACACACACACACACACACACATATATATATATATATATATATATATATATATATATAATATATATATATATATATATATATTTATATATATATATATATATTGCTCTGTGTGGGGGCGACTTAACGAGAAAAGCGGGAACATAAACGTCAGCGACAACCTCTTTCTACACGCACTTCGTGCCAGTGTCTGTTCTTTCTTTTTTTTAATCTATCATTACTCCTAGAAAACGCGAAACACGATAACAAGACGGAAGACGCCGCGCGGTGTGGTTAAAAAAAAATGCCTGCAAACCTCTCAGCACGCAGAATCGGCGGAGCCCGTTGTCACTCTTTAACTCAAAAAAGGTTAGGTTGAAGATATATTCGGCAGGCGAATGCGGGGTGCTATAAAGTGATAAGAGCAAAAAAAAAAAAAGCCTTCTTGATGGAATCGAATAGGGAGGGGCTCGCGAACGACAGAAAGAAAAACGAAAAAGAAGCAAAAGAATTTGGGGAGAGCCTTCGCAAGCAGTAATGGAAGAAGGTCGAGAGGGAGTGCACCATCCACACACAACGACGCGCTCTTCAGATGTACTGAAGCACGAGAAAGAGAGCAGAAAAGTGTGCATACGAGAAGACGAAGTAGGGATGAAGAGGAAAGAAAAGCTGCACCAGAAGTACGAAAACACAATTCTCGAGAAATTGAGAGACGTATACGAGAGAAGTTGGCGACAGAGATGTGAAAAAAAAAATATTCCTCAAAGTGCTTGCTTCTCGACTTGCCAGACTTATTGAAAATAGTGCGCGTGCCGTCAATGCACGCGTGAAAGCACCACGGAGTCTAGAGACTAGCGTAAAAATGAATATAAACTAACTAAACAACGACGTAAACAAACACGCAAGTGTCATGACGAAAGAGCGTGCGGAGATGTTCGCAGGCACTCCCGAGACTAAAGAAAAAAAGAAAACGCCCGCATAAACAAGAAGAAAGAGTTATAGAGACGGGAAAATATGGAAAACTGCAGCCCTCCCGAGATAAAAAAAAAACACTGTATAAAATAAATGCCCAGAGAAAAACGACCGCCGCGAAACAGGCCACATTCTCGTATGCACGCGCACATACATCAAACGCTAGAAGAAGAAGAAAAAGTGAAAAAGAGCTGTATATGGACGCAGAGGTACATGGAGGATGTTTCAAGAGTGAACAAGACGTAAGAAACGACGGAAGCCGACGCACTGTTGTGCCTCGCCCAAGTTCCACGTGGTCTTCGCGGCCTGCTGGCACCTGGCAGCTGTTGATGAGTCAACCCTGCACCGGGACGGCGACGGACGCGGACAATCGGGAAAAACCACGTCGCCGGCTCCTCTTGACACAAAAGTCGTTGGCCAAGCTTTTGTCAGCCGCCGAGAGCAACACTCCGAAGCAGCGTCGACCCAGCAGCTGTACGGGGTATTCTGCCTTGCTTGAGTCAACCTGGCTGCATCAGGGAGCGACTTTGCGCATGGGATTCCACGTCATCTCACTGTGGTGCCACGCTGGCGCGTGGGGTCTCCCTCACCAAACAGCGAACTGGGCATGCCTTGCCCCCTTTCCTAGGTTCAGAGGGAGGCGGTGTTTGGCTTTCCCTCTTCGGGGCCGGAGAGGAAGACGACGATCTCATTGGAGTATCCTGCGCATAAATTATCTTTGCAAGGGATCTTGGGAAGGCGGACGATGTATAAAAACGCTAGCGCAGAGGCGCTCGTGAGTGATTCTCTTTCATGTTGTACCACGCTACCATGTAATACTGTATATAAACATTTTTTTCCTCCTTCTCCGGCTTCTCTACTCGTCCTCTCCGGGGACTCGGATGGCCCGAGTCCGCACCACGCTACACAAAGGCGCAACAGTGGCTGGCAGCTTATGGGATTCGCCTGCGTCGGCTGCATCGAAGTGGTGAGTGCCGCGTGTTTGCTCTTCTTTTCGCCAGACTCGTTAGCGCAGATGGTCGGTAACGTGGTAGGGTGATTTTGGTAAATTTTGATTCGCAGACCAAGAATTGGGTGGCTCGTGGGCAAAATTACCTTAGAAGAGAAACGGTGTGCATATCTAAGATGGAGAAGTTTAAGGTCCAAGAACTCCTCGAAATTTGTCAGGAGCTGAATATTTCGGTCGGCTCGGTTAAAAGAAAACAACAAATTTTGGAGCACTTGGGAAAAGAGGAAGTGAGTTTAGAAGAGGCCATTGAGGCCAGAGAAACCATTTTGGCAAAGAAAGAGGAGCGTGAGCGCTTAGCCCGTGAACAAAGAGAGGAGGAAATAAGGAGGGATCGCGAGGATAAAGAACATGAAATCCGTCTGAAAGAACTGGAGCTTCGTATGTCCGTGGGAAATCAAAATTCAGGGGGTGGAGAATCAAAGATAAAGGATCTAATCCACACCTTCAAGGCGGGTGACGACATTGCATTATACCTCGTGCATTTGAGCGAGCATGCGAAAATGCAGGGTTTAGTAGGGAGACTTGGCCACAAAAACTGATATGCGTACTACCAGGCGAAGTGTCCGATGTTATCGCAAGAATGAATAAAGAGGACTCCGAGGTGTATGACAGGGTAAAGGCTGCATTGCTACGAAAATGTCGCCTATCGACAGAGGCTTTCCGCCTGCGGTTCAGGCACTCTAAGAGGGGCAACGAATCTCATTCAGACTATGCCTACCAAATTAGAGCCAACTTTGAAGAGTGGCTCAAAAGCGCGCAAGTCTATGGCAACCATGACAGGTCATTGAGTTGATGGTACTTGAGCAGTTTTACCGGGGAATTCCCGAGGAGGTAAGGCTTTGGGTGCAGGATAGGATGAAAGACGTAGACATGAACAGGGCAGCAGAACTCGCCGAAGATTACTGCTCACGCCGTAGTCTCCGCAGTACACCACGAACTTCGGAAAAAAATGAAAAGGTAGAAAGCTGGTCGGGAAACCAGGGACGCAAGAGGTTTGCAAGAAATAACTGGAAACCCGAGAATTCCAAGTTATTAGACAGTCAGCAGGGAAAGGACAGTGAGGGGACTAAGGCGGCACCTTCATCAGGTTCAAAGGCGCCGGGTGACATAGCGCATGCGTTAGAAGCGCGGAAGCCAGTTGTTTGCTACAGCTGCGGAGAAAAGGGCCACATGGCCAGGAGCTGTAAGAGGCACATGGCATTTGCCACAATTCAGGAGTCAGAGGATAGCTTAAGCTGTTGAAGCCTTACATGAGGACACTCTCAGTGAACGGCCGAATGTGTAGGGTATTGAGGGACTCGGCGGCCACAATGGATGTAGCGCATCCAAGTTGCGTATCTTCCGAAGACTATATAGGAGAATGTGCCTGGATTCGGCAAGTGGCAGAAAAGCAAAGCGTCTGCCTACCGATAGCGAGGGTTGTAATCGAGGGCCCTTTCGGCCAATTGTGTACGGAAGCAGCAATTTCAGCCAACCTTCCGGAGCACTTCCCTTACCTATTTTCAAATAAGTCTGAGGAAATGTTAAAAACACGTGGAGAATCATTTGCCACCGAAATAGCTTGCATGGCCCTTACCCGTTCGAAGGCGCGCGAGCTGACGCAACAGCTGAGCAGCTCACCCTCTGGGGAACAGACGTCCGAGGGCAGTGTAGGAAAACCTGAGGTAGTTGCGACGGAAAATGAGTCTGCCATACGAGTTGTCGAGACGGAAACTGGGGCTATGGTCGGCAACAGCGAGGAAATATCTCTAACGCCCGAAAACGAGGACTTGGTGACAGGCTCGGTGTTAACACCCGCGTCCACCAGTTGGTGTCAGCTAGCCAGAACCGACCGTGCAACGCTAGTGGTCGATCAAAAGGCGGATCTCGCACTCTCTATGCTGCTAGATGCCATACATAAGGAAGGTAACTCTAGAAAGAACGTTTCGTTCTACACCCAAAACGAGGTGTTGCATCGCAGGTATGAGAACGCTAAAGGGCGGGTCTACAACCAAGTGGTAGTTCCACTAAAATACCGGCGGAACATTCTCGACCTGGCCCACAGCAACGCCTGGGCGGGCCACTTAGGTATAAAGAAAACGAAAGCTAAGCTGGCTCAGGAGTTCTACTGGCCCGGGTGCTGGAAGGATGTAGAGATGTTTGTCCGTGAATGCGACACTTGTCAGCGGATAGGAAAAATCAACAGACAAATGGAAGGCACCAATGAAACTAGTGCCAATAATACACAGAACCCTTCCGTCGGCTCGTGATTGACATCGTGGGGCCTCTGCCTCCATCTAAATCAGGATATCGGTACGTCCTGACCGCGCTGTGCGTTGCCACCAAGTTCCCGGAGGCAATCGCACTGAAAGAGTTGAGTTCAGTATGCGTGGTGGACGCATTGTTGTCTATTTTTTCTCGGGTGGGTTTTCCCTCGGAGATACAGTGTGACAACGGAAGTGTGTTCACAAGCTGCCTTACGACTACATTCCTAGAACGCTGCGGGATAAAAATCGCGCATAGCTCTATTCACCATCCACAGTCGAACCCTGTGGAACGCATGCACTCGGTCATGAAACGCGTTTTGCGAGCTTTGTGCTTTGAGCATAAAGTGACTGGGAGGGGTGTATACCAGCTGCGATGTTTTCTCTGAGGTCGGCCCACACGAGAGTACGGGTTTAGTCCGGCTGAACTTGTCTACGGCAGGAACTTGAGAGGTCCGCTGCACTTAATACGAGAGTCATGGACTGGATATGGGGAGGACCCTAATGTAGTTTCCTATGTACTGGATTTATTGGGGCGACTGGGGACTACACGCGAAGTGGTGGAGAGCAACATGCGCGCAGCACAGGCGCTTTCCAAGGCCCGTTACGATAAGTCAGCTCGAAAGCGAGTCTTTAGAGTGGGCGATGAGGTGATGCTGTTGTTGCCCTTCAAGAAAAAACAAGCTGGACGTACAATGGGAGGGACCAGCGACAGTGTTGTCAGTGCTTTCAGACACCAACTACGAGGTAAAGTGGGGCCGGAAATGCCCCAAAGTGTATCACAGTAACCTAATGAAACCCTACATGCGACGAAAAGCAGTAGTAAACCTTGCACTCAATGTTCCTGAGGATGAGGGCGCGGAAATCCTTTGTCTTTCCGATGGCACGGTCAGCAGCACATTGTCCGATAGGGTAGACACAGGGAACACCCTAAGTAAGGCTCAAGAGGAAGATTTAGAGCTTTTAGTACAGGAATTCGCTACCGTTTTCCCTCCGAGAAGCCAGGCAAAACGGATGTGATTAAGCACGACATTGAGCTGACGGTTAACAAGCCGATCAGCTGTAAGCCGTATCGGGTGTCACCTAGACAGAGAGAGATACTAGAGGCCGAAATTCGCCGCATGATCGACCTAGGTGTTATCATCGAAGCAGACAGTGATTTCACCTCGCCTTTGATTTTGGTTGAGATTCCGGGCCGTGATCCAAGGCCATGCGTGGACTATCGCCGCCTGAACTCTGTAACAATCGACCAGACTTACCCTATTCCTAACATTGAAGAGAGGGTAGAGACAGTGTCTAAGGCAAAATACATTTCTACGCTAGACCTTGTTAGGGGGTATTGGCAGGTCCCTTTGACAGAGCGCGCGAGTCGATACGCTGCTTTTATCTCACCCCTGGGCACTTTTCGTCCTTTGATGATGAGCTTTGGGCTCAAGAACGCGCCGTATTGTTTCAGCCGCCTGATGGATAAGGTTCTCCACGGGCTCGAGAAATTTGCGCTGCCTTACCTAGACGATGTGGCGATATTTTCGGACAAATGGGAAGACCATGTGAACACCTTCGGATGGTTTTGGAACGGATCAAAAATGCAGGTCTTACGGTAAAGAGAGAGAAATGTCATTTGGGCTGTGCTGAAGTAAGCTATTTAGGGCACATTGTAGGAAATGGGCGTCGTCGACCGTCCGAACTCAAGGTAGCCGCGGTGGTCGGTTATCGTCGTCCCAGCACTAAGACCGAGATGAGAGCATTCCTCGGCCTCACAGGTTACTATCAGCATTACGTCCCGAATTACTCCGAGATTGCCAGCCCTTTGACAGATAGTTTACGCAAGACCGAACCTGTGAACATTCAATGGGACTCTAAAAAGGAAGACGCTTTTCAGAAGCTGAAGCACGCATTGAGTGAGAAACCCGTCTTGAGGGCACCGGATTTTGCAAAACCTTTCACTATTCAGTGTGATGCAAGCGAACGCGGTTTAGGAGCAGTGCTATGTCAGACGGACCAGAGTGGAGAGGAGCGGCCGGTTTTGTATTTGAGTCGCAAATTAAGCAGCAGGGAAGAGGCTTATAGCACTTCGGAAAAAGAATGTGCTTGCATTGTTTGGGCCGTACAAAACTAGGCTGCTATGTTGCTGGCTCTAAGTTTATTATAGAAACTGATCACTCTCCACTAACCTGGTTACACCAAATGTCACCTAAGAATGGTCGTTTGCTCAGATGGAGCATAGCACTGCAGCAGCACAATTTCGAGGTGCGCTACAAGAGAGGTGGCCTTCATACAAATGCAGACGCCCTAAGTCGAGCGTTTTGACTCGTCAAAAGACGCGGAAGGTTTGTTTGATTTTTTGTTTACCTTTACCTAGTTTATGTGTACTTTTTTTTTTCAATGTGTTACAGTGAGGGCATAGAGAAATTTTTTACTGACTCCCTCGTTGTCCCGAGCTCTACAGTTTGCTTGTTTAGCTTGATTATAATGTTATCTCGATTCCAAATGGAATTACGTATGAAAGAGTTACTGGACACTTGTCCCGATTGGTATGCACATTGTTTCCTTGAGCTTAAGTTATTAAGATAAGATGTTTGCTTTGTAAAATCTGAGGCCTGGCGATGAGAGTGGCGTGCACGCGGTGCTTGTCGCATTGTGTGTGGCTGACAAAGGTCGTTTTCTTGGAGCTTGTCACCCACTTTTCACCGAAGCGGGGCGCAGAGGCCAGCTCTTGGAGCATTCCAGTTTGACCAGGCCCTTCGAGAAAGCAAGAGCCTTGCCGGAACGTCGCCGACATCGACCCGGCCGAGCTGCATGGAACAACTCGACCTCCCGATGTATCATCTGGCGGCGGGGGTGCTGTTGTGCCTCGCCCAAGTTCCACGTGGTCTTCGCGGCCTGCTGGCACCTGGCAGCTGTTGATGAGTCAACCCTGCACCGGGACGGCGACGGACGCGGACAATCGGGAAAAACCACGTCGCCGGCTCCTCTTGACACAAAAGTCGTTGGCCAAGCTTTTGTCAGCCGCCGAGAGCAACACTCCGAAGCAGCGTCGACCCAGCAGCTGTACGGGGTATTCTGCCTTGCTTGAGTCAACCTGGCTGCATCAGGGAGCGACTTTGCGCATGGGATTCCACGTCATCTCACTGTGGTGCCACGCTGGCGCGTGGGGTCTCCCTCACCAAACAGCGAACTGGGCATGCCTTGCCCCCTTTCCTAGGTTCAGAGGGAGGCGGTGTTTGGCTTTCCCTCTTCGGGGCCGGAGAGGAAGACGACGATCTCATTGGAGTATCCTGCGCATAAATTATCTTTGCAAGGGATCTTGGGAAGGCGGACGATGTATAAAAACGCTAGCGCAGAGGCGCTCGTGAGTGATTCTCTTTTCATGTTGTACCACGCTACCATGTAAATACTGTATATAAACATTTTTTTCTCCTTCTCCGGCTTCTCTACTCGTCCTCTCCGGGGACTCGGATGGCCCGAGTCCGCACCACGCTACCCAAGGGCGCAACAGCACGCAACCGCTAAAAAGAAGTGAGGGAAGTAGAAGGTGGGAGAGGGGTGTGAACGCAAATATACAACGACGAGAGATCCATCTTATTCCCGCCGACAGCAGCAGCATTTCTAAGCAGGCAGAGGAGCAGGCGAGTACCCATATGTGTGAAGAAGAAAAAGGAGAGAAAACAAGCGAGTCGGAGTGGAAGTGGAGGTGAGACGCGAAGAGGCGACCAGGCACAAGCACGCACGCAGACACACACGTCCGTGCGCGCGAGGCGCGTCGAAAAAAAAAAGAAAGAAAAAGGAGCTTTTCTATAAAAGGGCGACAGATGCGAAAACAAACTCCTTCCCACCCGCACGCACGTAAGCAGGCTCTGCGGGTGCAGTATGCGTGCGTCGCGGTGAAGAATGCGTTAAAGCGGTCGTGAGAAATTGCGCCCCGTCGCAGGCGCGCGAGGAAGCCGAGGTACGACGCATGCAGGCGCAGCGGTGAGCGGGTGGACGCCATAGTGAACCGTATGCAAGAAGGACAGAAGGGAGGGTGGTGGATGCTCCGAGTAGAACGAGAGAAAGAGAGAGAGGGGGTGATCTGTAGTCTGCAGCTGGAGACGAATGCGACGACGAGACGACAAGGATGCCGAGGGTTTAAAAAAAAAAAAAAACGAACGAATAAAGTAAAGGTGTCTGCAACCGACTGCGACAACGAATGCCGCTCACGCACGGCTTGTCTTCCAGCGCGCCGATATATATCCGTGACGCGTACATGCCTCCGGCGTTTCCAGGCTTCTCTATTAGTCTGGCACACTTTTTTTTTTACTTTACGATTTTGTTCAGCTTTTGTTCGGTTCGCGTTTCACTAACGCAGCCTGCTTCCATCCTCTCTTTTTATTGCAATTTTCCGTGCGCGTTTTTTTTTTCCAATGTGTCGGCAGACTACGACCATGTACGTGGCGATATTTCACTGATGTTATACTTGCTGCTGTTACTGGGACCAGGATGCGGTGGCACTACTGATACACAAGAAGAAAATAAAATTACCTATTTTTTTCGTTAAGTTGTAACTTGCTACTTACACACTTTAAAGAGTAACGCTCAATCGATTTCACGTACCCTGGACAGTATAAATTATTTATTAAGGGTGTTCGCGTGACCACTTAGAGTCGTCCACGTCAAACGTGAGGACTCGTAAAAAATATAAAAAAATAATAAAATGATAAAACTGAAAAGTAATATCTTCTTAAGGGTGCGTGAAGTCTAAGGACATACATACCATCGGCCCTATGTTCTCGGCCACTTCACCTCTTTTATCTTTGTTATCGCGAGGGAGACGCCCACGGGACATTGTGCCGGGGCTTCGGCGTTTCGCAAAAGGCCGTAGTTCAGGAAACGATAGCGCTTTGTGACTTAAGGATTGATGCCGCCTAACCGTAAAAAACACGTGCGCCTTTGAGGTTTATCTAGAAGTGTCGGCTATGAAAGAAAACTGCCGTACAGTGAACAGATACATAGAAGTAATGATATTAGCAAACCAGTCGAAAGACGTCTGTGAGAAACCACGCGAGGAAAACGTGACGTCACTTCCAGCGAAAGCGAGCAAACGAGCATGTAACAATTGCTTAGAAGGTTCAATGACCGAGTTAAACGGATGACGCATTAACGAATAAATAAAATTAGGCATCATCCTTTTGTGCAACTATATACGAACATTACCTAAGATATATTCAAGCTGTGTATCACTCGAACGGCGAAGCGTATACTCTGAGACACGATAGGATTAAATGTATGCTCAAACAAGATGACACAACGGCGGCCCAGTAAAACGATAAAGAGCAGGGTAATAGAATAACACCACCGCTGACAGAATCCGCACTTTTCAAGGATACACAATACATGGAGCAGCACAGATCGCTTTTGAAATGAATTCACACTGGCTCACACATCATTCAACAGAGAGAAAAAAAAAAAACACGACACGGAGACAGATAAAGTGCGGGAATGTTTGGCAGGACGCAAGTCGTCGATAAAGCGTCCATACCGTGACCCGTATACTGTTACGTTAGAGCTTTCAGCGAATATAAGAGGCTTAAAGAAGTGCGAGATCAAATAACGGTATCGGTAACGTTCAGATCGAGCCATCGTGGCGAGAAAAAACATAGCAATCAATAGACGGACGTCTCAGGGTATAACGTATATTCGCAGCCCCCTATATACATCACACGAATCGACCGAGCGGTCGTGGAAAGAAACACTGCGATCGGGCGGATGGCGTGGAAAGGCGCGGCGAAGGCAGATTTCCCAGCCATTTCCCCTCGGCGCGAAAAGAAGCGATATAAGCATACGTGAGAGAGTCCTTAAAGTAAGGAAACTGAGAAACGAACGTGGAAAGAAAAAAGGTTGATTGTCCCAAACAATGCAATACAAGTGAAGCTGAACGAAAAAAAAAAAGTGAGACAAGATACGCGTGAAATCGTGCAGAACAATATGCACATTCTCGCCACCAAGGCATTTCAGCACGCCCATCTCCCGCGCTGTTAGTGAGGAATGGCACGCGAGCCTATAGGGAAAATGACAAAGAACAGAGGACTGAAAAACGAAGAAGGGCCCCGGACGGGGCAAGGGGGGTGAGGGGGCACGTGCACTCTCTTCGGGGCGAAGCGAAATGGGCGTGGTCACTCGATCTCATTTCGCGGAGCGCGCGTTTCATTTGCGCCATACCACCCACCCTTCGTCCACGACTTCGGCTGGTATGGCGGTGGCACGCGGGAGCACCTCGGGGCGAAAAGAAAAAAAAATTCGCCCCCGCGCCTCGCACACATGCACGTTCTCGCCATCCCGTCATCACACGTCAGCCGACCGCCTCTGATCTACCACGCGTGCCGCATATTACCACTTTTCTTTTTATCCGTCCCTCTTTCTTTTTGGTTATCAAGCGATTCGCCCTTATTCAACAGAGGCCCCACACGACTTTGTCTAACCTCTTCTTTTTTTTTTCCATACTCGAGCGTTCTAACAGAGGATATAAAAACAAACAAAAAAAGAATTCGAGCGGTGCTATCCTTGCCTCTGCAAATGACAACGGCTCTCGGAAATTCGCGCAGCCGTGCGATTGAGTGGTTGCTTCCACAAGAGCCTCGTTCCGTTCTGTACCTCATCCAGTTTTTCAGGGCAGGCCCTCTTTCGTGGACGCGCCTTATTTCACATTCGATCGTCCGCAGCAAGTCGAAGAAATGGAAAGGGACACCATCACCTATCTAATTTTTTCCCCTCAATCTCTGCCTTTATCCCTCTCTCTTACTTTCTACAGCGTTACTTTTCATTTCCATTCCCATACATTCCACCCTTTCCCTCGACATCCTGCTCAGCTCAGCCGCGCATACATTCTCGCACTTCCTGGTACTTACGGTCACCGCCACAGAGGGCGCTCGGGACGGAGCCCGATAGCTTATGCATGCGGCGCCTTCAAATGCGCGATACAATTTGCGCAAGAAAAATGGCCTGCGTATGCAAAGGAGCGCGTAATAACCGAATGCGCCGAGCTCTCGTCGTGATGGGTCCAAGAAGCACGAGGGACCACACGGAGAGCGCCGGGGCGGTGGCCTCAAGTAACACCAGCTTCGTTATTGCGCGTGTTTCATGTGCGTGTCTGTGCATAGGCTGGATAGCAAGGCAGAAAGAAAGAAACCAAAAAGGCCTGCGGGATTGCTACACGCTGCCAATCACGCAAACAAAGGCTATCCAAATGCAGTATAGTATTAACGTGTATATATATATATATATATATATAATAAAGTGAAGAGACACAACTTAGCGGTTGTCTTAGTCTCATTTCCAACGGTTTCGACCAGTGACCTGGTCTTCGTCAGGGTTTGTGAATTCACTTATTCACAAACCCTGACGAAGACTGGTCCACCGGTCGGAACCGTTGGAAATAAAACTAAGACAACCGCTAAGTTGTGTCTGTTCTCAAGTACGTTTGGCCCATTGTAAAAACTTCTTGATTGATTGATATGTTGGGTTTAACGTCCGAGAACCACCATATGATTATGAGAGACGCCGTAGTGGAGGGCTCTTTTGACCACTTGGGGTTCTTTAACGTGCACCCAAATCTGAGCACACGGGCCTACAACATTTCCACCGCCATCGGAAATTTGGAAAAACTTCTTCGGTATATATATATATATATATATATATATATATATATATATATATATATATATATATATATATATATATATATATATATATACTATTGATACATAAGCCGTGGGAACTGGTGCGCAGACGACTCGCATACTGAACTGCAGAAGAAGCCCAAATAACGATGGACCAACGTACACAATGGGCGTGAATCAATTGCGCCCTATGGCCTCCTGGATCTCGTAGGCCACGAAGCCTTATAAGAAAGGTGCTTCGTCTCACTAACGCCGTGTGATGGCGTGAGGTTACAATACCACTCGCGTGAGCACCACGCACCGCGACGACTTCACGAAAAGCCTCACAGAAATATTTGTATAGCAAACGATATATGCTCGCCCTCTAAACATCCTCTTCCCGAAGGTGAAACCCGCAACGGTACAACCTAATGGCCCCGTTGAGATTTTCCCTTGTGGCCTCAGCACAAACAAGCGAGTCGGTGGAGATGCTCCGGAAAAGTAAGCTCAAGGAAAGCTCGCCCACTCTAAACAAAGATCACCATCGCAGTCGCCGGGTTCTGACTAGTGCGCGGAGAAAGAAACGCTCGACGTATACCCGATGAACCTATCATAGCATAAGTTTCACACCTACGAACGGTTACACAAGTACGGAACGAAGAACAATTACGACAATCCATGCGTGACAGTGACCAGTGTTTACGGAGCGAAACTCAAGAACTCCATTATCACTCATTTGGAGAGATGTAGGCTAGCACGTACGGAAAACTTGCAGACTGCAATGCGGAAGGTTTGGAGAAGGCGACGGAAGGAGGGTCAACGCTCATTAAAAACCTGCGGAGATAAAGAAAAATAAGATAAAGGCACCGCTTGAACGGCTGCGGAGTTAAAAAATTATGCAACACGAAGAAAAGGAAGCCGTTAACAAGTGCACGCACTTTGCTTAAGCTGCGAGAACCTGCGCCATACATCGTCGCGACACCGCGCTAGCCCCGCTAAAGACGGGCGAGCCCAATCGTTCAATATACCGAGAAGAAAAGAGGGATGCAGAGAGAGAGAGGAAGATGTGAAGCGAAAAACTAAGACGCCCACTCGAGCAACCCTGCGTTGCGACGACGTCTTATGAAGAATTGCGCTCCTTGAATCGGGAGTCTGGCTGTGGAGCCAACCATGAAGGATGAAGGTAAAAGGAGTGCTCAAAGAAGGAAAGCTTATACTTCAGGACGAAGACGAGAAAAGTTGAGCCCTCACAGTCGAGATAAGACGCGTCTCGGGCCCCCAGTACCATCAGAAAGCCAACAAGACGCCGGGGCTACGGTACACAGTGAAGAACGAAACAAAAGAGTCATTCTCAAAATTAATAGAAAAAAAACAACCAACACGAAGATACCATTCTTCGACGTGGAGAAAAGGCGCGCCCCGAGGCTTTGGATAGGGAGGGGGGTACGGAAGGGAAAGAAATCGGTTTTTCACCGGGTTGCGGGGTCGGGGGAACGCATCTTTATATCATCTCGGGAGCGCGCCCACCGCGTAAGAAAATCCGCCCCCGATCAATCCTCCCCGGGTTAAGGTGAGAGAGAGAGAGGGGAAATGCGAACAGAGGGATTTTCCTGGTCTCCTCTTCTCGTCTTTAAGAACGGGCACCCTCCCGTCGCAATTCCGCTTCGCTTATTTTTCTTCAAGCAGCAGCTACAGAGTCGTCAACCACCCCCACGCCCCTACCGCCGCAAAAACCTGCGCTCGAGAGCCGAATTGCTCGCACCTAGGAAGTTCTTGAATACAAACGCGGACTAAAAGAAGAAAGAAAGAAAGAAAGAAAGAAAGAAAGAAAGAAAGAAAGAAAGAAAGAAAGAAAGAAAGAAAGAAAGAAAGAAAGAAAGAAAAAGACTGGATAGAAAACAAAAAGCTGGGCACAAGAACACTGGCGACGACGCAACCGTATTTAAACCCGAGCGAAGTTACAAAAAAAAGAAACGAGAGAACACACTTGACGATGCGGAAGAGCGCGAAGATGACAAACAAGGGCAGAGCTAGGGATGTTACGGGGCTGAAAGCCTCGCCGCGGTGTGAGAGTTCGTTACCTCTGACGAAGAAACGACTCGAAGAAGGCCCGCGTAAGCTGCTTTTCTCTTTCTCCCCGCAAGATAAGAACGGCATGAAAGACCAAGATAAGAACAGAAAAGGAAAGGGGCGCAGGAAAAATAAGGCCGCAACGAAAACGCGCGCGCCACTCGGCGCCACTCCTTCCATCATCGCCGCGCTGGATAGATAGTTCCATTTTCGGTGCAGCCGCCGAGTCGGCGTTATCTCGAGTGAAAAGAAAACCGCCTCCTCTCCCTCCCAGCGTCTCAAGCCCGAGTGTCCTCACGTCTTTCAGAAATGGCACGACTGCGCGGAGTCGGATGAATCGACGCTTTATTTCTTTGCTCGTATAGTCACGATGGCTTATAGCCTACAACGCACCTGAATAAAACGGTGGATGCCGTTCGGGCGCGCACTGGGGCGAACGGATCGAATGAGTCTTAATAGCCTAATTTAATTTATTTTTTTCACGCTATTAACTTCTCCTGCCTTTTTTCACTATATGTATTTTTTTACCCCATTCCGGTGCCGACCTGTTGAGGTGAATTCTTAAAGGGGCCCCTGTGACAGTTTTAGCACAGCCTTATTTAGCACCACAACAAATTCAGCATTAGTTACTGAGCGAATGCAACAATAATTACGGAAATTGAAGCACGGAAAGTGAAGTTATTCGTCTATAAAGTGCAAAACTCGAGCAGACGACGACTAGAAACGTTCTTTTCCGCATTTCACTCGCCTGCAGACGTCAAAGACCGCTTCCAATCACCGCGCGCATCTCGTAAAGACATACTGGAAACGTCACCTGTTGGTGGCCTTCACACGATACCTCGCTGCCACTCTTTTTCACGGCGTCGTTGCCACGGTTACTACGAACCACGTGCGTCGGGTAGCAGACGCTCCCACGGTCACACTGTGTAAGATACACACATACGCTTTGGGTGGCATCACTTTTTGTGAGGTGCCTCGATACCCGGCGTCTCTTCTTTTCTCTTCTTTCACATCACACGCCTTCCCTTCCAGCACGCCGCAGTTGGCTCTGCGAGTTGTAACCGAAGTTTTGAGAAAGGAGATGCGCTCTATAGACTGCGCGTCTCTTTTCTCAAAACTTCTGTTGCAACTCGCAAAGCCCTCTAATTTTACGAATGGGTTTTGGCCACCATACTGGTATGTTAACATTCGGGTGTTGCATCATTACAGATAAACGAACAATGTTACAGTAGTCGCACACACATGAAAAGTTTGGGTTCGTGCATACGATGTGTCCGTGACCATATTAAATCCCGTCTCATACCCCCCCCCCCCCCCAAATAAAAAAACGAACATCGGAAGCCCAAAATGGCAACGCGCATACGTCTTAGGTACAACAGTCTATAGCAATTACTTTGCGCAGGACAATTTCCCAGATGGCCACATTGTCGAATTCGTCCCAGCGTCTTCAGTTGTGATTAGCCTTACAGGGCACTTGCGACTTTTGACTGACTTAAAAGGCCGACAACGCATACGTAATGCTACGAGAAGTAACGGAAAACCTCATTTACGATAGATATTTCGACTTAAACCGAGGCTGCATAAATGGCAAGTATCGGGGAATACGATCCAGGGAAAGAAGAAATAAAAAAACTTAAACATCGTCTGGGTTAGGGTTCCGATCGCGAGGCTATAGAGGTTGCACTAAACTGCCCCCTGGTAAACAGACGCACAACATTCTCAAACCAGCGCTTGAAATTATGTGACGGCATCTTAAAACTTTCTTAAAATTACCGTCTGGAAATACCGATGGCCTACACTTGAATGATTGATATTAAAGGGGCACTGACACAAAATATTCGGCCTCGCGTTTTTCTGCTGCAATGCGTTGCTGTAGGGCTGTTAGTCATGGCACGACACATTGTTTGCTGCAGCACGCGACAGATAATTAATTACAGACCCCTCATTATCGATCGGTTTCAGTTTAGGTTTTATAGAGTTGCAAAAACTGGGTGCAACTGTCGCCCCCCAGCGTGAGCAACTCTTGAATACGCCAGCACACAGAACTTTGACGCGCTTCCACACGATCCGCATCAACAATTACTTTCACATAGGAAACAGCACTGGAATGTGACCAAACACAAAACTTTCTAAGCGTGCGCCACGGCCACGCACTCGCAACCAGTTGCCAGGAAACATAGACCGCGGGAACTAACGCGGCAAAAGAAAAATGGCAGCTCGACGTCATCATAACTTGTTTTGTTGACCGCAGCGTGGCGACGTGAGGGAAGTAGGGGGTCACCTCGGGGTCGCCTCCGAGGGTGTCTATAGCACTATGGAGTTGGTCGCTCACGTAAACTTCAATATTAATTTAAAACACCTTCCAAGCTATATTCGCAGTTGATATCTTGCAGATGATATACGAATGTTCACGAGAATCGACCCCGCAGGCAAAATTTTGGCCCCGCAAAATTTTTTGTCAGTACCCCTTTAACACGCATAAAAAAATAAGAGCACCAGCAAATCACTAAAAGAGGAAAAAAAAAGAAGCAAAGACGATGTGAATGTCGCGAGGTACATGCTTCTTATTGGGCTTATTTGCGCAGCATACACTTGAAAGTTAATTTCTTGGTATGTTGTAGGCTGAATTTAGCGTTTATACTTCATAGACGACGTGGTCGTCTACAAAAACCTTACTACATTTTCAACATAGTGGGTCAGCACTCATTTAGGCTAACAAAGTACGACAAGCACGCACGTCCTCCTTTCAGGACTTAGAAGCTGTCAAAGCCGCCGCCGACTGCCATTTTTCGTAAAAGTTCCTGAAGTTCGTGTTCTCTTTTCAGAAATGCCGAAAATAACACCTCACCCAAAGATCATTGATCGGGTGGCAAAAGCCTCGCTTAAGTCCAATGTGTCTCGTCAAAGGACGCTTGAAAGGATGCACCTTAAGCTTGTCCTGGATGGCATTATCCCTCAAGTGGATCGTGCCCTTACAATACGGCGGTTTAAAATGCACTCGGTAGTTCGTTTTACAAGACTAGAGTCCACAAAGGTCTCGGCTACTGTTGCAAGCCGTCTCGCGGCCTTTCGTAAAAGGTGCACACAGCATTAAAGTAATGTCGCTATCACATTTATTTCGACTTTAGCTACTTCTTCTTTTCTTTTTCCTTTTTTGTCAATACAAAATTCCAGCCTGGAATTCTTTGGGGAGAACAATAAAAAAAGAGGAAGCCAGCAAGCTTCGCTCTCAACTTCCGTAAAGCGAATGTGCTGTGCCACGAGAAAACATGAAAGGTGGTCGAGCGTCCGTGATTTGGAGACACGGCGCGCCAGTGCGGAAATCTATACCCTGGATCACGCCGTGGTGTTCCGCCTTCCAACAAGACCTCATCCCTCATTATGTCCAACCTTCCCACGCGACCACCTAGTGGGCAATAAAGCAACGACATCACATTCAGAAGCGAGATGGAGGCAATTTTTTTTAAAGATGATAGTTTTTTTTTGGAATACTTCGCGAAAATGTTGGCATGTCTGTCTGTCCGTCAGTCTGCTTCTTGTTTGCCACTCGATTCAGCCACCACAGCGAGGGAGACCCCCTATTTTTATATAGCCTGCTTTCGCTTCTCGGCCGAGACCAAAACTGTCCCCAGAGGAAAGTCAAGTACGAACACCTTCCGGTATCTATATCTTACCTCAACGTTTGATTCACGGCTAACGCTGCTTTTTTTGTTCACAACGCGAGGCACAACCGCACCGATACCGAAATTTGCGAGAGACGAGCTCTTCAACGCTCTCACGGGAAAATGAAAAAAAAAATAGGAGCAATTACGACCAGCCCTGAGCACGCATTTCAAAGAACGAAGAGGACGCTATCTTTCGAGAAAAGGGCGTGTCATCTAGCTCGAGGGCTATATAGAACTGTCACAGCTACGCTGTCATCTACTTCGAAACAAAGCGCGCATCTCGCCAACGAGCAGACATACTTCTTTTGTTCGTTTGTTTCCTTCAGTGGACCTTGCAAAACCAGAGCCGCTCGCTCCGCATAGCCACGTATTTCCAAACGCAAGCACATCCACATCAACTTAACTGAGGCGCATGTCAGCTTGAGCCGTCGCAGCCAAAGACACAGGGTTGACTGAACTGTAAGAGCAGTGGCGCAACATCCCGCCCGTGTCATCCGACGCGAAACCCAGGTCGGCATAAGCGACATGCTGCAAGAACACATCGGTTCCTCTTGACACGTACATACATATATAGCTGCTTGTATAGTACATACACACGTTACTAACACGACAGACTCGACTGCAAGCGAGCTTGGGGAAAGCATTATGCACGAGTGAAATGTAAACGGTGAAGGTACTGCGTGGAATCGCACGCGCCGGGAGTCGATTGCCGCTCTTGTCGAGTTTCGCCAGAATCCGCAAAAAGAAAAAAAAAAAAATACAGGCACGCAACCACTTTCCATACTCGTTTTATATATGCGCATGCATGATTATCAAAACGAGGATGTATTCACGTAAGGCACGGTTTACTCTTTATCAAGCTTTCTTTTATTTATTTAACGTAAGGTAACGATGTTATGTCACCTCTGCATCGTATATTAGGCACGCCGAGAAAAGTAGCAGCACGCTTTGCACATATTGTGACACATATGCCCTACGCGAACGCATTGCACGACGAAAAAACAAGAAAAAAGGGAAAGAGGAAAGATCGGTGAACTTAGAGATACGTGCGTTCGAAAGGCGTATGACACACTCTATACAGTATAGATGCACGGCGCGATGATTACACTCCGTACATCGCTCAGGCTCCATGTACGTCAGTAAATATACATCTATACGATTCAGCGCTGAAGTGATTGATCAACCGATCGATCAAGGAGTTATTAAACCAATCAATTAATCACTGATCATTTATTAAGTGATTGATTAATCAATTCATTGATTGATCGAATGATCGATCAATCAAGCTCCATTGCGGCCACATTCAAAATCCATAACATGAAGGTTTCACGCTGGCTAAACCTATCTGGACGCAAGAGTACTACGAACAATGTATGAATTTATTCTCGTATACAATACGACGTGCCTTAAGATCACATTGCATGCAACCATATATAGCACCCGAAACTTCTATTGTGGCGGGCCGAGGCACTCGAAATGACGACCATGCAGCTAAAAAAGACAACATCTCGCTTGCCGCAGAGCAACGGCACCCTGTAAACCACAAAAAAGAAAAGTACAACCAAAATCGAATTGAGCTTCAGAGCAGTCCTACCTCGAAACGCACGCTATCTTCTCAAACTTCAAAGCGAACCGGATGGAAATGGGTTGGGGAAATACCAAAGCGCTCACCGCAGTTACGTGCAAACAGTCAAAACAAGACGGCATTTTGAAACCCGGCATGAAGAGCTAAATTCCTATCGGGCGGGCGCGCGTTCTTCGTAGACATTCAGTCGGGAAAAGAAACCAGCCGCCGCGCGCAGACAATGTGATATCGGCTGTGTGACTCGTCCACGAAACGCCCGAGTGTATACGCGAACGTAACAATATGAGATAACGCGACGACCCAATAATGCGCATGCCGGTGCTCGTTACCGGATACATCAAACGATGGACGGTATTCTCGAAGCCATCGGTATACTTTTTTTTTTTCAGTGAAGCTCTTTACAAGGTGCATAAATATATGAACACTATGAACCGCCGGTGGCTTCGCACGAAACCATAGACAAGCCGTTGGCAAATCCGGTATACGCACGGGCGGCTGAACAAAGAAACTGCGCATACCAGACAGTATTGCCTTCCAACTATATGCGATACGGGAATAGATATGTAAGTCGCCGTGATTGAAATATGTTGCAACGAGCTACAGCCATGTCGCTATAAAAGGAGGTCGCTTATCGTCTACTGAAAGGGGCACGCACACAAACGCACAAAGATGTACTACAACCATACCGCAGAAATACTGCGCGTGCGCCAGTGCAGTTTCTATAGATTGTGATGACTTGTGAACTTTGAGAAGGTATTACGGAGTTAATGCGATATGTTAGTTACCGTTCAGTGCACTACGCCTTAAGAAGAGACAATAGGCAGCGAAGTTATTCGACCCCATTAATAGTCTTAGCTGCGAGACTACACATGTGAAGCAGTCACGGAATGCATGGGTCAATTTATCGCTTTTTTGTGTAAAAAAAAACTAAAAGAAACAAAGAAAGAAGAGACGAAACGTCGTTTCTTCTTATCCTAAAACCTTGTAAAATGCTCTCGGCGCAGTTAAGCTATGAAGCGACCTCGAGTTATATTACTTTTTCAAAAGCCGGTGCAACAGTTTTTTTTAATGTCAGGAATTCCGCACTAAATGATATGTGGCTAAAAAATATAATTTTAACAGAGAAATGGCCACTGAAGCACAGTGAGTGGTTATGAAACGTTATAAGAAGAAAAAAAAAACTTAGCACGAACGGGGCTGTTAGTCAAGCACCTGAATTGAATACATTCTTCAATCTAGTACATACCACTCGAGGCAACTTAAGGACCTATACAAGTTGTACGACGGCGTCTCAATTGATATGTGGGGTTTAACGTCCCAAAACCACCATATAATTAAGAGACACCGTAGTGGAGGGCACCGTAAATTTCGACCACCTGGGGATCTTTAACGTGCACCCAAATCTGAGCACACGGGCCTACAGCGTTTCCGCCCACATCGGAAATGTAGCCACCGCAGCCGGGATTCGATGTCGCGACCTGCGGGTCAGCAGCCGAGTACCTTAGTCACTAGACCACCGCGGCGGTGCAACGGCCTATCAATTAACCGAGAAGCAATGCCTTCACATGACGAGCTCAAAACATTTGTCTTCAGTCGGGAGTGTACGTCATGAAATAAGAAATCGAACGCAGCCGAAATTCAGACACGCAGGCCAATAAAAGGAAATACAGGGCCGAAGTGCGACGCAGACAGACAGAAGGTGAGATGGAAGCGGAGGGGGAGAGAGAGAGAGAGAGAGGGGGGGGCAGTCGTATCCATTTAGGGTTCGTACGTCTAATCACGGAATGGCTGCCTAATGAAAGAAACACGGCCGAACTAACTGCGCAACCCACGCCGTCGCCACCGCAGGCGGAGGTTATTAAGGTAAATAGACGTGGCGCTAATGAGCCAGCAGCGACGTTACAAAACGTGCGCGTAAATTATTGCCTCGCTCCAACACGAAATGGTGGCGCAACTGTATAAGAGCTCACACCTGTTGGCAAAATAGGCGCCAACGGTGCTTGCGAAGTACACATAAGCAAGATCGTCGTCCATGTGCTGCACGTGTACTTACAATTGCACCCAGGGGCGTGACGGTGGTGGCGCCTGATATCGCCATTTGCTTATACACTTCACTTTATATCTCTTTATCCTTCAGCGTCTTACTAGCGCTACAGTCTGCAGATGCGCGCTCGACGGCAAGCGAAAAAGAGCACAAAGTTCTGGCCCAACGTTTAATTAGCAGGAAAATTACTTCCTCTTGGGCGAAATAAATACGCGGCCGACTCACGAATTAATTGCATCACATCGAGCGCGCGACACAGCCCGCCGGCGGCGCGTCCCCATATATACGCTATATCATCGGGTGACGACAATGTCGCAGCGAACGGGTTTAGTTCTTGGTTCGCTTATTACACGACTTCTTTTGCATTCGCCGCGTCATTGTATAACAACACACGCAGCAAGCCTATATATTTGCAGAGAAAAAACACCGTCACTTCAAAATTGTGAGAACCACGGGCGTCGGCTGGCGCGAGCAAACTCAAGGAGTCACTATTTACCCACGCCAAACAGCGCATGCAGTCGCTTGCGGGGAAACGAAAGCTCAATTAAAACGTAAACAGAGAACTGGTCCACGATCGAGTACGCAAAAAGTAAACAAATAACAAATAAAGACCGAAGTGTCGCTTATCGAGCTTAGTTAACGCGTCGGCGCCCGCTCTTCCACGAAACAGAATCAAGTGGCAAGAGGGAACGCGTGCGTAAAGAAACCGAAGACCTTGGTAGGCGGCTCCTGAAAGGGTCGCTGTCGACGCTTCTTTCGAAAGCGACGAGATTGAGTGGTGAGAGGGTCGAGAAGCTATTAATAAGATTATCACTTAAGCGCAGCCCCTGCGCCGTCAGCAACAGCCTTAAATAACAAGCGTGCACACATACTCGGCAGCGTACACGCGAGAATTATACGATGCCCCCCTTCTCTTCTTCGCATCTGGGTTGCAGGCGCTGCCCTTTTTTAGAACACCGGCCTCGCTACCATTAGAAGAGGGCGCGAAGAATCGCGACCTTAAGTGGCGGAGAGAGGAAGGACTCGTGGCCAGGAAAAGAGAGGGTGTGATAAGCGATCCCAATTAGCGAGCGCGGTCGGAGTTCGGGCTGCCGTTAACGGGTGGGGGTGGGTGGGGGGGGGGGGGATGGAAAGGCGAAAGCTGGAGGTAGCGAAACCAGCGCGCGCGGTAGTATTAGCCGTAACGCGCCTCAGCAATACCCTTCCCTCTTCAGCCTCCTTTTTAACGGCCGACTAAACAATTTTCGCGGCACACTGTGCCGAAAAAAAAAAAACAGAAGCAGCTCATTGACTTCTCGATGACAACGGAAGGTCAACGCTAAGGACAAGACGCATATCTTGCCATCTTGTAACGAAGAGAAGAGCCGCGAGAAGCGACTGAAATATTTGAGCAACCGCATATCGTTGCCCTCAGCAAGTATCCTGGCACCACCTGAGTAAGCATGACAAATTGAAAACCACATAAGTCCCTAAAATACCACATACTTTTCCACGACCAGTTCGATTGAACTGTGCCTGGATAATATCTTCCCGAGATTTTCTACTCCCCCCCCCCCCCCAAAAAAAATAGAACATCATTAACCGATGAAACGAGTCTCTGACGACTGTCAATAGATATTCTCGACGCATTTTCATGCAGTGCACTCCGAAACCAAGCATAGTTCATACGTGCAACACTACTGCACATGATTCACCGGGACGGCATGTGCTCCTGCACACCTATAGGATACGACCGTAACTCGCGATCTGATATACAACGATCGCTGTACTGTAGCAATCGTACATATGCGTATATATTATTAAGACCTTGCAAGCCGCACATTACCTTCGTGCGCAGAGAAAACCGAACGCTAGATAATGATGCAACGATTTAAGTAGTGTTCATTTAGCCGCGTTTTGCTATACGTGCTTTCAAAAAGAGGGCTTCCCGGCAAGCTTTCGTGTGCTTCAGTGAAGCCACATTTCAAAAAACCACTACGCGAGCGGGTGGCGGACGATGGACATACAGAGGAGACATACTTGGGGTAAAACCGACGCAGAACATACAGAGTGCTAAATTAGTAATGGAAACACAAAGAAAAAATGATAGCAGGTGCCAAGCGAATTCGGAGAATACGGCGGAAAAGTAAGTGGCGAATTACCTACTATTGTGAGAGAATGTTGCGTTTGAAGTATCGATAATAAACGGTTGCCAAATGAACTAGTGCTAAAAGATGCGGTCACCCGAGTCGCGGCCGACCCCCGCCTAACCACAAATTTCTTTCAATTAAGCCTTTACCAATATCGACCCTAAATTATTTGTGTAGTTAGGCCCGAAACTTTATACAGCTTATTCAAGTTACATCTCAACATTACCACCTGCAAATGAATACATCTTCTATTTCACTTGAAATAATGTCTTCGCCACTCCCTAAAAAAAAAAAGAAAAGAGGGGGAGCGTCGATAGCGTGCGATTCGTACACTTAGCGTACGAATATACTGGGACGTTGCAGTTATCTATACTCAATGCCGAAAAATGCCGCTAGGGTAGTTTTGCCACGCGCCATTCACAGAAGCGAGAACATTGAAAACAATGTCTTTAACACGAAGACCCTCAAAATAAGAAATAAAGAAATCGATATTCGATCCACCCATTCAACCGAAACAATAGGCGAATAATGTGAGCGGATTCGAGTGACAACACCCCGGTGAAAGGCCCCTCCCAGTTAACTGAGAAAAAAAAAATGAGAGAGATGACGGGAGACAAAAAAAAAAAGAAGAGTAGCACACGTCACGTTTAACGGGAACAATACACAAAGGCGCCCGAGGATCGAGAGAATAGGTCTGCCACATCACTCGCAAAGTTTCGCCTACAAGGGGCGTCGCAGACCGGGCGCTCAAGGATATATTACGCGAGCATAAACGAGCGCCACAAAAGAGAGCTCTCGACACGCCCGCTTCTCATATTGCACGCCCTGTGTTTTCTTCATTAGGGCGCCCCCCTATTCAAATCCCGTCGGGATAGACAAAAGAGGTTTCTCCCTCTTCTCTCTCTCTCTCTCTCTCTCTCACACACACACACACTATTTCTCACAGTGCGCGCACGCAAACGCCTCCTCCCGAGAGAAAAAACGACGACGAGCAGGCAATTTGCGCTAGAAACAATCAAAAAAGAAAAAAAAATACCACGCACCACGAAGTAGTCCGACCCGTCGTCCAGTACGCGACAGCGGAACAAAAGGCATAACGTGCGAAGCACGCCACGAAGAGAGACGGAGAGAGAGGCGTTAACGCGGCGCGCAGGCGCAAAACGTTTGCGCTGGGCGGCTATTTGCAAGTCAATAACTGCCGGCTGTGCACTCGACCGAAGACGACAACTCGGCGCTTCGCTCGAGGGCCAGAGCACAACTTGAAAAGAAGACTTTCGTGAAGGGCGTTCTCGGGGCGCCTCAGAGGAGGGGGCTTTCTTTTTTTTTTTTTGAAGTGCGGGGCATCTTGAATAGGAAAAGAACTTCGGAAATGAAACGGAATTTCTGGTTAACGCAAAAGGAAACTATCTTTACGTCTACACACTGGCGAGGGGGAAAAAAGGTCCTACCAGTGCAAACGTAGAGAAATAACAAGACGAAATATAGACTAGAGCACTCATAATTTAAAAAAAAAAAATACTGGATCAGTAAGTCATTACGGAACAACAAGAGGACGGTTCGCTATCGGTGGCGAATGGTCACCCGCTGTCTCCTAACGTTGCCTTCCACTGGGCAACAGTGGGGTAACGCTGGCTCACAATTTCGCTACGTCGCGCACGCGACAGTTAAATCTCGGAGAAGTTGGCCGATGCTCTCGCGCCCACATTCGAAACGCATTACTTTTCGTGGTTAATACGTGGAGCGCATCACGCACGTCATTTCTCCTGCCATCGAGAGCCATCGATCCAAGTAGTTCAAAGAGAAAGATAGTGTGCCATGTCGTCGCGCAAGGTGACGCCGGTTCAGCCCCAGACGTGTACGATACGCGTCGCCTTTTCCGAGTATCGAAGGTGATGTCGACGGAGCACTCGTCACGGCAGCTTGTGTGCGTGTCTTTATATATATATATATATATATATATATATATATATATATATATATATATATATATATATATATATATATATATATAAACTCATGCATGCACTCCACTCGGCACGACGACGAGCGGCGTTTCACGATTGATGAACCGGCTGGAAGCTGTCACGCGCCGATCAGATGCATGCACGTTGGATGCAGGCAGGTGAGCATATGTCTGCCGAGAGAAGAAGAGGGGGTGCTCAACCTCACTTCCGAGAACCGGCTCTGACAGGCGAAGCAGTCCCGCAAGTGTTGACGCGTCGTTTCAACGCCCTCGAATAGAACGACGACAGACAGACGCGACTTCACCGCGTAAGTTGGAAACAATGACAGCTGTAACAGAAATACAAAGAGCAGCCGGCAGAGATTGATATGTAGACTATATGTAGCCGGTAAGTGTAGCTAACTTTGTGTTCGTATCGAAATGTCGAAATGCGAGGATGTCGTGACCTATGGTAAACTACGTTCCGTAGAGTCTATGGGATTCTTTCCCGTCCCCCCTGCACCTTTCTTTGGTTGCTGTGGAAAGGGAGCAAAGAGGGAAGGTTTGATTTGACAGTCAAAATGCGAGGGATGTAATTAAGAAAAACGGCTATATTTAATTGCACTTACTCTGCCGCTCTGCTACCTGAATCGCCATACATGAATATTCAATTAGCCCAGCCACGTAACTTGACTTTGTCGCCTTCTCCTCCACACTTTCCATTTCTGGTATACATCGTGATAAACGTCGCGAAGACGCCCATCGCCGTGTCAGGCACGAGCAATCCGATGTGGGATGCGTTTTGGTACAGATACGCGGCGCTGTCCTACACAGGGCATCAGTGTACCGAACCAGCGCGGTGACTCGTGTGAAACCCATTTCAAAGAAAATGGTGCTATCAGCATTGTTAAGTAAACAACAACAACGAAAAAAGTCCTCTATTTTGGTAAGTCCTCACTTGCCTGGTATACGACTCTTATAAATGAGACACATTAACTCCGTTAGGGAGATGGATGTTGCAGTCTTCTCGGAAAGTCAAGGAACTTGGAAAAGAGTTGACACGTAGTTGTGTTTTTTTCTTTGCTTTTTTTTAATTAGGAGCTTTACGCAACACGTCGGGACTACCAAACACGGGTAACAAACATAGAGCTTTCTTTTCATTTGTTTATTTTTTGTTCATCTGTTAAATAACAAAAGGAAAACAGATCACGTATATCATAAAGAAATCGAACGCACTTACTTGACTTTCTCATTAAAAAAACATAAGATAACGTTGTTGTTGTTTTTTTTTTTTTTTGTAAGAGAGACCGGGTTATCGACGACCATCCCTTCATCCTCTATTACCCCGCGGAACGGTGTTACCGAAAGCGAGAGTTGTCCAGAAAGCGCATTTTTTAATGAATATGACCCCGCGAGAAGCCGTCGTTCGGGAAACCGTATGAAACACTGGCGACATGCTCCTGCTAACTTCATGACTGGTGTGCTCCTCCGAAGTCCACGATGGCGCCCGCACCAGTTGGAGACCGTTGGAACACCGCATAAATAGTGGTAGCAGCGCACTTACCCTTTCGCTGTCGCTCTCACTATCACACTGCAAAGGGAGAGAGAAAGAAACGAAACAATCTGTTAGCACAAATGTATACCGGCGGCCCTAAAGATAAAGAAGCAACGGGAAGACATGAAAAGCTAAACGTACAAATACTCAAGCGTATACCTTCACTGAGCACGAAGGTTTCGGCTAACATATTCATTACGGTGTCTAGGAAGGGTTGTTGGACATGAAGCAACTGGAAGACAAGTAAAACCTAAGCGTTTCACAGCAAATATTAACAACCAATATGCCTTAACTGTTGTTATCAAATAAAAAAGACATAGCTTTGTGCCAGAAAGACATTTCCACTAACGAAATTATGAATTATGTTACGTTCTTTGTAACATTTGCAAAACGAAACCCTGCTACGTAGATGGTAATGCATTGTCATGCGATCAATGGCCACACTTATTGCTAGAAATAAGTGTTCAAAAATTCAATTGCCCCCCCCCCCCCCCATCGACATCAGCAAATCACTGCTTCCTCCGGTAGCGGCCCATCATAGACTAAATGACCATGTCAACTGATGAAGTCATGTGGCGGCGTTTACATCTAATATCTAGCGATTACGTCATGACAACGTCACGAAGTTTGAACATCAGCGTAGTCGTGATAGCGATGTCACGTCGCTACGTCAAAGCGTGACGTCACTAGCGGCGCAGGTCACACGGCTTTTCGTAAGACATCAGGGACTGCGCAACGATATACTTAGCCTTTCGCCTTGATGAAACAAAGGCCCTTGCGTCACATTTAGAAACATGGAACCTCGGGAGCAGCTAAATGGCGTCACGACGGCACAATACACAAACGGGGACGCATGACGCAAGCACCACTTATCCTTATACGAGTCACGCTTACATGATCTCCAAAGAACGCGTAAGCCATTCGCACTAAAGTTCTCGGTTTTAAATTCAATGCGGCAATTACAAACAGTAGTCCTTCATCAATAACTCGCAGCGTTATGGCCTTGGCTGTCACTGCCCTAGAACACAACACAGGAAAATCATGTTTTAACGCAAGGACAGCATTAAAATGAAACGGCAAAGGAGCAAGCAAGCTCTGTGGCGATGAAAAGAACGTCAGAACACAAACGCGCTCTCTTGTACGTAAATAGCTACACAACCATTTTCCCGCGAAGTTTTGTTATTAACGTATTCTGCTCATCCACGCCGTTGATGACCTGGCTATTATTTTTTGTTGCTTCCTTGTTTGTTTATCTGTCTGTCACTGCATACACAAGCGGTACAGTGCCATTCGTACACGCGTAATGTCAAATTTAAACAATGTTTGCCGTTTTGCCACCTACACCGTCATCAAAGCACTGCAAAGAAAAAAAAAACTACGGCGTCAACATTCGCCTTTCCAGCTACACTAAAGGCACAATCCTTTATGCTTGGACGCCGCTACCAAGAACGACACGAGGTTTAACAAAATGAAAAAAATAAATAAAAAGAAAACAAAACACAGACTGATTGAAAAGGAAGGAAGAGAAGAAACACAACTGATGCACGCCTTCCGTTTCCCACTGTCCACGGAAAATCTGCTCCGATCTCTCGACATATAAGAAAAATGAGAGAGAGAGAGAGAGAGAGAGAGAGAGATAGAGAGAGAGAAACGGAACACATCCCCAAGCGTTAAGAAATGTGTCAAGAGTTGATTCAAGAAGAGAGAGCATGCAAGAAGAGGCCGGATATCCCGGCGGCGATACAGGGAAAGGAGGAAGAAGAGTCGACGGCCTCCGTATCACTCCTCCGGCTCAGTTACATCCGTCACGAAAGGCCGTCATTACAGCACGCACGCGACTCAGAAGCCGCAATCAAACTCGAGCTGCACGCAGAGAGCGCGAGAGAGAGCAACGGCAATCAGTAACCGCGTGCAGCGCCGAGGGAGTCATCGGCAAACACGCTGTTTCCATCCACCCCTCTTCACCCCCCCCCCCCCCCCCAAACCGAAACGCCTCGACTGGAAACGCCTTTGACGTTTGCCGACGCTGACAGGGAGGGGTATGCAGCGGCGGTCGTGCGGCGCTGCAGAAGCGCGTGCTCTGCCAACATCGCAGTCGGTTGTCGTTTATGTTATCGTTGCTTCTCAGACCCCTTCCTGAACCCGAAACGCTTTCACTCGCGCCCTACTGCACACGACATACACGCGAGTTTCAACCGGAACATACAACGACGGCCCAACAAGAAGTCGCTTGAAGTAAGAAACGAAAGAAGCAGGAAGACGTGAAGGAAGAAATAAAGAAAGAAAGAAAGAAAGAAAGAAAGAAAGAAAGAAAGAAGAAAAGAAAGAAAGAAAGAAAGAAGAAAGAAAGGAAGCAAAATCTACAAACAAGACCTGACAGATCTTAGCAGGCCAAACAAGACCACAGTCCCTCAAGCAGAGCAGAAAGAAGAAAAATGCAAAAGAAGAGGAATAAAACGAATAAAACATCAAGAAAGTCCCGGCGCAAAAAGCATACACGTCGCACGCACACACACACACAAAGATGTTCAACAAAGAAAACGATGGCACCAGATATCAGAGCTGTCGCCATCCGATCGAGAAGGGTGAAAGAAAGAAAAGAAAGAAAATGAGGGGAAGCAAAATCGGCAATGCGCCCGGTCAACTTGTCTCCCGACGCTCGAAGAGACAATTCCGGCGGCGGGAGATGGCGGCTCGTTGCGACTGGCGGATGTAATGACAGGGAAAATGCGAAGGAAAGCAGAAAGAGAGCGGTAGGAAATAACAGCAGCCGCCAAGTGACGAGAACAAGCGAGCAAAAGAGACGACAAGGGACAGACGGGAACGTAGATGGTCACTTTCCCATTGAATCACATCCCCATCAACCCTAAGCTCAAGGCCATTCAGGAGACGCTGTATGTAGCGTTTGGGGTGAACGGAGATCAACGCGGTGCGCAGGCATGTACTGCTGGGGCGTCAGGAGATCCCCACTAGCATCTCGAAGTAAATTAAAAAAATAAAGAGAAAGAGAAAGGAAATTCCACGGTTATTTGTGCATCTGCCTATACCAATCGGAAGGCGAGAACACACTACTCTTATTTCATGTCGTGTCAATCCGCGCGATCCCGCCCCATGAAACGCGTTCTCAAAAGCTGGCTTCACCTCAAGCGGCATTCTTGAGCGGAGAAACCAGCTTTACCGGGTACTGTGATCAAGACTGCGCAGGACGCGACACGCGAGAACAGCGATCTTGAGAGTTTGGAGCGCCTGACACTGACACTTCGCGAATCAATCGACCAACAGTTTATTATTATTATTATTATTATTATTATTATTATTATTATTATTATTATTATTATTTCACACAATGAAAAGTTGGGCGAGTCGGTTTGGATTCACATATGAACTACCAAACAAAAAAAAAACAGATGGAAAACAGGACGGCACGACTATATGTATGTTCATGTTACAAATTTTCCCTATAAGTGATGCCGTCAACACGCTCTGAAATGAAGGATACATGGGCCGGTCACAAAAAACTACTGCCACCACGAGTATAGAGATTTAGAAAAACGAAAACTATAACAAAAGCAAGCTCTTCAGCCACATTGTCACAGTGACAATACTGCGAAAAATAAGGGTGTCAAATGAAGCGCCCCAAAAGGAAAGTGGCGCCGGTAAAGAACAAGCTAGACTGACGAGTGACGTGTGCGAAAGGGAGAGAAAACAAAAGAAAGAAAGAAAGAAAAAAAGAAGAAAAGAAAGAAACAAAGAAAGATCGAAAAAAAAATAGGGCAATGCACATGAGCATCATAAGATGATGAAAAAGGACAAGAACCCAGAGATCAGAAGCAGCGGGGCGGAATCGCTGCGAAGGGGCAAAAAAATGAAGAAAAAGAAGATAGCTAAACAGCGACGGGAACTTGGTAAAGAGTAACAAGAATGGTATAGTGAAACGAGAAATACAGAGAAAGAGAGAAACGGAACAGCAATGCAACGAGGAGACCACTTTCCACTGCAGAAAACAAAAAGCGAAGTAATATAACGCGGACACCCAGAAGACAATCTCCCGCACAAATAATCGTCAAATATCCGCCGGAGCGAAAAAACCTCCCCCTGCTCCCTTTTCAGTCATCTCGCCGCGCTCCTCGGTGCGCTTATTTTTACTTTCCTTATCTTTCTTTCTCGCTCCTCTAATTCTGCGCCAGTTCATTTCTTTTCTGATCCTTCGTCTGCAGCCGCTCATCGTTTTTACCCTAGCGAATCTGGAAGAGAAGCGGCCGAAGAAGAACAGGACGGGGAATTGGATCGGGAAAAAAAATTGAATATACAACGGTGGAAAGAAAACGGAGCAAACTAGACGATAGGAGGACGGGACTACACGCCACACATACGCTGGCGAAGAAAAAAAAAAACGAGCGCATATAGCCCCCCCCCCCTCCCACTCCCTAACCTAAAAAAAAAAAAACGACGAGAAGACGAACTGTCGACAAACTGCTGGGTTCGAGAAATTGATTTCTGCCGCGAGTCCCTGCCCCCGCACGTTCTCTTTATTTCCGCCCCGTTGGATGCCCCCTGGTGGTCCCCTCTCTCTCCTTCGTTTCTCCATATCCTACTCTTCACCGTCGTGATTCCAATGTCTACAAACCTGTCCTTCTCTCTTCTGTCTTTTTTTTCTTCGCTTGGAATGAGTACAACTCACCCTCGCTCCCTCGCCCTTCCTTTTTCTTCTTTTTTCCTCGGCGACTTTTCCGGAGTTGTCCTTGTTCGCCCGCCCGTCTTTACAAATCTGGCTCCCGGTATACGGCGCCATGTCATTTCCAAAGGAAAAGAATGGGACGCGCGCCGATATCCATCGCCTAGCTCGGCATAACCACACAAGCGCTTATGCGCAGTGTTGTAAAGCTGTATCTATATGTTTTAACAGGGCATCTTTACAACGCGGGCGACAGCACAGCTGGTTCTTGTTCGATTTCTTACTGCACTATTTGCGATGTCGCTGCAGCTGATGCGGCGGCATTAAGCTGTTTCGGCGTACTGTGATAGGAGGCAAACAACTTACCCATAAACAAGTGGGGTTCGTACACGCGTTGCCTGCGCGATTAGCTCCTGAAACGCGCCGCTCCTGCAAGAGCTGATCGCGGAGGCCACGTTATACGTACGTGGAACGGTATGCTTCTTGCATTAACTAAGGCTAACCCCTCAAACACACTGCACATAGCTCATGTGAAATGATGCGAGAAGTGTGCCGGTTTCATCATTAAAGTTCATTTTTCTTTTCTTCTTCTTTCCGATGCAATTTTTTAGTAGCAGCCAAAAATACCGGTAGCAAGAAGTATGCCCACGCGGGCTTTTATTCAAATATATTCATCCATAATTAAACTAAATCTAGACATCCAATCTCGGCACGTGACAAACTGAAACGACGCTTGCACGAATGCCCCGAACGTTTTTTCACCGAACTGAAGTTAATGCAATACTGCGAGATAACAGCAAGGGTTTTGATTGATATGTGGGGTTTAACGTCCCGAAACCACTATATGATTATGAGAGACGCCGTAGTGAAGGTCTCCGGAAATTTAGACCACCTGGGGTTCTTTAACGTGCACCCAAATCTGAGCACACGGGCCAACAACATTTCCGCCTCCATCGGAAATGCAGCCGCCGCAGCCGGGATTCGAACCCGCGCCCTGCGGGTCAGCAGCCGAGTACCTTAGCCACTAGACCACCGCGGCGGGGCTAACAGCAAGGGTCGCTTCTAATATATGAAGCGCCGACTTTCCAAGATAGTTTCGCAATCCATGTAATTAAAATCAAATGTCTTATTTTTTCACACTTAAATTAACCGCAGATAATGCGTCTGTCACAAATCGAGCGCTCAAAAAAGGGCGCTAAACGCAAAAGACAGAGGTTATATAAGTACACTGATACTCATATGCGGGCTGGCAATAGAGTACGAAAGATAAAATTGAAATACATGACGCACCAGCACACGATGACGTTCGCGTTCCGGCGACGACATCCGCGGCGACGGGCACCGCCATTTAAAGCGAACTTTAGCGGAGATCATCGACCGCAGTTACGCGGAATATACGACGTTCGGTCGCAGCCACGCGCTGTTTGTGGCCCTCGCGAAACGGCTTCTGAAGAATTGCTGCAGTTTTTTTTTTATCATTATCGTGCGACCATTACACTGGAAATGAAGGACAGAAGTGACGTCAACGAAAATGATTACCACGAAACACCCACCACGGCGAAAAAAAAGGTCAAAAATAGAAGAGGAAGAAGTTAGAGCGGCTCCGCCACAGTGGCGCCAATTTTGGTTTCTCACTGAAAAGAGTCAATTTTGGTTTCTCTCTGAAAAGGGTGAATTGGTTTCTCTCCAATCGACTCTTTTCTTTTTCCTTCTCTTGCATACATGTTCTACATTCCCGTATTTTTTCATTATTGTTGTTTCTCTTGATTTCTATTTAGTTCGCATTTTTCACCTACTTTTCTTTCTATTCCTCACTAGTGTACTCGTTTTATACGCGGTCTCTCTTGCCTTTCCATAGCCACAATGAAGTAAAGTACACATTTTATATCATTAAGAACCTATCATTTCATTATCATTTATATACTATCATATATCATTGTTATTACGTGTTCGAATAATAAGAGGAAGAATACTTCGCTTAGGCACGAGCTCAGGCTGAATATGATACAGCTGGCCGTGCCATATCTTCTGCCTGCTTTACGCCGAGCAACGACGACAGCGTGCGATAACAGCGTGGCACTACAGCTTACGACAGCCAAACCTCCTAAAGGAATCCGCACCTAAAAAATAAAAAAAAACTGATGGCACCGCGGGACATGTGAAATGGCACACGCGTCAGTCAGTAAGGAGACGCAGTGCGCTTCACTGTTCGACGACAGTGACAACTATATCACCGAGACATATCGGAACCCGCCGCTTCGTAGTGCAAAGAACTATGCTTATGTAAAAAGAAATGCCACGAATGGAAGTAGTGACCCTCGCTGACATTTTCGCGAGACAGAACTCGCAAAAGGCAACCAGCACATGAAAGGCTACCCTACGGATATGCAATATAATAATAATAATAATAATAATAATAATAATAATAATAATAATAATAATAATAATAATAATAATAATAATAATAATTTAAATATAATGAATTTACGAGCCAAAATAACGATATGATTATGACGCATTCCATAGCGGAGCACTCCAGAAATTTACACCTTCTACTGTTCTGTAACGAGCACTGACCTCGCACAGTGTATTGACCTCTGCAGCATTTCACCTCCTTGAAAATGCGACCAACCCCCCCGCGACCTTCAGGCCAGAAGCCGTGCACCGTAACAAGAGCAACATCACCAAAGCGGACATGTAAAAATAAAGTCGTATTGAGCGTGCGAAGTGTATACGTAAAGACGGATAGCAACGATACACAAAGACGGCGACGTAATCATTATTCCGGCACCACTTCAAACGCTCGAGCAAACGGACGCATCGAAGCGCAACAGAAAACGACTTCACAGCCCCGAAGATCAAGTTGCTCCATATATACTGCAACGAATTGATGTAACGGCTGGCGAGATGTTGTAAGTACAGGTGATCGGATTACGATTCGCTCGGCTTTTACAGACAAGAAGCAATATGGCTCGAATCAAACTCAAGGAAAACGAGAAGACCGAGGAGCAAAAAAAAAAAGATCAAAAGAAAGGTCAGCGCAGCGGAACACATAAGAAAGAACGATTTTAACACGACGCCGAAATTAACGGAGGACAATGTAGAGCTGCACGAACAAACACAGAGAAGACGCCAGCGCCAAGTACATTTACATGACACGGGACTGTCGTAAAGCATAGCCAACCAACAAGCACACAAGAAGAAAACAGGACATGCGCTGTCATTACGTCGTTCGTAGTGTACATCTTCTCTCGTCCAACATGAACTCGATTTTCAACCTAAACCAATTCGTCCACCTATCGGTCATCCTAACGACGCGTATATGTGGCACACTGCTTCGATGCTGACCCCGACGTCAGCGCAGTAGAACCGAATGCGAAAGCAGAAACGCACGACTGGTGGTAAGTCCTAGCTGACCCCTCCGCCCCCCCCAACCGCCATCCTCCCACCAGTACCCTATCCCGTCCCACATTTCCAGGGGGCTGCGCGCACACACACACACACACACACACACACACACACACACACACACACGCGCAGCACACACCACACACACACACACACACACACACACACACACACACACACACACACACACACACACACACACACACACACACACACACACACACACACGTTTGTTCAGCCCGATGGTGCGGAGAGGGACGTGGACTTTGACAAATGGACCCGGCGGGCCAAAGAGCCGTGGGCGTGAGTCGGGAGTGCCCCCTTATTCTGGTCGTCTTGTAAAAAAAAAATGAAAAGCCAGAAAGCGAGGCAGAGTACGAAAAAAAAAAGGAAGCGAACAAAGAAGCAGAGACGGTAAGGGCGGTCATTTCGAACGCCTCGCGCGTAGCTCCACAGCCGCCCCCAGAAGAGAAAGCTCGCGAGCCAGCTGCACCACGACAAGGTTGTGGGCGGTGTGGCAGCGACAATGTCCATTTTTCATCGCGCCGCGAACGAGTATAGCGAGAAGAACGAAAACAAAACGTAATGGACCGCGTTCGCCTGCAGCTCTGCAGTGAGCGCCATTTCGTGACAGTCGTCGCACCGCCTTCAGTTTAACGGAAGCATAACGCTTCCCCAAGTCAGCGGTAAGTGCGTATTGCCCATTTCGAGCCAGCATTGATTTTTTTCGGGGCACCCGCTTTTCGCAAAACTCAACTCCTTCGCACGTTTTGCTAGCGTACAACGTGGCCACGCACGTGCGAGGAATACTAATGCCTCGGTTGTTTGATAAATCGCTTTTACTAACTAACGTTTCTTTCCGAGAAAAGCAAAACAACAGAGTGCACTGTTGGTATAGCGTGATTGTGACATAGATAGCGGTCCGCCTTACAAGTAGATACCGACGCCCACTTGCAGCTACATCACACTGAATATATTAGGCATGGAATGCTTTCGGCTCTAGCAGTCAGCGGCTTTCAAGTGGCGTTGAACTCAAACCTAGAGCCGTTATCCGGGCCGTAAAAAAAAAAAAAAAAAAGGCGATATAAGGTCGCTTACCAGAAAGTGCGGGACCACGTTACATACGCTAATTATGGCCGCAACATATCGCAAAATATTTTGCTTTATAGTTCTTGAATCTCACACTATCACTGAAGCCGTATTTTCTTTACGTCTTAACATGCAACATCGTGGAAGCAACGTAATGGTTTGTCCTAATTAGCCGAGAAAGCATGATTCGTGTACTATTAGGTTCGCTTATTGCGCAATGCACATTCCAGGGGGTGTTACAAAAACACAAATCTAATGTTAGGTAAAACCACTATCTGAACAAAATCGTTATACCAAGCTACGTCTATTCTCTAAACCGATATGGTGGTGAAGTTGACCCTTATAATTTTTTTAAGGTGGAGAACATACAACGAAAAACAATCGGCTGGAGACCCGCCTACACGCGACTATAAATACCTGTCACTCAGCTCCCTGAATAACGTTAGCCAAAATCTGATACGCCTAGAGAGATGGAACAAAACGATTTTCCGGTCGATAATGCGCTCGGGACAGATAAAAACATTCAGTCCCGGTGCTTGATAGCATTGAGAAAGACGCAAAACGCATACAGTGTGACTTTTCAACGTGTCAGGCATGAATCTCTCGTCGAATTAGAATTTCCATTGTGTCTACTCTCCCCTTCAACGCGGAAACGGCACTGAATTTTAAAGCTGAAACCAATTTGGAACGCCAGTAACACTTTCATATCTTTATTGGATGTTTTTAAAGAAAACGTAGCGCAAGCCTGTGACGGTGCAATTCACCAGTTGATATATTCTCTCGACAAAATGCGATGGTCTTGTTATCGCGACAGAACAGGTGTTGCACAGAAACGCGCCCAGCTAACCATTGATTGATTTGTGGGGGTTTAACGTCCCAAGACCACCATATGATTATGAGAGACGCCGTAGTGGAGGGCTCCGGAAATTTCGACCACCTGGGGTTCTTTAGCTTGCACACAAATCTGAGTACACGGGCCTACAACATTTCCGCCTCCATCGGAAATGCAGCCGCCACAGCCGGGATTTGAACCACGCCCAGCTAACCAACCAACAAGCCTGGTCATGCAGCAGAATAAACAAAGCGATAAGCAAGAAAAAGGCCACGCGAAAAAAAAAAAGAACGGATAAAAAAGAAGCGCGGTGCGAGGCAGCAACAAGAACATAATCGTGACAACGACGACCCTTCAACGCCATCGAGGGTCATCGCCAAAAGGGAAAGCATTGGTGGCAGTAAAGGTAAAGTGCATAGAATACACTATATTCTAAGCATTATAGAAAATGAGCGCAGGGAAGATCCTCCGTGAGGAATACCTACAAAAACCGCGAGTGTTCCCGCACAAGCCGAGGAGAGCCGAGCGAGAGAGCACTTGAGAGTGGTACGAAACGATGATAACGCAAAAAGGAGCCGCGACAAAGGGTGGTAAGAAGTACGCCGGGCGTTCAAAGGAACGGCTCGTGGAAAAGGACGGATCAGCTTGGGAAGTAGTAACTACAGGAAGAAAAGACACCGACACACTCGGACGCAATCGACACGATAACCGTAGCCCGTGTTAAGTACTGTCGAACATGCAGGCTGCAGGTAAAGAAAAGCTCGGGAACAGACTCGCACGCCGTGTTTGCAATGGAAGACGGTCCGTTACTAAGCCTTACGAACGGGACCACGCAACCTTACGGCAGTCTAGTATACTAGAAGCTGACAAGAAACAAGCACGGTCTTAGGTGAACAAAACATTTACACACGATGGTAAAACTCTTTCATTTTTATTTTTTTTTTTAAATTATGCGCTATCATTCCGGATCTAGTTCACAGCCACAGGAAGACGGCTTCAGGCAACAGTCTAACTCTGCGCTTTGCTGTATGTTATTTTTATTTCTTGCTGTTTTGCCACAGCGCACGTGACTTATTATCGCATCCATTCTTTTCTAGTTTTGCTTTTCACCTCACGTATAAGTTGGGTCATTCTCTCGATTTCATTGACATGCGGGGTTTAACGTCCCGAAACCATCATATGAAATTGAGAGACGCAGTAGTGGAGGGCTCTGGAAATTTAGACCACCTGGGGTTCTTTAACGTGCACCGAAATCGGAGCACACGGGCATACAGCATTTCCGCCTCCACTCGAAAATGCAGCCGCCGCAGCCGAGATTCGATCCCGCGACCTGCGGGTCCAGCAGCCGAGTACTTTAGCCACCAGACCACCACGGCGGAGCAGGTGGGTAACTTTACTCACGAGTCTTACGACATTTCTGGAGAATAATAACTTCAAGATGCCACACAAACGTATCCTTCTCGACGTACTTCGATGAAATAACCTCCGAAGCCTTGTTCACGAGCAGCTGCGGGGGATAACATGAAATAAGGCACCACTAAAGGCCGGGAGATTCATCGGAGGCGATTCTAGTTCGCTACCATCTCACGGCGGAAACAGAATAAAATAAACGCATTATCATCATCCTGAACAACACGCAAAACGCACCAGGCGCCTACACACAAACAGTTGTTCACGCCTATAGCAGCGTCAACGAGGGTGCTCCGAAGGCACACTCCGACTCAGCACGCACTCACGGATAGCCGGCGTGCGAGTGATGCGAAGAGCCCGACACCTCAAGGGCCGAGATAATGCATACGTATTCGGCGTTATACACTCCCCACGCAGGGTGAAGTGGCTCGCAGCCACGTAAGCGCGAACGCACACACGCGCACGCGTCGGTCGAACGGGAGCGCGTGGTCCGACTCACCAGCGGCGGAGCTTAATGAGGCGCGCATTATCGAATTAAAGGCTCTCGCGAAGCGTTAACCGGACCGGCTGGCCAGCCGCGCCCCTGGCACATTCACTGCGGGAGCCGGCCGCAAAAGAGGGGTGTGGCTCCATTTCTCTGACAAAAGCATCGTTCACCCTCCGCAGTGAGGAGAGTTCCCCATTCCCGCTGCCCACCCCTTCTCGCGTCACCATCTTTATTCGAACTCCCCCTTTTTCCCTCTATGGGCGCGTGCCACAGTTCATCGGCCCGGGCTGCTCAGTTGACAGCCCCCTACGATTCATCGCTCAACCCTTAATTACCCGAAGGCGCCGCCGTTTCACTGATTGGCGTATGCGTATCAAGCACCGCAAGCGTACGCACGCGCGCCTACGCTTCGAGTGAAGGCAAGTAAGGAACGCTGTGCAAGACAAGTAGCCCCACACCCCATTCCATTCCTCCCCCCCCCCCCCCCCCTCCAGCGCAATAATGAATCATTCAAAAAGTCCTTTTCACGCCGGCGAGGCTCGCGCGCTCACCTTTTAACGCGTTAACGACGACGATGTATCAGCCCATTGTCTATTGCAAATGGCGCGCGAACGTGTTTAGAGAGCATTTACATTGATGAAGGTTGCCGTGTGACCAGATATCTCCATCGAAAGTGACAAAATGTGACCAGCGCTTGAAAACGGTTCTGACAGCTGCATCAACTAACGCGAAAGACGGGCGTCCAAGAAAACGCCAGCAGTTATACCAACTATCGCGAAACAGTCTTGCAAAAAAAAGCGCAGCCTGACAACCACAGAGGAAAATACTGGTCAAGGCCATCTGGGGTTGCTGGCTGAAACGCGGAGCACCTCATTACGGCACACCCATCGCAGCTCTTCAGGTAAAACATGGTGCAAGCGATTTTCTATTATGTTTTTGCTTCGTGTGTGCGAAATGGGGCGCGTGGCTCGGAATAAAGCGAATGATGAACCAGCGGATGAAACAGCGGTCCTGATGAACCAGCGGACAGCTAAGAGAGGAGGAAAGTCGAGTCTTACTATTACTTAGTATGCACCTTGCCTCATACATACCTGCCCCAATGTATCATCGTGTGAAAATAACAGTTTACAACGTGTCTGGGCTAAAACCAAGACAAGCACGCCAACGAACACGGAAGCGTTACAACATCGGCGACCACGATAGTGGTTAAGTGGTGCTTCTCCAACTTTCCATTCCTATGCGGGATGTATTCTGATATAGTTTTTTGCGTTTTTGTTTTGCTATTTCCATATCGTGTGCGTCTTGAGCGTACAGTGTGAAACTTATTTCCACATATGTTCTTTGTACATGCCAGATATATAACCCCAACCCCTGTCTTGGCAGTTGGGCTGACAGTATGAATAAATAAATAAAAATTCTCCTTGCCCTGTGCGGGCTAGCCAAGCGGACTCAGTCCTGGTTAACGTCCCCACATTTCTTCGATGTCTCGCTTTCTCTACCCCCCTCACTTTTTTTTCCGCCATAGACAAAGGCAAACTGGACATAGTATTAAACTGCCCTGGCTTTTTCTGTCTCCTCACTTCTTTTTGAATGACACGTTCACGGGTGAGGGGTTGTGGCACCTCGGGGATAAACCTAGTCGACCCATGAAAGCCGCAAAGGCTCCGGATAAGCAGAAAGATCCTCCAGAACCACGACCATGCTGCGACAGGAGGCACTGAGCCGTCATAGCCACGGACGCGTACAAAGCTATACCAAGCGCGCGCGCACACACACGCCATAGGCGGAGAAACAGCCGCATCGATCTCCAGCGCGCCTAGAGGCGCTGTGTATTCGGCTACCACACAAAGGCGCGCAGAGGAAGGCGGGGAAGAAGAGGATGAAGCTGGCGGAGGATGGGAGTACATCGCTACACAACACCGCAACCAAAGACAGCCAACAACACGCACACTTTGCCGAGAGGCATCCTTCTCGCACCTCCTTTTTCTTCCCTGATCGATCACGTCAGCCAGGTTAGGCGAGGGATTTGCGCCGTCTTAGGAGGAAAATGCCCGGCGTTCTCGGGACGGTTATCCGGCGCCCGTTGGCGCCAAAGCCGCCCGCCGCATTCACCGTCGTCCCGTCTCACGCTCGCGATCCTCCTCTCCCCCCTTTTTTTTATCACAGTTGTTTTGCTCTCTCCCTCTTTCCATCATCCGCATTTCCCATTTTCTCGAGACCGGACACAGGAGGCAATATCCCTTGAGAACCCGGCTTCGCTTCCTATATCTCAACTCACCACCACCGCTACTATATATATATATATATATATATATATATATATATATATATATCGAAAATTTTGACTCACCAAATTAATTTTGACGTATCAGCAATCAGAACGTATAGTCTTTCAACAAAGCAGCGATGCTGCACACTGTATGCAATGGAATTTGTATTGGCAAAACTGAAAAGGCAACAAGAACGGCGCTTTAATTTGCTGCACTTCTTGCCACGGGGTGCCGCGACATACTGGAGCGGTGTGCTAACACGAACACTATTGTAACGCTAGCGCACACAGCAATCGAAACGATAGTGAGGGACCACGTTTTCCCGATGACGCGCGCTCAAGGTCGTGACGTGGCATACCTGCCCCGTGTAGCCCGCTCTCCCGACTAGACAAGAGATAACGCTCCGATACATGTGCGGTGTTTACACGAACGCACGCGCGCGAAAGGTCCTCGAGGCGTTGTCGATTCGCTGCGCACCCAGCAACAGCTTACACTTGAAGTTGTCTCTCCCCCCTCCCTCCCCCAAAAAACAACAACAACAACAACAACAACACGAGCCCCTATCCACCGCTCTCTAACCACCACACGCAATCGATTCTTCGAGGCTGAAGCACCGGATACGCGGGGAACCCTGACGCAATTTCCGGACACCGGAAGACGAATGAGAAAGCGTGCGGCGCGAGGTTTCCGCACCGGGTTCGCGTCACGGTAAGCTTCCTCTTTTTCATACTTTTTTTTTATTTTCAGGCAAACGCCCACGTTCCTATGCAAACAGGCTGCCCAAGGTTCCTTATCCTCGGTAGAGTGTTTATACACTCCGCAGCGAAAAATGCTGAGACCGCTTCGGGAAACAGTTTTACGTGAGCAACCCCGACGCATTATAAGCCCGTGGGCTCAAGAAGAGTTGCCAGCACTGAGCGGAGCCATAATACGCCAATGCGCCAGATGTATACAAAACAAGCAAAAACAACTTTGCAGCACACAAACCATTTTGTATTCCACATTTTCTGCGCACGTTTAGCATTATTATTATTATTATTATTATTATTATTATTATTATTATTATTATTATTATTATTAATGTTGTTGTTGTTGTTGTTGTTGTTGTTGTTGTTGTTGTTGTTGTTTTCAATGAAGATATCAGCGTGACGAATGATGGTCTTTGGGTATCGTATGCGTGCTGCAAGGCCTATATTGTGTAAGAATCGAAACAACGTTCTGCGAGATATCAGATGTGTTCAAAGCTGTTTAATGCCAAGGCCTATGAGGTATAAATAGTGTCTCCGAGCTTATCACCCTTTTCTCAATTCCACTATCTCTTAGCTCTCGAAGGGTGAAGGTATAAAATACGTCACCAGAGTCGCGCATGAGTTTCGGCCAGTGGAGGCCTACACGGAGGTCTCTTATCAAGAGACGGTAACAGAGAGAGGGAGACAGATAGGGCCCAACCGCAACGGCCTTGCCCTTATCGGAGAGCGAAACGCCACGAGTGTAGGCCACGCCACGAGTTCCAACCCGATCGCTAAATACGCGGACGCGTACCCTCGTGCATCTGCACCCGCACACAATGCCTCCACGCAGTCAGAGAGAAAAGCTGTTGGTTGACCCATATGCGAGACCACCGCAGTCACTCCGGATTGCAAAGCACAGCGCAAGACGACAGCAAGGCGAGCTCGCTGCGAAGGCGAGCCGCCCAATGTCAAGCGAAATATTAAAATCGCAATAATGCTGAACTCTTCTTTCAAGATGCAGAATTCCTGTCACGAGATATCGTTTATCCTTGAAAGTTCATTTAATGCTATGACGGTGTGTGTGTGTGTGTGTGTGTGTGTGTGTGTGTGTGTGTGTGTGTGTGTGTGTGTGTGTGTGTGTGTTTTCGTCGCTATTCTATTCCTCCAGTACAATGCTGCAAACAAGAAGCGTCTTTGATTCAATGCTTCCTAAGTGCTTCTTTACATTACATCAATGCCGTTCCCGCCGTACATGGAAATATGGCATCTCTATCCGCCGGTTGCACATTGCTACATCTGCTGGGCTTTGACGCATACAGCGAAATATGCCCAGCGGTTACAAACAAACATCCTAGGCGCGTGTAGCAATCAATATTGAAGAAATATTATAATCACTTTGCAAAACTTGCGAAAGGCATATCAATCATGATTCTGCGAAATGAAGGCGCATTCTAAAACGGCCGGATATGAAACGAGAAGGATATGTCATCGTGTCGCCGAACGCGTCGCGTTGCTTTGAAACTGCAGGACGACGCGTTTCGTTCGTCGTCTCAAAAAGGATCTCTTTTATGCATCTACATGTCTCGGCATATGTCCGTACAGCGTTGGTGAGTCGCGAGGACAATATCAAAGAAGTGTATGCCGATTGTGAAATACCCGTGCAGCTCCAGCAACTCATGATTAACATTTTATCCCCCACCCCACCCCACTCCCTCTCGAAGAACAAATATTCACAGCTCTCGAATGTCTGACAACTGACACTGAGATACGGTGGACGCTATATTTCAATTGATGACTCTCACTCTCTTCCTCTGTCTCAATTGAGCGCATAGGCACCTGTTAATCAATTTGTAGCTGCTTATTTCTTATCTTATTTCCTAACCATGCGATTCTGAATGGTAAACTAAATAAACAATTAAGCGCTGCTTCCACCACATAGATGTGCACTTCTAACACCGAATTTTAGCAAAGTGACTAGCCAAGCTGCTTCTTTTTCACGCGCACCCTGTGCAAGTACAACTAAGCCAAGCTAGAATGAAACAAACGATGAAGAAAAAACCAAAAAAAAAAACGACTCAGCACTTAGTACAACTACAGACAGCTAACCAGCGGCGCCGAAACGTGCGATCTCGACGTTTATTACTGACCTGATCCAGGCAGTTCGTTAAAGTCTTTCTCAATCACTGGCTACTTCTGTCCACAAACCTTGATTAGTGTCTGCCGTCCACGTGTCCACTCCTCCCCCATTCTTCACTTTTAGAGCAGCAGTGGCGAGTACAGTTGGATTTGCCTAATTTCTGTTGGGACGTACGTAGTTTTAGTCCGTGGACGACTTATTCCTTTTTGGTTGACCAGTGGTCAGTATATCGTGGGGCTTGCGCGTCGTCTGCGGTACATACGCACAAGGATCACGGACAAACTTTCGTTTCGCCTGCCTGTGTACAGCATTGCTGTTAAAAAAGAAAGAAAAAGAAGAAAAGAAAGATCGAATGGAAAGACACTCACCATGTAGCCACGTCCGGAACTGGACCGCGTACTGCACTGCAAGACAAAACGGGCGGAGAAAAAAAAAACATGAGACAACTTGCGGCACGACGCGCTCACATCGTCTCGGATAATGCTATAAGGCGAAAGCGTGCAGCGCTACACAACACGTCCAAACGCTAAACGACGAGCACGTGCGATGAAAATATACGCGTCAGAGATGCACAACTCGACAACCGACGTCAGTTTCTTCGCGAAACTTTAGCGCAGACAAAATCCGGAATGATTGATGAGCATCCTGACTCACTCACACACGCAACTAACGACGTGTAGGCAGTGAATGAGCTCGTATAGAGCGGCGAAGCACGGAACGCCCTCCGCTGCGAGCTTTTCTTCGGTGCCTAATGTTGTAAATATGTTAGCCCAACTTTTTATAAACACCGCGGTAAATCTTAAACGCTCGGAGCGTTTTATTTATTTTCACTTCTTTTTCTGTGCAACGGAAACTCGTCCACGGGGTGATAAACTAAGATTTACACGAAAATTAGCACGGCGTTATTTTCAGTGTTTCTACATGCATACCCTTTACATGGAGCCACCGAATGGCGCGGAGTGGGGCGGGGAAGGGTAACATAACCTACTTGAATTGAATACGCTTTAGACATGCTGTCTGGAGTCGGTACCAATTCAGTTTAACCACAAAATAAATGCACGCTGATATTTTATTACTATTGCTACGTTAATTTCACATCCATTAACACAAACAACGCAAAAGTAACGTAAAACAGAAAACACAAGAAAGTTCGGACACGTACACGTTCATCGCGTGACAGAAATAGACAAGCGTCATAGCGATAGGAGTGGTGTCGATAAGAACGTGAAGTGACGCACTTCCACGCTCTGAGGAGTGGATATGACCGCAACGCAGGTATGTAACATTACATGACTGGTCGGTCTACCATCTATTTGCAAAACGTGGAGGACTACACGGCGTGCCAATAAATGAGCCCCGCAAAGTGTTTAGCCCACAGTAATGCAATAGTACTTGCCGCCCTGTCATATGCAGCGTGATTTTAAGCAACCAACAGAGCAGCCGAAGTACGCTCTATTCTTTTGTGACTGTATAACTGCATAGTCGAAGCATAGCACACAGACGGGTATAATCAGCAGTGAAAAAGCAAACTCCAACGTGGTAGTTTCACTCAGAAATGGACACCACAAGCGTAAGGCCACACCACTGTCCATCAATCGCCATACGTAAAGACGCGCCATTTCGCAATGCTAAGTATACTACGTTATATATATATATATATATATATATATATATATATATATATATATATATATATATATATATATATATATATATATATATATACACTTTGAGTTAAAACGAAGAGCTGGTTGTAAGTACGCGAGAGCAATAAATATTAAGTGCACCTCTGCACGGAGACACTCTGAACCGACTAATGGAGCGAGAACGGGATCGGGTTTGATTAATAAAGAAATGTGCATGGCAAGGCGGCTATGAAGGAAAGACGTGGTGGTGGTAGTGGTTAGAAGACGAGAAAAGGCGCCTAATTTCTGAAAAACCGGTCGGGAGCACGAGGGAAGAAAAAAAAAAGCATTGGCACGTCTTTACAGCTCTCTCCCACTGTCTATATTCTCTCTCGGCCCGTATGCGCCCCACTCGGTCAAAAAAAAAGTGAGAATAAAACACACACGCACGCACACGCGTACGCACTGAAAAGGGCGAAAGCTGCCTTGTCGAGCCATCAGCCACCGCAAAATACCACCTTAAAGAGCGACGCAAAACATTTTAAGACACACAGGTGCGCTTGTCGCCACACACGCCGTGAAAGGGTATAAAATAAATGTGAACGAAGAGGGGGGGAGGGGGTTTTGATAAACATGTCACGACGGAATGGTCGGACATAAATCAGCCAGCTGTGCATTTCGCTTCATGAGGGGCCACGCGCATTTTAGGAGTCGCAGCTGCACTTTTACTCTCTACAAATGATGAAAGTGCAAGCAAAACGATGAAATAAAAAACATATATCAACACACATAGTTATATTATAACTTGAGGCGCAATAAACCCAATGACCTCATTTAAAGAAGTAACAAAACATAACACTTGCACAAAAGGTAGCCCGTGATGAATATGCGTGAAGCTCTCAATGGCGCACAAAAAGTTCCGCACTGATAGTGTATATAACTGCGCCTGTCTGACAGAAAACTCCAGATATAAAAAAAAAATCGAATAAATAAACCGTCTCTCCCGTCAGGCGTGCGAGTTAGGCGCGTCGCGATCAAGAACGCTCGCCCATCAATCAAACAGCCGTACTTACCGCTGTGCTTACGCGTACTCCACGCACGAACAAAGAAGACGTACAGTCGCGCACTGAAATAATACGGACCACGTGAGCTCGTGGCAAAACTGCTGTCTGCGCCGCCCAGTGCCGAGTCGTGTGGTGTGTACAGCACTTCCCCGATAAGTGCACGGCCACAGTAATGTCACAGCAGCGCTCTCGACAGCAGACGGCTCGCCAGTAGACGGCGCAGACAGCAGTTTGGCCACGCACTCCCGTGGTAGGCTTAATTATGTGGCGGACTGTACAGGTAGACAAAATTGAGCACTTCCAACGGCGCATTGCAATAAATGAGGAACACTCTACATTGACTTAAAATTGGTGTGCGCGAATTAATACGACTGGGACCCGGAAAGAACGAACAGAGACAGGCGCATCGAGTTCATTCATGATGTGTCACCGTCATGTAAATATTTGCGCACACCAGTGTTATCCCCAATTATGAACCTACTCGCCCGGCTACAAGTTTTAGTAGCACCCTACGACAGCCGTATTCACGTATATAGCGGAGAACTGCAGTGCGAACAGGAAATACGAGAGCACAGGCGATCGCTAATATCGCTAAAGAAAAAAAAGCGTTATTTTTGGCGACGCGAGTTTATATTCAAGCTCGTCGCTCACAGCTACAGTACACTACACTCACAGGGCATGCTTAAGCGTAATCCGACTTCATTTTTACGTGGCGCCCTCTGCCATTTCGGTAGGGAGACTGAGCTTTGTGGTGTGATCCGGCACTACCGGGATCGCCAGAACAAACACCTCCGAGAAGGGACGACGCACGGCGACTCCTACGACATGTAGCGTTTCGCGACGCTCCCACCAGGGGAAACAGGCATGCGCCGTTTCACCACGAGGAATCGGATTCGTGTCTTTCGCAAAGGACGCGTCCTTCGTGAAGTTCTCATGTGGTTTAACATTCCGCAGAGGTCTCAACTGCGCATGTGCAATGCGACATGTGCCCAGTATAAGCACGCGTCGGTGAAAAAATAAAATAAAATCGTTTCCGTTGCCAGCTATCGGTCGCCCATCCAACCGCTTACTCTGCAATCTGTACCCTTGTTCTTTTTTTTTTTTTTTGCCGCGCCGAAATTCAAAACACGTTGTACCAACAAACCGAACCAGCCGCATTACCGAGGATTCACGTATGGAGCACGAACCGCGCAAGAAAGAGAGCATAAAAAAATAAGCATCCCCGCGCAGTGTTTATTTCAGAGTGCAAGCTCGCTACTGTCGAGGCCACACACGCGCAGTCAGAAAAGCGGAAACGCCCGTCACCAGCACGGCCCCCTCCGAATCTCACCACTTCTTTACAACGGGCCTCCGAACAAAACTCGTTTCAGGGTCCAGAGCTCTCCGAAACTGGCGACGGGCCAGCCAGGGGGCCGCAATCTCTTTCCGCGGTATGCGAGTCGAGCCGAGAGAAATAGACGTCCTCTTAGATTCTATCCAAGCAATACGAAACGGTTGAAACGTGAAGTGGAAAAAAAAAAAAGCGGGAGGCGGGGGACGTCGAAGAGAGGAGCGAGGCAGCTACGTCCAACAAGAAAGAGAGCTACAGCGTACGAGTAGTTTCACGGAGAATAGGGATACAGTTTCCAAACGGATTGACGTTCGCAAAAACGCGCCCGAGCGCCTCCTGACGTAAACAAGCAACAAAAGCGTAGCGAGAAGGCCTTTCGCTACCTTCTTCTATGTATTGGCGTCCCCGCCACCCACATATACATCAGAACTAACCTTAGGCTCTGCTTCTTTTCTCGGGGGACATAAAACGCACGCGTCAGATCGATTCACCGGCATAGCTCCTTGCCGCAAAGAGCGTGCTTTATATGGTATATACGAAGGACCTATAACGCCCCCCCCCCCCCTTCTTTCTTTCTTTTTTTCGTCTTAGCCTCCCGCTGTTCGTTCTGATACACCTCGCATCACGTTTTCTTCTTTAGTCACCCCATCCCTTGACACGTTTAGCTTCATTTTTATCCGCGCTCATTCCGTGACAGGTAAACGTTATATAGGAACTCCTTTAACACACGAATCGCAGAGGTATAAAAAGGAAGCCTCCGCGGGAGATGCTTTGCGCCGAGCGCTTTTTTTTTCTTTTCTTTCTTTCTTTCTTCTCTTTCTTTCTTTCCTTTCTTTTTTTTTTTTTTTGAAGGCGGGAGACGGGTTTACATTCGGTCTTTCGCGAAGTTTCGAATTGATCGGCTTTGCGTCGTGGGAGGGGGCCCTATCGCACCTCTCATTTCTTTGAATACACTAACATAAAGATAGAATATGTACTCGGTTATAAAGATTATACCTGCAGTTCCCTGAGCGAAATAAATATGGCAAGATTCCGAAAACTTCGAGCACTACATCGTGAAGACCAACATGCACACGTAAACAAGAGTACCCCCCCCCCCCCCAAAAAAAAAAGAAATACAAGAAATCACGATTCCGAGACCCGGGCGGGCTAAAGGTTTCTTTTGCGCGCGTCACGATTCTTCTGCGGAAACTGTGGCACAAAAAACATGCGTTACAGAGCTCAAGGCAGTCGACCTTACCGTTAACAACACGCAAAAAAAAAAAGCACTTTCTTGACCACCGCGCATGGGTGATTATTTTAAAGGAAAGAAGTAGTGCACGTGAAGACGCAAGCAATTCGCAGAAACATTTCTAAAATCAGCTGCGGAACGGAAAAAGAACCAAAAAGACTAACGGGCCTTCATTATATCTCCTCCTACTTTATCTTACATTACACTACCGCTATCTTACATGGCACATCCCGTAATCCTCGCGTCATGCTTTTGTAATGGCACGCAGGAAAGCCGTTAACGCGACCTTTCACCGCTGGTCTCTGAAGCCTCGTCCATTATTACAGCTGCTTAAGTCGAAAATGACGACAGCCAGCGCTGGTCAACACGTATAGTGCCAATTTTACAAGATGTTTAGTCTGAAGGTTCACGAAAAGATTGAAAATGCCATACAGACACAAAACAGCACGCCGCCGACAACAAGTCACCATGCAATCTAGTAGTGCATAGCTACGGGTACAAAACGAATCTGTCAACCCGCACGCCAAGTCAATCAATGGCTTAAACGTAACACGTGCACTACAACGCTTGTGGTGCACGCTCGGACAATGCCACCGATCCGTAGACGATGATGATGATATGTGAGGTTTAACGTCCCAAAACCACCATATGACTACGAAAGGCGCCGTAGCGGAGGGCTCCAAAAATTTCGACCACCTGGCGTTTTTTTAACGTGCACCCAAATGTGAGCACACATGCCTACAGCATTTCTGCCTCAATCGGAAATGCAGCCGCCGCAGCCGGGATTCGATCCCGCGACCTGCGGGTCAGCAGCAGAGTACCTAAGCCACTAGACCAGCGCGGCGCGGTGATCCGTAGACGAAGCTCCCGTGAAGAAGCCAGCCAAAAATTGTAGCGCAGCACGCGGCAATAAACTTACATCTAAATTCCAAAATCAGCTTCCACTAGCTTTTTTGGTGACAAATAATGCTAGATATACCCTGAATCAAGTGATTCAGAGAACGTGCTCCGTGATCACGTTTATATTTTCAAGAATTCCCCGGTGCATCTTTTCAGCGCGTTCACTTGGACAAAATCAGAGAAAAAGCGCTTAAGGTGAAAAATTCGTCTACTCCGCTTTGTACTTGGTGACTTGTACTTGTGCTTGGTAATTCACGGATAATAACGATGTCGTTCTTAATTGTGTAGGTCTAAATACGGCGCTTCATTAGGCAGCTTCCCTCCAGTGAAAGCCGAGGAAGTGCACGGTACGGGGCAACCCAGCGACTTGCTCGGTGCTTGCCACCGCGTCGGTATACTTCGGCCACGGCCGCTGGGCGGTCGCACTACTGATGGAGCTGTGCTCAGTTACGCGAGTAATAAACGCGGAACCAAGGCAAGACGAAATCAAACGAAAAATGCAAAAAAAAAAATCGCAAAGGAGAAAATGAAGGAATAGAGAGGTCGAATGAAAGTACGACAGTGCCAGAAAAAGAGATAGCCAGGCTCTAAGCATGAACAAAGAAATAACTAAGAAAAGCTCGTTACCCACGAAGCCCACGAGTCCGCCGCACTAAACGCGCCAACGGAATTCGCGGTACAGAGCCAGGCGGCGTAGTAATGAATACAAATCGACGGGCCAGTAACGGGGGGCCGACGTCGCTGGAGAACCGCAGCGAAGTCCGAAACGAAATGAACTCTCGGCGATACTCGGGGACGAGTATAAGAACAATAGAAAAAAAAAATGAGCAGGAACGAGAGGCGTAATGCGGGGTAAAGGGGAAGAAACACGAGAAAAATGCTACTCACTTCTATGAAGATGCGATGCAGTGCCTATAAATGAGAGGACGAAAGAAGCAAAGAGAAGGCATATATAGGCAATGTCTATAGAGAGACCGCCGCGGAACGGCGCCATGCACCGCAAAACAGAAACAATAGAGCAAGAAGAGCGAAAAATAAATAATAAGCGGGAAACGCTGAAAGAAAAAACGTAAGCGGGAGAGCGTTCGAAACAGCGCCGGCGCATTTATGGGGAAGGATAAGCCAATATACGCGCGACAGAGAGACAACAGCGGTCGCGCATATACAACAAACAAGAGAATAACCAACGCATTCACGGAGGCAGCGATGGGTCCACCGGCGATAGCAACAATAATAATCTCGCAACAACAGTACCAGGGCACGCGACTATAACAAACAGGTAGAGATAGAGCTTGCCCTGCAGCACGCAGGGTTATTGGAGGGAACGAGTGGGGGGCCAGAACAAAAACAAAAAACTAGAGTATAAGCGCTGCCCCGCCGCCTGCCAAACGAGGACGGCAGTTCTCCTCCTAATCGGATATCGAAAACGGGCCCTCTTAAGAAAATAACGAGGAAGTCCTAAAAGAAATCTCCCTTGCACAAGAGAAGGAGCTGGAATATCCCTTTTTTTTTTCATTTTTGTTTACTTTGCTTCCCTCATTTTTCTCGCTCGCTAACCCTGCCGTCATCATGATAGCGGGGCGGTATAAACGAGGCGAGAAAAAAAGAAGGGAAACAAAGAAGAGAAATCAAACGCGACAACCCTAACAAAAGATGGAGGCATAAAAAAAAAGGAAGCAACCGTCCGGCGGTAGAATAGGGAGCTCAAAAGAGACATCCAAACATGCCACAAGGAATCTGGAGACTTCCTTCCACGCCCTGTAAAATAAGGAGATGAAGATAAATAAAGAACGAAAGAAGAAAAAGAAAAAAAGGAACTCCTCACACACCGGAGGGTGGAGGCTCGTAAAGAGATAAGAAAAGCAGCCCTAAGGCGGGAGATGCTTCATCCATCTTCGCTCGCCCCCGTGGGTTCCAACAGAAACAACACTTATACAGTGCAGCGGACACCTCTGGCTCACAGACGGGATCTAAGGGAGAGGAAGAGAATGAATGGAGGGCGGCGGCGTTGGGAGAAGGTGAGCCAAGCGATAAAATAAATGTGATACCACGGCACAAGACAGAAAAGGAACGGAGAGAGAGGGAGGGGACACACCGCGTGCCGGGCAAATCTCGAGACGAGCAGCCGAGGATGCGCAAAATCAAGAAAAATACGCGAAGAACTTGCAACAAATGTGTGATACGAACATGCGACGATCACACACATTGCGGAAAAGGAAGACGGTGTGGGTATACGAACGAGAAACGTTATGACGCTCCCTCTCTCTCAACGTACGAATCGAAGCGGCACCAACTGGAGCCAAAAAAAAGGAAGTACGGACACGCCGTACACCAAACGCACACACCGACGAAACCGACGAAACCATGATACGAAAGAGAAAAGAAAAATAAAGGAAAGGAGACGATCGAACAAGAAACAGGCCAGCCAAATGGTCGAAGACACGCCAAAAAGCGTCGAGTAAAACATCCAAGAACCATTGAATGAAGTGACTACAGCGGGAGGAGAAGGGGGGAGGGGATGGAGCCCAAGCAGAGCAAACCGGTGAAACTAAAAACCATCGAACAGAACGTAGTGGACCGAATCCAACGAAGAAAGATGTAACGAAAAAAAAAAAGCCCGGAAATATCTAGGCAGCATAAAGAAGAAGAGGCGAGCCGAGAAGCGTATCGAAAAGTCGTTAAAGCGTCCCGTCAACCCCCCTACCCTCGTCTCCACTCGCTTGCTTCAGCGATGGTTCTTTCGCGCAGGTTCCAAGCGCTTCTGCTCACGCATCGACTAAGGGGGCGTCGCCTATCCATCTCCCTCTGGCGTCGTCTCCTCCCACCCCTGTTTTGTGGAGCATCGAGCGCGAGCTTTTACCAACGCTTTTAGATTGCTTTTACCCGGGAGCCCACGGATGTCGGTCGCTTTGCGGCGCTTCTTGCTGCTTTTGTGTCGCCGCCTGTGGGAACGCCATAGGCCGCGCCATTGACGCCGTTTTCAGATACGCGTTACATAGGGTAGCGCGGAAGTGGATAAAAAAAAAAGAAAAGATCGTCTGCGGCTAAACTGGCGGTGCACCTATTGAAGAAGCCCGGAGCGTTTTGTCGACTGAAAAAGGGGGCGATCGAATCGAAAAGCCTCACGAAAGGAACCGCAAGTTAAACTGGGTCTACCGCGCAAGCCGTGTCAAATGGCACGGGAAGTGTCGAATTCGCCGACCTTCGAACGTTCTAGGCCTAGCACCGCGTGCCTTTTGATCCCATCTTTGAAGCGCGACCTCTAGTTGACAAAAAAAAAAGAGAAAAGAAAAACAGAGACGTTCTAGAAAAGGCTGTAACCTGGCAAGTGTACGGTGACAAGAAAAGCGATCGAAAGCACCTGCTGATGTTAGTGGTGACGGATTTATTTGTAAACTGCACACTATCCCCACGTGAATTCTTGTGTCGCAACATGAGACTGAGATATGTTCTTTTTGTGGTTTACTAAAGATAAGAACGCTGAAAGGTCTATACGTTCATAAATACCCCCCCCCCCCCCCCCCCCCCCAAATGGCCCAGAGGACGACTGCCACCGTAGTTTGATTGGTAGAGCACTGAGCGCGTTATCCGAAGGTTGCAGGTTCGGCCCCTGCCGACGGATAGTTGTTTTTTCTTTCTTCGCATTTATGCCCCAATTACTACAATACAATTACGACAGTAAAATTAATCTCTCCTATACGTTTGTTGACTTCATTATTACACGAGTTTCATTAAAGTTGGTTTACCACAACATGTTCGTTCTTTTAAGAAAAGTAAGTGAAGCCCGGGAAGTTTTGGTCATCGCTTTTCGCAATCACGAATAAAAAGAACGTCATCCGTATTAGTAGCTCTTCCCGACGAAAACACGCCTGCCGAAATGCGGTGAACTTGCAAAACACCGCCAACAGAAACTTTCACTACACAATTTCCCATCAGCGGAGAAGCAGATACCTCACACGACCAGAAGTACAACGAGGCCGCCAAGCTTCCTCAACTCAAGTCAAGCAAACCACTACTATTGAACACCCCAGTAGCACGGCGAACGATCGCATGGCGTCGCGACTGTTAGGACCGCCGCCGGGGCTGACAAGGCAGCGGCGTTCTTTTGATCCCCAAACAAGTCGCCGAACAGTTGGTGGCCTATGTCCGCTGTGTATTGTCCCTCTTGGCCGACCCGGACCCCGCACGCGGTTTGGAGAAAGCGGACGAACGACTGCTACGCCGCCTGCAGACGAACACCTTTATCAGTCCGGCGGTCACCAGGCACTTTTTGCCGGAAATCAATGGCACCTGCTCGACCTGTCATGTCCTCGCCGACACATATCACGTCGTAGCATCGTGCCCAGTTAATCCCGTCCCTTTCTCATCCCCTTTTCCTATCCCAAAAAGAGAGGCTTGGGAGGAGCACCTGCTCAGCTGCTCTACCTTGGCTGCACAACGCTCCTTGGTGGAGCGCGCACGGGCAGCTTCCAGCTCCACTGGCGTCCCGGAATAGGGTCTTGCCACTCTAGCACGCCGATGGGCCACGTCGGCACTCTCTAGTAGACTTTTTCTGAAATAAATGTTTTTTACCACCACCATCCTGGCCGGAGGGTGAGGCGTCTTGCCACCCCGACGCCATAAGCCGTTCAGGGGACGACAAGTGCAGCATCTTCCTTGGAAATGACAGCGGCGGCCGCTGCAAATCGCCCCACGAATTGAACGAGCAGTTCGGTGGGCCCTTTGGAGCTTCGTTGCAGCGGTTCTTTTTATGCATGCTGTCGTGAATTTGAGACCCTTCGCCCAGAGGCACACACACGACGAGCCACGTTTGTGCCACATGGCAGTGCAGTGACCACGCCTCAATATTGGACGTTCACGTGGGACGTGCATGCGCGCCACCCTTACCGGTTGAGTGTGATCCATATTTGGACAGTGGCATCTGCCCGCATTCCCCGATCTAGCGATCTGTGGAGAACATACCCTTTATAATGAGTACCCCCCCCCCCCCACCACCACCACCACCACCACCACCACCATTACCACCCCCTTGGCTATTTCCAGTGCTCTCTCGAGAGGAGAACTCGCCATGTACGAAGGACGCCACTATGTAACTAAACTTTCATATTGATCTCCCTTTCTCCTGTAAATAAACGCATGGTCTCTGTTTTCCCGTACAAGCATTGCTCCTCGTTGTAAAGGACGAGCCTGATGGGGTGGGTGGGCGGCTACCGGCGGACCCGAGTCTCAACACGACCCAATTAAGTTCTCCATCGGCGCGGCAAACACCGGAAGCCGACAACGAGGTGGAGGAAAAGGGGGCGCGCAAATAGATCGTTTTCCGGCACACCGCGGCCTCTTTCTCTCTGTATTGCCCCTGGGTGCGCATGCATATATGAATGGCCCGCCAACGCGGCCGCGACGCCCGCCATACCAGGGACAGTATAGGCAACGCTGTCCCGCTCAGCGGACCACACACACACACCAGCAAAGTACTACCTGCCACCCAAGTTGATGCGCGGAAAGAAGGCTGCTTTAGATTTTTTTTTTCCTGGAAACCAGCTTCACCAGCAGCTACCTAACCCTACCACCATCCATTTGGCAAATTGAGAGGCTGTAGGCTCGGCTGCGACCGCCGTATAATAAGACTACTACATCGGCGAACGTGCGCCGAACGACCCTTCGTCGACGTTGTTGAAAGCACCGGGAACAAGGAGATAGAGAGAGGTGTTGCAAGTGACCCCCTCCCCCCACACAGCTAGAATAGTGTGATGCTCCACCTCATATCACGCCGCGCTTGCAGGGAAGCTCTACTACAAAACGCGGCGGCGCTGAGAGAGTACGTATGCCTATTTCCGCGCGTGCCCGAAAGAACTACACTCTTAAAAGCACGTTTGCAAACATGCCAAAGCCTACTGTGAAGCAGGCTTTATGCGAGACGTAAACGAAGGTGACTCAGGTGCAGTTATGCTGCAATAGGGCGGCGTCTGACCACGTGCATATTTTACGCGAAGGAATCATGCACCAACAATGATTTTTTTTCTTATGTTTGTTTTTAAAGCCCTGACCGTATACTAACACGTATAGAAGACTCGTGCAGGATCGCCAGCACGAAGGGAGAAGGTGAGCTATTTAAACCAAGATAAAAATATATCAACACTTATACTGTGCAGCGGTACAGCCATTGAATGAAACCAGTTTGAAATGTACAGATGGACTCCTTAGTCGATAAACTCATCACAGATTGATGTGAAGGGTATAATGCCCAAAAATACCATATGATTATGAGACGCCGCAGTGGAGGGCTCCGAAAATTTCAACCACCTGGGGTTCTTTAACGTGCACCCGAATCCGAGCACACGGGCCTACAACATTTCCGCCTCCATCGGAAATGCAACCGCCACGCCTGATAATCTTGTCACAAGGCAGCGCACAACGGCTGAAAAAACGTCGCGAAACAAAGCAGCGGCCGTGGACATTGCAAGCGCTGGTTCAGTTTCAGCCATTCAGTTCTTGCGTATTAGTTTTTGTTTCGTGTCATCCATCCACCCGCTGCGCGCCCCCACATGCTGCTTAGAATGAAAAAATAAAGCAGAACATACAAGGAAAATAAATCAAACACCCCATAAGAGGCAGTCGAGTAGAATAAGAGAGACTAGTGCCATCTAATTCCGTGCACACAGCTGTCGACACAATGTAATTGAACTCCTAAGGCGATAGTAATTACACTCCGCTTCTCCCGGCGAGAAGGCGGAAAATTCAATCCCAGCCAAGTCTGCGATGGGGAGTGATTATGGCTTTTCTCAGAACTAATAGAAAAAACGTCGAAATCACATTAAAGGAAAATGCCGGAGGAGTGAATGAGCCATGTCGCATCAACAAAAGTAAAAAAAAAAACACGATGAGGATGAGCGGAGGCGATGCGGTACGCATGCCGAACGAGAGCTCTAAAGAACAAAGGAGAGCACTTCACGACTGAAACCGTGCGCCCAATACCGCCCCCCGCTGCGCATCCTAAACTCATTAAGATTTTCAGCTCCAGATAATGACCCCGCCGCACTGAGACTGAAGCCAAGCGCCGTTATATATAGCCACGGAGACAGAGAACGTCTTGACTTACACAGAAGAATATATCGCCAGAACTTGAGGAAGTGTCCGATATACTGCACGGTACGTACGGCGGCGTTAGCGAGTCTGTTTACCGGCCGATGTTCGCGAAACCATGTGAAGCGTTCTCCCAGAAACATTTCCGTGTGTACGCGTTTTCTATAGGCCCATTACTTGTTAATAGACAGCGATAGGTGCCGTCGACATACTGAGGTGCTTGTAGCGATGTCGTGGCACGTAGCCCAAAGCTTGCCACCACGCTGCATGATCACAAATGATAACTGGCAAAGCAGCCGCAAAGCTGCCTTCGAGCGCCGAGTCTCTCCCCGGGAGCCGTCCCGCGTGCTCGGAAGCGGCTTTGAAGCTGCTGTGCCACTTATCATTCGCGATCATACAGAGTGGTAGCGGATTCTGAGGTGGGAGGAGTCTGTGCACCGCGACGTCGCCACAAGCGCCTCAGTATGTCGACGGCGCCTACCGCTGTTTACAAACACACTCGATAAGTGATCTTGCTGAATAAAACGTATCAAAATACGCACACACGATTACGCCACTTTACTGCAGTAGAGCGCACTTTACTGCGCTTACAAAGGCTCCGTGCCTTTCTCGTTGACAATAGTTAATAGCACGAGAACAGAACGACGACAAAGAGGACACGAAGGACACGAAGGCGCTATAACTATCGTCATGTCATACCAACTAGCCCAAGCTGCCACACTTCTAAGCTACATTTCTCGTTGAGTTCTAGGCCACCACGCGGCACCACCAATCCAGCCGCTCCCCCGAACTCATTCGGTATTGAGAAAATGCACCGGAGCCAGCCATTTTTCGGACAACTTAAAGCTCTATGGTAAACATTCACGGTATGCTAGACCTGCGGAGGCGTCCGTTGTACACCGCAGTTATTTCAATTAGCCATATGCAACTTGCGACGCTTGCTGCAGTTCTAGCAGTGCAAGCAAGACACGTCCCATGCTGCCTTAGTGTCTATATTCCCACGAAATAACGATAAAAAATAAGAAAAATAATACCATGTCAGTAATTAACCTTGCTGGTAAAATTTCACGCCAGCAGCAGAATAAGCTTGCTTACACTGAATAACAGCTGGGTGGCGACCGGCCGTTCACCCGAAAGACCGGACTAGACAATTCGGTCTACGTCTGCGCTACAGTGTAGTTCTTTTTTGCACACAAGCTTGACTGCGCACGAGGCTTTATCTACATAAACCAAAACCCACTGAGCAGTTAAGAATTTCAGCTTGACGTGCAAGTCAATTTTAAGATAAGGAGGTAATCACACAGCACACATTTGTGTGTGTGTGCGGTCGTGCGTGTGTCTGTGGGTGGGCAGAGGAAGGGGGGGGGGGGGGGGTGGCGGGCTGTGAACGCACGAGCGTCATAATAAAATCGATAACACCTATCAACAACCGGTTCGTTCGTGTGAAATGACGTATAAGCGAAGCAACGATTGAAGTCTCAGCTATAGCGTCAAGATCGACAATCCATCAATTGCGTGCGCCACGATTACCAAGAGAATGTAAAGGGCAAAAAAAAAGGAAAATAAAGAAATCGAGAAAGCTAATGCACCAAAACAATCCAGGAGCTTTGCGTTCAACCCCGTCGCAGGACTTGGCAACACTGCGAGCGGGCGGTATAAACTACACCAGCTCCCAGCATCGTCCTTGCCTGTTTACGTCTGCACGTATTTCTTTCCTCGTTTTTTTTTTTGGTTTTCCTGCCCTAAAGTGAAGGGTAATAATTGACTGTTAATTCCTTATTGACCTCCTTTACTTTCTTTTTTTTCCCTCATCTCCCTCACGTATGCCCATTTTTAGAGTAAACATAACGCCGCAACAAAATGGAAACAACGAAAGAAGTTCGAGAGCCAGTATTTCGCATTCTTAAGCATGCATCATCCTATCAAGTGACGATGAAAATTTTAACACGCTCGAAAACTAAAACAACGCCCCAACACACACACACACACACACACACACACACACACACACACACACACACACACACACCTTCCCGAAAATTTGCTCACGACTTGACAGGACAGGCAAAAGACGACGATACGTTAATATATATATATATATATATATATATATATATATATATATATATATATATATATATATATATATATATATTATAAGCGGTAAAAAACAACGACAGTGCGAAAAGGCAGCCGCGCGGCGCCCTTTCGCCCAGTACAAGCACGTACTTAATTAGGCGCTCTTCTCTCCGCTGCCCTCGCTCACCTTTATTGCTTTTTTTTTTGTTCTCGTTTTTTACCCCTCGTCCGTCCTCCCAAGAGGCAACTTAAAAAGGGAGTGTGCCGCCGCCTGCGAGCCAAGAACAGCAAGCGAGCGAGCGCGCACAGCTCGATAAATTACGACTCGGCTCCCCTCAAGGGGGCGCTTTGCAACGTAGTCGCGGCCAGACATCCCCCTTCCCACCTCTCGGCGCGCGCGCCGCCACTTAGAAGTATTTACCTCTGACTCAATGTTTGCTCCTCATTTTTCAATCGGTACTTCAGTTTTCTGCTTTCATACTAGCCCTTGTCGCTGCGAAACGAAAACAAAAAAAAAACGCGACGCGCACAAACACAAACGTATGCAACAACACATCCCGGCCTGGCGAGCGTATTCGTGAACGAAAACGCTTCCCAAAGGGAAACAACGGAAGAAAAAAAATACGCATTTCTTTGCTCAAGGAACCTGTTAACGAACTTGACACGCTGCTGACAGCTTTAGCACGCGTTCCAACCTTCCTCTGCGGTGACACCTCACCGCGTCACCCTCGCCCTTTCTCTCACTCCCACCCACTCAAGCACGAAACAGCAGTGCTCCATTCTGCTTGTCACAGACGTCTTTTTTTTTTCTTTTTTGGTTCTCCACAACGGCACACATTTCGAGTCCACCGTGAGCTTCTTGCATCACGCTGGACAGATGTAGCACTCACGACGCTCGCGCTGGCTCTATTACCACCCCACATGTATTTGTCTTTCCCGAAACGGTTGTTTCCTGTCGTCTTTCCTGCTCGCAACCGTTCCCCGTCAATTCCATTTTTAAAGAAGATAGTCTTTCTTGGGGACCTTCAACGCAAAAATTTTGGTCTGTCTGTCTGTCTGTCTGTCTGTCTGTCTGTCTGTCTGTCTGTCTGTCTGTCTGTCTGTCTGTACATTTGCCTGCTTGTCCGCCCTTAACGGTGCCCTAAACGGCGCCAAACGATACCCCAAACGGCCGATCCCATCCACAGCGCACACCAATATTGCTCCAGATTCAGCGCTCACACTTGTGCAATTGTAACTTAAAAAACAATTATTACGCATATCTGAGGCACCATAACAAAATGTCAATATTATGTATTGTCTCTTTTTACCAGAAAAGGCATACATAAGTGATTCTAAAGACCGTAGCGTATATCACGCTGCGCTGACAATGCAACGCTTGCATGAAAAGGCAAGTGTTTCCAACGTAAGTGTTTCCAACCTACCCGTCGCTTTACTTTCTACACCTTATCACCTCCGAGACGGGCCCGCACGCCGCGCCCTTCGTTCTCTAACTGCCACACAGCGCTCATGTCTCACGTGTGACGTGACTTGATGAGCTCGTTCACCTCCGCTGCCCGCTCGAGGCACTCAAACGCAGCGCCTCCAGAATACCATTCACCGATTTTCTTAGGCAGAACATCGTTTTGTTCACTCTCTCCAGACGCAAGACTATCGTCTTTCGGTGACATTTGCAGTGTAACATGCAGATACGGCGGCATTTTTTTTTTTTTAGTTCTCCTTCCCGAACCCCTTCGTTTTCAACTATTTAACACGTCACTCTTCGCTAAACAGTGCGATCATTATGCCGTACTGAGCGCTTCCTATATTCCTGGAACAAATTGACTTGCCTGACGCGTACAGCGACGATGAAGCAGCGTGTGTTAAACATAATGAAGAAAAACGTAAGGCATATTCACTTTCAACCTACAGTTTCAATAAATGCGAACGCATGCAACTGCAAGAACACACACAGCCACCATGAACACGAATGCTATTGCATGTTTTGGGCTACTAAAACCAGGGGCGTAGCCGGGAGGGGACGGGTTGGGCGTTCAACCCCTCGATCTGAAAATTTTTGCAATTTTGCTTGTGTATATTGTCACGTAGTCGTGACGTGGACAAAGGTAGCCTACTCGATGTTCAGATGAAACTGCTTATTCGGCCGAACTTGTGGCCAGGAAACTGAAGGTCAGATTACAGCAACACACGGGCACTGATAGTGGCCGGTGATCAACTGACAAGCGGTTATGCGCGCCGGCTTTTATGCACGTGCCGTCGGATATAGGTTCCAGAATAATCTGCAATAATCTCGAAGTGGGCGTATCTTAACAAAATGATCTATTACATTCCCGAAGTTTATCGAACAGTGCATGCTCGGTTTGCGCTGAGAATTACGTATACAATGCAGCAACTTTCGCGGCGAAGTGATGCGCTGGTGGATTACGATGATATTACGGTGAGCGTTGTAGTGTGTAGTAAAGGCTCCCAATTAACGCCGGTCGCTACTGGTGGCACCTAGGGCAACAGTGTTCACGTGGGCCCATTTCGGTTTAGCACTCGCCTATTACACCATCCAAAGTAGTTAGTATTATTCAAGGATTGTTCACATCATGGACTCCATTAGCTTATCATCTCCATTCCACAACGAATGGACAAGTGTGCCGACAGCAAGCTTCCCCTCACCGTGACGCGCGAATGAACGACCAAGAAACAGACTAAATAAAAATAAAAAAAAGTATCGGAAGACTTACACTTAACGCTTCAAGCAATGTGTAACGTCACAGCGCTTAAAGCGTCGACGTAAAGAATTGTGACTGAACGAAACACCTATGTAAATTGTTAAGCCCTACACACCGTCGCAACAATCCTGGCCTCAACGTCATGGACTATAAAAAGAAATCTACCGAGTATCCGCTTACTTCGGCTTGTCCAAAATGAGAATGCCTACGTGCGCCATTATCGGAACCGTTTTTGCAATACGAGCACCATAAGGTCACGGGTACTTAAAAAGAAAGAAATAAAGAAACAGAGAGCGTTCACATCCATGTTTCCGTTAAGTGGGCACTCGCGCTATACGAACACGCACCGTTAAACAATACGCACTCGCTTATCACTCTTTTGTTATCAGCCTAGCCTAGTAGTCAGCCACGGAGAGCACACGATAAAGACTACGTGTCAATAAAGTGCTCTTGGCACAAAGTACGCACGGGCAAAGATATAATTACATAATGACGGGCAATAAGGCTGCAGCCGGTACTGGTGCGCGTTACAGCCGACATACGCGTCTAAATTAACGCGCCATATAGCGGCAGTAAGATAGCCGGTTGTTCTGGCACTGCGCACACGTCTTCTCTCAACGCGGCTCATATTATAGGGCTACTTGGCTAAACGCATAAAGTTAGCGCTCGTCCTATTGTGTCTTCCTCGTCCGTGTCTGCTAGCGCTATTACACCTTTTCACGCATCCTCTGCCCCTTGCGTAACATTAGAGTACCAACTTCGAGTAACGTTAGAGTACCAAGTTCAGGCTGCGTAATGCGCGACAGTCGTGCAGGATTGATCCACGGTTCGGTGAGGTTGGCTCACCCAACAAGTTGCCTAAGGGCTACAATAGGCTTCACCACGGTCTCGTCTATAGTTCAACAGTCCGCGCATCCGTCCTACACTGCGAGCAGTTAGAAATGGTGGAGACAAAAGTCATGTTCCAAAGTCGAGGAACGGCGTACAACCAACAAATGAACACTTTACAAACGTCTGGAAAAGGGATTTTCCTGTAAGGTTGTTTTTCAGCCAAAAACTCTCGTTCACGGACTACTTTTCTAGCTCATTGTGCTTTCGCCTTTCTCCCTTTCCTCACGAACGACAGGTGCTATATGTCATCCAACATGCGATGCCGGATGGTATACGTAGGAGGCGGGACAACCCCCATGGTAGTTGTTGGGGGGAAATCTGCTCTGTTGCAGTCGCGTGCCTTCACTGGAATTAGGAGAGGCAAAAAGCACAACGATCGAGAAAAGCCGTCTGTGATCGAGAGACTTGGGTTGGAAAACAACGTTACAGTAAAGACGTCTTGTAGAGTTTAGATCTAAAGTGTGCGTTACTAAAACTGTTGAAAATGCATCGAAATTCAGCATTCCCACTAACGCAGTTAACCGCTTCAGGTACTGATCACATAGGCAACAGCTGAATTGTAATATAATGTCAGCGATTTAAAGGCATCTTATGTCGAAAGTTCTAGCAGGTTGGTCCAGCTATTAGCGATGACTGACGAGGACAACTAACTGCGCCATTAGTTACAACACAGTTTAGCGACGATGAGCCTATTGACTCACTTTGCTTTACTGTGGATTCACTCGCAAGTATAGGCATCGCACTTTTTGCGAGAAAAATTGAAAATCTTTACAGTGGGCGACAGACATTTCACCGAAGAAAAGTTCTAGCACGCCTGCAGCATTTCACCGAAGAAAAGTTCTAGCACGCCTGCAGCCTTCACAAATCGTCGGTGCGCAAGCCACAATGGCCCATTTAGGGCACGCCATTCGTGTGCGCAGCTGTATAGGCAGGCTGCATCTTTTTCTATGGAGCGCATGATAGAGCTAGTTCAGTGTATATCTTACGTCTAAATTATTTCCCCATCCCACTCGCATGTAAAAGGGGCACTGGAACACTTTGCCACGTAAGCGTACATCGTAAAATGGAAATATTAAAAACGCCTATTGTCTCACGAATGAACTGCCACATTTTTTTTAGAAACCATCAAGTATACATGACAGGAGTTACAAGGATCTGTCGCACGCTGCAAGCCCTTTTTCGCTTCTTTCGTACTTAGCGAGCGCGCTGAAAGGTATACGCGGGGAGAGGGGTTGTCAAGATGACAAGAAGACGCGCAGCTTCGTCACCGCGCATCTTGAACACTTTTATTTAAAAATACGACAGTGTTTTTTTTTTTATAATATAGAACGCCGAAAGAAAGAAGAATTCCTAGCTGAGAGAAATAATTGTAAATTCCAGACCAGCGCACCACGCAACAATGTGCTTCCTCGAGCCTCTACTACAGACCAACGGCACTTTGCGACCATGCCAGAAAAGTGTCGCAGAAACCCTTAAAGCAGCAAACAGAAGAAGTCTATTTCCCTTTTTTACCTTCCTTTACTCCATTTCTTATCCTAAAGAAAAAGAAAAAACTGTAGGAATGAATGACAGCCGATAGACCCCGCGGCTGTAGCAATAGTCTTGTCAATGAACTGGGCAATGTTCTCCGAGGGCGGAGTCACCTGCCGTCCGGCTTATGACGTCACTCTGAAGTGCGTATCCGCCTTCGAAGAGCAAATGACGCAAACTTTTACAATGTCTCATCCGACTGTAGATAAAGTCGCGAGCCTGTCGCCAGAGGCGCTCCTGGTCTGCAACTGCTGCGTCCGGGAGTTGATGGAGGCGGGCGGCGTTTCTGGCCCCCCGGCCCCGGGGGGCCGCGAGTTTTCGTCGCTCGCCACGCGGGACGAACCTTTCCGAACCTGCACCGAAGAATTGAAAGCACGACATGAGAAAAAAACTTAACTCGTTAATTACTACAGTCATTGTTTTACAACTCCCGACGATAAAATTTTGGACACCAGCAGTCGACAGTATGATGAGAGTGCTGCGGTATGTCGCACAGACGAACGCATGACAGCGGCATGCACACAACTATTTTCTGCGTTTATTTTACTTAAATGTCTCAGGGAACAGTATCTTCGCTGAAACGCGTGATAACGGGAATGTCCAGAAAGCGGAACTTTGTCTAAACCATCTGTGATGTGTGGTGCGCGTTCAAAGTGCGCGCCTTCGAAAAGTGCGCGTCACGAAAAAAAAAAAAAACAAAAGGAGAAATACCAGAGTGCACGTGCGGTGCTGCTTAAACAAGAATGACGACGTTAAAGAGCGTCAAGCACGAGGATGCGTGGCAGGACGTGAAGTAAACAAAAGGTAAAACATCCAATGGGCAGCGAACACGGAGATTTCAAGGCCCAATGGCTTGACACCACGAAACAGTAGTATCTCCAATGAGAACGAGACAAGTGGGCCAGAGCTGAAGCAGGAGCCTGGGGAGACCAGAGCAAGGGGAATTCGAGGCAGGCAGTGCAAGCGGAAGGTCGTCACCGGACCGGGCGCTGAAGATGGGCCGTTGGGTTCCGGACCCGAGCCTACAGGACTTCCACCGGCCGGGGCCTCCTGCTGTCGGGTTCCCGCTCCAAAGGACCGTGGCCATCCGGTCCTGAACTCCTTTCCAGAGCCTGCGGACTTCGGTTCCGGCAGGCGAGCTACAGCCGTCGGGCTCCGGGCCCGAGCTGTGCGCCCAGCTGCTTGGCCAGGTTGACCCTGGTTCGCTGACGCGTCGCCACCAGAATCAGAAGATTGCAGGTTCGAGTCCTGTCGCGGACGCCAATTTGTCACGAGGCTGTTTAATGGGCAAGCTCTCGTGTAGGTTCGTGTAAAGCAAAAACCACCGATGACATAACCATCATCGGGAAAAGAGCTGACGAGACCATTTGCTTCCACCCTAATTCCCAACACTCAATATATTTAGAAACCCCTAACAACAAATAGCAGACAAAGAACACAGCATACATAACTAGAAAGAGGTTAGTGAGAAGAACAAACGGCTAAAGACGTGAGCAGTGCATGGACATAAATGTTCGGTGTAAAATAAGCCTTGTCACAACATAGCGGGACGCGGTGCTTGCAGCGAAGGCTGTGCTACCAAGGAAGGCATGGACGCACTCACGTAAACGATGACAGTGGTGATGCGGGGCTTGCAACCGATGCGACTGAGTAATGGTGAACACGCACTCGTGCAACAGGGGAAAGACTGGCGATTAGCTTGAGACGCTCACGAGGTTGACTTGCACGGAAGGAAGCGTCGGGCTGGTTGAAGTCAGTGACCTTCCGGCGTTCGGCAGCCGCAGCTCACACACGAAGTCGGAGGCGTTTTCTTTTGGCCAACGCCAGAAGACCAGAACAAGCCTGGCCCCCGTCAGGTGACGAGAAGAAGCTCTGTGTCCAGGTGGGAGACTGCAGGGACCTTGATGCAGGAACTCTGCTGGCCGCCACTCCCGCGCCCTGGCTACCTTCTTCACTCAGCCCCGACTCGGCCACGTCTGCCTGGCTTTAGGACTGTGGAATCGTCGGTGACGGGAGAACGCAGGCTGGTGGCGACGCGTCCGGGAACTAGGGTCGACCTAGTCAAGCAGCTGGGCGCACAGCTCGGGCCCGGAGCCCGACGGCTGTAGCTCGCCTGCCGGAACCAAAGTCCGCAGGCCCTGGAAAGGAGTTCAGGACCGGATGGCCACGGTCCTTTGGAGCGGGAACCCGACAGCAGGAGGCCCCGGCCGGTGGAAGTCCTGTAGGCTCGGGTCCGGAACCCAACGGCCCATCTTCAGCGCCCGGTCCGGTGACGACCTTCCGCTTGCACTGCCTGCCTCGAATTCCCCTTGCTCTGGTCTCCCCAGGCTCCTGCTTCAGCTCTGGCCCACTTGTCTCGTTCTCATTGGAGATACTACTGTTTCGTGGTGTCAAGCCATTGGGCCTTGAAATCTCCGTGTTCGCTGCCCATTGGATGTTTTACCTTTTGTTTACTTCACGTCCTGCCACGCATCCTCGTGCTTGACGCTCTTTAACGTCGTCATTCTTGTTTAAGCAGCACCGCACGTGCACTCTGGTATTTCTCCTTTTGTTTTTTTTTTTTCCGTGACGCGCACTTTTCGAAGGCGCGCACTTTGAACGCGCACCACACATCACACCATCCTAGTCCGTTCTTATGTCACACGCGCCGTAAAATTCTAGTTTCTTTTAAGAGAAACTCGTAGCAAAACTAAGTTCAATACATCTACCTGTCTGTCTGTCTGTCTGTCTGTCTGTCTGTCTGTCTGTCTGTCTATCTATCTATCTATCTATCTATCTATCTATCTATCTATCTATCTATCTATCTATCTATCTATCTATCTATCTATCTATCTATCTATCTATCTATCTATCTACGTTCCCTCAATCTCCCTGCAATTGAGGACAGCTGGACTCATTGCTATCCAGACACACCACATACTGCGGCTTCGAGGGCAGCGCCGTATGAACAAAGTATCAACGCAGATGCACGGAAACCACATCGCGAGTGCATGATAGCGAAGCCGCGGTCAGCGCCATGCGTTTGCTCGTCGGCTCGACAGCAACGAGACACGCCGCAGCGCGCTGCACGTCGTGCACACGTCACCAAGAGGAGAGAAGAAAGAACTCCGCCGTCACCCACGCGTGCAAGACAAACACACAGGTACAGCGCGGCACGCACATTGACGCCGTGTACGGACGTCTAACAGAGAGATGGATCGCGCGTGTCCCGAAGTGCACCGCCACGTTACACGGTGGTGAGAGGTATGCTGCTATACACACACACACATATGCACAAAACCCGTGGTTGGCCGCCACTCGGTGCGCTTACACGCGACTTCGAGCAAACACAGCGCCGCGCTATGGCGACCCTTTCGGCCGAGACAAGAGGCAAAGCGCGGTACGGTGCGGCCACCATACGGGGCCCCTCCGTTTGTTTTCTCTCGCTGCCCGCCATTTTGTGCTTTTATGCTTTCTTTTTTCCCGCAACGTATACTATGGACGCTTGTGTACTACATGTCGCACGATGAGAGTGTTTGCCCGGCTGGGTCACGCGTACGTGAGAGCCAGCGGGAGTGCGTGTTTGTGCGCGTGTATGTGTGAACATTCATTCTTTCCTTTTGCGTTACGGCAGCTAGCGGCGCGAGTGCGATAGTTTTCTGCCCTGTCGCTCCTACCTGCTACTACAGTCTATGCAAGCGTGGACAGTCGCTTATCTTCTTCTCTATCATGTTACCCTCCACTCACCCACATTCTCGAGTGCACGTACTAGCGCGCGTGCAAGCGTATATAATCAGAGAAAGTGTCACGCAACCAGATTGTGGTGAATGGACAAGTGAAACATCAGATGCGTTGCGCTACGTCCACGGTGCGTTCTCCTCCTACTCCACTACGTTGCAGAGACACCCGTCCCAGCTAGCAAGACAGAGAGGATTAGGAACAAAGGTGCATCATCTCGGGGACAAAGCACTGCTTCGAGAAGCAGTGCTTTGTCACCTAGATGATGCACCGTTTAGCACGAGGCGCTGCGCTTTAGCACGCACAACGGAAACGACGCTGTCGAGGTAAAAGCATTCACTATGAAACAGGGCGTGGTATACCGATCATCGCGCCGCGTATGCACTCATCGAAAAATATTCCGCGTTGTTTGGGGGCAACGTTACTACATGTTTGGCGGAGGAATGCTTCCATTAGCACGTCCCAGTGCCCAAATGGTTGATGAAGAGCATACACTTTTCTTACCATTTAGTACGGCTACACAAAAAAAGTAAACAAAAAATAAGTGCCAGCACTAAGCAAATGTTATGTTCCTGTCAATCTGCATTTCGGTTTACCTGATTTGTACAATTCAACTATGACATGGTGCTTATTTCAACCAGTGTTGCCTTGACTTCATGCCTACCGCTACGTGTGGGCCGTGCACATTGTGCCTGCCAAAGCGCATCCCCCTTGAACCAGCAGTGCTTTTTCACGTAGCAATAGGTTTCACTCATTCATTTCGCTGCTACCATTTTAAATGGTCACATCTATCTGCAATGTTCTGTAAATCAAGCGACCGTAGAGACTGGAGGACGTATGAAGTTAATACTCGCAACATTAAGAATATACTTTGACATATCACGTCAGAACCGCCAATTCTAAACCGATCAACGCTGACAAACCAGAACACGCGTTCCAGTACGGGGACACGTGTTTACAGCAGCGCCCATACACCTACTTGCAGTTCTGTTAAGTCTCCCCTTAATTTAAATGATCGCCCAACTTTGTTACGATCAAAGCACCCGACCCGCTTGGGCTCTCACAATGTATGCATGTGCGTTTGTAATTTATGTGCTTGAACTCTTGATCACTATAACAAGGAGTTGGCGGCTCTCCCTCACTAAGCTTGGCGAAGCACCCTCCCAACATCAACCCTGGCACCTGGCCTTTCTTGAAGACACGCGCACACGTTCAGTTGAAGCAGTGATATTCAAGTCACTACAGCTACGGCGTTCTGTAAAGTCGCTTTTATTGTTTTTTTTTCACTGTTCTTTTGTCCCGCAATAAAACTCGCCTCGGTCAAAGCAAAACCACTTTCGCTCCACGCTCATGAAGGCAGTGGCTCCATGCCTCGCAAAGCGCCGCACAATTTTGCATTCAGCTGAGCACACCGCGGAACCCGGGGTTCTGCCACTAGCTTGCCGGAACAGCGGGAATCAAAACCGCGAAGCCAAGCATGGAGAACTACAACGCGGCGCCCCAAACGCATTCGACACGCACACCGACGAAACAGAACAATCGGTCGCGGAGCACTACGCTACGTCCATACTCAGTTTACTCCAGGAAGGATAAAGTACTACCGGCGATGGAACCTTTACTGACCACACACCCAGAGTATACATGCATGGGCGGGGGGCAAGCTTGTACTGAGCGCACACAATCTAACCATCGAGAGGGGAAAAAGAAACCAACCCTAGAGCAGAACAAAGCAAACTCAAGCCTCGTACGTCGAAACGGGATCGGTAGAGAATAAACAAAGCGGCGCGCGCCGCTCTGGCGAGCGAGCCGGAATTAGTATTCAGCGAGCGTCGCCGCCTCGCTCCCCCGAGCACAGTAGGCGTGCCCGCCCTGCCAAACAGCGACGCTGCACCCTGCGCACATACACCACTACCCGTAGAGACCGCTCGTTTTTCGCGAAGCAATAACGGGGCACAAGTGCCCCCGGAAAACAAGCACGAGCGTGCAGTGTACGAACGCAAGAAGAACAGCTCCATCCTCCATAAAACAAAAAAAGAAAGAAAGCGTTCTAGAAGCGTCGCTACGGAACGCTGCGACGTCGTCGGGTGTCGTCGGTGGTGCAGAGAGCGCGCGGGGAGATGGGCTGCGCACGCCGACAGCATCTCGCAGCACCCGCGCCACTGTTTGTGTGCTTGGTTGGACAGGGCTGCGAGCGCGCGATTTAGAATTCTAGAACCGTACTGTCTCTACGCTAGACTCCATTCCAACCTTTTAGGCGCGATGCTCCCCGACTTTCTTTTATTTTTTTTTGGGGGGGGGGGGGGGGAGCGCGGGTTCAGTTCATTCCATCGTATCCAGGGCTATAAAAACGCGAAACAAACAGCCCTCTGGAGACATTTCGCCGCGCTAGACGTTGCCCCCCCCCCCTCAACAACCCCCGTCGGTCTCTCCTGCTCCAATTTCACATGGAAACTGTTCCCTTTATGTTTAATGTAACTAAATTTTTTTACCTAATTGATGCTTTTTATAATTTCACGCTACCAACACACACACACACACACACACACACACACACACACACACACACACACACACACACACACACACACACACACACACACACACACACACACACACGTCTCCGCGTATACAGAAAGCAGCGGCGTAGCAGAAGCGCGAAACAAAGAATACGAACCAACTAAAGCCAGCTCCCGAGTACCAATAGCGCATAGAACAAGGTCAAAACCAAAGATCAAAGAGAAATAAATATACGAAAGAAACATGGTTATGAATCCGCGCTGCCGCTCGCTAAAAGCAACAAAAGAGACGACGGGGAACAGCGTAACACGGAGGGGGGGGGGGGGGAGAAACTATAAACACTCTTCATTTCGAACAAGCAACCGGGAAACGGTGGACGGGGAGGAAAGTAAGTACTGGAAGTAACGAAAAGAAGAAAAATCAGAGAGGCGACATCAAAGCACACCGCTGCTTCATGCAACTCACGTTTACCGGCGTTGCCCCCCCCCCCCTTCCTCTCCCATCCTTCTCCTCCGTACACCTCACGATCCCTCTCCAGCGAGGCCGGAAGGGAGCTGTTATGTATGTGGCTACTCGCCACGCACGTGCGGGAAAGCGAAATGTGCCGCGGCCGTGCGCGGAATTCTTCGGCGCACGGCGGGTGAAGCCGAGCGAGCGCTGCGAACCCCCTCATTCCGTTTCTGTTCTTACGTCGGCTTTATTTTGCCTTTTTTAACGCTGGCGAAATTCGAACCCCGGGCCCGGGAGGGGGGCACCCACTCCGCTTTGCGGCAGTTTCGTGATTTTCGAGTCGCGGCAAGAAACTTGACGGCGGGAGGATAAACGAGACGTCGACTGAAAGCGTCAGAGAGAGAGAGAGAGAGAGAGAAAGAGGGAGAGCTCGAAAGAGCATGGCTCAGCTAAGATGCGAGGATAAATCGTGCGCGGGAGAAACCAGCGGTAGACGACAGAGAGGGAAAGAAACGGCAGCGAGGCGCGTTCACAATAACGTGCAAAACTGCGGGTCAGGCCGAGCTCGCGCCCGGCTATATTGAGAACTCGAGGAGTGGTTGCTCCTTCCTGTGCTGAGTGCGCGCACGCAAGCAGAAACAGGCGGCCACGCGAGAGGGGGAGCGAACAATGTTGAGAGAGAGAGAGAAGAGACGAGGCCCGTAACTCGCGGGACTCCACGCCCGGGCGGCGTTCAAGCAAAATAAACGAGCTTGCAGACGGGTGCCAGGCCGCGCCTTTTTGCTCCGCCAATGTTTCTCTCCCGCGGGACTAAAGTTGCGCAAAGGGGACGCGCGATACAACAGTTTCTTCTCGCCAACGACGTCTCCCGCGTCAGGCGAGCGCACACGCTTCACCGCTGATTCGTTTAGCGCGGCACGCGCGCCGACAGCGGTGGCGACATTCGAAACTTTCGTCTTCGCTCTGACCAATAAACGCCAAGGCATTTACGTCTACTGTAGCATACCTCGTAGGTCACGTTCTCTCAAGACACCTCGCCGTTTCCGCGCGACAAACTAACTTTTCGAGCTTCACTTGTTTGTTCAGCCTCGTCTTTGTTCAACGTCTGCGACTACTTACGTTACTGGTCCCTCGCCCATGACTCTAGCTAGCTACTATTTCAAAAGCAAGCTGAGGAAAGCTCGCCTGCAAAGAAGTTCGCGGTACGACTAGCACCGTTTTCGGAAGTGCATCGAATCAGCGCAGAGAACACCGCACTTATCCCTTCTGCCAGAAGTAAGCGTGCAGAACACAGATGAAACACGAGAACATGATGATGGGATCATTAGACGGTATACGCGAAATCACATTCGTACTGGGTACAATCACGCGTGAGAAGTACACTACAACACTTTTCACATGGGGGCACGATATTGGTTGGAAAGAAAGAAGACGGAAAAGACGCGGACAAAGAGAAGAGTCTTTACTGTCGCGTATTCTTTCTTTGCAATCCGCTCCTCACTCCCTCGTGCAAGATGTCGAACCAACTATAGCCCAAGAACTGACTATTTTGAAGCAGACTACAACAGCAAATCAGCTTGTGGCGGCGCCATTCGAGCGTTGCAGAAGCAGCTGGACACGGCGCTCTCCTCGGCCGTCACTCACTCTGTTCAATTGTAGACAGGTGCTTGAATTCGGCTCATGGCAGCGGGCGGCGACGTATGCTACGGCTTCCCGTGCATTTCGACCGATCGACACATGGCCAGCGGCTCTTGCATTCCACAAGCGACTACGCATGATCTACTAGATTCACCAAGCACCTCGGAGCGGTGCCATCTGCGCATCGAAACGAGCTGGATGACAAAGCATCGTGGTACGCTTCCGGATCCGCCTACTGCTGGCTACAAAAGGGAGCCCCTGAACCAATGCCCACTGGGACACGGCGCTCTTCTCGGCCGTCACTCACTCTGTTCAATGTATCAGGTGCTGATCGGGCTCATGGCAGCGGCGGCGACGTATGCTACACCCGTGGCATTTCGACCGATCGACACATGGCCAGCGGCTCTTGGCATTCCACAAGCGACTACGCATGATCTACTAGATTCACCAAGCACCTCGGAGCGGTGCCATCTGCGCATCGAAACGAGCTGGATGACAAAGCATCGTGGTACGCTTCCGGATCCGCCTACTGCTGGCTACAAAAGGGAGCCCCTGAACCAATGCCCACTGGGACACGGCGCTCTTCTCGGCCGTCACTCACTCTGTTCAATGTATCAGGTGCTGATCGGGCTCATGGCAGCGGCGGCGACGTATGCTACACCCGTGGCATTTCGACCGATCGACACATGGCCAGCGGCTCTTGGCATTCCACAAGCGACTACGCATGATCTACTAGATTCACCAAGCACCTCGGAGCGGTGCCATCTGCGCATCGAAACGAGCTGGATGACAAAGCATCGTGGTACGCTTCCGGATCCGCCTACTGCTGGCTACAAAAGGGAGCCCCTGAACCAATGCCCACTGGGACACGGCGCTCTTCTCGGCCGTCACTCACTCTGTTCAATGTATCAGGTTAGTTATTTATGCCGTTGTAATTGCTTTAGAAGCAGTGATGACATGCTTTTTAGAGTGTCGTGTCCCATTAACGGTAAATGGCTTATCTGGACGTGCTATGCTGTTTCTCGCGAGTGTATGGCTGCCGCATTGAATTGGTCTGTCTTGGAGGGTTACGATGTGGCCTCTCAGACATTACTACTCTTGGCTGGTGACATAGAACAAAACCCTGGCCCTATGTCTGTGCCTGAGCGAGAACAGATAAGTAAAATCGAAGAAATGCTAAAGGTGCTACAGTCAGGGCAGGTAACCGTGTTGGAAAAGCTGTCGGGCATTGCTAAAACTCAGGATGAGCTTCGGAAAAAGCTGGACGACGTGATTACTAAAACTAATGTAATTGAAAAGCGCCTTACTACACTAGAGGAAACAGAAAAGAAGTTCGCTGACAAACTAGACGACTTAGAAAACAGAAGCCGGAGAACAAACTTGGTATTCTTTGGAATACCAGATAGTCATCCAAAGGAAACTTGGGAAGAATCCGAAAATCTAGTTAAGTCTGTCTGTACGGATGTATTAAAGCTGGAAAATATAGCAATAGAAAGGGCTCATCGTCTCGGGGCCTACAAAACAGAAAGAATTCGTCCAATAATTGCTAGCTTTTCAGGATCGAAATCAAGAGAATCTGTTCTGCGAAATGCATACAGATTCAAGGGGACGTCATACAGCGTATCAGAAGACTTCAGCAAGGCAGTTCAAGAAAAACGCCGGCAGCTTTGGAAGTACAGTAAAGAAAAACAGCTCGACAAGAAAAATCGTGTACATTTAAGTTACGATAAGCTGGTAATCAATGGACAAGCATTTGCCTGGGATACTGACATGCACCAACCAGTTCCTCTTCGGGCGCATGCTCAGATATTGGGGCGGAAATGACATGATCATTCTAGCTTAAGAACAAATGGGAAATATACCATCACAAAAAGCTTTACACCAGTATTGTTGGTGGTCAATTGTCGAAGCCTAAAAAACAAAATTGATGAGTTTACAATCTTACTTGAAACGGTGAAAGCGCAAATCGTTATGGGTACCGAATCATGGCTTGACGACACAGTATTGGATGTAGAAATATTTCCGCCAGGTTTTACAGTGTACCGTAAAGATAGAAACAGGCATGGTGGTGGCGTGTTTCTTTTAATTTCAAGTAGCCTTGCCAGCGAAGAAGTTGTTTTTGATAATGAAACTGAATCAGTATGGTGCCGCGTCCAATTTCCCCAGGGAAACAACATCGTTTTTGGATCGTTTTACCGCCCACCTGACCACAACAATGAATCTTTGATTCAACTTTCCGACATACTATCACAAATATCTCACTGCGTAATACTGGGAGGGGATTTCAATCTGCCCGATATGAAATGGGATTCCGACTGTGTAGCCCCACACAAAAATCGAAATTGTTCTGCCTTTTCAGAACTAATGAGCGTCTATGGGCTACAACAATATGTGAACGAACCAACTCGGTTTAACGCTTTACTAGATCTTTTACTAAGCAATGACGAAAATGTTATTGTTCACACAAACGTATGTCCAGGAATTAGTGATCATAGTTGCGTTGTTGCAGAGTTAAACGTTTCTAGAATACCTGCGTGTAAGCAAACCCCTCGAAATGTTTTCATGTACGACAGAGGGGACTTTAATGCCATTTCCGAAGAGCTGGTCTTGTATTATCCCACTTTTTTATGCATATCGGAGTCATGCGGCATGGATGAATTGTGGCAAATTTTCCGTGACAAGGTTACAGAGCTGGTGAATATGTACGTACCTCAGAGGTGTCTAAGATGCAGAAAGAGGCACAAACCCTGGTTCAACTCTGAGATACGCAAACTTGTTAGAAAAGCAGCGAATGCCCATAAAAGGTTTCTTAAAAAGAGAACAGCACTAAATAAAACAAAGCTCAAAAGTGTAAACAAAGAGCTTAAGTTAAAACTAAAACAGGCAAAGCGTGTCTTCTTTGACAAGCTAAACACAGACTTGAAGTGTAATCCAAAATTCTTTTGGAAGTATGTCAAGAGCAACAGAAAAGACGACACAGCTATCCCTGACCTTTTAACCCAGGAAAAAACTATAACGGATGACTTGGAGAAAGCTGAAGCATTTAACGCCTATTTTCAGTCAGTGTTTTCAAAAAGAACTGAACACTCTCCAATGCTACCTTCAAAAAATATTGGTAATGAAATGGCGGAAATTGAAATCGATTACGCTGGTTTGGATAGTCTGCTGCGTACTCTGGACACCTCTAAGGCTACAGGGCCTGACGGTATATCATCTCATGTACTTAAAAAGTGTCACGTTATTATTGCACAATATTTATGCATAATGTACAAGTTGTCTCTAGACACCGGCGTTATTCCAAGGGATTGGAAAACAGCCAATGTGGTTCCTGTACACAAGGCAGGAAGCAAAAAACATGTACAAAATTATCGTCCCATATCCTTAATTTCAACCTGTTGCAAATTATTAGAACATGTTATTTATAGCGCATTGTTCAAATATCTCGAATCTACTCATTTTTTTGCCCGCTCCCAGCATGGATTTCGGCAGGGTCGTTCATGCGTCACACAACTAACTGAATTTCAGCATGACGTACTGACTGCGCTTGACCGTAACAACATTGTTGATGCATTATTTCTCGATTTTCGCAAGGCATTTGATACGGTCCCACATAATCTGTTAGATATTAAACTGGCTTCACTGAATATTAATGCTAAGCTGCAAACCTGGCTACGGAATTACTTAAGTGGTCGTAAACAGTGTGTTGTTTTAAATTCTAAAACGTCTTCATATGTAAACGTGACCTCAGGCGTGCCACAAGGTAGCGTTCTAGGTCCGCTGTTATTTTTGGTTTATATAAATGATATAGCCTATAACATAAAATCTTGCATAAAATTATTCGCAGACGATTGCGTCATCTACCGTCACATTACTTCAATCACAGACACTGAATTATTGCAAGATGACTTAAACACGGTAACACATTGGTGCTCCACGTGGAATATGTGCTTAAATATCTCGAAGTGCAACCACATCAGCTTTGCAAAGAACATTTCAAAAATCCAGTGCACATACAGTATTAATGGCGAGGCAGTCAAAAAGTGCCCGAGTGTAAATATTTAGGAATTTACTTGACAGAATCATTCCATTGGAACAGACACATAGACCAAATGATCTCAAAGGCTAGTAGAACGTTGTTTTTTATTCGTAGAAACTTTCACTGTGCAACAAAAGAGGTGAAAGAAACTCTTTACTTCCTTCTTGTCAGGTCTATACTTGAATATGCTTGTGTTATCTGGGACCCGGCTCAAAAGTATCTTGCAAAAACAATAGAAAAAGTCCAAAACCAGGCAGCCCGTTTCGTCAGCAACAACTACGACCCATTCGCTAGTATGTCAGAAATAAAGGCCATATTAGGCTGGGAAACTCTAAAATCTAGAAGACGGAAACTTCGATTAAAACTTCTGCACAGCATATATTATAACCTAACAGGAATTAATAAGTCTGAATACCTACTAGCACCAACATATCGTTCCACAAGATGCCAACACTCACATAAAATACAAGAATACGCATACAAAACCACTACTTTTGCCAACTCCTTCTTTTTAAAAACAATTAGAGACTGGAATGAACTTCCCGAAGGTATAGTGAACTTGAGTGACAACAGCGCTTTTTTCTCATCGTTGTGAAATTGTGACATAGGTACTTCTCTTTTGGTACCTGTTGTCATGTGCAATATTGTACTAAAATATTTTTTATTTTTATATGTTGTTATAATTGAATTTTTCACTATGTTTGGCGTCTTATCGCAGAAATGTTTTCTATGACTTCTTATGTATACCCCCCTGCAGTAATGCCACTACGGCGTTGCAGGAACTATGTAAATAAATAAATAAAATAAGCTATTATCAAGCACCCTGCGCTTCCATCACTTACAAGACGACTACCAGTACCGAGAGCAGAAAGCTCAGACTTCAAAGCAGTCGCGAGAGGCAATAAGATCGCAGCCCACGTGTCAAACCATGATGACAATTACGATGTTCTATATACACAGATGAGGACGATCAAGTACATAGTCAGCGCTCAGGCTACATCTTCCACATCAACTTTGCCCCGACCTTCTAAGCAGAGTAGCTCCAGAGAGAGAGAGAGAGAGAGAGAGAGAGAGCTCATACCTCCGCCCATCCTCTCTATGCTTGCCACGATTCGCTTACCTCGCTGAATAAACTTCTCTACCTAATGTCTAAACAGTGACTACCAATGTTTAATTTTTCTGAGCCCCCAGCTAGGTGATGCCCACTACGAAGCCGCTAGAAGGCAGAGACAAGCCGAGCAGTAAAACACCCCTACGGCACCGCCGTCCGCAGACATGATAGGCAAGATCAACAACCAGGACACAAACCTACATGCCACTTTTTATTATTATTATTATTATTATTATTATTATTATTATTATTATTATTATTGTGTGTTGTTGTTGTTGTTGTTGTTGTTGAAGCGCGAGGCAAAGCAACTAACGAAGTACGTTCTGTGTAATACCTCAACGCGTGCTGGAGATGCGTGGCAACCAGGAAACACAGGCGCAGTGCTGGGTCATTCTACGTTTGTTTCCATAAGAAAAAAAGAAGGGGGGATACAAAAATACTAGTGCAGATACATCCAGTCAAAGGAAATAGAAAAAAAAAAGAAGTGTCAGCCATCGGTTCTCCCGCCTCCTCCCACTGGACGCACTCCAGTACACAATCTCCCGGCACAGTCCCCTGGGATGCCTGGAGAGCCAATGAGATGAGGCACGCAGCGTATAAAACGGTAGGAAGGGGGAGAATGGAATCGGTGGGTGCGCCACTACAGTCGTACGCATGGTATAGAGATAAAGCGTAGGAGAAGCACCGACTAGGGAGGGAGGGAGGAAGGATGAGGTCGAGATGTGGTATCCGCGAATTAAAATTCCGCGCATATCCCGGGGAAACTCTGGCGCGCGGAATTCTGCCCGAACTATGCGCCACCCAGGAAAGGATGCGACAAGGGCGGCACTTCACACGGGAGACAGGGCGGGAGAGAGGGTGTGAAACGGCGCAAGGTGTTTGGGATACGAGAAGGGATCTGCAAGACAGCTCGGCTTGCTGAGAAGCCGCAGGAGAGAGAAACAAGAGGAAAGGCGGGGAGGTTTAGGCAAGCGTGCAAGTAAGGAGAAGAACTGTCGAGCAAGGCTGTGAAACGAGCGCGATCTTGGCAAGGAGCCACTCGGACCCAAGAACGCCCGCGTAAATTCCGGCGTTATTGCTCCCCAGAGAGAGAGAGAGAGAGAGAGCGAGAGAGAGAGCGAGCGACAAAGAGAGACGAACACTGTAAGGAAACGACCATTCAGATAGAAGACGTAAAAAAAAAAAAAACGAACGACCACGTGGCAAGTAAGAAGGCCGCGCGGTGAAAAAGTAAGAGTGTTGGGTACGAAGATGCCGCCGCCGGGAGAAGGCCAGCTGTAAAAATAGACCGCAAGCACCACCGCCGTCGCTGTAATAACAAGAGGCGAAGAACTTGTCGGCGCGTTCTTACACAAAGTCCATCTCCTCTCTCGCTTTCCCCACCGCGCCTCATTCCTGCCCTATCTATCCACGGTGGAGGAGCTGGTGAGCTCATGAACGCTAGGCGCGCGAGTAACGTAACCGCCGGCGCGCAGATAGCCTTTCCAGCATCTCCCATGCCGAGCTATAAGTGGGAAAAAAAGAAATAACAAAGAGGGGGAGATGGGGCGGTAGGGAGGGCAATGTTAGAGAGGAGGGATGGGAATGACGAGGAAAATAAAGAAAAAGAAAGAAAGCAGCGGCAGCCTCGAGGTGGCGAAGTGAGAAGAGCACTGCGAGGGAGGGCACGAAAGCCGCCGCCCGGCATATAACGGTTCGGGAAAAAAGGAGCCCGAGGCGAAATAGCCGAGGTGCTGACATATTTATTAGAAGCGAGGGAGCGAAGATGGGAGGGAGTGGAGGGAAGGGGGATATGGTGCGGGGCCCCGGTTGCGGGCGCCCATCGATAGATCGCTCTACTTCCCGTAGCTGCGAGCGTTTCATTGACTCATCCGGCCGCTCACCACCATCCGCCATCCGGCCCGACCGCAGCCGACGGCCCACTTCCGCATAATCACGCAAGGGTTGTTCCGCATCCCGAGACCCAAGTATGCATAAATGTAAAAAAGTCGCAACTTACGCCGCAGGCCAGGATAGCAATGGGGCAGTCGCAGGAGTGCGAACTTGAAAAGCGATAACAAAGTGCTTGACTCGGCTGGTTGGTGTTGCATGGTAGACGAAAAATGAAACAGCGCTGAAAACAGAACGAGAAGAGTACACACACGCATTCCACAACTTCGTGCTTGCTGTGTTGGCGTACCCCAAATTTTTCTTCGCGGCTGTGAAGTTATCTGGGGTCCACTGATGTGACCGGTTCTTGATGATGTACGGCGTACGACGCATGTACGTCAAACTGTGCTTACGCTGCGCGATTATCCACAGATCTTGTTAGTTCAGCGCCGTGTATGTGTCCTCTTCTCGCGTCGTTTTCGGCGCCGTTTCATTCTTCGTGTACCTTAAAAAGCGATAAACTCGAAGACCGTGCGTGCGACGCGAACGATGAAAAGTGGAGAAAACACGTTCTATGAGTGGCGTGAAATGACAGGGCATGCTCACATTTCACTTCGTTTGTGTTTTCATAGCGCGCGGCAGCCGAAACGTAATACGACAGCGTGCCTGCCTGCGTGTGCGCCCAGCTTGGGGTGCTTACGTGGGTGGGCCCGCGCGCTCGAGAGAGAGAGTTGATTTCTTTGCCTCAACGGAAGCTACACTATAACAGCATTGTTGTAACACCTCCTGCTTCGCAAAGCGGAAGTGTCATCCCTGTGAAACAGAGGAGTACAGTGACAGAAGGTTGCGTGGTCTCTCCTTTTACTCCGTGACTAAAGTAACGTATCAAGGCCAATGCCGCGTGAACGGCAGGCAGTCGGTTTGTAATTCCAGAATTCATTTTTTTTTTGTACAGAGCCCATTTTCAGCAACGTTCACTGTCACCCAGAATAGCCCGACTCGCGTATATGGTGACAAGAGGCAGAAGGGGACAACCAAGAGGGGGGAATAAATAGAGGAAGAGGGAGAAAACAACAAACAATAGTGGCTCTCCGGTTTCTGAGCCGCGCTCCATCCACGCCGTCGACAAGCCGAGGAGTGCAAGGAGCGTGGATACACACTAGCAAAAGGATGGCCGTGCAGGCTCCACGGGGTGGTGTGCGAGGTCGCGGGGGCAACGCGGTAGGGTCGAGCGATAAATCACGCCCCGGAACGAGAGCAGGCGGCACGCCGCGCGGCCCAACGCTGCATCGGCGCTGCTGTTGCGAGACGCCAACAGGCACTCGGCTGCACACGCACGGCCCTGGCGTTCTTGTTGGACGTCCCCTGCCACAACCTTGCCCTTCTCGTCTTGTCGATCGAGTATCGGGAGAGAAAGGGGGAACGGCGTGAACAGCCTAGGCTAAAGAAAGACAAGGAGGGGGCGGGGGGTTAACAGGTCAATAAATGAGACGAGAGCTGGCCGATTCGAACCAGAAGGGTTCGTTGATAACGGTGGACCTACTGGCTGCGATGAGTGCTATTTTACGGGCGAGATGTTGGCGCTCCATCAGCTTGGTCTGTTCAACAAACGACTTTTCCTTATTATTGTACATAAGTACAAAGACCCCTACGCCAGTGGCCTGAATGACAAACGACGCCCTCCCTCTATATTTTTACGTTGTCGTAATATACACTTTAAAAAATGTAGTAGCACTTGCTAACTTTCGGGTAGAAACAATTTGTCGAATATGTTACAACCCTGCTGGTAAACGCGTTCGTAACAGTGAGGGTGGTAACAATTACGACCTTTGCTGTTACTACCAGAATTTAGCAACTGTTACTACCCTAGCCGTTACAGACTATCAATTGTAACTTTCAAAGGTTTTACGGGAAAAAAGTAGTAACCGGTACTAGCCTGTTCATTCCACCACAATATTTCTCTATGGCTAATATAGATCAATTAATGTCTAATTACTACACAATTTCGGGTAATCTTGCGTGGTGTGGCATGAACGCGAAGAATACATAGACCCCAGAAGTTGGCTTTTCTTTCTTTATTGCAGCACCTAAGAAGTTCACTACTTTTTTTTTTCTTTATTGCAGCACCTAAGACGTTCACAACGCTGCAGAACATAGTAAGCATGGATTATATATAGCCACTACTTTGAAGATGCATATCCAGCACAGGGGAGAACTTGCGTTTCAGGAGGCATCATAACGAATTTGACCTTAGAAAATTGTACCACACTACCTGGCTACGTGTGTTTGGGGACGTAACACGAGACTTTTAATCAGCCGTATACTTACAAAAATTGTTTGTCATATCTATTTATTATAAAAGGGCCTCAAAAAGGCCTTATGTGAAGTGGAGAAAGCAAGGATCGAACTTGTGAACATAGTCTGAGTATATTTAAATGTTTCACACTGCTAATATATCGGCGGCCAAAAGGTAATAATCGTTTTGGGGGTTTTACACACTAAAACAACGATATTTAGAGACACGTTGTAGTGAGGGACTACGAATTAATTGTGACCATCTGGTTAATTTTGATCCCCCTGTATTGTTAATTTGATGTAATTTACTGATTTTGTTGTGATTTTCATTTACAACGCATGTAGAACTTGGTTATGGTTCAGCTAACTCATACTTCTACGTTTCAACGATATCAGAACGACGCTTAGATATCTCGGTTGCGTAACTTAAATCAAAACGCTTTTTTATTCATTAATATCTGTGTCATTTTTCCATCTAAAAATGATATGTCGAGACAATTCCTCGTAAATTATCACATAGGTATCACCTATTATTTGGGATTAGACAGTGGACAGCCGGGTAGCGAAAAGGTTGTAACGGCTGTAGTTACAATCTCTTTCATTCAAGTCACTAACTGTTTACTAACGTATGTAGTAAAAAGGTCGCAAAAAGTTAGTAACAGTGCCAGCTAGTAACTATAATACTAACGTAGGTAGTAAGCAGGTAGCAAAACGTTAGTAACGGTTTAAGAAAGGTAGTAAGTGCTGCAGTTACTACCTACTTGTTTGCAGTTGCTATTTTATTACTAACTTTTTTTTAAGAGTGCATGTGCGCTTAAAGGGATGTTTCCAGTCATATCTTTTTAAAGAAGTTTTTAGCTACGCACCTGCATTATGTTATTTAAACATGACACGTCCCAACAAACGAATGAACAAAAATATACGCCCCATGGAGACCGGAATAAACAGGGTAAAAGGCAAAGCGAAAGCAAGGAGGCGTAACGGCAGCCTCACGAGCTATGATCTCCACAGCTCGCCTTTGAGTCAACGAATGTTTCGTCGCGTTGAAAACTTCTACTGGCCCGACGTCTTCAAATGCTTCGCTTTCGCTTTGGGGCACCATAAGGCTTACACGTGCTTATTCGCAAGTTTGTTTCTTTTTCAGGCGTTCACCCGCGATGTATACCTAAAAGCAATTTAAAAAAAAACGCGTTTAGCAAGACGGTGAATAACAAAAATCAGGAAGTTAGGGTGCGGGAGTGTTCTGAGCATCTTAATATAGTCTGTTCCACGCTCCAAAATAAGACCTCCCAGCATAGAGGCTTACTATTAGTGCCAACGATTCCAGCCGTGCGCTTCGCAATAAATAAACCGCGCCGAACCTCCTTCGCGCTCACAGAATAGAAACGGAACATAAAGCATGCACGCCCACGCAGAATCCCCAAAAACCTCGGTGCGTGCGCGCACCAGAAAAAGCGAAAAAGAACACAAAACTACGCACATCACCCGAAGAAAAGCGCCACGGTTAAATTTAGTCTTCAAGGCAGGCCCTCAGGAATCAACACCCAGACAAGAGAGAGACAGAGAGAGGGAGAGTGAAAGCAAGGGAGGAGAAGCAGCTTTACCTCCCCTCTTTTTTCCCCCCTTTTCCAGACCACTTAGCATTAAACAGCAGCAAAATGTAGAGCTGGGCTACTTGGTTTGCCCCTAACTCCTAACGGTGTCTCTGAACAGCCTATGGAAGTACAAAAAAAAAAAAAAAACGAAGCGCTTTAGTTTTTCCGGCGTTTCGGTCGCCTCGCGGCACAATTCATGACGCCGGCAGTTGGTTCACGTGACGTCATGAAAAAATAAGCTCTCAAATGATCAATATACGAGGAATATATGTTGCGAATGGTGTCTGGATATTCTGTTTTACTATGCAGTCGCATCCCTGTTCTGCCTTTTATTGGGCGCGATGAACTGATTTCACTGTGTTCTCTGCGTTTGCGAGTGCGCAAGCAAAGATGGCAGCGCGTAGACGGAAAGCACGAAATCTCAACTGGCTCCACGTTTAGCGGTGACATTCGACGCGTTTTATTCAATATTTTAATAAAAAGTGGCGAGGAAGACATGCCGCTTGTAGGAAGGGTAGTGAACGCGAGTTAGAAAACTACTGTCATCTCACCTTTGAACTCGGGGTGGTTTAGGGGCCCTTCGATAGCCTCGCATTTCTCGCGACTGAAGCAAGTTAAATGCTACAGCGTTGCTCGAAGGCATAAACAGGACGGCGATGGATAGCGTCATTGACGAGATCGAAATGGCAGCGCACAATAAACGATCCGTCATTGAGGTGCACACAGTTTCCCATGTAAACGACGCTGTCTCATTTAAACGCGAAAGCATTCCTTCGGGAGTAAACAACCAATAAAGGCCACACAGTCTTTCTTTTTTCCTTACTATTCTTCGCAGAAGCAATTACAACACCCTGCTGAGCTCGGATGACACTAGGAATTATCACATTTGGGTTTGAATATCATCCTGTCAGGAGTAGCCTTTTACTAGTCATCTGACTCATTTGCCCTCTTGTATGCAATACGTAGGTAAAGGTTGTTCTTTTTTATTGCTTTCGTGTTGTTTTCTTATTTGTCGTAAATGAGCTACTATTTAGCTTACGCATATGAATTTTACGTTTGTCGTATTCGGCATATCCCTAACGAACAGAACGCAACGCAGGCCACAGTAAATTTAAATGACTTTGACGCCAGTGTAACTCGAGGACATGGTATGAGTAAAATGATATATATATATATATATATATATATATATATATATATATATATATATATATATATATATATATATGCTCTGTCGTTCTTACCAGGTTACTCGCATACTAGCTTAAACTATATATGCAGCACCCTGCAACGATACATACGGAATGGCTCGATTTCTTCATTGATTTAAAACAGTACGTACGAAGCAAGGAGAGTTCTCAACAAGCAGATTACAGCAAGACTAAGACACATGAAAATCAAAGTACGCTACTTTCTTTGGTATCGTTGTTTGAGACACGGGATGGCCAAAACAAAAACCAGACGGAACATATTTACAGTCAGCTTTCAACGAGTATTCAGCATATAGTTGCGACCGAAAGAGAGAGATACATCGATGAAAAGAAAAGAGAGGTAATTTAACCAGAACCAGCTCTAGTGAGCGGTTTGCTACCCTGCTCACAGTTACACCCAATGCTCCAATGCTTTATGAGTGGCGATGCTTCTATGAGCGCGCAAAACTTTACAGAATACCGTTCTGGAAATGAAAGTGGGCAACACGTTCTTCTTTCACGTGACGTGGAACTAACTACGATTGCACACCAAATAGTTAAGCACACGTTACGTCGTCCCGTATTTTAAGGCCTGACTACACGTACGCGTTGAAGCGCGACAGCACGCGCCTTTCCCACGCGACTCCGCATCCCTCTCCCCATGGAGAAAGAGGCCGCGGCAACGCAGCTACTCGAAGCAGCGCGCCCTCTTTCTCCGTCGGGAGAGGGCGCGGCGGCGCGTGAGAGCGCTACGCGCTGCAACGCGTACGTGCGGTCAGGCCCGCGGTGTCAGAAGTGGTCACGCCTTGACGCGATGCCGGCGCCGCCAGACTACAAGCTTCTTTCGCGCGGCTTCCCACGATAAGCCATTTCACGCGTCACCCACGAGGCCATTCCAAAACGCCGCGTGTCTTGGCAGATCAGCTCTGGGCTGTCCACCAAGCCCGCGAGGCGGCTGAGGAGCTTGGCATCTCAGTCCCCATGTGGGAGCTGCCCGCAACACAGTGATCTGTGTTTGCGGGCAAACCAAATAAAAGTTTATCCAATCCAATCACCGATTTCGAGGGGAGAAGACCACCTCACAACTGCGAATAGGCGCGCGATGATCGGTTTCCGTCGACACTGGAATGCACTACGCTATACAGTTTCTTGTACGCACAAAACGCGACGCGATGGACGTCATGCGAGTCACGATTCCCTTGAAATCGGTGCGTGCTGCTACGAACGCGAATGTCGCGCGCGTACGTGCCTCCTGAACTATTCTTTGGAAGCCGTTAAAGAGATCTTGGCGGAACAAATGCGAAAGTGCCCTTTTCAGAGAATTATTGTCACCGAAGACAGAACGAAGTGCGAAAGGGCGAGGCATTTAGATTAACCTACTCAACAAATGCATTGCACGAGGCGTCACCCTCAAACGTTTCTTTTCAGTGTTACCATTGGAACACGTGTTTGAGCACGCGCGCAGATGCCAAGCGTCGAGCGAGTATAAAATGAACAAAAGAGAGAGAGATATCAGCGCCGGGGTTTATGACACCTCCGACACGAACAGCTGCGCGCTCGGGCAAAAGGCCATTCGCGAGTAGCCTACATAAGAAAAGGCCGCCTCCCGACCACCGCTGCTAGCCAAAATAATTGCAGCATTTAAGCCTGCAACGGGGTGTACAGAGATAAATGTCGACAGACAACTGCGTGTCGGACGCACGCGAACGACTAACCACAGCTTTGCGGGGAAGCCACAGTGGCGCATATTACGGAGAGGTTTTAGTGCTGCCATGTTGGGCTATGTTAACCTTTGTATTTTGCATTTTCAACAGCTAAACGGACAGTGTTACAGGAGACGCATACACATTAGAACAGTTGGGTTGGCCACCGTTGGTGCACACGATATTTCGCGAACTTATTGATTCCCATCGCAATATACAAAATGTGAACATTGACATAACAGCCCAAGACGACGGCACTCGTATGTCAGATAAAATCCTCTATATACACGGGTAGACGAATAGTGTGTGCACGCTGCGGATCACACATTTATCTATAGCGGTCGAGCGCGTGGCTGCATACGTTGTTGCCGCGCGCAGCTGCCACCCTGCATTAGCAGGAAGCTGCAATCGTATACCGCATACTTACCAGTGCTGTCATGGTACCAAACATATCTGTACATACCCAACACATACAACACGACTAAAAACGGCGGCGCTTGCTCAATGGCTCGCACGTCTTCACCCAGCATTAACACGTTTAAAAAATGGTGCTCAACTAGTTCTAGATCACAGGGAAGAAGCCAAACAGTGCTTGGTTTTTCGAGGTGGCCTTTTATCTGAACGAAAGCACTCGCTCTGCAGGAACAATGTCCTGAGAGAGTACAAAAAGAACTGAGAAAAGACCATTAAAATATGCTTCTCCACAGCTTCGGGGATATCAGTGGTCCAGCCTCAGCTGTTCAAAACAATTTGCGGTCAATAAAAAAAAAAAAAGGTAAGAAACATTGGAAGCCACCTTCATCTCTAGTTGAGCCATTGACATTGCGAGCCGCGGCAGGAAGCTGTCACTCGTTGCACTGTTTTCGGCTGTCCTGAGCACGCGCCACCACCACCAGTTTTTTACAGATCAGACAGGGCTACCGAAAAGCGGCAGGACGCCAGCCGCAGAGTGCACATATACACGAGACGGAGAGAGAAAGCAAGCGGGAAGCCAGGGTGCGTCAACTTGTCAGTCAGCGGGCAAACCACCCAGCTTCCCCGAGAGTCCACCGCATCGGCCGGGAAAGGCAAGAAGCGGCGGTCTCTTTCCGCAAGGACGGCCACGAAGCCAATTTGAAAGAACCTATCCCATTCCCCGCCCACCCACCCACTAAACGCTTCGACGCAGAGTGGGAGCAGATGGCCGGCCAAACGAGGAGTGCCACACACTTGTTCGCCGATGCCTTCGGCGGAAGGAGCTCACCCCCGGAGTACAACTAACTCCCCGCGGTGCTCGGTTCGATAGCCCGTAACGGCTCAATTCCGGGAGCACGCTGCGGCACTCCCGCGAGAAGCCAAGCGACTGGATCCGATTGAAGTGGTATATAGTCACCGCCCCTGCTATCGTACAGAATATGTACTACGTAAAGGTCCGACGGGCAGTAAATTCAAGCGCAGAGGTGAAATGCGCTCGCGCATTTCACCTCTGCGCTTGAATGGAGCGTGCTCCACCTTGGAGCGTGCTCCACCTTGGAACGTTGGAGAGAATGTTGAAGGCAGGAAAACACTAGACATGGCCGAAAGAAAGAGCGGGGACGGATCGAGGGATCGCTTTCCCTGTCAGCCGAAACCTAACGAAAGACGATGGAGCTAGCGGACGATATTTACATAGGGGACGTTATTCGTAGTCATAACTGTAGAGCGGTAATTATCGAAAATGTGAAGAAATTCAAGTGCGTGGAAAAAAAAACATTCTGCGGTAACGTACGAACGAATAACCTAAGGATAACGCGTGAGATGCCTCTACCCCTCACGCTACTGCGGTCGTCGTAGTTTCTCGACGTACTGACACGCCACGACGGTGGCTTTGATGACAAACAAGTAACTGAAATGTGAAAACGTTGCGACAGAAATGTCTCTGCCCATAAATAACGTGATGCTTTGCTGCCATTACGTAAACCTGGCAGTGTTAGCCAGCGCCCCACGTATATAGCCATAATGACGAGATTCCAGCTGCCCTCACATACCGGACAAAAAAAAAAAAGAGCCGGACGCAGAAGAAATACAAGTCTCAGCTCTACCGAATTGCGCAAGACGTGTTTGACAGGAATAGAATTTTCAAGGATGTTGCAAGTTTCGCGAGTAAGCTTATGCAGCCATGCCAAGAAAAGTGCATACCTTAATGCCAGCGATTTTCGCAAGAAAGCAAAAAAAAAAAAAACAGTGTCCTAGAAGAAATGCCAGATCGACAACAAAGCGTCCGCAGGGACAGGCTCTGGGAATGCTGACATAAAATTTTGGCTGCGGGTCTAGCCTTGAAGTGCTCCGGAGTGCGGTGGGTGCGTAGGCCTACGCCAGAGTCATCTTTTCTAGTAATTGTGTAATACAATCGATTACTTTTTCGGAACTATAACGTTTCGCGTAATTCAAATGAACTCTTGGTACCCGATTGCACGTTACTGAATTGCTTCGATTAATCCATTTCTCCAACACTCAGTCCCATCTGGAATGAGAGCAACTAAATGCAGAAGTAGATTCCTATACCATCATTTTCGTCACATCACGGCTCACCGCTTCAATAAAACGGACATATACAAATTTCTGTTGTATAGACTTGCTCAGTCAGAAGTTCAATCGGGCACCAAGGTACTCAAAGCTGCGACACGAACTCTAGTGCATGCACAAGAAGCACGTTATATATAGGCGTGACGCCTGAAAGTGGGAACACCAATTTAGATGTTTAAAGTCGCACCAAGACCGCACACAGGCACAAACACGCAAAAGAAAAGGCTGGAGCCCAACTGCCTGGGCTACAACCATTCATCATCACCTTTATCCACATCATCTTTCTTCATACGCCTTCTCTCTTTCTTTACCAGCCCTTCCTTTACCTATCGCTGACTAACAAGTCAGAAAATTAATTCGGACCGACCTCTCTGCTTTTCTCGCATAAGAAACCTATCCCTGTCACTCTCCTCGTATAATCAATCATTACGTATTCAGACGTCCACCCGAACATTCATGCAATATTTATTGGGCAGGCTACAGCGAAATCAAGTGATCCATTACTCCGTTACGCAATAAGAATCTCACGGTCAGAATTTGTACGTTTTCTCTACCTCTTTCTGCACACACACACACACACACACACACACACACACACACACACACACACACACACACACACACACACACACACACACACACACACACACACACACACACACACACACACACACACACACACAAGAAAGATTGATTGATTGATTCATTGATATGCGGGGTTTAACATCCCAAAACCACCCATATGATTATGAGGGACGCCGTAGTGGAGGGCTCAAGAAATTTCGACCACCTGGGGTTCTTTAACGTGCACCCAAATAGACGGGCCTACATTTCCGCCTCTATCGGAAATGCAGCCGCCACAGCCGCGATTCGATCCCACGACCCGCGGGTCAGCAGCCGAGTACCTTAGCCACTAGACCACTGCGGCGGGGCATGACACACAAGACAGAGAGAGAAATTATCTGCGGAAAGCCAACCTAGGTCTCTTTAGAATGCAAGAGGGCGGAGTACACCCGACCCCCTTTAACGTATGCCTCTGTGGCTCCTATTGGTACAGCATTTTTTTACGCTTTCTTCATTGACAGCAAGCAGTCAGTGATCATAGCTCCCAGCGAGCAAATGACAAGTATAGTGCGAAAGGCGAACGCTAAAACTTCGATGAACTTTCCGCGACATACATCTAGGCGAAAATATCAGAAGAAAAAAAAATCAAATGCTTCATTTCGATAAATTGTCGAGGGGACTCGTTTGCCTACTGATGTGAATAAGGCGACGCGCTCCTTTCAAACGTAAATGCTATTTCGACAGCAATTCACAAAAAGAAGGAGCACGCAGTGCTGACCTTATCAAGGTGATATGCCATGCGAAAGGTCAGAACAAAAGCGAGGCTATGTACCTCGGGAATACTGTTCGCGTTCCCGACGGCACTACAACAACAACACGAACAATTATTATTATTATTATTATTATTATTATTATTATTATTATTATTATTATGATTATTATTATTATTATTATACAGCGTCAGTCCTAAACACGGTTACGCATTCAAATTGAGACATTCACTTCACGGTGGCATTCAAAATAGCACTGCAATCTCTAAAGATTTCATGCTGCATTGTTGTCGAACTTATCCCCAACCGCTACGTCTGTTTTTGTATACCTTTTCTTTGTATTCGAAATCAATTAATGAAGAGTAAACTGAGTTTTAGAACCAGAAAGCCGCGTCGTTCAAGACAAGTGCTATTTATTTACTTGAGAAAGGCGTCTCTAGCAGTGGGCTAACCAGAACAGTTCTACGGGTGGAGGGATACCTCTGCAGTAAATGAAATACAAAAATATAGAGACGAAAATGACCACAGCCAACAATACTTCAAGTCATTTTCCGCCTTTAATCTAGTGGGAAGGTTACTTCTTTCGCTCACTGTAGTACCCATACAAAACTACAGAACCACAAGACAACAAAAGGGAAAGAAGCGTTATGCGCACCGTAAACATTGGGAAGAGAAGGGCGGTAAGGGAGAGAGGGGGGGGGGGGGGGGGCTTGCCTAGAGCTACCGTATGTGCTACTTTAAGGTACCAGAGTTTGGAGTAGGTCTGACAAGCAACCCCAGCGATGCGACTAAGCCACACTCCATTTTTGCGGGCAACATGCCAACTGTATGAATCGGAAGGCTGCGGTAATATCGACGATCTGGGCCGCATACATTCAAGTACCATAAGCACAAGGTAACCGTTGCGGGTGTTCTGGCCTGTTACCACGCAAAACCACGGACGGCGCCAAGCAAGGCGACGACGCGGTCGCCGCAAAACAAGCCGCGCACGCGTGCGTACGCAACGCGGCGCGACGCCTGTCTGACACCTGCCCCGTCGGAAGACGTCGTCACGCCGCAGAGCGCGAGGCACGCAAACCCAACGGAAACCCGGCGGCGCGCAACAAAGCGCGACGCGCGTGTGGTACACAAACGTCAACGTCGTGTTGGTAGGGTGGGGGGATAGAGAGAGAGAACGAAGACGCTACGATAGCACGGCAATGCCCTCAGGCGCAGCCGACTGCGGAGAAGTACGCGTACGGCCCAAACGGATGTGTGTGTGTACTGAGTTATACGCAGCTTCGAGGTCACTTCGTATAAAGCGTAGCCCTCGCGGCAACAGAAACCAAAACTATGGGCAGCCGCACTCTATGGAGAGAGAGTACGAGTTAGTCTTTGAATAACAGTGGCGGCTTCGCGAAGACCAAACGTAAAGAGGGTTCTTAAAAGCAGTGTGTAGGCTGTGCTATACGTTCTTCGACAACATAATACAGCTACAGCATACAGAAGAGAGAATATCTCTCCCTGCAAGAAAGAGATAAGTTCAGCTGCACCACAGTGAAGCATGTGTTTACAATCTCGAGATACAATTATCGCTCTGATATAAATGGTGCTTATAGATAAACCCGAAAAGGTGTAGGAGCGAAATACAGGTGGCGAGCCGACCTCGAAGTTTTTCGGTCCCCTCGCTAGATGAGCTAGGAGGACCCCCTCGCCATGATGTCGCCAGCAATGTCATCTCTGTGCGAAATTAGAGAATTTCAAGTTTGGTCTTCATTTCCGAGTTCAGTAAACCAACTTCTTTTTGCAACTTTGACAAAAAAATAGTTTTCGAAGCGCACAGTGCGACAGTTAAACGTATTCCGCAGTGTCCTTTCAATAATATCGCGAGTGAGAAAGTGAGAGATGGTAGGTGATTGAGAAGCTTAAGAGGAAGATGAAGCTACGTTTTGCTGTGTTGTACAATGATTGCCGCACCTACACACGCACGACACTATACAGATGGCGAGGTCGACACCACGAATGACTCAGCCGCAGTATGAACGCACGCGACAGACTATTAAACGTGTCACTCACTGTATCCAGACTCGCGACGGTGCAAGCCTACCGTTGAAATGCACAGATAGCTGCTTTTCTGGCGCTCTGAGACGACGAGACGGGTGGGCGACACCATAGGTACAAAGCCATGGGAACGAGATATACGAACCTGCGCGCACAGTGTTTCAAAGCGCACAGCGCGACGAAATGTAACAATGACAAAAAATAGCAGACAAAAGAAGTGCGCGCGCCGGCTGCCCTTTCATACTGTCGTGTAAAGAGGCCATCCAGGCCTCCGAGGAACAATGAATATTCACAAAGGCAACATTCCGTCGCAACCACCACCGACGTCAATTCATTCCGCTACGGCTGAATTTCGACCGCGAGCTGCGCATCAATCACGCACAGTCAAAACGACATTGTCCATTCGATTCGCAGCGCACGCATCTCCATTCTTCCGTAATTAAATCGCTAAGTGCGTAGTGCGACCACCACCACCACCAATAATAATAATAATAATAATAATAATAATAATAATAATAATAATAATAATAATAATAATAATAATAATAATAATTGGGGTTTTACGTCCCAAAATCGCGATTTGGCTATGAAGGGACGCGATGCAGAGGAAGGGTACGAAAATTTAAACCACCTGGCGTTCTTTAACGTGCACCTCTGTCTAGACACGAGCCTCAAGCAATATTTAGCTTCCACCAAAAGTGCAGCCGACATGGTGCACGGCCGGGACTTCGATCTCGCGACCTTCGCGTCAGCCGTCGAGCATCGTAACCGCTACACCAGCGCGGCGGGTAAAAAAAAATGAAACGAACAATTGCGCCTTTGTCAACCACGACGTATAGAGGAAGCGTGTCTGTCTAAACATGCGCAAGGGCCAGAAGGGGGGGCGGAAACCAAAGAAGCCGTGGCTGCCAACTGGCTGCTAATCTTGCAACCAGACATACACGCGTCACGTACGAATTTAGACTGCAGCCTCACGCCAAGAGCACTTCTCTCTTTGAGTCACAGCGTCGTGCAAAGCCCGAGCTGGCGTCGTTCGCTATGCTGAGCTCGGCGAGCATTTTTCGTCGCGTTGTCGGTGACAGCTGTCGCAGTGCCGGTGATGGAAAGGGAAAACGCGGAGACGCGTGGGATGCGTCCTCTGTAGTGAGCGGTCATGCCAACGGGGACAGGAACGAATAACCGCTCGGTTGAAACGTGAGCAAGCACTTAATGAACGAGTCCCGTGTATACATGCACACCGAGGTTCTGGTTTCGCGAAGCCGCCTGACGCTGGCAGCGTATGTGGAAGAACGCTTCTTCTGTTTGCACGCTACAGTCGAACGTGCCGTCAGTCCTACGAACGAACACTCTGCGAGCTAAGAGCCACATCCCGCCGCCGTCTCTCTATACGCGACTGTTGGTCCGCGCAAGCACGCGTTCAGTCGTTTCGTTGGAATACGGTCACCTGCAGTTTGACGTTCCGTCACAAGCAGTTATCTAAACTTTGCGAGTAGCTGCCTTCACCGCACTAAGAGATAGCTGCAGCTTAGAAGATAGCTCCGATGACCTTAGAAGTACAAGCACAGATAAGGCTCTCACGAACGTATGTGGGGACGTTTACGGTGATGAGAGGGATTACAAAGCACAGGATCAGGAACGTTCCAATTAACTTTTTTGACTAGCGATAAATTTGAGCCGGTGAGCCTCTTCGCTACTCGAAGAGAAGATTTATGCATCTTTCGGTTGAAATTGAACCGCTTGTGCTGGGCTTGCAGGCTTTCGCGTTAACGCCACAAGGAATGCGTCCACTCACGGGGAAAGTGTTTGAAAATAAACATTCAGGTGCCAGTTAACTTACTATGTTGTCAATGAGAAAGCCGGATGAAGCGATGGGCAATCCTTGGAAGGCGGTCACCACTAGATCAAGGTGTCGCTGTAGCTTTGAAGAAGAGAAGGCCGCTAGTCTAAACGTTGGCCCCAGCGACGCCCTTCGCTGCTAGGATTTTTCATCGATTCAAGCTAGCATCTTCCCCTGAACTTCTTATCTGAAAAGTCACACGTAAAGATTTATAGCTGTGCGAAACAGTTCGCGACAACGCAGAGCCACAATAGGGGGCTTTAAGGACGGCCGTTTGCTTTAGTCTTCGCGACGTTCGAATGAGTCCCTTCTCAGAGCGGGTTGCAGACTCATGTAGCCGAACGCTTCAAAAGACTTCGCTATCGTTTGATGAGGATCAAGCGGACGCCCACTCGAACAACCAAGCTAGCTCTGGTGAAGGATAAGGCAAACAAACACGCGACACAGTGGCTCCTTTCTCAAACCAATCCATCGCGCGAGCCGACACGGTTCGTCCCTCGGCCGGGGAAGAAGCAGCAGCAGCGGCTGCGGCAACGGCGGCGGCCCGCACAACTCACCCGTTGGCGGCCACCGACGAACGCGGCAGCGCCAGGCGTGATCAATAATCCACAAGGGCTGCCTGGCTCGCCGCCCAATTCCTACATCCGCATCGTCTGCTTCTTTCTTCTCACAGCCACGACGAGAGAAGGAAGGATGGTGGCCCCTCAGGTCGCAGCGGGAGGTACACACACGCGCACTGATGGTTCTCCTGCCCCTCTCCCGAAACACAAACGCTCCTGAGAGGGGGGGCCGGGAAAGACCACAGGAACCTCCACCACGACACACGGCGAGAAGTTGCAGCCACGTAATGCGCCCCTTTCCGCTGCGGTACTGGTAATCCGTATATGGAGGCACACTGCAGAGAAGACACGCTACTACGATGAGGATGGCTCCTCCACGAAGACGATGATATCACTGCGGTTACGAAATGCGGGAGTGGAATAGAAGGCGTAGTCCGGGAGAGGCGCACCACGGGTCTGCTGCTGCTGCGAGACGGACGAGCTGCTGCGCCCCGGCTCGGAACGAGAACCCGCCGCGCCGACGCGTCGTTCGCCAATCGACCGCGAGGCGCCGCCACAAGACAGTGACACGCGACTGCGACGCTGGCGCCGCTCCATGAGCGATAACGTAAACGGCACGAGCGCGCGCGTGTTGCGAAACCGAAACATCGAAGCGAAACCACCGTGGCATTGATGTTTTGTTTCTGTTTCACAATTCTGAGGCGTTGAGGAGCGTTGCTGCGAGGAAGCGCTAGGAATTGAATTTTTTTTTTTCTACTTCAGCTCAAGCTTCTGTCTTGGAGAATGCCTTGCATTAGCGTCTTAAATTTATATAACGCAGTGCTCTCGTCAATACAGTGCTCTCACCTGTGCCCTTAGCACGTTAAGACAGAAGAGAGGCAGGCGCAGGAGACAGACACGGTTGTCTTTTTAAGTAGCACAAAAGAGGCCTGAACGCATTTACTTAGGTCATCAGTTCACCGGCTTATTCGCACATTGCAAATGGCTCGCAATACGAATTCCTAGCATGAGTTATATGACTTGGGAGTTACTGTGCTAATCTCAAATGATTAATGTAAGGCATCAACCGTAACCTAATTGGTTAACAAGGTAGGTGTGCGATAGTGTGCTTACTTTTCTCGGCAGTGATTTACCGTCATCATATTGAAGGTGGTTGTGGCAAAAACAATTAATAATAAGGGAGGTATGCAGGGACCACCTAGAACAATTGTGTTCATTTTTCCACTTCACCAAATTAGCCTGCATGCCTAGCTGAAACGAAAACGAAAAAAAAAAACTGCCAAATGAGGAATGCGCTTAATATGCCGCCAGTTGTCGCACAAATCAGATCATAACCAATAATGCTGCGCACTAGCAACAAACTAGAATGATAGTATACAGATTCTTTTCCGTTTTTTCGGGACTTACGAGCTGGTCGAACAGTAAATGTTTGTCATTCTCATTCCCTCAGTGCCATTTAAGAGCAGATCGGGGCAATTACTAACAAAAATTACTGTTTGGAACAGCATGGAGCAGCATTTCCATCAATGTGCTATACATTACCATCTCACCCCCTCCGTTTCCTACTCGTCACTTTAACCACCCTGACTTACAGCTTTCTACGCTCTGCTTGCCGTCCCTCTTTTTTTATATATCTTTCTGTGCGTGTTCCTTTAATTTCCTCGGCGTTCTAGCTATTTTGCCCTTTTTCCTTACCCCCCCCCCCCCCCCATTCTACATCACCTCGTTGTCTCATCTTTTTCAATCTTCTATCTTTTTCTGCCTTTGTATTTTCTTTTATCTCTTTCTTTCCCTACTTCTTTCTCTCTCTTTCCCTCTCAATCTCTCAGAGCTCGTTTTCTCGCCCTTCAGATTATTGCATTAAAAACCGGAGAAATCGGCGCACCTGTTCCAGGACCGAAGCAGAAGAAGAAAAGAGCGCGTGCCCGATGATGACGATGATGGTTTTCAGACCCAGCAGACACGTTGCGGCTCGGCTCCGCTGTTAAAAAGCATTTCAATAGCCGACCATTCATCTTATTGTCGAAATATTCGAGCGAAAAAGAAGAAAAACAAAGAAAAAGAAACGTTCCGTATAAAGAAAACACCCATCAGCACACGGCGAGACTCACGTCTTCATTCAATGGACGACTCCGGGGATGCGTAAACGAAAATTCTATGGGGGCCCCAGTAAGCCCTCTTCCGAAAAAAAAAAAAAAGTTGGCCGACGAAAGAAATGGAGGGACAAAAGTCGCTCGCAAACAAAACTCGCTCGCAAGAGAATCGCCCCAAACATTGCGCAACCACACATTAACAGTTACGCGAAACGCCTTCGCACTTTACGTTCATCGTAATCACTCGGAGCGTCATTAAAGTAAGCGCCTTTTTTTTTCTGCGTGCAAACTCCCCACGAAATACCGTTACGACCCTCGGCACAGAGGAAGGGCCAGCGAGAGCGGCGCGAGACGGAAACGGGGCGTGAAGCGCGAATTACGAGAGGCGAGTGAGACGACAATAGCAGCAAAGAGAAAACGGAGGCGTGAGCAAACAGACGAGAGAACTCTGCAGGGAGATGGTAAAACAAGCCACGCTCCGAGACAATGAAGTCCCCTCGCAAAGCCGTTAAGAGCGTCCTTTCGTAACTAACAGTTCACTTTGCCTTTTTTTTAAGGGGCGAAGCTCCTTATGACATGGGTCGTGCGTCCGCGATGTATGTAATAGTAGTAGTAGTACGATTAGTACTAATAGGTAGCCACCTCCACGGCCGGACTAGACGAACGGCACGTGCGCACTCTTTTGAATTGAGTAAACCCACTCCCGTTAAATATTAAATAAATAATAATATTAAACATAAAGACGTGTGTCAGTTACTTAATCTCGAATAAAACTTGCCTTGCGTTTGATGCTTACTAAAGAAAAGAGTAACGAAAGGACACACGTTGAGCACTATCTGTCCTGAAAAAATTGTCACGTTGAACTCGCAGGGCGTAACCTACTTGGTTTGAGCAACGTTTAGCGAGGGTTGGGCCGCATCACCGTGATTCAGCGGCGGTGAAAGGTGGGCACTAGACACCACGAAGCGCAAGCCGTAAGACAGTGAGCGCGTGCCGCCTCTCGTTTAGTCCTTGGACTGTCCGCTGGATGGCGTTACGTCTACGTGACGAATATATGATGAAAAGAAGCGAGATGGCGGTACTTGGAGTGTTCATTAGGCGGACGGACGGGTAGACAGACGCACGGACGGACGCGCGAACTGACGGACGGACGGTCGCACAGACGGGCGCACGGATGGACGGAAGCGAGAACGAACGGACGGACTGATGGATGCTTCACCCCACCCATCTTCACGCACTCCGTGGATATGCTGTAATTTTTCTCATTTCCCTACCGTGAGATGCGACGAAAATTTACGGAACAGCGAGCGACAAGGCCAAAGTCAGGTTCGCGAACTCTGAAGTGTAGGATAACGCGGATTTGTGGCTTGATAGAAGGCGAATGAGCGTTAACGCGTGTCCCGCAACCGACTCTTCGTACGTCGCATGACACGTGTCTAGCGCACGCGATTGCTCCGCGAAGACATCGCCTGTCGCTACTGCCAAAACAAGAGCGCTGGTGGAGATGTGTAGCATCAAGAAATGACGCGCTCGACACGGGGTCAAGAAGACGTGACGTCGTCGTCACATAACGTGCCATCGAAGACGGCATCTAGCTGGCGCGCGACATTTTGCGGCAGCTGCTACACATACTTCCCGCTGAACGGACTATATTGACGCCCCCGTATATGGAGGAGCGGCGCTTGTCGTGAGTGAGGCAAGCAAGGCGCACCAGCGCGGACAAACGCTGACGAGTTGCAGCAGGCCGCTTAACGGTTCCACTGGAGACCAAATTAGCCCGAGTCTGCGCATGAGGGACGAAAAAAAGAGGTGGGGAGGCGTGCAGCAGCACGTGCAGCGTCGGTGTTGACAGTGAAAAGAGAGAGAGAGAGAGCAAGAGAGAGAGGGGGGGGGCAGCGGTGCGCGCCTCAAAACGGAAAACGCCTGTCGTCAGCCAGCGCGGCGGCAACAAATTCCTCAGACGCGTCGACGGGGAGCGCGAAGAACGTCGTTAGCGAGAACGGTAGAGAGGATCGCAAAATAAACCGGCCGGTTTTCCACGCCCACTTGACTGCCTGCCCGCTTGCTCGCCCACGAGCCACCGCTAACCGGAAGGAAGCGCTGTGATAAGGGTGCGCTGCGGAAGCTGGACGGATGCGAGAGGCCCTTAGCGTCACAGGAGCCACGAGATGAATGGGAAGCTGTGGCGCCAGACGCGAGGTTCACTAGATATGAGTATACAACCTGAGCTAAAAAAATCATGTTTTTTTGTTTTGTTTTTTTCATTGCATTTGACTCACAAAATCGCTAAGACTGAATGCGTTCGTCAATGCCAGTGTTGTAAATGTTCCCTCCCAAAAAGAAATAAAGGTATCCAGCTCGAAAGTGTTGTATAAAAAGTATTGTATGAGAGTGTTGTAAGAAAGTATAATGCAAATCGCAGCGCTACGTCGAAATTAAAGCAAGTCATTTGACCCACGAGAATTCTACTCCTCTGTTTTTTCTATTATTTCTTTAACAAGGACATGCTGAGGCAGAAACATGGACTCGCCATATGTTCCTCGAAAACTGAAATGAAACACCGGCTAAGGTGATAACGCTAATGATTTTTCTTTTCTGCCGCTGCAACTGTTTACATAACACAGCTGTAATGCTTCAGCAGAAAAATACAAATGCAATATGCCATCGCTTAAGCTAGTTATATAGTTGAAGGAGGTAGGATAAGTGTAAATGCATCATTTTGTGACTTCTTCGTCGGGCATCGTTATCTGAGAAGTAATGAATCCATCCAACCCACGACTACGCATACAACTTAACCCAAAACAGGGGCACAGTAAATATCGACAAACTGCGACAAGATGCAAACGTCTCGACATATTTAACACCCGGTGTCACCGCCGACGACGCCAGCCCCAATACAACAAACAAAAATAGCACCGTATTTTAATCCACCGGTGGTCTAGTGGCTAAGGTACTCGGCTGCTGACGCACAGGTCACGGGGTCAAATACCGGCTGCGGCAGTTAAATTTCCGATGGAGGCGGAAACGTTGTAGGCCCGTGTGCTCAGATTTGGGTGCACGTTAAGGAACCCCACCCAGGTGGTCTAAATTTCCGGAGCCCTCCACTACAGCGTGTCTTATAATCATATGCTGGCTTTGGGACGTTAAACCCCACGTATCAATCAATGAAATCAATGTTTTAATCGACGAAATTGCGGATCGCATGAAAAAAAACGAAAAAAAAACGAAACGGGGCATCGCTAGTCACCGTTGATCGAACGTACGCTCTTCACAAAAAAAAAAAAAAACGCTGCTTCGACCACCAAAAGCGCCGCGAACAAGAACGACAATCAACGCGTTCCATCGGTACAAAAAAGAGGGGGAGGGGGAATAGAAGGCGTAAGGGAGGACGAAAACCGAGGAAACTAACCGCCCTCGCGCACGCAACAATCTACCACCGCCATCTGATTTCCCCTTTAGTAGCACGCTTTTTCTTTTTATTACATCGATACGCTCGTGCGGTTTCAGAGATGATGGCTGTTCCATCACCTCGGAGCAGAAACCGATTCGCGGACGCGATAAAGTGCACTTGCTACGTTATATACGCGGCTGGCCAAACCAAAAGCACGGGGCGAAACGAAAATATTAAAAATAGTGATGGTTTATCTGCGTGCTTCGCTGAAAAAGGTCGTCAAAAGACGATAGTCTTCTGTCTGGAATGCATAAAACGTTCATTTGACGTTCTGCGCGAGCAAATCTGTGAGTAGGCGCTGCGTGAGGTACGGACGCCATCTGGCAGTATTTTGAAGAGACATTTTTCTAGAACGCATAGCCGCTGGTAGGTGGCAGCACCATGTAGGTTTAGACATGTCGAACATGTATATATAGACATATGTAGTTTTAGACATGTCGAACATGTATATATAGTCGGTGGTAGATAGCCAAGTGTCTGTGACTGCCGAGGTGTGCATACAGGTTTTTTTTTTTTTTCAATTCTTTTTTTTATTTATATCTTCAAGGCCAGGGCGTCTGTTGATGCCCAGCCGTTCAAAACGGTATAACCACAAACACACGTTTTTCGGTCATAGCATCGAATTACCTGGGCTACCTAATGCTCCCCGTATGGATGTTGCGCCCAAATATGCGCAATATTTGCTTCTTGATTGACAGTCTTCACTAGTATGAACGCAGCCAGGAGATCAAGATGGTGGTCGTTCAACAAGGGCTTAAAGTTTCGCTCTGATAGCTGAATCGAGGGACAGACACACAGACACGCCAAAATCTGTGCGTTGAAGTATCCCAAAAAAAAGACGATGGTTTTTAGTAATCGGGAGATCTCCACAAGCAAGGAGAAGAAAAACGTGGGCCGAAAAGAAGACAGGTATGGATGGCACGCAAGGGAGAAAAAAATGCAGCACATCTAGGAGTGAAGGATGATTAGTGGGGTTAAGCGTCCGAACGGACCTCATTTACAAGCTCTTAACGTCAAAACTTAAAGGACGTTTTCATTTTTTTAGAGGGTAAGGATAATCTCTTGTTAATTTTCCAGATAAAAAAAAAGCGTGTGTAATGTTCCAGGCGATCTCTTGTAGTTTTATGTAGCTCAAAAGAACATTTCTTTGAATATATTTTGCGAAATGAGGAAAGTGTAACAAAATCAGCGTGCTATTGTCTAACGCTCTTCTTGCCCACAAATGCTACTAAGGCACATCGAGGGTCTGTGTTTGTAAACTTCTCTCTTTTTTTTTTCGTTCGCGTTAGAGATCGCGCCTAGCTAACGCACGAAACAATGGCACCCTGCCAAGTATAGCGTAACAAACCATCTATAGGCTCACGAGCGAACTCAATAGCAGAACGGCATAGAGCACTACACGGGAGAAGGAAGGTTCTTTCGTGCGCGCGCCGAATAAAAGGGTTCGGTAAAGCGCGCGAAGGAGACAGACACATTGAAACAATGCCGTCGCCGCTAGTACACACGCACGTACGCTTGCATACAGCTGTAGAGAGCGACAAAAGGCCGGTCTCTCTCAGAGGCAGCGCCGATCTGGGACAACGAGCTTGCCGGCTCGTCCGGCAGATGGGGCGCGTTCCTCCAGACAAAGCAGGCAGCATCGATCTGACACGCATCCCATCCGGCTCTTTTCCCTCAACGAGCATCTCCTCCCGAAACAAGAGAACCTACACGACCTCCTCCTCTTCTCCCCGAAAGAGACGGACTCTCTTCCGTGGCCGGCAACAAAGGACTCTCCCCCAATCCCCTGCAACTCTCGTGTCTTTCTCTCTGTTTTATTCCCCGCCTTCGCTGGGTTTTTCCCTCTCTCCGGAAAACGCACGAGAACGCGAGGCGCCAGCGCCGCTCAGCTGAGCTCCCGAACAGCCGGTTCGCGCTCTTCAGTGGCCCCTACTCCCGCCGGAGGGAGCCGCTATCGCGCGATCTCGCTAACGCAATCGACGGCCCTCCTACCACCGAATCGCCGCTAATTCTCTCTCCGGACAGAGGAGCAGCAGGAGCTGCTGCTGCTGTTACCCGCACACCTTTTGGCGGCGGGAGCTTCTCTAATGACCGCTGGATAGCTCTCGCCGCTGCCCCAACTTTGGCAAGCAGGTCGCGCGGAACGATAGAAAGGGAAACGCGGGGAAGGAGGTGGGCAGTTTCCAGCACGCAAGCTCGGGTACAGATTCGTAACTCACCCCTACTGCTCCTCCGAGAAAATGTTTGCTTTGGTCCGTTTCCGTGCCACCCTTCGAATGAACGATAGCGAGTTACGAACGTGAGGACAGCGAGAGGTTGTTGTTGCGCGCTCCCGTCACACTCGACCCCACTTCCCACATTAAGAAGCTTAATGTGTGTTCTTTTTTTGCGCACACGCACGCATCGTTAAGATGAGCCGAAATCCCGGGCTATTCGAGCGATCAGAGGAGAGAAACTGCAGTGCAAACGGGGAACGCCACCCCGGTCGTGCAGGAGGCAGCGCAAATGCAATTACACACGCGAAACTAACGTTACGCGCGCCGAAGCAGATTCGGCGGGCTGGCATTAAACGCGTCAACGTCTGCGAAAATTGCCAGCATCGACTCCAGTCGAGAAGGGGGAGCTCGCCAGAGAATGAGCGGGCGGCTATTGGGGCGAGCCGAAAATTGATCAGTCGCGATGATTTCCGAATGCTAATGGTGCCGGTGCAGGGACAGGCGAAAATGACTGCGATAAGTGACCGCGCGGTCTAGCTATATCAGAGTTCTTTCCCTTTAGTACACTAAGGACTGCCGATGTTTGCAGAATACTGTTGTGCCTCAAGGTACAACGAGCTCTTCTGAGGTAGAGCGAATCGCGAATGAAACAGAGGCACGTATGCTGCGGTGAAGACACGACATAACTAGATCGGCAGTTGTTTTCACTGGAGACCTTCACCAGCACTTCATCCATTTGGGCACTTGCCTTTCCTACTTAAAAAAAAAACAGAAACAGTAGTAGAGTGTGTAGACTAAATGATGACAATTAACAAAATTTTTAGCAGCACTGAGTGTGGAAACAGGCCAAACGTTGTTTAGCAATCATCTCGCAAATTAACGTTCAGCACTGCTGAATAATTATGCTAAGCTCCTGGTATTTAACCTGCCGACTACGGAAAATGGAATAAGCAAACAACGCTACTCGCGCTAGCAATGCAAGTACCACAATACGTTTCTTAATTACGCAAGCTATTCTGTTCAAGTTATGTAATCCAGCAGCGCTGGCAACGCGACCGTTTACGCGCGTTGGCGTTAAGAAGGAAGGGCGTATTAGGCATCACCGAGATAAAGAGCGAGGGCGTTTTGGTGCCCTTTTTACGACGTGACAGTTAACGCAAACAGCGGCGGAGTAATTTCAGTCGCAGGCCGTAACAAATGCGCAACAAAACGATAGCGTCTCAAGTTACAAGAAACAACCATCCAGCGGGCGGCGCAACATCAAGTTCTCTAACGCCTCGGGAAGCAACGTCATCGGCCGACCGAATCTTATCGGTGTTATCTCACAACGACCCTCTCGAGACGCAGCGTGGGCGAACAAAAATAAGGCGTTTCCAATCGAACGGAACCGTTTCGCATGCCTGCGGCCCATGAGTACAGTGCCTAGAAATATACTGGCAGTATATTTCTAGACAGTGTACCGTGAGCCATGTCACTGAAAAAATGTCATAAAATCGCTTTTCCTCGTCTCTTGGGCCGTGTTCTTAGGCGCAAAAAACGAAACCGAATCGCTGGTATGCCCGTTAAAAACTACAACTGAAACAATGCCGAAATATCATTTTCATTCCCGATATCGAACGGTGATCAAAGGAGCAAGATGTGAGTTGGTCTAGACGTCACGGAAATCGAAGGGCCACCGACCCGCTTGCCCTTGCAGACACTTCTTCGACATTCTATTCAGTGCCTCTCAATAACCTTCATATGAAGAGCGATCGGATTACCTCCGACATTTGAAGCAGTTGCCTGAAGAATAATGCCGTCCAAGGACACGAATATCCACGCCACTTAAGTACACTGTCAATGGAGTTGGCTGTGATCACTCAGCTAACTATATGAACCACTATAGCTGGGTACGCGAACACGCCTTACTTTCGTACTTCTGGCTTCAGCTCTTAAAGAGCCATTTCGCGCTCTTGTATTTCCAAATAACGAAGCCGCCGTACTTTTCTAAATATGACAATATATATAGAATTTGTACGATGGTATAACACAGCTGCATCTTGCCGGTATTTAGCTATGAAGCAGAAACCTGGAGACTTACAAAGAGGGTTCAGCCTAAATTGAGGACGACTCAGCGAGCGATGGAAAGAAAAATGATAGGTGTAAACCATAAGAGACAATAAGAGAGAAGAGTGGATCAAAGAACAAACCGGGATTAAGGATATCATAGCTGAAATCAAGAAGAGGAAATGGACATGGGCCGGGCATGTAGCGCGTAGACAGGATAACCGCTGGTCATTAAGGGTAACTCACTGGATTCCCAGAGTCCTTATACAGAGCGGCTAAGGGGGAAACAGAAAGATGGATGGGCAGATGAGATTAAGAAGTTGGCGGGTATAAAGTGGCAGCAGCAAGCTCAGAACCGAGTTGACTGGCAGAACATGCGAGAGGCCTTAGTCCTGCAGTGGACGTAGTCAGGCTAATGATGATGATGACGATGATAACACGACAATCGACGGGAATCACGACATATAATGCACACTGGCACACGGATGAATCAACCAATCAACCCATTGATTGATTGATTGATTGATTGATTGATTGATTGATTGATTGATTGATTGATTGATTGATTGCAAATCCCAGCAGAGTGTTCAAAAGTATTCCGTAAATGATCAATTCCGCTTAGTTGGTCTGTCCAAGCCAGTAAAATGCAAGTTTAGGCAAATCCAACGAACAGCACTCGCAGATTAAAACGTGAAAATTTAAAGCGAAGTAATGCACGTACTTTCGCGTACAGCGTGCACAGTTCGTGCCACATCGACGTAATATTGGCTCAAGCGCTTAAATCACGGCCAACATTACAGCCGAAATGGGAGTAAATGACCTTGTCCTCTAGCGCACACCCAGAGGGGAGTTTAAAAAAAACCGTCTCTAGGAGTAAAAAATTTACTCCCCATCAGAAGGGGGTTTTCGCATGGTGCCAGGGCGGTTTTTATTTACATCCATAGGGGAACTTTTTCAGGTCAGTATGGGAGTAAACTTTTTGCATCGACCGAGAAAAAAAATTACGTCAGCAGCCGTACCATGCGCAAGCGTAACTTTAATTACATTACATTTAATACGCACAACAATGATTCCAGTACACAAACATTATCACAACGTTCACGTAATATCACAACACTCGTACTCACCACAGCTTGCCACACGCAGTACACACCTACCATATAGTCACCGAGTATATATAGGCACCACATTCTAACCTCCTGAAGCCCAGGTGAAAGCCTTTTTTTTTCTAATAATTAAGCAATAAATACGCACGGCGTAAGTATGAACTTGCGGTGGTCTGATGTAAGCACTTCAACACACATGCCTTTTATCCTAATCCTGCCTAACATTTAACATTTTTTTACTATAACGAAAAAGTTTTATCAGTTGACGCTCTGTCGTACAGGCTGAATTCGCATCAGCAGTGCTGTTTGTGGACCCGTAAAATGCACTTTATCATACACAAAGTGCGCGCGGCCTTGAATGAACACATTAACGAGGCACATTCAGCAGCTCCAGCGATGAACCGAGGTAGACCACCGCTACATCGTTCGACGACCAGGCCTCACTCACGAGTACGGCACGGTGATCCGATGAATGACAGCTGGCGATCACAAAATGCTTGCTGATGTGCAGTTTACGTCTCGTTTTTCCCATGCACAGAAATAGGTGTCCGCTATCCACGCAGTTTAAGCTACGGATCGATAGACTTAAACGAATGAGACGGTTCGCAGTCGCTGTTCCCGTTGCTCGCATGCATTGCATGTATAGCTCGCAGAGCTCGCCACGGCGGCCGGTGCGCAGTGCGAGCTCGATACGATGCCGGCTTGATACCGACGCCATAGCGAGGCCTTCCTACCACTTAGATGTTACAGCCGGTGAAATACCGGTGACACTCCGAGAAGCCACTATCGGCGGAGACGGGACGAGCGCGTCGCAACTCTCAAACCGGTTGCCGGCCAGCCTGCCGTAGTCGAGCGAAGCCTACTTCAGACCACTTCGAAGTTTCTGATGGTGAAACTCCAGGAGCAGCCGCTGACGATCGTAACAGCTTACTTTTGCTACCATTAATTTATTCTTCGAAGTTTTTTGTTACTCGGCCCTTTGAAGCGTGGCATTCAGGACGTTTCGTTGAGGAATCGGACCGATGTGCAATGTGGTTCAAGGTGCGAAATATATTAAAATGTTCCCAGTAAATACCAACCGGTCGTTGCTATTCTTCGCTGCACTTATAATTTCGTTGCCTGTTGGCAGATGCTTACACGGTTAGCCACACAAATCACATGTGTTTCACACCGACGTGCAAACATATGCCCGTACAGACACATACACACACACACACACACACACACACACACACACACACACACACACACACACACACACGCACACACACACACACACACACTCGTCACGCCCAAAGAGGGTTTTTAAAGCTACTATAGGAAGTTTGAAACCACGTGACCTGAAACTCCCTGAGGAGTTTAACAAGGTCATGTCGTTCATAAACTCTGTGATTAAGGAGGGGGCGTTTTACGATGACATGTGCCGAGTTCACTTCCTACCAGGGAGTAAATAATTGGGGCAGGGGAGTTTTGTGGGCTCATGTGCTGGAGAAACTCCCATCTCGGCTAAATTTTGCTTACAGTGTATATACTTAGCTATGGAGCAGAAACCTGGAGACTTACAAAGAGGGTTCAGCCTAAATTGAGGACGACTTAGCAAGCGATGGAAAGGAAAATGATAGGTGTAAACCATAAGAGACAATAAGAGAGAAGAGTGGATCAAGGAACAAACCAGGATTAATGATATCATAGTTGAAATCAAGAAGAGGAAATGGACATGGGCCGGGCATGTAGCGCGTAGGCAGGATAACCGCTGGTCATTAAGGGTAACTGACTGGATTCCCAGAGTCCTTATACAGAGCGGCTAAGGGGAAAACAGAAAGATGGATGGGCAGATGAGATTAAGAAGTTTGCGGGTATAAAGTGGCAGCAGCAAGCTCAGAACCGAGTTGACTGGCAGAACATGCGAGAGGCCTTTGTCCTGCAGTGGACGTAGTCAGGCTAATGATGATGATGATGATGATGATGATAACACGATAATCGACGGGAATCACGACATATAATGCACACTGGCACATGGATGAATCAACCAATCAACCCATTGATTGATTGATTGATTGATTGATTGATTGATTGATTGATTGATTGATTGATTGCAAATCCCAGCAGAGTGTTCAAAAGTATTCCGTAAATGATCAATTCCGCTTAGTTGGTCTGTCCAAGCCAGTAAAATGCAAGTTTAGGCAAATCCAACGAACAGCACTCGCAGATTAAAACGTGAAAATTTAAAGCGAAGTAATGCACGTACTTTCGCGTACAGCGTACACAGTTCGTGCCATATCGACGTAATATTGGCTCAAGCGCTTCAACCACGGCCAACATTACCTTTCGCGAGCGGATTTGAAGCGGAATTACGCAGTTATCACGAGGCAACGCTTTTATACTACCCTCTATTGCTTTAAATAAAAAGGAAGTCGCCATTAAATCTGCGAGTATACTGTATGCTTATATGCCAACCATTTCCATGCTTGCAGCATGAAAACAGCGACACTTTCAGTGGCTTCCGCAGACCATTGCGCCACAGTTCAGTCCGGCGATCATTGCGGTTAAAGAATGTTATGACGGCGAAGAAAAAACAAGTCCTCCTCGCCTTGTTTAGGCTCGTCCTGGCAGGCTTGGTCTTGGTCCTCGGGGGCGTTGGCGAGGATGCCGGGGGGTGTTTGTCGTTGCAGTTGATCTTGGAGTTGAGCAAGGGCTCCGGAGACGACGGCCGAGTCTCCGGCTCCCTGCTCTTGATCGTGCTCTGGGAGGAAAAGGGAAAAGAAAGACCGTTAATCCAGACGCCGTGCACAACATTTTATAACGAGCTTTAGTAAGCTACTTCATAAACGTATCTCACGAGAAATTCTGACGCACTACTGGACATATTTGCCCATGAAATGGTGGTCTGTTGACTCTTAGAGGTAATCCGCATTAAGCCATGACGACAACAAATGGTCACCGTGCCTGCTTATGACAAGGTGTTACAGCACATGCGACAGTCTATAAAACTATATATATATATATATATATATATATATATATATATATATATATATATATATATATATATCATTAACGCATCGTGCCCTGTTACTACGCATACGTTTTCATAACTGCGACAATGCATTTGCCCACATCCACCCCCCCCCCCCCAACTGAAACGCTGCTTATATAACTAATCCGCTGATTAGCAAATGCTGCCACCAGGGAGTGATGACTTACAAACCAATTGATTGATTGATTTGTGAGGTTTAACGTCCCAAAACCACCATATTATTATGAGAGACGCCGTAGTGAAGGGCTCCGGAATTTTTGACCACCTGGGGTTCTTTAACGTGCACCCAAATCTAAGCACACGGGCCTACAACATTTCCGCCTCCATCGGAAATGCAGCCGCCGCAGCCGGGATTCGATCCCGCAACCTGCGGGCCAGCAGCCGAGTACCTTAGCCACTAGACCACCGCGGCGGGGCGACTTACAAACCAAGCCAAGGTGTATCTATAAAGGGGGCTATATATTCGGCGAGTCAGAATTCATCGAAACGAGTAAAATGACTACTTTCCTTTTCTCAAAGTGATACGAGTTCAACACCTACATATTGAACTGTATCCCGTGCTTAGTTTCGGGAACTCATTACATCCATACAACAAAACTACAGTACCGGTTTTAAATCGTCGCGACAGTACACGGTGCGCAACGCTTCACTCGCAAGTGTTTCTGGCATGCGTTTGCAGTGTTTTCAAGGTGATGCCACTATAGGGAGCATCAGTTCGTTGTCAAATTTCTGGCATTGAATTTATACCAGATGCCATTGGTGTGAACGTGAAAGGCCCCATAGGTGGTGCCATCAGGATGGGCCTAGATGGACCAGGCGGGCATACAGTTGTTACTGCAAAAACCTTGTGCATTCTACTACTCCGGTGGTGTAAACCTTCGGCTGCGGCGTGATTCTGAAGTGCTGCCTTTTTAAGCTATCTTTTCTCAAGGGCACCAGGCTAAAACAAACTTCCCTGTAAATGTGGTTGCACGAAGCGTCACAAGATGTCGATAGCGTCGTCTGACAACAGGGTATTCCGTAGACCCCTTAAGCATGTTACCAATACACCATGCAAGCTAGAGACCTCTATATCTCACGATGTCAACGGCATGTCCTAGAGAAGAGACGAGATGTAAGGCGGAAAGCTATTTACGACTAACCTAGCGCCTAACGAGCGGCTGTTCCTTCCTTTCCGGATCGGCCTCGTTGCAAAGGATTACACTGCGTTCTCGCCGCTCAATAGCTGGATCGGCGCCAGTCGACGATTAATCTCGTCACGTCAACACGTTGAACGTCGGCCACGGGAAACAAAAGACGGCTACTATCCCTCCCTATATACCACTTCTCTCGTTCGCAGCATGTGTCTTTCATAGCACGCAACGTGTCGGCAGCATCGCAATTCCCTCCATCGTGCCAAATGAATCCCCCGTTCAATTAGGCCAAGGAAAATATATATATAGAAATGATTACCCTATTGGAAAAAAACGAATGGTGGGCATGGTGGAAACCACCACCCACCATTATAGTGGATTAATGTAGTGGGTGAATGGTGGGAAACGCCCACCATGGCGCATGGTGGGTATGGTGGGTGCTGCAGTGCCGGCAACACTTGAGCGCGAAATGACGTCAGAATCACCGTGACGAGCTGCCACAAAAAAAAAAGAATTCTATAAAAACGGTATAGAAAACACCCGTCCCATAAAAAAAAAAAAAACAGCGCCACAGAGGATCGAACGTGCAACCTGCGGAATCCCATTCGAAGACGCTAACCACTACGCCACACCAACATGACGTCGATTGCGTGTTAAATACTTAGTTGCCATACAAACTTGAGGTCCAACTTAGTTATGTTTGTCGTGTACACAACATAGACAAGATCTACACCTGCTACTAAATATTGCACATTTATTAAACACAAGCAACTGCGGCCTGTAACGATTGCCACTATGTTAATGACACTAGTGCTATTTTTTGCAATTCACAACTTCAAGAAAAAAAAAAAAACCAAGTGGACTGGGGAGCAGTGACAGTTTACCGGCGGGGTCTGCCAAGTTTAATATCCGTTTTGCGCTCGTTCTAAAGGGCGACATCTGCTCACGCTTTATGACGCTTCTAGGCTCATTCCATAGATACGCCCGCCTAATTTATTTGATTGAGTATTGGGATGCTTTTCGCGCAATGTAGAGGGCGGTCGCGCCAGCGCAATGCTGTAGCTCTTTCGCTAAAGCAACAACTACATAACGGCTTGGCCAAAGCGAATGCAGTGTGCCGGAAACATTACGCTATCATATTGGTTCACCAAGCACACGAATTGCCACGTCTGAGTTCTCGTACAAAAGCTAGAGAAGTGCCGGCGAGTGTGATTGGCGGCTGTCGGTGAGAAGACACTTAATTACGTTCTCTGGGAGTGCTTTAATCGCGTCGCATCGATGTTTGTTGCTTCTTGAGCGGACACTATGCACAATAAAAATTCTTCATTTAGGTTAATTGATGCCATATGGCTGCGCTGTATTGTCATACTTAATCGTCGTAATCATGTTCTCTGAAACCCGGAAGCACGGATAACACAATTGTACGGGCTCGGTCAGTAGGCCTAACCTTTGGTGGAAATCATGGTGGTAGAACATGTAGTGTACAGATCCCAGCTTTGTACACTATATAAATTGCACGCCATTATAAGCCCACCCATCATCTGCTTACTGCTTCCCAGCATTATCGCGATGGTGGGCAGAGCTTCTCAGCTTGGTACACCATGTGGCCTACCATAACAAGCACCACCCATCATCTGCTTAGTGCTTCCCAGCATTATCGCAATGGTGGGAAGAGTTTCTCAACTTGGTACACCATGTAGCCCACCATAATAAGCACCACCCACCATATGCTTAGGGCTTCCCAGCATTATCGCAATGGTGGGAAGAGTGTCCCATTATTGCCCACTATCTAGCCTCTGCTTTCCACCATCGTTTCCACTTTACCCATCATCTGTACACCATACCACCCAGTATGTCCCAGCATAACCACCATATTTTCCACTACGTCCCACCATAACCACCATAATTTCCACCATGCCCACTATTATTTCCACTACTCCCACCATGTTTTCCAGTATCCACCATGGCAATTTTTCCGATAGGGTAGTTGTATTTGACGGTGGTGTAGTATTTGTAAAGCAAAGTGAAATAGATTAGAAGTCGACGAAAAAGCGCCCTTCCAGTCGATGCGATCCGAACCTACATTATTCATTGTATAGGTTCGGACCCCCCCCCCCCCCCCCCCCGACGGAAAGTGTTCTTTTTCGTCCACTTTGATTCATTTCGAAAGGCTTTACAATTGCCCACCTCTGTCACAGTCCTAAACAGAGATGCAGCACCTATGAATTATGAATAATGAGAAAAACAGTAAATAGTACACTGCAGTTAAAAAACAACAAATAATGTGCTTAGCCTAACTGGAGTCGTTTCGTTGTGTCTAACAAAGAAATCAGCCTTTGAAAATTTCCTTCGTTCCGCCCGAGCCGACTTGCAATAATAGAAAGCGGTAAAACGGTAGCCGCGGCTATTGTAAACGCTAGAGACGATAAAAAAAAGTGCCGCCATATCCACGAAGTGAATGATGATGAGTGGGCGAAGCTCTGGAGGAAAACCTGGTAAACCATGAATCTTCCGTACATTTTGCCTACTCGATTTTATTACATCGCTCCCCCTAGCGTACGTCGCCGCACTAAATGGAACGATTGCCTTCAACCAATGACACGTGCCATATGTGACATCTTTCCTATTTCATAACATCTCGCATCTTTCATCATCAACTACAAGTACCGCCGTTTAGTTTATAACATCTTGCATCTTTTCATCATCAGCTACAAGTCCCGCCATCTAGTGAGCACTGAAAGAACTAAACGAGAGGTGGCTACATACAGGAGACGGTACCGCCATCTAGTGAACACTGCAAGAACTAAACTAGAGGTGGCTACATACAGGCTACAGGGGACGCACAGCCCACGCCCTAAGGAGCTTCGCCCCTAAAATAGAGGCCGCCACGCTTTCTACTCCACTGTATACGAGAAACGAAAAACGCGTTTCTATAGGACCGGATGGCAAAGACGCGTGCGCGCATACCTTCTTCGAGACGGCATTCAACGTCGCTCGCGTCTTTGATGACGGCATCCGACGCACACGCATGAGCGTGCGCTATAAAGACAAAGCGAGTACGACAGCAGGTCTCGACAACTCCAACAACGCCGCAGGTGAAGTTATGCTATATTTCCAGGTGCCGGTAAAAATAATTAAAAAATACAAACTATCGATCTAAGACAACGGCGGGGGTCCGATTCAGACAAAGCAGCAAAACAAAAAGCGCTTAGGGCTATAACGGCGAGCGATACAGCAAGAAAAAAAGCGCTTAGGGCTATAACGGCGAGCGATAGACACGATTTCAACGAGAGGCAGTTAAACGCAAAAAAAAATATTAAAAAGTAACCAAAACAAAGCAATACCCGAGGCCAGCACTAAACCGGCACGACACACAATGCGTATACATTATACCCCACGAGCCTCGCGTCAGGTGCGATGCGCACGCGCGAGCTTTGGCTAAAACAACGCACGCCAAGCTATTGACGAGAAAGTATTAAGGAGCAAAAACAAAAAACAACTCTCGACACGCGAACGAGTGTGCGCACGCCAGCAGGCCTGCCCGCCCACCGGGGACAATACAGGCGGCGCACGCAGCCGACGAGTCGGTGCAGCTGGGTCGTCGAAGCATCCCCCTCCTCGACAGCTACTAATTAATGAATGCGCTACGCGTGAGGCTAAAGACGCCTCAGAGGGGGAGCCCAGAGCGGTTTGTATAAGCGTGTACATACTTTATTTCGCCATCCCAAGCTCGTTGGCTGGACGCGGTTGCATTAGGAGCATTCAAACTCCCGCCGCCGGCTATGCGGCGATGTATGTATACGTGTCGGGGGCAGCGTGGCCTTCGACACAACAGCTATAACACGATGCGTCGCCATAAAGTAGACGGGTGTGGACAGATGTTATACCTCTTCGTTGCATCGCTGCTTGTAACAGTAGACAGGCAAGCGAAATGCAAGCGAGGGGGAGTCAAACCGGGAGAGATTGCGAGGTCTACCACCCGCTTTTATGCACCGTCGTAACCTGAGCGCGGGGTGTTGTGTCTGCGGAGATACCGATCGACAGCAGGTGCGCACGTACACGTTGCTCATTTATACAGCGTGGCGTGTGATTGTACGCACCAGTGCGCGACCGAACGCAATTAAATGAGCAAAAATTACACGACGATAAACCGAGGCTCGTAATTCTCAAGTAAGCTGCGTGCTAGCTTAGAAGTGTGGCAGCTTGGGCTAGTTTGTATGACATGACGATAGTTATAGCACGAGAACAAAACGACGACACACAGACAGTGTCTTTTCGTGTCCTTCTTGTCTCTGTGTCGTCGTTTTGTTCTCGCGCTATAACTATCGTCATGCGTGCTAGCGCTTCCTTTTTAGAGCTACCAAGCTACTGTAAAAAACGAGCTGTGAGAAAACAGAGGCTAACCTGCTTGTATTCAGGCATGCCAAAAACAAGAAAAATGTCACTCGAATCATAATATTATTTTTTTTCCCCTAGATATACTGGCTCCCTTGAACGTAGTAATCAGTAGTGCCGAGAAGAGACACGTGTTCTCTATGTGTAAAGTCAGTGAAGTGTGGAGCGGTCCCTGAATCCAGCGGTGGAGGTCGGTACCAGGCCTGAGGCCTGTAGCACAGAGTTGGCGAAGTTGGCTTAAATGCAGGCCTAATCAGTGCTTCGCTTTCTAACCTGAACTAGCTTATAAAGGCACCCCACACGCAGCGCGACAGCTTTGGCGATCACGATGCAAAAAAAAAAAAAGTCTGATTAAGACAAATCATTTTCCAATCCCCCGAGATTTGCCTCGGTGCAATACGAATATTACCGCGCCCACGTTTACCTCTGGAACCCATCCTTCAATTCAATCCATAAAGCACAGCTTCTATAGAGTACAAAAACCGCCAAAAATGTGCAATGTGCCCCATAACAACACACAACGAAACATCACCGCCCTCCATACATTCATTCTGCTGCTCGAACAAGACGGGGGGAGAAAAACAAATCCGTCCCTCTCCAACAAGCGTCTGGGAGTGGATACATCTTAGATTAAGCACCCTTCCCTGCCACGCTCCCCGAACGAAGAGCCAGGAAAGACCGCGAAGTGACCCCTCCAAATCTACGCCTCTCAAATCGTCATCATCCTTCCTAATCACGGGCGCTCGTACATCGCGCCGGTGCGGCGTGTACCTAATCCCGTCGTGTCGGTGCCAGATGTTCCCGCAACAACCGCGAGAAGTGATGGGATAGAAGAGAGGAGTCGATAGGGGAGAGTAGGGTGAGATAGTGCGCCCGAGTCAGTCGAAGACCCAGCGCTTAGTCACATCCGCAGGAACGGGCAACCAACAAGCGATGGAAGAGGGAACGGGATGTAGGAAAGCGAGAGCGTCGAGAAAGAAGGCAGCAATTACCGCGAGCCCGCCGACACGCCTCCGTGACCGTTCGGCGCGCAGATAGAGAGAAAAAAGCGAAAGAAGGACGCAACAACCTCTTCTTCTTCCCTCCAGAGGGCGTGCCGGCTCGTTGCTGCTCTCGGAAGCCGGAGTGCCAGATGCGTCGAGACACTGTAGAGGAGAATGAATCGGGGGGGGGGGGGGGGGGAGAATAAAGAGTAGGACGAGATGAGACGCACGCGAGAGCCACATCGACCGCCGGAGTGGATCCAGAGAGAGGAGAAAGGCGAGAGCTCTTGTCGACACAAAGGAATCAAGAAAGGAGGAGTGCAAACGTATCATCCCCCCCCCCCCCAACTCACACCCCTTTTCACCGGCGTTACATGTAGACGCGAGAGACAACACGCATGAGCGGAAAAACTGACACGCGAACGAGAAAAAGTAAACACCCGATTGTCGCCTCTTAATAGAGAGTCCCCCCGACTCATGCTTTTGGAGTACAGCCGGTCTCTGGCACATCTTGCACGCAGCAAGGAGGCAAAACGACAAGGAAAAACTTCCTTGTCACCCTATGTCACCAACATCACCCAATAAAACATGGAAGGAAAGAAACCGTTTATGCACTTGGCATTGATAGAGAGAGAGAGAGAGAAAACATTTATTGAATGATAGAAAAAAGAAGAAAAAAGTGTTCCAATAAAGGGCAGAACGAGTCGACAACGGCAGAGGCGGTGCTTCTAATTTCTTTCCTTAGTTACCATTTGAGCAAAGATGAAATGCGACGGGGGAAACACGCGGCGATATGAATAATGCATCGCCGACATTTTCCGTTCGAGCAATGACATTTCCAAACGGCTTCGCGAAAAGACGCGGCGGGAAAAGGAAGTCTATGCGTGCAATCCGATTGTGGAATGAAGTGTTCCGTACGAAGCACGGCGCGTAGTGCATATACACTACACACGCTCGAAAGGACAATGCCCGACGCTGCGTGCGAGCGACTCCGTCTTACAGAGAAACTAATGACCTAATGAAAAGGGAAAAGCAGAAAGAGCAGAAGAGAGCGCTATACATAAAGTACGGCCGATGACGTTCCGTTTCTTACAATCGCGTTTCTTTCTGTGATGTAGACCGATTAATCACACTTTACAATAGAAAGTTGCAACACGCATGCCACGACCATTAATACATTTAACTGGCTCCATTATAACACCCGAAAGCTTTGTTCAGAGCGTCGCTTTAAAAACGTAAAGCCGAGGCGCTCTATGCACCGCAACGCGCACGGGTTAAATCAAAACCCCACACACTTGAACAGAAACTGCCGGCACAAAGAACCGTCGCAAACCACAGCTCTGTCTCCAGGACAGCTTTGGTGATATCGCGACGTCAAGCGATCTGGCTTGCACAAGGAACACAGAAGTGCACAATCACAACCGAAAACTTGAAGCTTCAAGTTGTAATTAGGTCGGCTAAATGAATAAGAATACTTTGATTGATTGATTGATTAAATGATTGTATGGTTAACGTCTCAAACCCACCGTAAGATTATGAGAGACGCCGCAGTGGAGGGCTCCGGAAATTTCGACCACCTGGGGTTCTTTAACGTGCACCCATATCTGAGCACACATGCCCGCAGCATTTTCGCCTCTATCGAAAACGCAACCGCCGAAGCCAGAATTCAATCCCGCGACCTGCTGATCAGCAGCCGAGTACCTTAGCCACTAGAGCACCGCGGCGGGGCTGAATGGATTGCTTTCGATAATGTCTTATTTTACCGCGGCCTTTATTGTCGATCATTAAGTTCGCGCGGCAGTTGGTTGAAAAAAAAAAACACAGAATAACGCCAAAGCCGTATTCACTCCCCTGAGAGAGAGAGAGAGAGAAGACAAAGAAATAATACTATCCGGAGTTTTACACCCCAAGGCCACGATATTATTAGAGACGCTGAAATGGAGGGCTCCGGAAATTTCGACCGCCACGCCAGGGATCGGATCCACGACTTCGGATCAGCCGCCGAGCGCCATAACAACTGCTTCACCGCAGCAGACCGGAAGACAGAGAACATTTTCCTTTCGCGTGATGAGCAGCTTCATTAGCCACACAGTGCAGTTTTTGCAATCTCCTTCGAGAACCCAGGATCCCAAGGAACGTGCAACTACGTTGCCAATCAGCTCACAATGAAAACTACGCGGCTCGTTAGGAAAGCATGACTCCACAACTTAGAAAGACATTTGCATTCGCTATAGGAATGAACAAACGTCGTCGATGCGGTTTCTCAAAGTTTGTGTGTTGTTACTAATGTGTCTTTTTTTTTTTTTTCCTTCTTCTTCTTGATGATGCCCCGCCGCGGTGGTCTAGTGGCTAAGGTACTCGGCTGCTGACCCACAGGGCGCGGGTTGAAATCCCGGCTTCGGCGGCTGCATTTTCGATGGAGGCGGAAATGTTGTAGGCCCGTGTGCTCAGATTTGGGTGCACGTTAAAGAACCCCAGGTGGTCTAAATTTCCGGAGCCCTCCACTACGGCGTCTCTCATAATCATATAGTGGTTTTGGGACGTTAAACCCCACATATCAATCAATCAATCTTCTTGATGATGGTAATGATCATCACCGTCATCGTGATTATCAACACACCCCTTTTTTAACGACAAACATAAAATTACATACACGCCAGAAAAAGAAATGAAAAGAGCAAGGAGGCATGTGAGGGCGACATTCATACTAGGTCTCAGTCTGAAAATGTTCTGGAGTCGCGGCAGACAACTGAAAGAAGCCCTTATTAATGCGAAACACGCGCGCGGGAACTGAAAGCCCGACATGCGAATGGACAGGACATTTATCCGTCGGGGAACGCGGCAGACGAGTTGTCACCACGAGAGAGAGGAACAACTCTATTCAAGTGAAACGTTTCACGGCCTGACCTCCACATCCTCCGCTCACTGCATGGCCCGGAGCTGCACTTGCATAGGCTCATATCGCGAGTCGCCGCGAAAAGGTATGCTGGGTGCGCCGACTCATTTACGAGCGAGGATTATACACGCCATTAAAGCAAAAAAAAAAAGACCAAAAAAATTGGTCGCATATCTGAGTGCTTCGCTGGAAATGTCGTCGAAAAACGATAGTCTTCAGTCGGCATTCTTTCGTGCATAACGTCAGACTGGGGTCCTTAGGATAACGAGTTATGTATTGTCTAGTAAAGGAACTCACCATCTCACGTGTATTGATGTCGCGCCTTATATATGCGTAATATTTGCTTTTTGATCGACAATGTCCAAATACGAACGCAGCCACCAGTTCAAGATGGCTGACAGACAGACAGACAGACAGACAGACAGACAGACAGACAGACAGACAGACAGACAGACAGACAGACAGACAGACAGACAGACAGACAGACCTCAATTTCCGCGTTCAAGCAAGCCAAGAAAGACCATCGTCTTTTGAAAAGAACCACCCCAGGAAAAGAGAAGCCCCACTTGAGAAATCGCTCGAGCGAAACGGAGGCGTAGAGGAGGAAAGTCCCCGGCGGAGACGACGCCGGCGGGCAAAGCTGCGATATCTCGGCGGCTCTTCGGCACGCACGGAGCTCTGGGCAGAAAGCCAACAGTCTTTCGTGTCTCTTCGCGCGAGTGAGTCGTTCGATGGGGAGGGGACACGAACTTACACGTACACGAGAAAGTGCCAACAGGATGAGAGGTACATGAGCCAGTTATACGAAGCGAACACGAGTCAGGAAAGAGCTGCAAAAAGAGTAACCCTGTATGCGGCCGCGGGAGCGTGTCGTTCTCATTGTTGCATTCATCGCGCGCATGCGACGCGAATCACCCGTTCGTCGGAGACTGCAGTTGCAACTCGCAGTTATATGGGCTCGATGCAACCAAATTCGAGATCAATATAGGTTTTTAGATTGTCATGTATTCCAGAATAAGCAAAGATGTTAACAGACCACAAGTGCAGACACGTTTGTTTAGGCCTTGTCTCCTTGCCGAAAAATAAAAAAAAATTCTAATATTCAGCTTAGTCGATATTAGGCCACTGTTGCGAATTCGCACCACCAGTAATGTAGAATGCCCATAGTTCCCGCAATAACAATTCTATGCTTACCTGGTTCATCTGGGCTCCACCAGATGGCACTACCTATCCAGCATCTCACGTTTATAGTTACGGTATCAGGTATAAAGCCAAAGCAAATACGTTTGCGGACAAACTAAAACTCTCTAATAGAAGTTAACCTGTCTGTACACGTTTTGATGTTACTGTGTTATCGGAACGCATGTTTAAGTTTTCCTTCGCCATACATAGAATATCGCTTGATTGATTGATTGATGTGTAGAGTTTAACGTCCCGAAACCACCATATGAATATGAGAGACGCCATAGTGGAGGGCTCCGGAAATTTCGACCAGCTGGGGTTCTTTAACGTGCACCCAAATCTAAGCACACGGGCCTACAACATTTCCGCCTCAATCGGAAATGCAGCCGCCGCAGATAAAATATCGCGTACGTACGTATACGTACACACATTCTCAAGCCACTCCAAGTGTAAATGATAACGCATTTGAACTACACTTAATTTCGATACGATTAAGTCGCAGCAAAGTCGTAATAGAGGTTTTCCGTGTATACGGTATTCCATTATATGCAAAGGGGTGCGCGCAATAACGGGCTACCAGGCAGCCAGAAATAGCAAGCTATGCGCACAGGTACAACCATGCTGACACCTGAAATGTAGCACAGCCAAAATCAACAAAACGCGGACCTGGTTGACGAACCGCACCGAAAATAGACGCTTATACCTGCATAGGCCACCCAGCGCAGTATAAAATATCACGAACGATAACAAAGTTATGCGCAAAGTCAAATGAGCTAGTCCAATCCGTTATCGTCGAGTGCCCATGGTTTTCCGGAAAGGAAACAACGCCCACAATAAGCGATAACAAATTGTCGTAGAGAAAGCTCATCCCGTGCTCGCAAAAATCATCATGGTCAGGAGCGCCTCAATCCGTCCGTCCTCGGAAGACAACGGCCTCGCTTTTAGCACACGCAAAAAAACCTACACATGCCAAGACGACAAACTCTTCCAATTGATAAAAGATGCTCTCAACTGCCCTATAGGTGGTGAAATGACACGTCCAAAACACTGAAGTAGAAACCAGAAACTGAAACGCATGGTTGGTATATACAAATACAAATAATGTAATCGGAAGCCAACCAACCATACGTCTCACCTCAACTTCTCCACTCAATATAGTCGTGGTCATCCAGAAATAAGGCAAGACATAAACTGTGTCAACACACCACGGTGCTTCAGTCATCCTCTAAGCTTATTTCCGCATGCTGGCTGGGTAAGACAAAAATGTATCCAGGGTTTTTTTTTTTTTTCGACCCGTGTCTCACAGACACACACACAAAAAAAAGAGACATTCACTTTCTTTCCAGGCATGTAGTTCACCAAAAACACGGAGCGACCAACGGTAAACAACGCAAAGCCGAATAAATGTCCCAACAAAAAGACAGCGCCATCGGGAGAGAGAAAGGAAGAAACGAAGTAAACGTAACATCGCGAACAGAAACACAAACACAGGTACAGTGGGAGAGCTAGAGCAAGAACACAGTGAAAAACAAAGACAAAACGCACACTACTCCGAGCAGAAGAGAGCGCAAGCTCCCACGGATGAGTGAGGCAGCTCTGATAAGAAGATAAAGCACCTCGGAGCTGCATCGCGAAGAACGGGCAACGCAACAACAAGAAGTGCCCTTCATCCCCATCCTTTCCGGCGACCCGTTTTTTGATCGCGAATGAAAAAAAAAAAAAGAAAGGAAAAAGGTTACGACAAGCCGGGCGCCTCGTCAGGAGGAATCTACCCGACGCCGGCGCACAAACGACGTCCGCGTGAAAGAGTAAGAAAGAGAAAAGGAAGAAAAACGGAGTCCGCGGCGCAAGAACCGACAATGAGGGTCGGTTAGAGCGGGAAGCATGGCTAGAAAAAATAGAATAAATAAAGAAAGGCGCGAAGCAAGAGGTGGAGCAGCCGGCCTAAGGCAAAAAGAAAGAAAGAAGAAAGAAGAAAGAAAGAAAGAAAGAAAGAAAGAAGGAAGAAGAAAGAGAAGAAAGAAAAGAAAGAAGAAAGAAGCGTGGCCGGATGAAGCGGGAAGCAGCTCCCAGGAAGTAATCGTGCTCCAAAGAGGAGGGGGCTGGCGAGGGGCGCAATAGCGGATCCTCCGGACGACACCTCGGTGCCGGCAACGTAAGTGTGGAATGAAGGAATCGATCGACAAAACACCCCGCCGGCAGGCACCCGCTGCGGCACCACCGGTCGTGTATCTATATATATATCTATCTATACAGGTGCGTGTATGTATATATATAAACGTACACAGTAGGACGGGGACGAGACGGAGCGTCATGCCATAATAGTATGGGACCGTACCGGTTCCGAGGCAGTTGCTGAAACGCAGTTCGTTTGTGTCGAAGCGGCGGAAGCAAGCTCTTACAAGAATTACAAGAAGTACAAGAACACCGCCAAAGAAAGAAAAAAATGAAAAAGACAGAAACTGCAACATTAACGGGCATCGCCTTTGTACGCCGTCAAAAACCCTAATAGACCGATTTTGGGGGTAACTCGATAGAGGAGCCGATCGCTGAAATTCGATGTTTCACCGAAGTAATTAAATATTTCTCAAGCATTACTCGCCGCTTTTACACGATCGCTCAATATTAAGAGCGTTCGTTTTCAGCTAAGCATTGTAGATGCGGCACTAGCTGCATCTCTCCTTCGTACAGGTACTTTTTTTTTTTCAATGCTATAATAAATCCCTGACCTATGTGGCGGCGGCGGTGCCGTGGGCGACCAACCTGGCGCCTGCGAGCGGGAAGAAATTAGACAACGCTGACGACACGACTGACACAGACGTTGCGCTACTGGCCTTCCAAGCCACACTGACTGCGTACCGCAAATACGTACGCGATTAGAAACGGAAGGCAGTGGCCAAGCGTTTACTCGCATTACCACACTATATGTATGAACCGCACCCCCACTCAGCTCAGCGGGTCACTCCACCTGATTACCGTCCCGCAACGACCCGAAAAAATGGCTCGAGGATACCCGCAGACGCCGTACGATCTCGAACAGAGCGTCACGAGCTGTAGTATGATGAAGCAAGTGGCAATTAAAACGGCGGCAACGATAACAATCCATTCATGGCACACGCGAGCGGCCTCGCTTGACGGCGCAGCGGGACGAACGCGGCCTTCGTTCCCCGTCGTGCGGCGATATGTGTCGCTCCGTTCTGGCGTCTATTGTTTTCTACGCGCAACAAAACACACCGGCCTCCCTTTTTCCGACAGGCGCCTGCAACACAAACGCGAAACGCATATACAAACATCATCACGCTTCAGTACGAGAGCGGCAGTTGCCCGCGCTATATATAGCGGCTGTACAGATGCCGCAGTCAATATATCATACTAACACCTCTATTCTCTAAGACCGACGAGCAACCGGCCCAAACGCGTATATTATCGTGGAACGACTTCTGTACAGAGTACATGATTCGACTAGTACCATGACCATAAGGCACATGAGGATACGCGTGAAGGCGACTGAAACACATCTACAATACACCCCCTTCTTCCCAAGTTCTAAGCACGTGCAGTAACCCTTCCGGAGACGCCATACATGGCCCATATATAGGTTATATGTGGCCACATATAAGCATATATGGCAGGTATGTGGCCACATATAAGCATATATGGATGTATATCTGGCCGGAGTCGGTTCATGTATTGGGTTATATACAGCCATATATGACGCGGTTGGCCCATATAAAAGTCAAATCCGGCCAAATAAGGCACGGCCACACCATATATAACATATCAAGTGGATCCTTATATGTGGAAGCGCTCCCTTATTTGGGATGAACCACGTATATATTTAGCACTGTGATCACACTTTTATGCGCATTGTAATATATCACAATTTGTACACAAAACTGACCTGCTTATTTTTTACAATAGGAGTATTAATTATATATGTTGTTTCTGCCATGCAAAAAAAAAACCCAAATTTCAGGTCAGCTTTGTGTACGTGATAGTTGCACCTCAGTTCAATGCATATATGCACGCATTCGTGTAATTTAACTCTGTCACGCACTTCTGGTGAGGCCCCGCCGATCCAACACCGACGTGCGGCAGACTCGCAGGCTTCCACTTTACGCTTCGGCCTGCGACGCCTGAAAGGCCTCGAAGTGGCACATTTCGAATTTATTTGCGGGTTGGTCGACCCGTGCGGGGTTGCACGTGTGGTGATGTGTGGGCCTGACCGACGCACTCATAGAGCAGACACGGAGTTTGATTACACATAAACAAGCGTTTAATTAAAACAGGGGCAAAGGCGGGAGATTACAAAAATAACAGAGAGGAATAACACTGATGCGCGATGGAAAGAACAGCTATGTAACAAAATGTGCTAAAAACACTAGAACAGATACAGGCTAAAGACAAATATGCGGAATGTTAAACTAATACGACAAAATGGAAATCAGAAAAGAGCGATACAAGGGAATAATTACATAATGATCATGGTGGCGCTTTAGAATTTAAACGTGCGACGCAGCGCACACTACAAATATTAAAAAAAAAGGCTGGTTAAAACAAGTTTACGGTTAACAAAAAAATCACAATAAAAAGTTCCATACGGACCAAACCAGCCCTTGGTGCACGTAGGGGAGTTGACGGGTGCCGCTGAAGGTCTCGCCGGCTTGGTAGACGACGAGGGTGCCCGGAATTGCAGCCGTCTCAATACGTTGCGCGGGTCACTCCGTGCTCGCCGCCTACGCGAGACTCGCGACACCGACGACCGCACTGGTTTGCTGTCTGTACGTCAACTGCTCTTCCGATGCAGTTCAAACCGCCTCAGGGGCGTACACGTGCTCCCGTCTCATCTGGGCGTAATATTCCCTGTTTAGCTCGCCGGTGCCCTTCCGGTTCCGGTGCAGGGAAGACAAGCCGGCGCCACTTGGGTCGTTATAGTCGCCGGATGTCGTCCCCCAACACAAAAGCGCCCTTCCTTGTAGGTGGGCCCGCGGCTGCTCCGAAAATGGAGTCGTTTGGACAAACTCGCACATTTTCATGGCATTTAGGTTTTAAAACAATAAGTTGTAATTCATACGACGTAAATAATGTATACGAGAGCAGACATGTTTTACGAGGAAGGAATCGTGTCAAGTCAGAAAACGTGATGAAGCTTCCGAACCTCGCTATTATTATAGAGCAATACTATATAGTTTTATGTAAAGACAAAACGCATGCAACTTATATTGTTCACATTGATGCATTGTTTAAAGTGGCAGCAAGAAAGAGTAATTTCAATTTACTTTTAGCTTCCACATCGGTGGACAAAATTTCTGATTATTTGAAGGTTTTGATGGCTACATGCTCCCTTCACATCACAAGATTTCAATTAATCCTGTTGAACCCTCATCTGCGATTGCTTTCAGCAGCTATTTACTATAATTGCATGCGCAATGCAATGTTTAAGGGAGTATTTTCAAAAACAAAAAAGAACTTACGTGAATGCAACTTGCAGGCACCATTATGATTACATTCAAGATGGAAGTTGTACTAATTTATTGCAAAAATACATCTTGCGTTTCCTTTGGCTACGTATAATGTTCCTGGCTATACATATAGTAAATTTATCGAAAATTTTATGATTGCGCTAGTGAACAATTATATTGTGTAATGTTTGCAAGCGTCAAATAAGCCTCACGTCATAGACATGTACGTTAAGAAAGGTGCAACTGACTCACACGTGATACACATTTAATGGAACATGTAATGAAATGCTGAAGCTTTATAGCAACATTTAACGTAGGCTGCCGAATTCACAAAACTTCTATTTTCTTGGTACTTCTTGGTAGTTGCGCGCTGCACGCAACTACCAAGACGCACCCGCCCGGTATCTGCCCTTCGACACGCGGGCAGCACGCACACCGCAGAGTCAATACTCATTGTTGCACAGATGCATAACGTTATCTATCTGCCCCACCCCCCCCCCCCCCCCCCCCCCCACGCCTGAACTTCATAACAGGCAAGAACGAAATAACAGCAAAAAAAAAAAACTTGATGAGCAACAATAAGACGAGCTTCACCTGCACCCGCTGCACCGGTCGTCAAAACGGCGTTCAGGGCGAATCATCTCCGCCGTCATTATACGTGAGCTGTCGTGAGCGATGATGGCGGAAGATCTGGTGGGGGCCTCGCCAGCCTCGTACCCATCTCTTCGCATTTAGCACCCCAATGTCCTTGGGAGTGAAAAGCTATAGAAGAAAGGCGCACGTTTGAGTGTGCACAGATGTGTCAACAGGCTTTTTTTCGTTCGACTAGGACAAGTGTGCCGATAACCACTTTTTTTTTCATGGCAGGCTGGTAACCTCTCTCTCTCTCTCTCTGGGGCACCGCTCGTCCCGCCGTACCTTGCGGGTTAGAAGTTGTTGTGATATCAGAGAAATACCGAAATCGTCGAGAAAAACTTCCACCACGAGCCCCGCTACTCAGCGCCACCGAGGCGGAAGCGGACGGGCAGAAAGCAAGCGCGACAACACAGAGCAGCGGGGAACCACTTCACCTGTCAGCCGGTCCGACCCGAAGCGTACGTAGCACACGCGTTCATTTCCACTCCCATTGTGTGCGCGCAACAAAAGGCTTCACAAAGCGGCCCCCGTATATGGAAGAGCACGGACACCTGCGCACCGCGGCGGCATACGACCTATTGTTTTCCTCCACTTACTTTTTTTTTCTCCCTTACGTTTGAGCCATGAAATAAATCCAAGCGTTTCCCTCCCCCTCGTTGCTTGCTTTTTCTCCCCTCCTTGCGCTACCTCTCAGGGAAGCCTACAAGCGAACTTGCCGAGCAATTAAGCGCCGATTGTTCAGCGCTTTATTGGACGTACGCAGCAGCGAAGGCCGTATAGCGTGAAGCCTGTGCGCCATGTGTCCATGTCACATACCGACGCAATTGAAACGCGGTCGGAGGTTTCTTTTTTTCTTTCCTCCGCTTTTTTTTTCCCACGAGAAACGTTAAAAGCATCGCATACAACGATGGCCTCTACTGGCTGCACGGGGCGCTTCGATGCACAGCCCTTTTGCCTCGCTTATGGTTTGAAAAAAGTTCAGGGCATCCACTCAGTGTGTTGTATGTATCGGCAAAAAAAGTAACGGAATACGTTGTTTTCTGAAAAGAGAGAAAAAAAAAACCGTACCACCCCCCGTTACTTAGAGGAAAGATAACGTGGTACAGGGAAAAAGCAAAACACGTTAGTTCTGCCGTTACTCCACGGTCACAAATTTCAAAAGGTGCGCCCGTTCTGCAGGAAACAGAAAAGCAATTTAACAAACCTCATAGTTTTATTTCACACAAAATGTCCAACCAAAAGAACGGTTTGTATCACCGACACTCCTTCCTCTGAAGCTTACGGCTTCTTCATACTGACGAAGTGAAGACTCCACACTCCACATAATATATATATATATATATATATATATATATATATCTATATATATATATATATATATAATATATATATATATATATATATATATATATATATATATATATAGAATGGAAAGAAGTGTATACCTAAGGGCTCGTTTTTCCGTGTTTTGACACAATATTAATGAGATCTAACAGACAGTAATGCCAAGAAATGTACAGGGGAAGTTATATATATATATATATATATATATATATATAATATATATATATATATATATATATATATAGAGAGAGAGAGAGAGAGAGAGAGAGAGAGAAAGAGAGAGAGAGAGAGAGAGAAAGAGATCACTTCACCTAACATTTCTTCTTCCTCACGGTGCATTCGTTGCAGAAGACAACAAGGTCGCTAAAGATTACGCAATTACATAATCGCTTCAGTGAAAGTCAGAATCGCACCTTCCTTCCTCTCCGGAATTCCAGGATAAAGCAGTAGTGCCCTCGGGGTAAAAAAAAAGACATAAGAAAATAACGCGGGTGGGTGGGGTTTATTCTTAGAAGTTTCTCCTGATTTATGGGCGGTTAAATGCGGTCACTCGATTCTGGCTCGCCTTTCCGCGACGAAAATGAGGATAATGACGCTGCCTGGAGCAACCGAGGCAAGCTCGCATGACACTCCGGAACGAGGAAGAAAAGGGGGTCGATGTATCACGAACACTTACACGATGCATAGTTGCCGACGGTGGAAGATTGAAGTGTCAAATTGCCAATCAGGGGGGGGGGGGGGGGGGGTGTCAGAGAAGCACCTCTTTCCCCCATCTGCAGCTTTTGGAGAGGAGGGGGGGGGGGGGGTTGAAAGGCATCGCAAAATTATCGCCGCATCAAACCGCCCGCCTACCGGGGCGAATCCCGCGGGTTTCCCTCCGGCGCGCGACAACGCGGAGCGCAACTCCCGCGTCGCACGCCCACCCCACGGCTGCATGCATGCCCGTATCGCGGTAAAATTGGAATGAAGAGCGGGTGAGGGCGGTCAGTGAACAGCCGAAACTGCGACCTCCTTTTCTCCGCCAGAGCGACCGTCGGCGAGCGGGGGTCATTAGCAGCGGCGGCGGCCGAAGCCGTGGGCGAAGCGTGAGCGACCCCGCCCAGAAAGCGCTCCCGCATATCAGTGCACGCGCCGCGGACGAGGCGCGCTAGTTGCGTGCAGCACGCGCGGACGAAAAGCGTCGTCCTTCTGTCGTGTATGCTTTTGTCGACATGAGTCTTGTGTCACACGACACCGGATGAGCGGCGACTGGCGACTTAAAAAGAAAACAAAAACGTGGCTCGTACAACTACCAGCAGCTAAGCTAAATGTGAACGCGAGGTGATTGCACGTAAAAATCTGATTCAGGGTGATGGATCTAGACAAAGTCACCCACCCTTACTTCAAGGAGTTCCACTGAGAGCCCTATTTATCAAACTTTTCTCAAAATAACACTTAAACGCAAGCCCCATTTCCCCAATAAAGGCACCATTGAAACTAATGGAGGCAATCTAGTATACGGATAATCAGCTTCGGCATGTCATAGGCTAAATATTCGATTATGATTTTTGAAAAAAACAAATGTCTATTGATATCAGTAATAAGATAAACGTGGAAAATTATGACACACTGCCTTCATAGCCGTACAGAGCAGAAAGAAAAGGAACAAAGTAAAAACTTGTAGGTGAAGGAAAACAAGTGAGAAATTTCGAATTAGGTACTCAGCGCATTGCGTGTGCCTCAAACAAAAGCCCTTCAGTTACACGCGACTTCTTTCTTTTGCATTCGTAAATTAGCGCGGATAATTAAGAGACATATTCCTGGCAAGCACCTCTAAACGTCTATAATAACTTGGCAATCGAGTCAAAGCCCCCGCCTTTTTTTTTTTTGAGCTTGCAGTTTATGATGATACAGGTACAAATAATCAAGCCAAAACGTTGCTAGGATGCAGCAATAGCTCATCTGTTACGCTTTTGCAATTTTATGTGATTATCTCTTAACACGTGCGGTGGGCCATTCGGCCGCGTTCAGATGTCGAACAGCATCATGTCTCTCAGATGCACACACACGCACGCATGTATACGCGCTCGCGATGCGTACAGGTCTATTTTTAAAACGTTCGTTCCAGCTGTCTCCTGAGCGTCATAAGAACACGACCAAAGTCGGGCACAACTGCTCCGCTCCGCGCCTGAGGTAACAGCTCACGAAGATTTTTATCGGCCCTGTACAAACGCACAGGCCCGCTCCATTAACTCGTTCTATATTGTACACATCACAAGCAGCAAGGCAACAACGGCGTACGTAAGTGCGTCACGCGATACCTGCAAACACAAACAAGCACAAAGAAGAGAGAGAGGCTCCTTCCCCCTAAATACACGCATGTTTGAAAAAGAACAAGAAGGTGCCCTACATGGCAGACATTTCAAACGTCCATCAAAGTACGCCGTAAAGAAACTGCGCAATATACACAGGCCCTCGAACGCAGCACTTCATATCCGTATTCTGAACAAAACAACGACGAAGAAATCCAACACCAAAGCACACGAAAGGGGCGTGAACGCAAGGACAAGAGCACGCGCTGACATGTGATGCAGTCACAATACGACACACTTGCGACGAGCGTCTGTGTTCACCGCAAGGTCACGAAACTGCTACGCTTTCATTTTTAGACGCGCCGAATAAAACAAGAATGCCACCGCGGACACAAAACACCGCCGGGTTGGGCCGAGCGACAAAGAACATGCATCATTACAGCAGTCTTCTTTAGAAGCGCGAATAAACGGGCTACAGCTGGTTGCCTTCCAAGTTAAAACGACAAGAGCATCGGAGCAATGGTCTCACGACTGAGATACACGACAAACACGGGTTAAATTAGGCCGCCACAAGGGCATGCATCGTCACCACGTAAATAAAGCACATGAGGCCCAGCAGCAGCAGCGGCAACGCTGCACCTAACTACTGCCCTTTGGGCCTCTATCGAAAGAGGATGCCTCTATAGGACTCCCTCCGCGTGCTATGTATCTATATTGTCGACACTCCGGAAGGGGGCTTCGGAGTGTAATGCGCGCGGCCGGCTGATAAGCAACCATACTTTGTGCAGATAGATACAGCACCTCAAAACGAGCGCGAGGTCGAGTCATAGGCGAGCCAACACGAAGAGAAGGAAGGAAGGAAGGAAGGTGCGAAGTGCGGTGATACTACGCTTCTTATCGGCCGCAACAAAATAAGCGACATTTTTATAGCGCTAGATAGGGATCGCCTTTTACAGGCCTGCCATTTTCCCGCTTTAAACGGGTTTACTATGCATATTCAGAGAAACACGATACATACGCACGTGCCAGTCTTGCAACAACACTGCATTTAAAGTGGATCGGCGTTACGAATTAAGCGCGCATAATAGCGCGACCGTTCAAGCGGACGGTACACACGTGCTGCTGAAACTAACAGAGGGCCTTATGCGGTCCGGCGTATACTCAGGCCCCAGAAGGGAGCAATCATGTCGGCGAATGTTTACGCATTAACTGCCTTTTAATTCTCGACAACTATACAGTGCTAGAGAATGAGAAATAAGCGCTGCTTAGAAACGAACAGCGACCTTCAGCAGTGTTCCTTTACTGATAGCGCTAATGTATTCCAGCTGAGTATTCTAGCACAATGAACCATTTAAGCCCTCGATACATTTCACGTAGTCTAAGTTATAGACCTGTTTACCGGTTTTAGAAAGTCCCCACGGAGCATCTGTTTACACAAGCGAAGATGATTTTTTTCTTAGTGTGCTCGAACGCAAAGAAGAAAAAAAAAAGCTCATCAAACATCATCGCCATCGCCACGACCTCCCCTTAAAGCTGTCACGCGAGCTGGCAACGTGATATTATATCAGATAGAAGCATGATAAATATCGTGTTGTGTAACGTCGCCAGTACACATTGAGCGCTAATGAAGACCGATTATACCGGACAGAAGGGAAATCTTACGAAAACCCGATGCATTTGTAATGATGCGACCCACGTGAGTGATCCGCACGATCGAGCGCGAAATGCTGGAAGATCTATATATAAAAGTACGTAGCACAAAACTGGCAGTGACGGAGAGAACTTAGAAGCCGGTATTGCAATAAAAAACACAAAGAAAAAAAAGGGGGAAGGGGAGTAGCCACCATCCAGAAAGCCCCTCTATCGCTGATTTCCTCGCTAGTAGAGGATATCATTGCTAGGTTAATCACACAAATAAAGAAAGAAATATGCGCTTTTAACATTATTTTGCCTTTCAGAAAAGCTTGTGTGGGAGCTAGATGGGACGTACTGTAGGTAAAGGCTGCGTTCCAAAGTTAACTTTGCAGCGAAGTTAACTTGGCAAATACCTAGAGTATTTTGACCTTCCCTGCTCAATAACATCTATGGTGATGGTGAAGAGATACCAGAAAAGGATTCGACGGTGCGTCTTGAATGTTCAAGCGATATATGATTTTCACTCTTTCTTTAACAGCAAGCGATAAGAGTACAAGTGGGCCCAGGGACTACGTTCTACCTTCGAAAAGTATACGCAACAGCGTAGAAACTGTCGAACCCGATAACAAAACACTTGGAAGCAGTCTCACCGTGGACATGATATATGCAAGTATGTGCACATGTTCTTTGCTCTCCGTCTGCATGTGCTGCAAAATTATTCAAAATGACAAACTTACAGATAGTTTTAGGGATGCTTCCATACAGCCTTCTAAATAAAAAGATGTTCATTTCATGTGAATTGAACAATATTGATGCGACGGATCACAGGCATGTGCTGCCGTGAGAACGGCCAAAGAGGTAGCGAGCCACGAGTAGGAGACCCCCACGCAGCCAAGAAGAGGGTAAAGAGAGGAAGGGGGGGGGGGGGTTCTCCCTAAATTGCTGGGGCCCAGCTTCGGAGGAGACCAAAGAAAACGAGCGGCGGCGGCGACGGGGGTGCGTGAAAAGGGGCGCGCATTCGAGCGGCGCCTACAAAGGGGGCCCTTTCTCGGGTGCCGCGTCGGAGCACCGGGGCCACCGTAGCGGAGCTATAGTACGCTGTCACACCTGTCCCGTTTATTAGGGAGGCGATCGCCGGGCTAATTCCAAGAGCCGAAGTATCGGCCCCCCGAACCGCACCACGAAAGCGTGGACAATTTAGAAGTGGTCCTTATTGGTGCGCCAGCGGACGCCGGCTGTGGTCCAAAGAACAAGACAGAGCCGAGAGATGATAAACAAACAAAATTATATTCTCATTAACGGCAGATCAAAAACAATACACACGTATGCACACTCCACAATAGTTACATACAATACGTCACCGAACAGACAATGTACTACACAGTACAATCAACCACACTTGAAACAACGGACACAGACAACAATACGCACTACGATGCAGTCACATGCATTGAACAACCAAGTCACTTAAGGACTAAAGAGATAGAAAATCTATTCAGTCCAAAGTCCTTGGAACAAAAGTCTGAATGATACTCTTCCGTGAATCACTCACTCAAAGTCCAGCGTTGTTGTCGTTCCGCAGCTCTCTGGAGTTTCTCTTCCAGGAAACCTCCCGTCTTCAATTGGCCACTCTTCAAACTTCAACTTCTTCGCCGGAACCCGTCGGCTTCACACACGCAGCTGTTGCCCGCGTCTTCGCTCGATAGCGGTAAACCCACGCTCTTGCCTGTAGCTCGAGCCGTCCCTACGGACCACAAACTTCGCCGACTACACGGCGGACTCTCTACGCACTCTGGCGCTCACTCTCCGTCTTCTCCTTCTCTGTCACTACGGGCAGAACCTTCGCCGACTCCACGGCGGAATTCCTACGCGCTCCGGCGTTAACTTCCGTCACCACCTGATTTCTCGTCTCGGCTGCTCGGTTAAATACCTTGCGCGCGACTTTCCAGAAATTTCTGGTCATTTCGCCGGCGCGATACGCGGCGAAAGCTGGGAAGAGGGCGAGACAGTTGGAATGCCCTCTCCTGCCGGTGAGTCAACTCGGTATGGCCCCGCCCACTTCTTTCTGGAAAAATCGCGGGCTTGCTGGGCCGCCGATGTGGGGTAAGGAGGTTCGTCTGCGAAGCCGTGCTTCTGCGGGGAGAGCGCGCGCCCGGGAGCCCTCGATGTTTGCTTTCTTTTTTTTTCTCTTTTTACCTCGCGGCGTTTCTGCCGCCCGTTGTCGCAAGGATTTGGCGGCGCGCTCTTTTTTAGCGCTCGTTCTGTGACATACGCACACACACAGCGGCCCGACGAGCATCGACCGATTCGCGGTCCGGTCAAGCATCCGCTCGCAAACCTTGCACCGGAAACAGAGGCGGCGTCATTTCGCCAGCTCCAGATGGGCAGCGGTACAGATCCACAGAAACGAGCAGCTGACAGTACAGTGCAACGTATTCTTGCACAAGGATAGAGTGAATTACGTTTTCGCACGTTTGGAGAAAAGCTGATAAAAGACCCCCCCCCCCCCCCCCAAAAAAAAAAGAAAAGAACAAGGGGGATACTATATTTTTATTGCGTCATTTCCGTATAATATACGGCACAGTAAAGAGCAAATGAAATGTTTCCGAACGTTTCTCGCGGACAGATAAGCAAAACGCAAACGGGCATCGCTTTCAGCAGTGAGTGTTGCGGCCCGTGATGGCTAGTTTAGAAGACGAAGCTGGCGCCCGCAAACCTAGGTCTGCTAAAAACGACAGTGTTTCAATGCATATTACGATAAAGGGCCAACGAGACGATTCCTATAGCTCAAGAACAACGGGGGGCTTTATCTATCTGGTTCACAGGGCGCTCAAAACGAAACAAGGTTTGGCCCCTTTTAACCAGTTTTTTTTTTTTCAAAACTGAACTCTTTATAAAAAAAAACACCCATCAAAATATATTTCTTTCTATACCGATTGCTGGGAAGGCTCTTCACGTGAAACGTTCAATCTAGAACGCGTTGACAAATCACGATGCATTGTAATGCAGTCGCTTGAACAGTTTGGATTGATTGATTGATTGTGCTTAATTAACGTGCCGTTGCACATGAACATCACATGTGTTCATATAACTCAACTTGAACCACAACCATGACATTTAAACCGATTTTATCTTTAAAAAACATTTCCTAACTATTAGGAAACAGAGAAGTAGACACTCGACCGGAAGTGCTTGGAAAAGAAGAGTGCCCTACCCTGAATCGTGCCATAAAAATTAATACAAGCAAAAAACTACTTACACTTAGCACTGCGTGCGTCTGTTCGACGAAGCTTTTATCGCATTTATATGAATAGTGCAGAAACAAAACGAAGAAAAAAAAAAGAAACCCACAAAAACGAGTCCCGTTGCCTGCAGTGGAACTGTTGTTATCAACGCACGCTATAACTAGCCCGTACATCAGCGGACACCAGACAACTCACATCACCTTCATCAGATCACATTTATACCCCATCCGACCTGACAATTCGATATTACGCCCACGACGATGGATTTGGCTGTCTCTTCTGTTTCGTGTGCTTGTTTTTTCGCCGAGAAGATCAATAACGTTCCCGTGGGAACGACGGCCATCATAGGTGCGCGCTGATTCGCATGCATAAAAGATACACGAGTCGCGGGGCGCCGACAAATAAACAGTGTAGGAAACTAATGCGCTACATTCTGAACACAAGCTCTACGTTTGCGCTATGCGCACAAAGCGTAACCGCCTTTCTGCTAGCGCAAACACACTTTTTCGCCTATCTTCTTTTTTTAAAGAATCCACAGACACGCACCGCTCTCGACGCTCGACAAGCAATGGCGCAGCGTAGAGTAAAAGAGATAGAGAGAGAGTAGATGGCAAGAAAGCATCGCCATTGTTTTTCGTTCGTCTCCCCCTCCTCTTCTTTCGTGTCTCAACACGGAAGGGGAGGAGCGTACGATGTTTAGCGTAGCGTGACCGCTCCAAAGAACGCGCCCTTTCATCCGTTCACGAAAAGCTGAAGAAACAAAAGGAAATACCCGCACACCGTGTCGTGAATGCGCCCATCCTTCGGAACTCTCGCTTCCGAAACCATCGTCCAATTTTTACTGTGCTTTCCCTGTGGCTTAACAATACTAACCTATGAGACTTTACGTGCCAAACAAATAAATGGTGACGCATACATTCCGTACAGTGTAACGCACCTGAAATTTCTATCTTGTGACGTTCTTAAACATGCATGCACTGATCTTCCACAATATACGGCACTCCGGTGAAGGATAAATGCGGCTGCGGCAGCCGGATTCAAACCCATGACTTTAGGGTCAGCCATAAGCACTGTTCCACTGAGGCGGAAGCGTAAAGAGCATGATTAGTGAGAGAGAGAGTCGGCGGCCGAAGCTAAAAACCGCTCATTCGGGGCCGCTACGAGGCTTTGCCTTCGACGAATCGACCAAGGCAGTGCAGTATATCGTATACGTCACGCGAACCTGACAGGCAAGCAAGCAAGCCAGCGCGCCAGTGAATGTACGTGCAAAGCCTAAGCGAGAGGGCGCGAAATATAGGTTGGCCGACGGGAGAGGCCACTGAAGTGCGTCGCGACGACTGTTTATAGCAGTGTGTCGCAAGGCCGATCGAAATGGGCACCCCGAGATAGCGTCGTACTACAACGGCAAGTGAAGAGTTGTACGGCGGACGCGACGCGGATGTTATGCAGAGCGGCGCAGTACATTCTCCATACGACCGTCACGCCGCGGCGAACGATAAAAAGACGCCCATAATCGATCGCTTCGGCGGGGAAGGGGAAAAATGTTTGCAGAACTCTATACCTCCACAGTTTTTGCGGCATCAAAAGGGGCTCACGGGACTGAGAACCGAACACTAGAAAGAGATGTTCCGTTTATAAGTTGTCGCGTGATTGCAACACGTCACAAAAGCAAGTGCCGTAACGCTGTTGCGCAAAGCAAGTTTCTAGCGATCAGCCAGGGTTACTGATCTTTTACGTGCTTGCGCACAGTGCAACGTGTCAGGGCTCACCAGTTGCAGCAGGAAGTCGGCCACGATATGTCACAAATAACATTAATTTACTGGTGAACGTTAATGAAAATTGAATTTCCTCGGTTTCTAAAGAAAACGCTGCCTCCGCCGTTCCTTTTGTTGTTCTCATAGTTCTACGCACTTTCTTTCGGAAATATGAGCTCACAACTAAATACTTTGAGAATGACTAAGTCCTTTGAAACTAGTTACAGGAGCCAAAGTCGATGTGCCCCCGACCATTTGCTCTGGGGCCAACGTTTTTCCTTGTTCTGAAGTACCAAAGCATAGGACACGCACTCGTCGTGAGTATAGGCTGCTTAAGAAAAAAGGACGTAGTGCGAACAATACGGCAGGCTGGTCTACTAGCACAGTCGCACAGTAAACACTCAATTACTTCATAAATTACCTAGTACTCCCAGCTTATTCACTCACGTCCTATTGATATTTCAACAGTGTTAACTTATCGACTAAATTTTAATCTACGAATTCTCGGGAGATCCCCAAGAGTGGGCATGTGCCATATTGTTGTAAAACATAGAAACTACAACTCTAATCGATACCTCCCTCACGGCGTGCATGCACGCACTCTTCGATTATGCAAGGTGCGATTTACGGTTAGCGAAACACGTATAGATGACACCGAACAAGTAAGGGCCTAGCAGAATGCCCTGTAGAGCATTTTATCGACACGACTTGGCGTACGCACACCAGCGCGATTTCTAAATGCATTTTTTTAATCCACAGGGATCCAAAATCTGGCGCCACTAACGTTATACGTATACATAATACGGTTACCCTGCAGGTCCACGGGAGGTCCCGCAGCAGGCGTGTCGCTCTCATGCGTTCAATTCCACCCCCACCCCACCCCCTCGCCCGTGTTACCCCGGCCGCGTATACATTTGCCTAAACGCGTGGGCCAACATTCACACGTTCCCCTTTTATAGCTTCGCGCAGCGGTATATATAAGCGAGCGATGGAAGAACGAAGCAAAAAATATTTATACATAATCCGAGATCCGTGTCCGTGCGCGCGGATAGAGCGCTAGATTTTTCATGGTTAGTCTTATGTTGCCGCGGTGCATAAGGAAAGCGCCGACCCGGCTCGTAAATCAAGCGTTGCCATGTTACTCTTCTTCCTTTCTTTTTTCTTTTCTTTCTTTCTTTATTCTTTCGGCCCTTCGTCACAAGCACAACACGGTTATACTGCATGCACCCCCCACAGTAGACGGAAATAGCATGCGACCCCGTTCAGACCGCCCTGGGGGCATCAATGCGGCTGGCATTTCAAAGAGAAGGATGGGGGGGGGGGGGGGGGGTCCAAGCGATAATAAAAATGGCGAGGAGTTAATAATAAAACATAATATCAGGTAAATAAAGGGGTGCTGGCAAGGAGAGCAGCTGAAATGCGACAGTGGTGCTAAAGACACGCGAAAAGAAAAAAAAGAGAAAAAAAGGAAAAAGTAAGAACGGTGGCGCAACAACCGAGTTGGCGACAGTGACACAAGTGACACGGCGAGCCGACTGTGCCTTAAGCACGGTGGCCTTGAATAACCTGGAGCGCATCGAAAGGGTGTGAACAGTTGGCAGCGGCGCGTTGCGAAGGGTGTGCCAGCGACAGATGCGCCAAATCATTGAACTGATCGACGGGATGGGTTGGCAGCCTCAGAGCTATACAAGAGGGCCGCGAGAAGTTGCCCCATAATGGAGACCTTTAAGAACCATTTCGCTTACGTAATAGTGTTTTTGATAAGCCGAACGCGCTACAGTTTAACGTCGACTACGCGGCGTAATCCGGCCCGCCGCTACGGAGGAACGAGCGCAATACAGCGCAAGGTCACAGTCACCCTGTGACGCTGATCCATCACGGCGAGCGAGCGGCAGCTTGCGTGAATAGGATGAAACGTACAATGTTTTGAAGAGTAGCCATTTCGAAACCATTATCGCGCTCGTTTGCTTTATAAACACTTCGTATGACGAAGAAAGTAGAAATGTCCCAATCACAGTTGCCTTTAGAAGGGATGTCGCGAAAAAATGAGACCCAATCAGCTGCGTTCGGAAGAAAACGTCCCTTTCGTAGCTAGTCGGCGGCTACGCCCGAAACCAGCATATACGCGCGAATCGCCAGGCTTCCGTAAGAACCCGAAAAAGGAAGCTTTCAAAAAATAAATAAATAAATAGTAAATAAATTAATAACTCACAAACCGCTTAAATTGCAGTCATGGTTTCTGCATATACGTAACACCACTCGAGATACATACACCCACTATTTCAGAAACTCGCTCAAACTTGTATCCGCACTTTATCCAACACACAACTACAGAACGCCTCGCAGCACGGCATCGACATAAAGCCTCCGGGACAAGCATGGAAAAAACGTAGTTTTACTAAATTACGCCAAAAACATTTATACAAAATAATTGTGAAACAAGGAAAGAATATCAATCTAATCGACCGGCGAACTCATTGCTGAAACCGCGAAGGCACTCCGAATACGTGAAATGAATTAAGGATCAACCTATACAACGCAAGCCTATATACGCGCACGGCTTGCACGCGCCCGCGGCGGGCCTGCGCTCAAATTACAAAACGAAACTCGATCAGACCTATCGGTATCTCCGCGAAAGACACACGACGTACGCGCTTATCTGTATACCGCATTCGGTCGAACGAACCTGCCGGGAGATTCACGATTCCCGCGAAACGGAGAAGGGCCTCGCTTTTGGCTATTGAGTAATTTGGCGATACAAGCGCGCTAAGTTCACTCTCGATCTCGCAAGAATGAAAGAGGGGAGCGAGAGTACATGGCAAACAAACGAAGAAAAGGAAACGCTGGCGTAGAGAGAGAAAGAGAAAGCGTAACAGAGTGAGTGAGGAAGAGTGACGGAGTGAGGAAAGTGACGGAGTGTATATACCAGAAAGAGTGAATGAGAGATAACAAAATGAATGAATCGGGCAATGAGCTGTATCGGACATTTACATTCCATCCACAGCCGAGCGGTTTCACGGCGTTCGTTCTCTTCGGCGACCATTGGTTGTTACACGATTCCGTGCTGGGTGGCCCATGGGATATTGCAGAGAAAGGGGATAAAGCAGAAACAAAACGCGAGCAAGGCGAATGCGTTGCTTTCATACAGACAGCATTTTATTCATTTTTTTTCTTTTCCTCCTTCACAACCAAGGAAACAAAAAAAACCGACTCCGATTTTCATCAACATTGAGCCCTAGCCCCCCACCACCTCTGCGCCTTCGACATGGTCATTACTCTCTAAAGAAAAGAGATCAAAAACGAGAACAAGAAAACGATGCTTGCTTGAAGATTACCGTCGGTCTAGTGCAGACTGCTCCTTCGCGCTGAAGCAGGCGCACAAGTGCCGTCGCTGCTTTCTCAGAACCTGCCTGTTGCCCTTGGCTCGAGGCCACCGCTCGTGCATACAAAACCGCCGCCGCGAATTCTCTGGCAAACCGCTCCGTTTTCGCGCCCTGACGAAGGCAGGCGCTGTGTCCTGGCGAATATCACACTTTCGCGAGGGGGTGCAGAGGGATTTAAAACAGAGGCGAGTCAACGCGAGGGCGTTAGAAAAAACTCTGTTAGAAAAACTCTGTTTGTGCGTGTGTGTGAGTGAGAGAGAAAGAGAGCTCAAAGTGAAAACATTTCTTCCGACGTATCGACCAGGTATGGGCCTTTATTACAACGTAACAGCCGATGTCCGGTCGAACCGTCATAATTATTACTAATGATTTGTTTTTCACTGTCACTTTTTATTCATATTTTCAACCGGGTAGCGAATGTGTGTGTGTGTGTGTGTGTGTGTGTGTGTGTGTGTGTGTGTGTGTGTGGTGTGTGTGTGTGTGTGTGTGTGTGTGTGTGTGCGTTGTTGTTGTTGTTGTTGTTGTTGTTGTTGTTGGCTGCTACACCGCATCATTGAGATGCACTCCACGTTTTCAGCGGCTGCTGCGCCAGCGCTGACGTGCACGTGCGTTGCTGGGCAAAGAGCCAACTTGCTTGACGTGCAGACGGGGGTGAATAGCACCGCAACCGCACCGTTATTTTCGCTGCAGCTAATATTTGGCGGCGGAGCTGGCCCGCTTGCCATGCCTACTTACTTGGCTCGCTTGCTTGCCGGCGTCCGAAGTAACGGGGCTACTAGAACCAACTTTCGCCGACGCGCGGTTTAACAAACGCTGTCGTTCGTGTAGAGACAAACTACTACCGGGCGGAAAAACATCGATCTTTCGCGGGATAGCTTAAGTGCGGAATAATTAAAAAATAATACTCGATGATATGAGTCTCAGAAACGAATGATGAGGAAGGAGAATAAGGCCGACGGGTTCTCATAACAGTACACACGAGTGCTTTATAAACTTACTACTCCACAGACCGAGGAACGACGGTGAAGAAACGAAGCGTGAAGCGTGTAAACTTGGGCTTGTTGGTAAACAGTCGCATAGTAGTAAACAGCGCGGAAACAACGAGGACGAGACAGATGAAAAGAGGACTAGCTCTATAGCTACCGACGAAATGCGTTTATTTTTGAAGTGCCAACATGTACGCTTCTGAATTGGAAAAACAAAAAAAAAAACTTTTTTCCCCACTATGACAAAACCCAGAGATGATGAAGAGAAGAATGCGTGTGCATACATCGCATTGCGAAGCACTCTTAGTCATTTATTCCTGATGTAATCGGGTTCGCCCCACAAAAAATTGTTGCCACTGCTCGTTGCAGGCACCGCAATGTATTGAAACTTCGCGATTGTTTCGTTATGTTCTGCGAAGACTACGCGGATGACACGAGTAACGAAGCTTCGTCTCTAATAAAGAATTTCGTCTTTACCATTCCGACTGACACCTGCTTCGCCGGCACGACCGACGTGCTAGCGAGACAGCTACTCCATAGAGCTCAGTGCATGGCACCGAGGTTGCCCCCGCGCCACCTGGATACCCCCACGCGGGGACCGACAGGTCTATAGCCTAAGGGCCCCAGCGTGGGCGCATTGGGCGGCAAGGATTTCAGCTTGTTGCGCTTATCCATTCGGGTGACGCGACAATACATACTTGTACATTCTATTGATGCGCTGCGTTACTCTTATCACTAGCGCTAACTGTAGTAATACTCAAAGGCAGCTATGTCTCACAAAAATAAAAAAAAAATGTCGTAAAATTCCTCATTTCACTCTTGGGGCGTTCACTTCAAGGAAAAAAATGAGCGATATTATATATGGGGCGTGCCTTAACAAGGTTTATTTAAAATAATTAGTTACCTTGGAAAACATGTATAGCATCAGTGAAACGTCAATATAAAATGATAAAGATGTAATAACTGCGTTGCCAAGAATGTTTGAGAACTTTTTTTTTTTTGAGGCGCCATAACCAATTCATAAAATATCACACTGTGGAGATTACAGGGTTCTCTGGAATGCCCAACAGTGGTGAAGATCACGCACGCACAAGCAATGATTGTTAATATGCCTCCTAACGTTATATATATATTTTTTTCACTGAAGCATTACACAAAAGAACCACTACTTGCCGAATGGGCAAGTGGCTTCTTCTCAAAATAATTCATCCGCAAAACGAGGTTCATTGACTTTACAGATATGCCTAAAAATAAGGTATTCAAAAGACCACACGCGTGAGGCGGGGTTTTCGAGCTCGGAGATGCGAAATTACATAACGTGACAGAAATAAACTCCACGGCTCACACAAAAAGGGGCGAAAATATCACGCAGCAGACAATAATGAACTAATCATTGGGTAACCGCATGACGACGCTCTCCAATGAAATAAACTTCAGTCATATCCACCCAAGAGATTTTAATCGATCAATAAGGCGACCCGCGAAAGCAGCCGCAAACCGGAACGGGCGAGAGGAGCAAGGGAACGAGCAAACAAGAACGAACATCGGAGCGACAAAATTAAAGGGCGCCCCACCGCGAAGCCGGACAGTCGAGGCGGGCAATTATGAAATCAATAACATTTTGCCACTTTCACAGGGATTCCCTCTCTCTCTCTCTTTCGCTTCGAGTACACGGAACGAGCACGCCGTAATTTCTCGCGCTCTTTTTGTCCTCTCCCATTGGGAGAAGGTGAAAGAAGCAGAATCGGGAAATGGGAGTGCTTGATGGTGAGAGAACGTAATGAATTAGGCCCATGACAAATGCGACCGCGCCGCCGATGAATACGAGCAGCAAAGCAGCGGGACTAATCGGTCGCGCATTTATTGCGCCGCTCGTTCCAAGCGTGCGCAGATGCCGCAGCAGACTGCTGGGCTGGAGAGAAAGCGAGCAAGCGCGGTGGAGAAAGAGGAACAAGAGGCGAGAGAGAACCGCCGCCCGTTAATTAGACCGCGCGGCGGAGGGTACACAGCGAGCGCTTCGTGCTTTCTGAGCACGACGCTCGCGCCACATCGCGGTGAAATGTGGCGGCTTTTCTTTTGTACAGAATAAAGGGTGAGTGGGGGTTCATAAGTTTTTTTTCCAAACTTGGGCCTCCTCGAATCTCCCAGCGGTCGTTAATCTTCTTCCACTTCCATTTCGTCCCTTGATTCGCAACCCGTGACTGCTAAAATAGCAGAGGGCAAGTGGCTGGCTCTGAATACAAACCGGTTTCTTTTGAAACATCGCATTCTGAAATAACCATCTGTAACTATAGTAGATATCAGTTGAATCGCAAATGTTAAATTTCTTACATGCATTCATGCACGGAAGAGCACACGTATGCATAAGAGCTCGTTTTTCCGTGTTTTGACAGAATATTAATGAGATCTAACAGACAATCATGCCAAGGAATGTATAGGGGAAGTAATTACAACCAATGTATAGTAAATAAGAAGAAATAAAAGTGGGTGAAAAAATAACTTGCCGTCAGCAGGAATCGAACCTACAACTTTCGAATAACGCGTTGGATGCTCTATCCCTTAGCTATCACGGCGGCCATCCACACAGCCACTACATTGGGTTTATATGTGAATATAAACGTGCGAGTGTCAGTCAGCGCCATCTGTAGCCATGGCGGCGAGTGTGGAACACCCTTTTATGAGCCTGTGTGGCGTCAAGTAGCAGGTGAACTAACTTTATATATATATATATATATATATATATATATATATATATATATATATATATATATATATATATATATATATATATATATATATATATATATATATATCATAACGTATCGTCATCTTTTGCATGTCCTCTTATAATCACTGAAGGGATTGACACTACCTATAAACTAACTAGTTAAATTATTAACATAGCATGCGAGATCGCGAATCAAAGCGACTTCGAACATCAATTGGTGTAAGCCTGTGCTGTGAGACACCACGTCCCATTGGCCAATTGTGAGGAACGGAAGAGAATGTTCTGCAAGTTTACTCGGCGTGAAATAAGAACGACTCCATTATATATCGATACGTGGAGAAAATAAAAGTAAATATGACAAGTCCATGCAGACGCCTATACGTTACAATCGCAATGACATTCGCCAGAGGTTGGTCGTCGAGTGCGTCAAGTTCATCTGATGAATCGTTCAGCAGTTTCGCTCAGCACTTCGCATTGTCATATACGTTTTCTCGACGATTTTCACGTCACACGTGACATTTTTTTTTGCGTATTGATTGTTTCTGCGAACCATAGAAGAACACGATGCGTTTTCACCTGACGCTGTCAGTATTGAATTAAATTTATATTAGTCACAGTGTTACATTAAATTATATTATTGTTAGTATTATATTACAAGCGAAATAACGCGTTTCACCTGCGCCTCATGCGCATGAACACTTTTCACTTCCTCCGTAATGTTCCTCCTCACTGCTGCAATGTCCGCGTGCGACGTACGATGAATGAAATTAAAAAGTAAACAAATTTAATAGACACAAACATGCGCAGGCACATACATATACCCTAAAGCGTACAACTTATTTCGCTAACTTTACGGGGATCTGCTGTGATACGTTCTTTCGAGCCGACATGGTCTCCTCCAGTAAGTGACAGAAAGAACAACCGGTAAACGCTCAAAGACAAACTACACAAACGACGAAGGACTATACCCTTAGAAGTAAACACAGCTGGCGCAAACGTAAACACGCGAAAATCGATTTCCGACGCATCGAGACTTCAACGAATAAACTTCGCGACCATTATAACCGAAAAGAAATAAATAACCGAACGCTGATGTCAAGACAACAATCGCGCGTACGGCAGCCAAAACAGAACATGAAGTTAACAAAAAAAAAAAAGAAACGGTACCTGCGGAGAGAATATTACAAAGAGCTTTCGAACAAAAGGCGACGACGAAAAGAAACGAAACGACAAACGCTCTCCGAATAGCCCGCACTACCCTCATTTATTTTTCCGGCTTTTTTTTTTTTTTCACTGTCAGTTCTTTCTCCCTCTGTCTCTCTCTGTTCCTGGCTTCGTCTTATCGCAATTTTCCCCATCATTTCCCGACACGAGGCGAGCAGCCACCTTCTCTTTCTAGAGATATGCTAAACCTACATTACGCAATTCAAAAAAAAAAAAGAAAGAAACGCTGGCACTGCCGAGAGGAAGGTGTAACGAGGTCGGGGCGCGCGATGAAAAAAAAAATAAAACAAAAAAAGAATGCAAATAAAACAAGCGAGCGCTATCGTGTTACGAAAGCGCAGAGCCTTTCCTTGTAAAGACAGACGAGGCGGAGGTGGAGTATGAGATGATGACGACACCCTTTACGAGCGATTTATCCGCCACCGCACCAGTCGGCGGCGGGACTGGGAGGTCGTTCACTCGGCCCGAACAGACGAGCTACGGAGAGAGGGAAAATAGTAAATGAGCGAAGTCGAGCGATTCAAAACTGATTCGCCATAAAAACGATAGTGTCCTCCGTTGGCTTAATGGGCACATTCGGGAAAAGAACTGCGCTGTTTTCGCGTTATAACAAGAAGCTCCACGGCGTGCACGAGTATAGAGGACGTCTTGGAGGAAAGAGCACACGCTGTTAAAGCGCCAAATCAGGCAAAGGTTTTTTGCCGTTCCACGCAAGGTCGTGGGCTCGATTGTTTGTCACGGAGCCTTTATACATGCGAACGAGTAATAAACGAAACCTGAGCTATCGGGACAATTCTAGGGCTATGCGGGTACTTGAAAAAATTTTCTGCAACACAAACAAAATAAATAAATAAATAAAGTGCCGTCGCTATTGTAGTAATGCAGGATTTTAAACGCACAACTTAAGAAATGCTCACTGCACTCCTACACCGTCCACGACCAGCATATACAATCCACAACAACTCGAGAAACCAATCATATCCTCTCACAATGCCCTGCCTCAAAAAAAAAAATAAAAAAAATAGGGGCAGCGAGAGAAACAAACGCGGCCGCCGAGACAATCCAGGCTGACAGAGCGACAACTGCAACAATTCATCGGAAACAAACGAGGTAACGGGAAGTGGGAGGAAAAGCAACGGGACCTATAACAACACGCGTGCACGCGTGGCCGAGCTCTCAGGCGTCGCATACTACACAAAAGCTGAACAGGTTTTTCTTTCTCGCTCTGCGAAGAGGCGACGCCTACAAAGTCAAGTGCAAAAACGCGCCTCCCGGACCAAGGGTCGTCATATACAAGCGACGATCGCGCCCTTCCCTGGAGAGAAAGAGAGAGAGAGAAGCGAGCGCTACGTAGTAGCAGCAGCAACAGTAGCGTGTGACCCAGTGAAGCAGAGGAAGAAGAGGGGGGGATCTCGTATAAATAGAGTCATCTCGGCGTGCAGCGAAAGATTTATATATACGCGTGGCACCAACAACAGCTGCTACGCGGCTACAGAGAAACCGTGAAAAGGGAGGGGAGGGGGGGAGGGGAGAATGCTGTGCCGCTGGCAGGGCGCATTTTAACGAGCCGGGATGAAGACGAAGGCGACAGCCCACAGCGCAGACCGCGGTTCCGGTGGGCCCGTGAAGGCTGAGAAGAAACAAGTCTCGCGAGAGGGGAAGAGAGGAATATTTCTGCGCGCAGGCGTGCCTGCGCGAGAACGCTGAGAGGTTAGCACGCAACACCGAAACGGAGATGCGGAATAAAGAGCAACGGGAGATAAAGGTCCTCCTGCACCACGTGGCCAACGAGGTCAAATGAAAACACCAGTGTCGCGTGTGAGCACGATGCGGAAAAGCGGACTTCGTAAGCTTTAAGCTCGGGTTTCCGCCTTGCTTTACCGCGTAATATAGCCGAAAATTTCGGTCTCCCACCAACATCCACCGCCATTCAATTGAAAGCTGAATGAAATAACATACAACCCGATACCTCGACAATCAATTCCTCGCAACAGTTTAGCGGATACCGAGCTTCTCTGACGAATGACGAAAACTAGCATAGCGAATGTGGTCTACTACCCTGAATTTTCTATTATTAATGCCGTAGTGGGCATCAAGCAAGTGTGCTTGCAACAGTCACCCAATGAGTGTTCTGAAAAGGCTCTGAAAGGCCGCTCTTCCAGGCCTGCGCCTTTCACGCAGGCCTGGCATTTCTTTTTTGTTTTGTTTTTCTCTTTCACTCGATCTATCGTTCCTGCGGGCCATCCTGCTAAAGATTTCTGGACTTAATGTGGTTTTTCATAGTGTGCGAAAATTGGGCACCTCGCTTAGGTTTTCCTAACCTCCATTATTAGCCAACCGTTGGCAAGACTACGATGCGATGTGGTGACGTCATTCTGTGAGATCATCCCATTAAAATGATTTCTTGCCCTCACTCCGCAGTGCCGACAACAATAAACAATCTGCGACACCATAAATAAACGACAACGACCACACAACTTCACTGTCGGCCAGTGGCCATTGACGAGCAAAATATAGCTCCGCAGGCGAATTTTCCGGGCATATTCATCTGAGTGCAGCGTCAATCCTCGAAGCAGTGGTCCTGCGCATGCGGCGCGATAACCACTGTATTTACAGCTGGGATAGTACGAGCCACAGCAATTCGTGGCTGCCCACGGCCGCACGAAACAGATGCAAGCCAGCCAACCTCACAAGGTTGCTGGCGTAGCTGACACGCAGTACGTGAAAACGGACGCTGAAGTGACATCAGCAGATCGGTTACTTCGTCGCGGCTTACGGAAAAATAAACGTATATAGACCAGTATCCATTTCATGTCATGATGGAGGTGAAACAGTGTATTTCCTGCTAAAAATTTGTGTTATCCCGGCAGTCTGTGTGTCTGCAATTTTCAGTTATAAAAAGCCAACCATCGGTTGCAAACTCCTTGTCGCAAACAGAACGCCCCCGCTCGAGCGATTCTTTCCTATAGCCCTCACTTTCGAAATACTCCTCCTGACGTGCTTGAACAACAGCTCAAGCAAAAAAATAAATAAAATGCAATAAAAATAAAAATGCTATCGGAGCGTTTTCCTATCTACACTACACTGCATTAACAGTACAATCAATTGGCGAGTTGTACATTAACCCAGAGCACCCGTTATTCTAGCGAACACAAATGACAAAACTGCGTGAAGATAGATAGATTTGTGGGGTTTAACGTCCCAAAACCACCATATGATTATGAGAGACGCCGTAGTGGAGGGCTCCAGAAATTTTGACCACCTGGGAATCTTTAACGTGCACCCAAATCTGAGCACACGGGCCTACAACATTTCCGCCTCCATCGGAAATGCACCCGCCGCAGCCGGGATTCGAACCTGCGACCTGCGGGTCAGCAGCGGAGTACCTTAGCCACTAGACCACCGCGGCGGGGCAAACTGCGTGAACGACCACGCGTAATTGTGTCGTGTGTATATTGAAACTGACCACTTCGAGCTTGTTACATCACTACAATGGAACAATGATGGCCTTCGTTATCCTTTTTTTTTCATTAACGCGTTAAAAACGCCCTTTCCCACTAAAAAGAACCATGTGGCGATACAAGTCAGCGCTGGTGTTCACTTGTGTTTCCATGTTTCTGTGCGTGTTTCATTTAGATGTGGAGTTGTGTATATGTTGTGCACCACTAATGTTAACTCCCCTTCTCATTTGTGTATTACCGTGTGTGTGCTGCAAAGTTAACATTCAGCGCTGCCAGGAGAGTGCAAAGCAGGGAGAGCGCGCAGCATTCCGCACACCTGGGAGGCGAAGAGATGAACGGGAGAGGAGGAGAAACGAAGCGAACGCGGCGCTCTGCCGCCTCCCCAAGTGAGCCCGAGGAGAGGGGGAACAGTTGGCGCATGCGCAGTGGGGGAGCGGGCGGTCGCCGAGGGACGGACAAAGCACCGAGCAAAAGCTGCATTCGTATCTAAATCATGTACCGGGAAAATAAGAATAAGAGTGACATTCCGACTGTTTAGTGTACATTTTAGTGTCGTATTACGATTTTTTTTTAAAGAACTAAACATAGGATTTGCGGCCGTACGCTGACCCACTACGTCGTGTATACTACACATTTACTTTAGAAAACGGGTGACAATGGAAAAAAAAAAGAAATGAATTCTTCTAGAGTGAATAATAACTATATTTTACCAACGACATCACGCAGCTCTTTAAGTATCATTAAAGGATATCATAGTTCAAATCAAGAAGAGGAAATGGACATGGGCCGGACATGCAGCGCGTAGACAGGATAACCACTGGTCATTAAGAGTAACTAACTGGATTTCCAGACAAGCGGGTTAAAGGGGGGGGGGGGGGCAGAAAATTAGGAGGTCAGATGAGATTAAGAAGTTTGCGGGTAGAAAATGGAAGCAGCAAACATAGGGCCGAGTTGACTAGCGGAACATGAGAGAGACCTTTGTCCTGCAGTGGACGTAGTCAGGCTGATGATGTATTAAAAAAAGCATTATTTCTAACAACAAGACAAACGACAAAATAATCAGTAAACGACAGTACTATTTTTTGGCGCGATAGCAGGCAGACGTTTCAGCTATGTAGCTTCCACAGACAAGAAAAGTCATGAGTATTGCTTGGAAAAATGTTAGTAGGGTGTCGTCCCAAGCATGGATCCTAATATCACCGAGGCAACCCACCACCCTTATTTGTTTTCGCTGACCTTATTCAGGCCTGGAAGGCAGCATTCTACGTAGTCGTAGCACGCCCTCTATCCTGATAGATGACAACAGGAATTCAAACTTGGTTTAATTTAGTAAAGAAGTTGCAATAATCGGATCAAAGTTTTCCTTGGGTTACATATTTTGGTTACATAGTTCGATTACATGGTCACAGCCAACCAGAAATCACGTGCGACCAACCGCTGCACTCAGCTTAGCTCAACTGGAGATGTTCTTGCCACACCTTGGTAACGTAGCTGCCCAGAGTTGCGAGACGATGATCAGTGTTGAGCCAGATGACGGCGAAAGGCACGGTTTCGTTTTTGGAACCCAGGGCAGCGCATGAGCAGCACAGTCCTGGAGCGATTGTAATTACGTCGTGTGCATTATGAGAACTGCGAAATCGGGTTGCGAAACTGTTTCTTTTTTCCATAGAATATGTGAATTCGCCCTACAAAACGACGACCTGAGAAGACTACACGCAAGGCTAGATTCCCCTGCTACCTAAAACATCCTAACCCTAATCCTCGGCTGACACGAAAAACTCGCAAAAAAAAGTGTGTTGCTGTTACGTGTAGTCAGATAGACAAACGAGCCTGTAATCTGTTGGTGAAGAAAAAAGAAAATGAAAAAGAAGCATAATTTAAACATAGGGGGCTGGCACCAGGCCCCTTCTGCCGTCGTGCCAGGTCACGCAAACCGGCTCTTAAAAGTGGTTGCGCCAACCTGTACGGGAGCTAACAGGCCGCCGGTTAGCCGCTATCGATCTATTCCCAGAACGAGGCAAACGCGCCTATAGTCTAGGAGGAGGGTCTCGCTCAACGTGCTTCGTTAGCACGCGGTCGCACGCACAAGCACGCGCGTATGTACGTACACGCGGCCATCCTTCACGCAGGACAACGTTGCGCACCTTCCTGCCATATATACGAGACACACGCGGTGAGATAAGGCCCGGAGCGCAGTACACTGCGACGCCTTATCTCTATTACGAAAATAGGCTAAATCAAATAAAAAAAATCGCAGGCTTAACACGCAAACTGAGGTGGCAGATATAGACTCGCCCCCAAGCTCCCACGGTGTGCGGCGCTTCCAAAAGTCGCGTTATCAAAACCGGGTCGGTTAGTACTATACCGCATAAATTACGCACGAACCCCCCGACCTAACACCCAACTTCTCTATAAACGAGAATTGATTTGGGCTGCGACCGAAGCTAAACAGGGAGAGGGATGCTACAGTGGCACGCGATGTCTGTTCTCAAACTTCCCGCGTTCAGTCTCAACAGTTTTTTTTTTTTCTTTCTCTTTCAGCCCCACCCTTCCCACGGTCGGTCAACAGGCTGCACTCCCGGCCACGACCCCTTCCGAACGGGAAACACACGAACTACACACTGTCAAGTGCAGCAGCCAGACGCCGTTACAACCGCCGTTTCTTTGTTCGGTTGTAAAAGCGGTAGCCACAACAGCTTGCGCGCCAGCCACGCGACACGACGAACGCCCGAAGACGCTGGGACGGGTTGAGCGAGGGCTTTGTGCTCGTGTTCGACAGCGAATGAAAAGAAAATGGCGCCTGAAAAAAAAAACACACAAACATCACGCAGAGCGAAAGAAACATGAGGAAGAAGCAAGTGGCTGGAGGCGGAGGCCGTGCCGGGGGCTCGTCACGAAGTTTAAACAACGTTTCAACAGCGCGGGCGTGCCGGGGATAGCAACGGGCGCGAGGAGTGAACGATCCCGTCGCCCGGTGCGAGGACAGGTGCCCTTCCGTCAAGTGTCAAGGGACACAGCCAGGCTACAGCCGCCAGCCATTCGAAACAGTTGTAACCGGACAGACGCTGCTTTTAATTATACTACCACGTCGCGTAAGCTCGAACGAAAACCGCGACTTGTTAGAACCGAGAAAACAAAAAGCGCGTAGCGAAAATTTATTTAGTTTCCTTTTTTTTTTCATTTCATGGCTGTGGACATTTACGAAAGAACACTCGTAAAAGGCACTGTACTACGAGTCATAATTAACGTCATGTCATGGTTGTAGCGATATGGAAAGCACTTGCCTATAGGCGCACAGCGATAGTCATTTACGACCTCAACATATTCGATTCTATCTACATTATTGCACGTGAACGATCCTAAATGCATACGTATGTCTCCACAGCATATGTTCCTAGCATGTCCACAAACTTGTTTCTGTTAAACGAGTCGTACCGGTTTACGATAGCCGTAAACGCGTTATTCAGGATGGGTGGGATCGTGCACCTGACGGGACCCGAGATGGAGTTTTAACAAATTCTACTTCTTAGCTGTTCAGAATTCCTGAAAACTCACCCAAGCTTCCGCGTTTCTGAGCAAATGTATTAAGCTTCACATAGCTCACACACTTTTGATTGACATGTGGGGTTTAACGTCCCGAAACCATCATATCATTATGAGAGACGCCGTAGTGGAGGACTCCGGAAATTTCGACCACCTGGGGTTCTCATAGCGTGCACCCAGATCTGAGCACACGGGCCTACGACATTTCCGCCTCCATCGGAAATGCAGCCGCCGCAGCCGGGATTCGAGCGCGCGACCAGCGGGTCAGCAGCCGGGTACCTTAGCCACTAGACCACCGCGGCAAGGCGTCACACACTTTTCAGAGTTCGGGAATTGCCTGCGATATAGTTCCTGAAATTGTGCTTGTGGCCTTGGTAACATAAGCAGAAGATTTTTCTTTCCCTGTGTTGAGCTCATCTCTTACCTTCATTCCAAGATGTCCCAGAAACTGCTTCTGAATTGAAAGCTTACTAATCGCACTAAAATATTAGTTGTCCTCTTCACGAAGCGGATCCGGATCCCACCGTGAAATGCAAACCGTCTCACGTCCCCTCCGAACAGCCGCTCACCTCCCAACTGCGGCGCGGGCGGCGTGATTGACGAGACCACGCGACGCCTTTTCGAATCCCCGGTGGAGAAGGAAAAGTGGGGTGGAGCGGGGAAGTAGAAATAACCCCCCCCCCCCCCCCCACCTCTGGCGATTTGTCTATAAATATACTCCATGGAAAAGTAACCTTGTCCCCGCGGCGTTGTAGGTGCAATCCATAATCTAGAGCTCGGAAAAACAAAACAAAAGAAAACGAAACGCCCGGCTAGGGGCTCCTCTTGTTACGTTGTTTTTTTTTTTTTAACTTCGCGCACGGTTCTAGCCGCTGTGCACGCTTCGAAACCTGCAAAACAAAATGAAAGCCGCGCGCGTCTTTGATGTGCAAGGAACAGTAAGTGCGTTTACATTCGCGTGGCTACTCTTTACTCTCTCTCTCTCTCTAGAAACAATACAGCAACGCATACAAAGTCTTCTATTTAAGCGAAAGAATGCGGTTTAGTCATTGCGAAGCAGGATCATTGGTATACACATATATCATGTCCCCTCCTCTACATCATTTACTGTATCGTGAAGCCTCCGTAATATAGCAGTAGCAGTAGTGGATGTCTGGGTGCAGAAGAAGAAACAAACATTATTCGTTCATTTTTGCTTAATAATGTTTACAACCTTCCATTCCATGAAACTCGTACAACGGCAACAAACCTGGGTTTTCTTTTCTTTTTCTTTCTTTCAGCCAGAAGTCGTACCACACATATTCTTCGTCTAATCACGCACTCGAATCAAGCACGAGAGGGGGGGGGGAGGAGCACCAGGCAGCGAAAGCATCGAAAATAGGCGGGTAATGTAAACACGGCGTTATCAAAAAGACATAAGCCTACAAAATAAAAAAAAACGCCAGCCCACTTGTTCAACCACCACCGCGAAATGTCGTTTCCTCGTCGGCCAAGTCATGAGGGCGGCCGAATCCGACTGAGATGAGAGCAGCGGAGAAAAAGACGGCAAACAGACGGGAAAAAAAAGTGTCGCAGCAGCAGCGCATAACCACCGGTAGTGGCAGGAAGTGAAGAGGTCGAACGGCATAAAGGGAAGCCGCGGAGCAAACGACGCACGAAAAACGACCGAAATGACGAAAATAAGAGACGGCACTACACTCGCGAGTGAGACAAGCGGCGAAAAAGGCAGAGCGAACAACGGGGGTCGGATGGGAGGGAGGGCGTCGGTAAACACAGCAAGAACGCCACCGGAAGAGCACAAAAGAAGTCCCGGGCGCTCACCGACGTCATCGCGCCCCTATATACTTACGCGGCCAACCCTCCGCAGGGACCATGTGTGACAGCACGCTTAGGCTGAGCTGGAGCAAGGCGCGCCGAGTAGCACAATGGCTCGCTCCGCTCCAGATCAGGAAACGAAGTGCAGAAGCGAAAGAGTGGGGGAGGACGGTACCGCGCGGTCCTCGTGTAGCTGCGTAGAAAAGGAGGCTTTCGAATAAAGGCAGCGCGCGCACTCGTGACGACACCCGCGACGACGCTTTATCTCGATTTATCTCGTCCTCCTCTCCGAAACGGTGCAGCAGAAGCAGCATTATCGAATTACGACGCCGCAGTCGCGCACCTCCATCGATGGGCCGTCTTCGACGTAGGCGAGAAGCGGGAAACTGCGCGGCAAATTTATACGGCAGAACTTCGTTGATACGATTCAACATATTACGTCTATTCGGGAACACTTCGCAAGTATTATGGCAACGTGGTATATATACACCAAATGCATTCTACACCACAATATATATATATATATATATATATATATATATATAATATATATATATATATATATAATATATATATATATATATAATATATATATATATACAAGGGAAATAAGTGTATACCTAAGGGCTCATTTTTCCGTGTTTTAACACAACAATAATGAGATCTAACAGACAGTAATGCCAAGGAATGTACAGGGGAAGTTATTAGAACCAATGGAATGTAAATAGAAGAAAGAAAAGTGGATGAAAAATAACCAGCCGTGAGCAGAATCGAACAGTAGTGCGTTTACTTCGCGTGGCTACTCTTTACTCTCTCTCTCTCTCTAGAAACAATACAGCAACGCATACAAAGTCTTCTATTTAAGCGAAAGAATGCGGTTTAGTCATTGCGAAGCAGGATCATTGGTATACACATATATCATGTCCCCTCCTCTACATCATTTACTGTATCGTGAAGCCTCCGTAATAATAGCAGTAGCAGTAGTGGATGTCTGGGTGCAGAAGAAGAAACAAACATTATTCGTTCATTTTTGCTTAATAATGTTTACAACCTTCCATTCCATGAAACATCGTACAACGGCAACAAACCTGGGTTTTCTTTTCTTTTTCTTTCTTTCAGCCAGAAGTCGTACCACACATATTCTTCGTCTAATCACGCACTCGAATCAAGCACGAGAGGGGGGGGGAGGAGCACCAGGCAGCGAAAGCATCGAAAATAGGCGGGTAATGTAACACGGCGTTATCAAAAGACATAAAGCCTACAAAATAAAAAAAAACGGCCAGCCCACTTGTTCAACCACCACCGCGAAATGTCGTTTCCTCGTCGGCCAAGTCATGAGGGCGGCCGAATCCGACTGAGATGAGAGCAGCGGAGAAAAAAGACGGCAAACAGACGGGAAAAAAAAGTGTCGCAGCAGCAGCGGCATAACCACCGGATAGTGGCAGGAAGTGAAGAGGTCGAACGGCATAAAGGGAAGCGCGGAGCAAACGACGCACGAAAACGACCGAAATGACGAAAATAAGAGACGGCACTACACTCGCGAGTGAGACAAGCGGCGAAAAAGGCAGAGCGAACACGGGGGTCGGATGGGAGGGAGGGCGTCGGTAAACACAGCAAGAACGCCACCGGAAGAGCACAAAGAAGTCCCGGGCGCTCACCGACGTCATCGCGCCCCTATATACTTACGCGGCCAACCCTCCGCAGGGGACCATGTGTGACAGCACGCTTAGGCTGAGCTGGAGCAAGGCGCGCCGAGTAGCACAATGGCTCGCTCCGCTCCAGATCAGGAAACGAAGTGCAGAAAGCGAAAGAGTGGGGGAGGACGGTACCGCGCGGTCCTCGTGTAGCTGCGTAGAAAAGGAGGCTTTCGAATAAAGGCAGCGCGCGCACTCGTGACGACACCCGCGACGACGCTTTATCTCGATTTATCTCGTCCTCCTCTCCGAAACGGTGCAGCAGAAGCAGCATTATCGAATTACGACGCCGCAGTCGCGCACCTCCATCGATGGGCCGTCTTCGACGTAGGCGAGAAGCGGGAAACTGCGCGGCAAATTTATACGGCAGAACTTCGTTGATACGATTCAACATATTACGTCTATTCGGAACACTTCGCAGTATTATGGCAACGTGGTATATACACCAAATGCATTCTACACCACAATATATATCTATATATATATATATATATATATATATATATATATATATATATATATATATATATATATATATATATATATATATATATACAAGGAAATAAGTGTATACCTAAGGGCTCATTTTTCCGTGTTTTAACACAACAATAATGAGATCTAACAGACAGTAATGCCAAGGAATGTACAGGGGAAGTTATTAGAACCAATGGAATGTAAATAAGAAGAAAGAAAAGTGGATGAAAAAATAACCAGCCGTGAGCAGGAATCGAACCTACGACCTTCGAATAACGCGTTCGATCGCATCGAATAACTCTAATAATAACTTCCCCTGCACATGCCTTGGCATTACTGTCTGTTAGATCTCATATATATATATATATTTATATATATATATATATATACATATATATATATAATTATTCTCTGTCACAAACACCAAGTATGGCTACAAAACCACCTCATCAGAAAAGGTGACCTTCTCTACGATTAAGGCACGGCGCTTTTCGCAATTCAAATAAATAAATCTGCAGAGATAGCAATAGCTATATTACAAGCTACTTTTTTAAAATAAAAGAACATATTCCCGGGCAAAGTGGGTACTTTCCGGCGTCTCTCATGTATCGCACGGGAAGGTTCCCCATCGGTGGTTCCTATAATTATACGCGTACATATTTTAGCGTACGGAAGTCGGGTAATGTGACAACTTCCCGCATTCTATTATTGGCGTGTAGATCTGGCTGTCAGTTCAAACTAACTCAATATCCCATTGTGTTATTTCGTACATGCCCGCCATGCCTGCCATGAATATTGGAGTTATGATGTGTTCACTACAAGCAGTGTATCGTGTAGGCACTGTTACAACGTAGTGATGTGTGTCGTGGAACACAGGTGTGCTTACGTCTGTGTCACTTATCACTAGAATGTTATGATTTTTTGTTCATAGTATAAATAAACTTTTTTTGAAACAGAGCCTACATTGCCGCACTTTCATATATTGGCGCTAACTGCACGCTATTGTTCTCTTAAAGTTATTTTTTTTTGTTTCTGTTTCGGTTTCGTTTTCCCACCAGCCGCGATCGACACCGGGCAATCCGGGCAAGTCCTAACTTCTCTGCAGACAAACAGATGAGAGAGGAAGAAAGAGCACAGCTACAAAGATGACTTGCTTTTTCAGGCATAATATATTATATTATGCACTGCACGCAAAATTACTGCATATGCTAAATAACGAAAACTCCAAGGTTCAAAAACTTCCACCGAAATGAAATAAATACCATTTCCGTCCGTAAGAACCAGATCTACAGGAGCAAACACGTATTAATTATGACACTATTGCTACGGGGTTTTTACTTGTATCTATCCTAACTCAGAAACGTCTTACTTATAAAACATCGCTTAATTTTTGTTGCCGCGAAACTTTAGCGCTTGCAATGATAGAAGATTAGAACGTTTTATCCGCACTAAATAGCTGTATACTGAGACCAACTCATATCACTTGCGGCTATTTAATAATAAACAAAAAGATTCGCTTCAAGTTTAAAGCCTTGCCGATATTTGACGACAAGGGATAAAATAATCACCCCATACCACCATCTGTACACAAGCGCCTATGTATCGACTGTCGTTACCCGACGCAAAGAAAAATCTTCCACTCGCAACATTGGTAAACAGCAATACAGCAGCGTGAAGGTAACCGGACTATACGCACCGATAAGTAGCATTTCCTGGCACATTAAAAAAAAAAATCAGCAGGGAAAGTGTAAGCGAGAGGCTTAATGGACACTTAGCGACGGCAAGCCGTACGCGAAAAAGCGACGAAATCTATCGTCGCTTATAAGAAGGGGGAGAAATAATTCATTGTAATCCCTTGAGAAGAAAGAAAGGATAGAAACCACGACACGAGCACGCCTTGCGAATAAATCGCTTCGTGGTGAGAAGGAAAACAAAATAAACACCCTTTATTAGAAGGCCTCTACAAAGAGAAACGTGTTAACCTCAGACGTAAACACGCAACGCATCCATGAACGCGTCTCCTATGGGAACGCGAGCGACGCTGTCCGCATTATAACGGTGCCCTGGCCGCTATTACGACGACGATCGCCGAGCACTGCTGCCACAAGAATGGAAAAGAAGCGTTCAACAAAACGAATATATATTATATATATATATATATATATATATATATATATATATATATATATATATATATATATATATATATATATATATATATTCAACCGGGAGCGAGCTGATTTTTTAAACGGAACAGTTTCTTTTCCTTGCGGGTCGACCGACCTCGCGCGCGCACTCACACGATCGCCTTGCCCCCTCCTCCATGACGTTGGCGCCGCAGTTGCGTGCAGCCCGGACAGGTGTCGACCCGAAGCTCCGTGCAAAAAACAATTGCCTGCCATTAAAGACAGCTTACAAGTTGGTGGCCTTTACGAGACGTTAGCTTCGCGACACTTCGTTCACGCTGCCACAGCGCCGAATAGATGGGAAGCATGCGACGATTGTCTTCATTTACAATGGGTTAAACGGTATAAGCCACATATGTCGGAAATGGCAAGGCATCGGAACAAGATAAACGTCGAAGAATAGACAAACAGCGGGCAGCAACAAGTGGTCACTTAGCAATCTAAAGTTAGTGGAGAGGCCTGCGATAGAACAGTTACAACTCTTCGTCACATACGAAAACCGAAATAACTAATTAGTCAACGCTGGAATGCAGTGGAGGGCCACTCACTCCTACAGACGCCGCGCGACGTCCTATCGCAGAAGTTCACAGTGCGTTTACACAATGGTGATGTCGGGTTAACATGTTTAAAAAAAAGTTGAAACTCGGATGGATGGATGGATATGCGGGGTTTAACGTAGCAAAACTACCATATGATTATGAAAGACGCTGTACACTGTAAACAGAAATAAGCCGAGATGGGAGTAAATGACCTTGTCCTCTAGCGCACGTCCCGATGGGAGTTTTATAAACACCTCCGTTGGGAGTAAAAAAGTTTACTCCCCATCAGTAGGGGGTTTTTGCATGGTGCCAAGGCGGTTTTTATTTACATCCATTGGGGAGCTTTTTCTGGTCAGTATGGGAGTAAATTTTTTGCATTGACAAAGAAAAAAATTACGTCAGCAGCCGCACCACGCGCAAGCGTAACTTTAATTACATAACATTTAATGCACACAACAATGATTACAGTACAAAAACATTATCACAATGTTCACGTTACATCACAACACTCGCACTCACCACAGCTTGCCACATGCAGTACACACCTACCATATAGTCACCGGGTATATATATGCAACACATTTTTACCTCCCATGTAGCCCTGGTGAAAGCTTTTTTTCGCTATTAATTAAGCAATAAATACGCACGGCGTAAGTATGAACTTGCGGTGGTCTGATGTAAGCACTTCAACACACATGCCTTTTATCCTAAGCCTGCCTAATATTCATTATTTTTTTACTATAGCAAGAAAGTTTCATCAGTTTACGCTCTGTCGTACGGGCTGAATTTGCATTAGCAGTACTGTTTGTGGACCCCCAAAATGCACGGAATCATACACAAAGTGCGCGCGGCCTTGAATGAACACATTAACGAGGCACATTTAGCAGCTCCAGCGATGAACCGAGGTAGACCACCGCTACCGCGTTCGACGACTAGGCCTCACTCATGAGTACGGCACGGTGATTCGATGAATGACAGCTGGCGATCACAAAATGCTTGCTGATGTGCAGTTTACGTCTCGTTTTTTCCATGCACAGAAATAGGTGTCCGCTATCCATGGAGTTTAAGTTACGGGGCGATAGGCTTAAACGAATGAGACGGTTCGCAGTCGCTGTTCCCGTTGCTCACATGCATTGCATGTATAGCCCGCAGAGCTCGCCACGGCGGCTGGTGCGCAGTGCGAGCTCGATACGATGCCGGCTTGATACCGACGCCATAGCGAGGCCTTCTTACCGCTTAGATGTTGCAGCCGGTGAAATACCGGTGACACTCCGAGAAGCTACTATCAGCGGAGACGGGGCGAGCGCGTCGCCGGCGCAACTCTCAGACCGGTTGCCGGCCAGCATACCGTAGTCGAGCGAAGCCTACTTTGAACCGCTTCGAAGTTTCACGGTGCAATCGCTGACGATCGTACTCCGCCTCGTTCGGCGCTCGCCTTGTAGTTAGTCATTGACAGCTGCGGTCGCAAGGCGCAGAAGACTGTTATACATCCCAGCAGCCTTCATTTTTTGTGAAACACATTCTTTGCATCGCCGGTGGTCGGTGCTAGCTCGTAGCGCTTGCCGCGGTGGCCGGCGTGCAGTGCGAGTTCGATACGATGCCGGCTTGATACCGACGGAATAGCGAGGCCTTCTTACCACTTAGATGTTACAGCCGGTGAAAAACCGGTGAGACTCCGAGAAGCCACTATCGGCGGAGACGGGGCGAGCGCGTCGCCGGCGCAACTCTCAGACCGGTTGCCGGCCAGCTTGCCGTAGTCGAGCGAAGCCTACTTCAGACCACTTCGAAGTTTCTGATGGTGAAACTCCAGGAGCAGCCGCTGACGATCGTAACAGCTTACTTTTGCTACCATTAATTTATTCTTCGAAGTTTTTGTTACTCGGCCCTTTGAAGCGCGGCATTCACGACGTTTCGTTGAGGAATCGGACCGATGTGCAGCGTGGTTTAACGGTGCGAAATATATTGAAATGTTTCCAGTGAATACCAACCGGTCGTTGCTATTCTTCGCTGCACTTATAATTTCGTTGCCTGTTGACAGATGCTTACACGGTTAGCCACACAAAGCACATGTGTTTCACACCGACGTGCAAACATATGCCCGTACACACACATACACACACACACACACACACACACACACACACACACAAGCACACACACACACACACACACGTCACGCCCAAAGAGGGTTTTTAAAGCTCCTATAGGGAGTTTGTAACCACGTGACCTGAAACTCCTTGGGGAGTTTAACAAGGTCATGTCGTTCATAAACTCTGTGATTAAGCAGGGGGCGTTTTACGATGACATGTGCCGAGTTCACTCCCTACCAGGGAGTAAATAATTGGGGCAGGGGAGTTTTGTGGGCTCATGTGCTGGAGAAACTCCCATCTCGGCTAACTTTTGCTTACAGTGTAGTGGAGGGCTCCGGAAATTCCGACCACCTGGGGTTCTTTAACGTGCACCCAAATCTGAGCACACGGGCCCACAAGATTTCCGCCTCCATCGGAAATGCCTGCTGGTCAGCAGCCGAGTACCTTCGGCACTAAACCACCGCGGCGGGGCTTTTCTAAAAATCATCAGTTTGCTAACCTCCTCGCACTTCTCATACTGCCCCGCCGCGGTGGTCTAGTGGCTAAGGTACGCGGCTGCTGACCCGCAGGTCCATGAATATGAAACTCCGTGAACAGAAAATACATTCATCTATAACTTCCGGGTCGATGAGAGTAGAGTATCACACACGCCAAAATGTGACAATATATCATTTGCAACGCTAGTTACCGAAATTAGAGTTGACGCTATGATAACAGTAGCACGACGAAGTAATTCCGTAGGTGACCTCATAATCCTTGCAGCAATTATCACACGCCATTATGAATAAATGACTGCAATGAACGCACGCTTAAATGTTCCGAGGTCAAATCAGTCACACGAGACCCTTAGATATTTACTTATGCGCAACAAACGTGACGAAAATTCAATACAACAGGGACGAGCGCTACTAGACTAGAACTGCGAACATCTATTGCAGAGCGTCGCCAGCGCTATGCGATGCTATAGAACAAACACAGCGGAGAGCGAATCACTGCGTCTGGGTCTGTTCTTCGGCCCTTCAGCGGGCGCACCGCTTCGAGCTCGCTGCACTGAACTAGCGAAGGACATCCGCGAGTCTTTCGCGTCGATATCACCGCGGGGTCGTGTTGCCTGCAATTCAACGCGGACCGCGTATAGTGTACGCTAGGGGGGACGCGAAATAGGCCCCGTCGCATTCGTGAAATATCGCCATCACTTTCACGTCGCCCTCTCCATGCACCTCGAAAAAGGCGTCGGGCACTTTGCCCTCCCCCAACCCCACATGCATCCCACCACCATCACAACGGTCGCTGGAATCAAACGGGAACGCTTTTCAAAACGCGAAGGGCCTCTTCAAATGGCTTCCGGGATTCTGCGATACCGGCGAACCCCGCCGCTGCATCGTGACCGCCTTCTTTTATGCTCTTCTTCCTTGGCACAGCGTGTGAAGAGTAATGGGCATCAAATATGCGTAAAATCCTGAAAACGAAAATAATAACAAATAACGCTGAGCTTATCGCTGAAGGTAATAATGGGGAGAAAAAATGTAGGTATATCGCGAGGCCCGCTATAAGTGGACTGCGATTGCCAATTCGAAAGCGCCGTGTTAGGGCAGCTCTATACTTGCGAGCGGCGACGATCTACTTTGCGACACATTGATCCGGCGGAAGGACACTCCATATAGATTGCTATGCAAGCGTTGCATAAGTGAGTACGTGAGAACGCTGTAAGATCAACGAGAAATAAAAAAGAAGAAAAAAATGCGCCGCACATTTCCTCTGCTCTACAATACGAGCCTTTGCGTAAGACGCAATAAGCCTGAGCATTGAAACTTCATGCTAGTAATGTAGCACTTTGAGCTAGTTAGGACATACCCCTGACAGTAAGCGAAAATATAGGACACTTTGTGTCGTCTAATTTGTGTTTCGTGCCTTAATAATAATAATAATAATAATAATAATAATAATAATAATAATAATAATAATAATAAATAATAATAATAATAATAATAATAATAATAATAATAATAATAATAATAATAATAATAATAATGTACACTGTTTTACGTGCTGTACGCCTCAATGAAACCCTCCAGATTTTTCTTTTTCAAATTATCTATTTGCAGGACTTACAGCCTACAATGTTAACAAAACTGGTATACCCACAGCCGACGTCTCTTTAGTTGCGGGTCCAACCGTGCGCTTAAAAACGTACACTGACATCTAAAACCGCCCTAGCATTTCACCGTTGTCAAACAGCAACGCTCAACTGCCCAATTAAATTTCCAGAGTACTAAACAAAAGCCACTCTTTCTGCTCGTACTATAGCTATAGCAACGCATGGATCGCACTATAGCTATAGCCACGCATGGACCCCCACTTTTTTTTTTTTTTGCTGGCGAAATCACGGTTTTCAGCACGATGTTAAGAAAGCTTTCCGGTAAATATCCATCGTTTTTTGTTTCATTTTCTTTCGCGGTTTTGAATGGCATTGTCTAAAACTACAACTACAACTTTATAGAAGATCGAACCCACACAATCACAAACGTACTAATCGATTCGGAATACAGGAATGACTTGATGCACAAATAGAAGAGGCAAGGTCGAGAAAACCACTTGCACTGAGTAAAATAAATCGCAAATGACATGCGTTAACTTTGAGGGCGTGAAGCTTTGTCCTACTGCCATCCATTTTGTTTACAATTTATGTGTAGAGGTGAACGGCAGCCGTGTATGAGAAAACAAAAAAAAAGCTATTATTTTGTGAAAGGCCGTTTCGCTTCACAGTTCATCGACACTTGGCAAGTCAAGAACTTTTTTATAGCAGCTGCAAACGCGCTCCAGGGAAGTATTTTGTTCTTTTTGTTCATCGGTATTTTTTGAAGCCACCCGCTATTCCGGCCAATAAACGGAGTCATTTCAGTGACCTGTCACAGCGTTAAAAGTTGTATCACTTGCAGTAAAGATTAAAGAAAAAAAGGGGGGGGGGGGGGAACAAGGGAAAGTCGCAACCCGGGCACAAATTCTCAAGGCACCAGTTTGCAAAGTTTGCTTGCGCCAGTACATTACATATAACGCGTCGTTCACGACACAGAATAAACGTTTAACCAAATCGCTCATAGTAACACCCTTTTTTGAAGAAAACGCAATAGTGCAAATGACTCGTATATTTTGCGGCGCCTTCCCCGCTCCAAATAGAGACACAGGGCAACGCGATAGAGCGATGAAAATAAACAATAAGCACGATACAGAGGCGATTCGAAAGCCCGAGAGCCAAACAACGAGGCAGCGAAAGCGTTTCTTTGTAGCGCTGTGCGTCGATCGATCTTCGCATTTCTCGGCAAATAAACGCCGGGTTATGTGAAAGCGCAGAGAGGTCTGAAGAGGGTAAATATTAAGAGAAACTGAAAAGGCGAGAGGCCATCTGCCGCGCATGAAAGAAAGGGAAGGGGAAGAGATTAAAGGGAGAGTGAGAGAGATACTTCGATTTCTTCTCCATTTTCCTCTCCTCATTCGTCTGAAAGCGCTCGGTGGCTGGATGCGCACGCCTCCTCCAGAAGAGGGCATCGAGGCGCCCCACGTCGCTATGCACGTGCGAACCGCGATGCGATGCGAGAACAAGCGGCGGCGGAACAGTCTGAAAATGGGTTCCAAGCGGCCGAGCTGCGCGCGGTTTTTGGCGCAGAAGGGGCGCGCGCGCCAGCTGAACCGTTTGGGAAAAAAGAAAAGAAGGCCAGCCGCTACACTGATTGCACCGTCCGGCCGGCCGCGTTCTCGCAAAGAACGCGGCGAGGCTTTTTCGTTCACGCGCCGCGCACGCTTCGTTAAGTGTAAAACTTTCCCTAATGTGGCCGGCGAAAACCGCATCCTTTTCTGGTTTGTCTTATTATTTTTTTGTTTGGTTTTGTTTCTTGGTTCTATTAAGGATCGCGGTAGCTGTCTTACACGAAACGAGAACAGCATTAGCTCGAGGAATATACGTAGAAGAGAGAGGGGAAAAAAATGAAGGGACAAGAAGAAGAACAGTGCTCGCGCGAGTCTGGAGTGTAACGAACTACGTCGCGTGACATATTTCAGTTCCGCACCGCCGCATGAATTGAGGAAGTACGCTTCACCGGGCGCACAGCCGGTTTCTTCAATATTCTCGCCACGGTGTTTTCGAAAACAAAGAACAACAAGCAAAACTTCTCTCGCCAATGTGCGCGAGGCGAGCCTGCGTGCGTTTGGTGATTGCGTACATGCCAGTAGTCCATCTTTTATTTCTCAGTTCGCTTGTCCATATGTGGTGGCTCTTCCGAACACGGCTTACTATTAAGGACGAGCCTCGCGTGATCGAAAAATCGAAACGAACAGACAACATTTAAAGACAACATCTGCAACCTGTCCGCCACGGTGGATCAGTGGTCGAGAGGCACTCGACTGCCGACCCGAAGGACGCAGTTTCGATGCCGGCCGCGGAGGTCGCCCATCGGTGGATGCGAAACGGTAGAAGCCCGTGTAATACTGTGCGATGTCGTCGGCGCACGTTGCCGAAATGTGCAGTACCCTCCGCCACGGCATTCCTCCTGATTATAATATCATGTATTCGGGACGTAAAAACCCCAGATATCGTTATTACAATTTCTAACTTTGCCCCCAACAGAGAAATCATTCAAACCACGCGAGACGGTTCCCCTCTTTCTCTCACTTTTGCGAGCTACACTTGTCTCAGCACAACACAACAGCAACGACTCAACCCCGGTTTCGGGCGCGACAGGAGAAGTTACGAACGAGAAGACTCACTACGAACAAGTAAAAACAAAACACCTAGGGTGGACCGGGAGGGGAGCCGAGGGAATAGAAACAAAAGGCTACAGAGCAGCAGCACTACGAGAGACCACGAAGCTTTGGCGCCCACACATCCGCGCGCCGTCTGTCACGCGTACGAACTCGCGGAACGCGAACGCGAGTTCCTGAGCCAACAGTGGCGACGGGGTGCAAGGGGAGTCACTGAACGCACGAAGGGGGAGCATGACAAATCACACCCACCCCGCTCCATTTCTTTTTCTCTTCTTTCTTTTCTGCACACACCACACGGAGGTGTCGAAACGCACATGCCCACCTGGCTACGACGACAGGCGTGCCGCAGCAGCGCACCGAGAAGCCCAGCGCTTGCTCTCCGCGAACGGAGCCACCTGCCGCGACAACACCTGTACACTTGTTCTACGGAGCTGTGCGCATTGCATCTGGTGCAACTGAACCGTGAAAACAGTTGAGTCGCCAAGCGTACTCGGCAAGCCAAGATTTTTTTTTTTTTCGAAGGGAGGGTGGGTGCACTTGTCGAATGCCTTACATAACACCTCTTTTCATTACTATTTTTCCTCGGTAACCCCTCCCTCCCCCATCCGTACGAATTTCTAGTGTTAGGGAAGCCTAGCCCCCCACACCCCCAGTTACGGGCCTGGTTCTCGGGTACGAGGGATGCTTGCGTCTAACAACCTAAATATTTCTGGCTGTTAGAGGCGGCGCTCAGAAGCTCGGAGCTCAACGACCAGCTCTGGGCTGTCCGGCAGGCCGAAGATGCCGCCCGAGTTCAGGGACTCAGCGCCGCCATCTGAGGCCACCAAGACCAAGCTGCCGGCCAAGTTCTAATAAAGTTTCCTCTCTCTCTCTCTGTTAGAAGCGCGGGTACCAAATGACTTTCCTGTTTCTCTTCCAAGTACTTCTCGTCGAGCATCAACGGTTATCTAAATACTCAGAAAAAGTCTTCAAAGAAATGAATGCTGTACGATCTATAAAACCGTTAATGCCTTGGGTTGTCGCCAGTGTGTTTAGTTATATAGCAAGTTGGGCTAATTCAAACATGACAATCGGCGCAAATGGAACACGAAAAAACAAGAAGCTACACGACACAAGCGCGGTCTAACACTATAAGAAATTTAATGGTAAAAACGTGGCACAAGATCTTTCAGATAAGTTTATTCTGTTCATATATCGCACGTTTTTTTTAATTACTATTATATATTCTCATACAACGCTTGTGTCGTGTACTTTGCTTTTTCGTGCCCTAACACACAAGACACTCTTTCGATTATCGATGCGGTCGTATTTCTCGTAGACAGCACGACATTTTAAGAAAGCCCCAAACACGAGCCCCGTATTTTTTTAAGCTCTCCAGCGAAAGCTGTCAGCCCTTCCTTACAAAGGACCAACGTTACATCAGACACTGAACAGCATGCTCATATTAGGTATCAGAAAACAGCCGAACCCTGAACCACCAACGACTTTTCTTTCTTTCTAACTAGGGCATAGAAACGAGGAGCAAGTGGTCATGCAAGGTGTCGCAAGGAAAAACGCCAGGTTAGATCACCTTCAGGCTTGCTTATATGTAACTGGAAACTTCACTGCAACACTGCAAAATACATCACATTAACGAAATATTAACAAACATTAACAAAATATATATGTATGTCAAACGAAAATGACGCAACACCGAACATAAGTAAAAAATGAAAACAAAGAGAGAGAGAGAGAGAGAGAGAGATGACGCAACTGGCACTAATCCGCGCGAGCCCTGAGCCAGCTAAACTGAAAAATTCCGAAGGCTAATCCCGTTGCTTTTACGCTCTTTTTAGGCCCTAGCTGGGTGATGCAGGTTGCTTCAATAGGTCATTGCTATAATAAGTTTGAGCAATGCGATGTTGCACTGTTTCTACGTTGATTCTCAGCGCAGACAAGTTCGAGTTGGGTCACAGAGAGTCGCAGACATGAGACGGACACGTCCCGTTGGCCTTACATCGCTTCGGCATCTTCCCGCAGACGCCCTTCCCTTTCCCTTGTGTTCTCTCGTTGCACACACTCGGGGTGGTCGGCTTACCACCGTCGCTTCGCAGTCATTTGTTGGGCCAACTGTTGCCCTCTTCAATTGCAGTGTGTATATATATATATATATATATATATATATATATATATATATATATATATATAATAAGGGAAAGAAGTGTATACCTAAGGGCTCGTTTTTTCCGTGTTTTAACACAATAATAATGAGATCTAACAGACAGTAATGCCAAGGAATGTACAGGGGAAGTTATTAGAACCAATGGAATGTGAATAAGAAGAAAGAAGAAAGAAAAGTGGATGAAAAAATAACCAGCCGTGAGCAGGAATCGAACCTACAACCTTCGAATAACGCGTTCGATGCTCTAACCACTGAGCTATCACAGCGGCCTTCCCTCCATCCACTTTTTTAGGTTTATATGTGAATTTAGAAGTAGGAGTGACAGTCAGCGCCATCTTCTAAATTCACATATAAACCTAAAAAAGTGGATGGAGGGAAGGCCGCTGTGATAGCTCAGTGGTTAGAGCATCGAACGCGTTATTTGAAGGTTGTAGGTTCGATTCCTGCTCACGGCTGGTTATTTTTTCATCCACTTTTCTTCTTTCTTCTTATTCACATTCCATTGGTTCTAATAACTTCCCCTGTACATTCCTTGGCATTACTGTCTGTTAGATCTCATATATATATATATATATATATATATATATATATATATATATATATATATATATATATATTTGAACAAGGAACGAATCGCTAAACAAGTTCACTGTGAAAAAAAAATAAAATTAATAAATGAAAACGAAGTAGGTAATGTATTCGGGCAAACCCAACCGTACGGATAAAGGGCGGTCGCTTAACTCGCATACTTCAAAAATGAAAAGAAAAAAAAAACAGCCAGCATATTTGCAAGATTTACGGCTTAGTCCAACTTGGAATTGAATGCGAAAAGAGGTATGCGGGGCACAACGACAAAAATTTTAAAATAAAAAGGAGAGTAGAGATGAGGCTAGTTCTTTAGGGCGCGGTCACTATAAAGTGCGAAACCAAAAAAAAAAAAAAAACCTCTCTGAGCATAACGTGAGCGGAATCGAAATGGCGCACTTGTTTTTTTTTTTTTTTTTCCCCGGAGCATAAAAGGAGCCGCGCTGCTCTAGCGGCGACATTTCGCCACTGCGGTCAGACCGCCACACTACCACTCCACACACACAAAAAAGAAAAAAAAAAGGAGTAGGGCGTTCCGAAAGGCAATCGTTTTCGCCTTATACCGAGGAAAAAAAAGAAATATACTGCGCATCAATTCGTGCGGAGTAAAAAAAAAAGGGGGGGGGGGGGGGGTCTCCTATTTCACTGAAAGCCCCCTTACACTATCAGATCCACTCTTTCACGAGTTCTCGAAGACGCCAACTCGTCGCGTAAGAGCCCCGAAGATTGCGACACGACGCGCCACGGGCAATATGCCACCCGCAAAAAGAGCGAGAACCAAGCGAGGAGTACGAACGCCCATGCACATCTTCTTGCAAACCGTGCGTCGTTAACGAAGTCGGACGGAATATACATGACAGCGTATACGCTCCTGCTTATTTGAACTATCACGCAAGATTTAATGCGACGCGACTATACTTAGTGCGCGAAATGCTCTCACCGTCGGAAGGCTCGTGGGTTTTTCCAGAATTTCGATTATTGGGAGATGAGGGCGGAGATGGATGAGTGACAGGCCTGTCACGATCCTTTGGGAGAAGGAAAAAGGTGGGTTGCGTAAGGCTCAGAAAAGGCTTTCTCAACACCACAGGACCAGCACTTGGAATGTTGCAAGATTGCAGCTAAGCTTCCTCGCGACATGTTGCCTCCGACATGTTGTCCCCGACATGTTGCTCCCGACATGCTGTCCCTGAGATGTCTAGATCTGACACGTTCCTTGAGTAATAAATACAGCTTCAAACGACGGAACATGAATACATAGTCCTATCACTTCCATACTTCTTGGGAAACAGCGTAGTAATCAAATAACCCGGTGGCGAAACCAAGTTCACAAACGACGGCAACATTTCCCAAACACTAATTGCGTCAGGCCCAGGCATTCTTCAATGATCGACGACCTTTACTTTTGTGCTTGATGAGAAAACCAACCACAATGATGCGGCAAAGAAAGAAATTTTCAAGGTCACACGCTACACAGCTCACGAAACTGTATACTGAACGCACCGGCGCATACAAAACTACATCCACCAAGGAGGCCTGTTACGTTCTCCTCCACATAGCTCGTACACCCGAACGACTTACGGGGCACCAGCGCGTACAAGCTGTTAGGGCTCAGTCCCAATCCCACACGCCTCACTTCGGAACATTATTTGCACCCTCCGCATATTGTCGCGTAACACCGCGCTATCCCATACGCGAGTTTCGTTTTTTTTTTTCTCCCCGCACAATTTTCACGGCCCCACCGTAATCCTTTGGAGCTCGGCGAGCGAAATCCTTCAATCCTATGAGAAGAAATAAATAAAAAAAAATGGGCGGCGAGGCGAACAAAAGAGGCGGCCTATCCTTTCCAAAACGGCCGATCAGCACTCGCGAGCGCCCACATAAACCCCAAGCACACTGAAGACTGCTGAAGACGTTTCTGAAGTCGTTTCTCTTTTTTCTTATTTTTTTCTTTTCTTTTTCAATTGTCCCATTATACCGCTCTTTGCCACGGGTTTCGCGAACGGCCATTATGCGATGACAACGAAAAGGACGACAGATATATTCTTTTGACGCATGTTCTGGCGATAAAGCCAAAGTCACAATCTCGGTTTGGCTTCACAGACAAATCGAAACGCCAATTTCCGGAAGATACGGAGACAGGACTTACGGAATGGCGTAAGATGAGCTTCCGGAGCAATACAGTAACCGAGGGAGGAAGTTAAACACGGAGAAAGAAGAGTTCGATCGCGTTTCCGTGCCGCCAACAACGCAGTCTTCCAAAACGAAAACACAATCCCTCTTAGTACTCGGAGTCACGGTCTGTACAGATCCGACGCGTACTGTATATGCATGCATCGCCCTTTTCTGCTTTTCTTCGACGTGCGGTGGCAAGGTGGACGCATAGGGGTGTTCAAAAGTTATTAGGCAGCGCTGCCACAGGAATACACGGGATAGTGCTAGGGAACTTATGACCAACCTGTACGTTTGGTTAACTTCCCTGCCTTCACGTCTCTCTTTTTATTCAATCACTCACTCACTCACACGCACACACACACACACACACACACACACACGCACACGCACGCACACACACACACACACACACACACACACACACTTGCACATTTACATGATGCACAAGGCCCTTAGAAAACTACGTCGGGACTCTCATTTATAAGTAAGGCATACGCAGTGAAGCTGTCTAGTGCAAGTGCCACATTGAAAAAGGAAGCGAAATAACAAAGCCAATAATAAAAAAAATGCTCGAATCTCTCACCGCAAATGCGGCCAAAGCGGCGCTCCCGCGGGGCACGCTACTTTAACACGGGGTATTATTTCTCGCCAGACCTCGTTCGCCCCTCGCTCCATCAAAACCGAGCGCCAACGGTGGGCATCCTCCGTCCCACCCAGCCAAATGAGAAAGAGCGACCGCGGCGCCAGCCGCCAAATTACCCACTGGAACGCCGAAAATCGCGCACGACTCCCGAAGGAGCAGCAGCAGGCAGCAAACCCGCAGACGACGCCTATGAGAAAGAGAGAGGGGGGGGAGAAGGGGGGCGCTTTTCCTTTATGCTGCTTATAAGGAATACATAGCGACTGAACACGAAGCGAGAGCGTACAGCGGTACACGCTGTTGATCCGAAAGAGAGTCGGATCGTTACGGGTCACATTGTCGTACCAGCGCAGGTGAAACGTATAATTTCAATTTCTCCGCAGCCTGCTTAGCGTATGCGGATCACCAAATTCGTAAATGCGATCGGCCGTAGCCACGTGGCGGGGTGGAACCTAGCCGGCCGAATACAGAGCAATAGTTACCGACGCAGCTTCGCTGTCATGCTACATCGCTGTCGCTGGTATAAGTTTTCGGGAAATACGTCACTACAAACATCCTGCCTCTAAAGCTCCATTATTTTACGGCAATAGCACACGTACAATACACGCAAAACGTGTCTGAAGCCCTCGTCGATGCCCTTCTTCCTCCCTGTGTTCTGGTTTTCCCAATGTATTAGTTTTTTAACCCGAAAGTGTTTTATGTACAGATGTCACGTACAGATGACAGAAAAACTGGAATAACAAAGTTTCTTTTCTCCCGGGTATACGTATGCAAATATGGTTGGACAAACCGTCGCGGGATCTCGATACCATCGTAAGGTGAGGAGGAGGAAGCAACAAAAAGGGAGAAGGCAGAGAGGTTAACCAGAAAGACAGAAAGAAAAACAGAAAGAGGTTAACCAGAAAGAAAGGTGAGCCCAATTTTCGCAAACGTTACGTGTATGTCAAAACCACATCAGCGAACAAGTCGAGCGAACAAGACCTGCAGGTCTTGTTTGCTGGTGACCAGATCAGCCAACAAGACCTACAGCCTACAGGTCCCACAAAACTTATAGAGAGAAAGTATTACCAAGAACTGCGACTACAGGCATAAATTGACCGCATGAGAAGAAACGGAGTAAACAAGATTGTCGTTCGGTCGTTCAGAATACGAGGAAGCGCGATGGGGCACCGCATTTCACATACCGCACCTGCAACTACACAAGTGGCGTGCTACAAGATCTATATAATAGGACATTCGCGAAGGCGAGAGCGCATTCATAAGAACTCTAGGAAACAGTTATAGCGTTATATTTATTACTAAGTATCAGCAGCAGCTGCGCCGCCTTTGATACTCTAAATGGAAAAAACATTATGGTTACGTGAGAAGTCTATAGGTTACTACGCTGGTCCTGCGTCACGTTTTCCAGCCAAAACCAGTGCACGGGTTTTGGCTAGAAGGCGTAGGAGCGCTGATATGTTACACAATATGTAAAATGAATAAAAAGAAAGTATATAGAAGGAAGTTGCCTTTTCACTTGTTTAACAGCAAGCGATAGCCTTCAAAGTTCCACCATAATTATCTCCATTTATAAAAGGAGGACCTACTGCAAACTACAACTAACGGTTTCGAGGCTCAATTTTTGCGATGACCGATAAATTAACACATCCCTTTTTTTTTTTAATATTTGATATGCCGTGATCACCAGCAACTATTTTTGTTATATGCACATTATTGAGCGTCCAGTTTTAACTTCTGGCACGCAGCATTTTAATTATTATTATTATTATTATTATTATTATTATTATTATTATTATTATTATTATTATTATTATTATTATTATTATTCGATAACAGCATTAACCGAATGAGCAAAAAAAGTTTCCCGCCCATGCGCCCGTACACTAAAACACTTCCCACTTGTTCCTTCTGTTTTTTTGTTTTCTGGGAGCAAGAGACTGTAACGGCCTTTCCTACAAAGTCACCAAAAATAACCTGCCCATCAAGCCTCAAACACAGCGTACCAAATGTGGGGAAGGAGAGAGAAGGAAAAATATCAGAAAGGTAGGGAGGTTAACTTGACTGAGTCCAGTTTGCTACCCTACAATGGGGACGGGGGAATGATGAAGAAAAAGGGACACAGAGGAGGAGATACACATTGCGCATAACACATACACACCACACATACAGTTCAGGTTTCACAGGTGGTCGCACAGTGAGGTTGCCCTCAAGAATCGTAGAAGGACTCGTGTGACTTTCTGGACTGAAGTACACCAAGGCTACGCCCCCAAGATCTTCTCTAAAGTAAAGGGTCGGTCATCCAGCCTCCTTAAGGCACACTGGAGAATCCGGCGATCTTCTTCAAAGTCTGGACTATGGCACAGGGCATGGTCGAGAGTTTCTACACAAAAGCAGTTATCAAAGTTCTGTGGGCGTCGAGTGGAGTTCAGTGGAATATTCGAATGAAATGTAAATTTACATAGCTAACTGTAGCAATCACAACAGTTGAACAATCCACCGCTTATGTAATACCCTGTCGGCGGTCGCCAAGAAAATACAAGTGATATCGACCACAACCGCATTTCGACAGCAAGACAGCAACTTCAACTCGGATATTCACATTACGGGATGAAAATTATGAAAGGATGAAAGCATTTGGAAGCAGGAAACAACAATGCCACAAAACGTCGAGACGAAGAAATGCCCCATTCGTATTTCAATAACGCGCATCGACATTGACGCATTACGCAACCGCCAAACATCACCCGCGATTAGGTTAGGTTTAGCACGCAAGCGAGGAACACGTATGCAGAGTCATTCGTGCAGCCATGGCACGAAGCCCAACTAAGAAGCCCTAGTTCGACCTTCACTCCCTTTCTGCATTCGCAAATAAGTCGGAATAAAAAAAAAACATTCCAATAATAGTTAACACCTGCCCGGCGCTTTCATACGTGCATAATTTTCAACAAAGCTTTTATGCAAAAAGCTTCTGCATAACTTTCATTTTACAATAATGCAAACTGGAAACGGTACGTAAGACACCTTTGCTTACAGGCGAGCACTCTTTTTAACGGTGTCGGCAGCATTGAACCAAGTGCACTAGATTGGCAAAATGTAAAAGGATACAAGGAGCGGAAATTAAAAAAAAAAGCTATCTACTTTACTTCTTCAACTACTACACAAAGGAAGAAGAGGTTGGAAAAAATCCATTACGCAACATTTGTGACGCAGTTACGCTCCTACGCATGTATGATTAAATACAGTGATGGGACTGCTACGTGTGTTGCGCATATATATATATATATATATATATATATATATATATATATATATATATATATATATGTGTGTGTGTGTGTGTGTGTGTGTGTGTGTGTGTGTGTGTGTGTGTGTGTGTGTGTGTGTGTGTGTGTGTGTGTGTGTTGTTATGCCAGCGAGTCCTCGTCAAACGACCGTGCCTCTGAAAAAGGCAATCTGGGTCAAGGCCAGCCCGCAGTCTGCCTGACGCGAACACCTCAACGGCGTGAACACGCGCGGCGCCTCTCTCGCCCACGTGCATTGAGTCAGCGGCGCACGTGACAGCGAGCCGGCGTTCTCGTGTCCGGTGGTCTGACGCACTCAGCGGCAACCATGGACGTTGTCCATCCTTCATTGGTGTCTCCGGATGACTTCACAGGAGAATGCGCGTGGATTAGGCAAGTCGCCGAGGTGCAGAGTGTTCGCTTACCAATCGCCACGGTTGTCATTGAAGGCCCGTTCGGTAAGCTTCGCACCGAAGCAGCTGTGTCTGCCGCGCTAAATGATCGTTTTCCTTATCTATTCTCCAACAACTCAGAGCAGCTTCTCAAAGAGCAGGGCAAATCGTTCTTCCCCAACTTAGCGTGCATGGCTCTCACGCGATCGCAAGCGCGAAAGCTTTCGCGGAAGCTTGACTTGGTTCCATGCGGTGAACTCTCAAGTGACCTTGTCGGCGGGTCGACGGAACCCCAGAAGGAAATTTTCCGCATGAGTCATGTGAGCAGTCACGCGAGCGGCCCGTCGCGGGAGCGGCCGGCGCGGTATGCGCTGGGGGAGACGACGTGGCGCCATTGAGTCAGAGCGAGAGGGTTGCAACGCTCTCGCCTGTAGCGGAAAGTTGGAGCGAGCTGCCGAGAGTTGATCGAGAGACGCTCATTCGAGGGCAGAGTGAGGATCTCTCGATTGAAGCGCTAGTGGAAAGCCAAATTGAAGCGCTCGTGGAAAGCCAGAAAAACGCGGCAAAAGTGCTGTCGAAGGAGCACTACGAGAAATCGGGGAAGAAGCGCGCTTTTGAAGTTGATAATCAGGTAATGCGGCTGCAGCCACCCAAAAGGAACAAGCTTGAGGTTGATTGGGAAGGGCCCGCCACAGTATTATCGAAGCCTTGCGATACAAATTATGAAGTGAAATTAGGAAGGCGGCCGGACAAAATTTACAACTTGATGAAACCATACGTTCAACATCAAGCGGTCGTAAATCTGTTGTTGAATGCTTCAAAGGAAGAGGAAGCAGAAAATTTTGAGTTCTAGTGAGGTAATTGAAGGGGGATCGAAAGTAATCCGGGAGCAGATAAACCTAGAGCCTAGCGTAAGTGAAGGAGGACCTGAGAAAGAGGACCTGAGAAAGATTGTTTCCGAGTTTGGGTATGTGTTGTCGGACCGTCCCGGAGACACGACGGTGATCGAACACGATATCAAGCTAAGCGGTGAGGAGTCAATCAGTAGCAAGCCGTATCGTTGTTCCCTTGTGCAACGTCGAAAGTGTGAGCCGCTCTTGGTGCCGCATAGGTATCGTCGCCTAAAAGTGGCTGGTTGCTGAAGTGGAGCATGTTGCTCCACAGCGCTACTTTGACGTTCGCTAAAGAAAAAAAAAAGAAGGAAAGGTAAACGCTAATGCAGGTGCATTGAGCAGTGCGTTCCAGCTAGTAACTTCTCAACCTTTCGGTTTCTGGCTGGCGATTCGGGGCAAAAATTTTGACCTCATCACGACCTGGGCTGAGCGCTCTCGTTCAGAGTGATCTCAAGGGGCCAACTTTGTGGTATTCCAATTCGTTACGTTGTTGTACGTGGGAAAAAAAAATTGAGTTGTCATTTTAAGAGTCTTTTGTCCCACATGTGCCTCTTGATGTAGAGGGAACAAAATTCCGATAGACACGTAGATAGGTATATGTTGTACTATACTTTGTCTGGTGTTCTGTCGGGTGACCGAGGGCACTTGCGTGTGTCGTGTGTTGTCTGTTGTCGATCCGTTCTTGGCAAGTTGCAGAACCATCGACAAGTGCTGAAACCGAAGATGGTCAGAAGAGACGAGTGAAGCTGGTCGACTAGTTGAGGCGACAAGCCAGTGGAGCTGGGATCCGTCGTCAAAAATGGGATGTGTTCCCGGAACAGTCTGAAGCTGTATTCTCCCCATGGCCCTGGAGGCGAACCTGGAGGGACCTGGCGAACGAGCGCACCTGACATCCGAGCCCCGTGGAAGCAGCTCGTCTTTCCGGTGCATTGTCTGGCGGCGGGGGTGCTGTTATGCCAGCGAGTCCTCGTCAAACGACCGTGCCTCTGAAAAAGGCAATCTGGGTCAAGGCCAGCCCGCAGTCTGCCTGACGCGAACATCTCAACGGCGTGAACACGCGCGGCGCCTCTCTCGCCCACGTGCATTGAGTCAGCGGCGCACGTGACAGCGAGCCGGCGTTCTCGTGTCCGGTGGTCTGACGCATGGCGCGGCAACCCCATTGGAAGAATCTGCGCTGACGACCAGCGGCGCTTCTGATTGGACATTTTGGTTGGACCCGGTGTAAATAAAAGAAGCCCTGCGGCGCGTCGCGATCGGCAGTCCTACGAGAGAGGAGTCCCCATGTCGGAGTGCCGACATGTGTGTGAGTCAGCGGTCTTAGGCGAAAGGCTGATCTATGTGTTAGAGAGAAGAGCTCGGCTCTTCGAGTCTCTGTCGGCCCCAGTGCCGAAATTGTAACGCCTCTGTATATATGCTGTACATAAACCTTGTTTAACTCACCGTCGTCTCGTCCGCTCGTCTTATCAGCTCTGCGCAGAAGCAGTCGCGAGCTGATAAACATACGCTACCAAACGGCTGGTGACCTTCCCGGCGGAGTTGGAAGCAGTGGCGCCATCGGGACCGTGTTGGCGTCGCCGTCTTTCGCAACAGTGGTGGCTTCGGCGGGATCGGTCCGTCGTTCTCAACAGTGTGTGTGTGTGTGTGTGTGTGTGTGTGTGTGTGTGTGTGTGTGTGTGTGTGTGTGTGTGTGGTGTGTGTGTGTGTGTGTGTGTGTGTGTGTGTGTGTGTGTGTGTGTGTGTGTGTAAACGTGCGGTAGCAACCAGGTGGATACGTTAAAGAACCCCAGGTGGTCAAAATTTCCGGAGCCCTCCACTACGGCGTCTCTCATAATCATATGGTGGTTTTCGGACGTGAAACCCCACAAATCAATCAACCAGGTAGACACCTCAGCAATGCAATCAAATGAGGGGCCTGCGAAAGTATTGCCAACACCAGTAAGTTTTGGTTCACAGAGCCGCAAACAGAACGGAAAAGAAAAAAAGAAAGAAAGAAAGAAAGAAAGAAAGGAAGAAAGAAAGAAAGAAAGAAAGAAAGAAAGAAAGAAAGAAAGAAAGAAAGAAAGAAACACCCGCAGATACATTTACATAACCCACGCAAGTTCGTACTCCAGAAGCTCAAAAGGGTCGGCAAACAAGCGATCGAAGCACTGAATCGCCTCATTCAACGCACAGCTGGCGTGGGCGGCTTGAAAGGTCGGGGCAGCGATGCATCTGAGCAGCGGAAGCCGAGCAAAGAAGGCCACTGCACCCCGCCGACGGTGCGATAACTGTCACAAGTGTGGAAGGTGGAAACAGCCGGGAACCACTCCTGCCGAGCAGTCTGCATTAGGCGGCGGGACCGTTCCACACCAGCGACAGACGGATGTGACTGGAGAGAGAGCACACAGCGGGCGCGCCCGAGGCCGACGAGAACTAAAACCTACAGACACGCTCGAAATGACCCGAGACCGATCGAGGTGGTCGGCGAGATGCGGAAGACGAAGCCGCGGGGTCCGGTCGGATCAATGCGGTCTTACGGGTGCCGTCGACGACTCAACGTTCAATATACAAAACACGGACTATCGGCTTGTTCTCTGCATCTCAATACGCCGCGCGTAAACGTATACACACGAGCACGCGCTACAGCTCCCACCACGGTGCACCACGGCGGCCACTTCTGAGACCACGGCACTTTCGAGAGCCAAGGTCCAAGTTCCTCGACATTAGGGGTTGTTATGCCAGCGAGTCCTCGTCAAACGACCGTGCCTCTGAAAAAGGCGATCTGGGTCAAGGCCAGCCCGCAGTCTGCCTGGCGCGATCACCTCGATGGCGTGAACACGCGCGGCGCTCCTCTGGCCCACGTGCAGTGAGTCAGTTGCGCACGTGACAGCGAGCCGGCGTCCTCGTGTCAGGTGGTCTGACGCATGGCGCGGCGGCCCCATTGGCGGAATCTGCCCGGACGACCAGCGGCGCTTCTGATTGGACATTTCGGTTGGACCCGGTGTAAATAAAAGAAGCCCTGCGGCGCGTCGCGATCGGCGGTCCTATGTGAGAGGCGTCCCCGTGTCGGAGAGCCGACATGTGTGTGAGTCAGCGGTCTTAGGCGAAAGGCTGACCTATGTGTTAGAGAAGAGCTCGGCTCTTCGAGTCTCTGTCGGCCCCAGTGCCAAAATTGTAACGCCTCTGTATATATGCTGTACATAAACCTTGTTTAACTCACCGTCGTCTCGTCCGCTCGTCTTATCAGCTCTGCGCAGAAGCAGTCGCGAGCTGATAAACATACGCTACCAAACGGCTGGTGACCTTCCCGGCGGAGTTGGAAGCAGTGGCGCCATCGGGACCGTGTTGGCGTCGCCGTCTTTCGCAACAGTGGTGGCTTCGGCGGGATCGGTCCGTCGTTCTCAACAGTGGAGGTCAGTGGTGATCCAGCCACTTCAACTTTTGGAGCAATTTTTGGAGCAGAGAAAATGCTCTTTTGGAGCACCTTTGTATCGGCACTCGATTTTGGAGCAGCAATTGTAGCAGCAACTTATTTTACAAAAATACATCTCTCATTATTGCTGAAACTAAAGCTGTGATAGCAACCACAGTTCTATAAAACCGTATTGTCTCAATTCTCAATTATTAATTAGAGTGTCACGTGCATGCCGATTTTAAAAGCCACCAAGAAATGGACCAGTCCATCAGATTTAATGCACTACTGAAAATGAAGGTAGTGCAGGTGTAGCATTAGTTTATTAAAGTACACTAAAAGCTACGACGAAAATTCCCAGAAACCGAACTGTAAGGAGAGTTTTGAACTTTCATTTATTTACAGAAGAAAGATGTGCATGTTGCAGCATTTACGTCCTCTTGCTCACCTTCTTGCTTAGTTCTTCCAGCTGTGAGAGGGTTTGGCTCAAAGCGGAGTTGCCTTCAGCTAATAAAGTTTGCCCAGCTTCAACTTGTTCCAGGCTCTTAGAACGCAGACCAGAAGAAATTATGTCTTCTGCTCGTTTCAGCAATGCCCTACTTGAGGTGACCTTTTCTTCCAAGTTCTTACGAAGTCGCTTTTCGTCGACATCAGCACCAGTGTCTTGGTCTCCAAGCCTTTTCCTGCTTTCTGACTGCTGTGCACTTGCAGTTCTCTCTGTGTATCGGGCTCTAGATCTCCTTACACTTTGCAGAAGCTCTGTAGACAAGGGAACTTTAGTGGCATCTCCATCATACCTGCGGAGGTATGTCTTTGTCTGGCGCAACCCGTTAATGCTTGCAATGCATAATGAGTAGCGGTTCTCATAAAAGCGCTTATTTTCGCTAAATCCTCGTTCGCAGTCTGCGTTGCCATGTGGCAGGCACAGCAGACACTTGACAAGCCTCGACAATAATGGATACTTTGGTTGACCTCCAGGAGACTTCAGTTCAAATATTTTGCCCCAACGAACATCAATTCTTTCACCTCCAAGTGCCAGGAGGTCACTGTTTGAGTCACACTTTAACATATGCCACTCATCGATGGCTGAGGAAACTTCTTCATGTTTGATTACCTGTGGAAGCTGAAACACAAGGTACTTCAGTGCTCGCACTTCCGATTCAACATTTGTTGACTGCCAATTGAGGAGGCTAGCAGATTGAAGAACTCTATTGTCGAGTGGAAGCTTCTGAAGAAGATCCTTGGCACAGGCCAAGTAAAAAGCACGTGCTCCAAGATAAAACCGCTTCTTCTCACTAGAGTCCCACTCAAGCATTGATTTTTCAGTATCTGTACCAACTTCCGGCCTTGATTTCCAAAGGGATGCATCCATCACATCTAGCCTTTTCAGTTGTTCAGCGGTCTTGTCTGCAAAGGCTTCATGACGAAGAAACCGACTGAGGACTCGTTGGACTAGAACAATAAGTTCAACGTGAAGTATGTGCAAGAGCGGCTCTTGCTTTTGGAAGAGCAGCTGAAATCCACTGAAAAGCTGCACACAGTTCTTAAGGAACAACACTTTGGCCAAAAGTTGTTTCTCAGAAAATGCCGACACAAGCTTGTTGTGTAGGCTTTGGGTGTCAGGTCGTTGACGAGATGAATTGCCCTTAAAAAATAGGTGCGAAGCGCTTCAAACTGTTCCTCAACTCGGCAAAGTGAGTCTTGTAGCGTCAGCCAGCGATTAGAAACGTGGCGCAGAAATACATGACAAGAGATTCCCAAAGTATCCTGGCATTCTCTGAGTGCTTCAGCGCGGACAGCACCTTTGAAGTAGTAGTAAATATTTCTCACTACTTCTTCTACATCTAAGCCAAATGCATCCAGGCCTCTGCCAAATGCATTGTGAACCTTATGAAGATTGCAGTTGCCAATATCAATCAAACTTGGTGCCACATGCTTCTGAAGCTTGTTTCTTACGCTCTTCATAACATTAGGGCCATCACTGAAAAAGCAAACAAGTCCTTGCTTTGGAAGATCTGCTATTGCTTCTTCTATGCAGCCAACAATTATTTCAGCGGTTGCACGCCCAAGATCAAATGACTGGACATGTTCAACAACAACTTCCTGTTGGCTGCTGGAAAAATAGCGTACCAGCACATCTAGTTGCTGCACCCTTAGCTCTGGCTTTGGCGTCTCATCAACCATAATGGAAAAATAGACATTTGGCTGGCACAGCTCAGTCACCACTTGTCCTTTAAAGTAGGGACCCAGTCCATCTGATACAATGCGGGCCAACTTTATTCTGCCGCAACTAAACTTTTTGGCAATGTCACTGTCGGGGAACATGCAGTGATAAATCGAAGTTGCCGTGTCTCCCCATGAAAAAGGAATTCCCTTGGCCACAACAGACAAAGCAAAAGTAGTTTCTGCCTTGCTGACTTGGTGCTCAAGTGATGTATTAGCAGACCCGTTGGAGAAGTCCAGTGTGCCTTGCACCAATTTGGGTGGAAGAAGATTCCCGTCCTTGTCTCTGTGTCTAGCAGCTGCATCAATATGTTTCTTCATCCCAGCATGACGCTTCACTGCTGCCGCTCCATGCTGTGCGCAAGAAATGGTGCAGTTGCAAAGAATACAAAATGCATCTGTATTTCGGGTTCCACTCTTGCACCACCGACTGATCGGATCATTATTGGAGTCCACCTCGTTGAGTACAGAGGCGTTGAACTTGGTGTTGCGATCTGAAAACATGAGCGAAACGAACTTTATGACAGTAAACTTTGCCAAGTTTTTTTTCAGAGCGTGAATATAGGTAAAAGCAACAGGGTAGACAGAAAGAGCACTGACTTCTAACTTTATATCACAGAGTGGCAAGAATATATATGCCCAAAAAAAGGATGATTAAAAACATGACAAAATACAAGCCTAGTCAATGCGTCAGTATAAAAAACTTGCAAATGTGACTACGCACCAACTAGCCCAAGGTTCCGCTCTTGTAAATTTTCCCACGACAAAGGCACGCTAGTAAAAAGAGCACGTAACTACTAGATTTATTTTTAGGGTAGCCCGTAACATAATGCCAACCTTACTTCATTGGAAGATCTAAATACCAACTCTAAGGCGCCAACACCAAATATTTGCGCAAGCATTTTGGGTACAGCCTCGACAAATGGCGCGAATCGGGATGCCAGTTGTCTGTCGACCATTCACACCTAAAACTCGCGACCAACTTACAGGAAGTTGCCATGCGGATGACGCGTGGGTCTGACGGCCGCAGACAAACGCATTGCCCCAGCTGGCAAGGCGGCATAAGGCGCTAATGTATGTTGGAGGTTTGCTTCCTTCCGGCGCGGCGCGCGATGACCAGAGCAGAAATCGACAGCAATGTTTTCCTTAAATTAAATATTTAAAAAAGCTGATTGGGAACGGCACGTCACGAATAGCGGATTCCCAACGATCGGCGGCCGCTAATGCGGTAACATTACGGTGCTTATTGACTTGCTTGTGTTGACATGGTCGACGCTCAATCACTCTTTTCCGACTATTCTACAAGCAGCTCGCACGGTGGGGCGCCCGATCCGTGACGCGCCGGCAGCACATACGGCCCATCTAGCGATCTGCTAACGTCAACAAAAGCGACCCGCCTGCAGAAATTCTTTGTGTATTCCGCGTCACTCGCTCGTTCGTTTCGCACTATTATATGTTCCGAACGGTAGCATGTAGGAGGTGTAACTGCTGCATGCCGTACGAGCGATTGCGCGTTTCAAATGCGGATATTCCGCACTACGAAACAAGGCACGGCGCACATTCCTAAGCCTACGTACAGCGCTCGGACACTCCGAACACAAAAACCATCAGTAGCGAGAAATCGGAAGAACTATAGGCAAGTTGCAACTTCTGTACTGATTCAATAGCAAAGTGCGGCCGGTAATAAATGCCAGCAGCGCTACGCGATCGCCTAAGCATTCACTAAAGTATTTCACGGGCGCTATTAAGAAATGCCACAAAATTTAAAAAGAAAGCGACTTACTTTTGTCCAGTTCAACAGCGGGGGGATGACAAACATTCGCTGACTGGTTGTTCACAAGCACATGGCGCACATGCAACGACACGACGTGCTGTGCATGAGCGCGAAAACCTACAGAAAACACCCGAACGACACCGACGAATACCAAAGCTGCAAAGCACATGGTAAACAGTTGCCAACCTAGAAAAAAATTCACTTGTTGCCAACTGCAAAATGAACATCCGCTAAAGTCGGGTTCTTTCGTGCAATTTGGCGCATTTGGCGCAAACAAAACAACACTTGCGCAGTAAGGCGCAGGAAGGTATAATTGTAGCAAATCGGCGCAAATGGCGCAGCTGGATCACTACTGGGAGGTCAGCGGCGGGATTTCGGAGGTGGCCTTCGCAACAGTGGTGGCAGCGGTGGGATCGGTCCGTCGTTCGCAACAGTGGTTGGCAGCTGCGGGATCGGCCGGCGTCAGCGACATCGATGCGGTGAGTGCCTGATGTTTTCCCCTCAGTTCACCAGACTACTCTAGCTCAGGTTGTAGTAGTTTAGAGAAAGGGCTGTGTGAAGCATTGAAGTGAGCTTTGATCGTTTCAAGCCAAGTTGAAGTGCTTTGAAACCAAAGTTAATGCGGAGGTGGTAAACACGGGAGGGTGAAAAATTGCTTGCGCGTCTTGCTAGTAGGCTTATAGTGGGTACGGCAAGTAGATTCTTAACAGGGGCAAACAGCAAGAGGCTAGTGTGAACGATGGAGAACCTTAAAGTGAAGGAACTCATCGAAATTTGTGAGGAACTCGGCATCACTTTGGGCCGTGCGAAACGAAAGCAAGCGATCCTTGAGATCATGAAGGATGAGGGAGTGTCGGCTGAGGAAGTCGATGAGGCCTGGGCGGATATCAAAGCACGCCGTGAGGAGGCTGAAAGGCGAGAAGTAGAAGCTCGCGAACGTGAGGAGGCTGAAAGGCGCGAAGCTCGCGAACGTGAAGAAAGGCGCGAAGCTCGCGAACGTGAAGAAAGGCGAGAAGCTCGCGAACGTGAAGAAGCTGAAAGGCGCGAACGTCGTGAGCGCGAGGAGGCCGAGAGACAGGAGCGTCTCGAGATGAAACGAATAGAATTGGCAATCCTACAGTGTTCGCAGGCGCCTAGCGTAGCTTCTCCGACGATTCAGGTCAGCGGTGTTAGAATTCGGGATCAACTGCCACCGTTCGTAGTAGGCGAGGACATGGCGAAGTATCTCGTCAAGTTTGAACACGTCTGTGAGCGAAACGCTTTGGAGCGGCCTCTTTGGGCGCGGAACCTGCTAGCTCTTCTTCCCGGCGAAGTGTCCGACGCATTAACTTGCTTGTCGAGGGAAGCGTTTGAGAGCTATGACGAGGTTAAGGAAGTGCTCTTGAGACGTTATAAGTTGTCACCCGAGGCTTTCAGGCAAAGGTTCCGGTATGCTGAAAAGGGGAATGAGTCACACGTTGACTTCGCGTTTCGTCTTAAGGCCGATTTAATTGAATGGCTCAAGGGCGAAGGTGTTTATGACGACCGCGATAAAGTGGTGGAATGCGTTGCATTGGAGCAATTCTACCGCTGCATCGAGGATAATGTCAGACTTTGGCTGCAGGACAGACTTGGGGAAGTACAGTTAAATAAGGCAGCTGAGTTAGCTGAGGAGTATTATACTCGCCGAAAGTTGCATAGCAGGGCAGTGCGCGTTGAAAAGGATGAAAGGAAAGAGGGCTTTTCAAGGAAACCTGATCAACAGAAACCCGTTCCGCACCGTAATTTCAAAAAGGACCCGTCTCTTACGAAGGACAGTGTAGGGGAAGGGCAAACAGAAGCGGAGAAATCGAGTGAGGTTTCTACCACACAGGCATTAGAATCGGAAAACAAACGGAAGCCGCTAATCTGCTACAACTGCAAAAAGGAAGGGCACATCGCGAGAAACTGTCAGGAAAAGTTTGCCTTCGCAACAATCCGAGAATCAGAAAAAAACATTCGGTTGTTGGAGCCGTATCTCCAAGAAATTAGGGTCAATGAGAAAACGTGCCGAGCACTTAGAGACTCAGCGGCAACCATGGACGTTGTCCATCCTTCATTGGTGTCTCCGGATGACTTCACAGGAGAATGCGCGTGGATCAGGCAAGTCGCCGAGGAGCAGAGTGTTCGCTTACCAATCGCCACGGTTGTCATTGAAGGCCCGTTCGGTAAGCTTCGCACCGAAGCGGCTGTGTCTGCCGCGCTGAACGATCGTTTTCCATATCTTTTCTCCAACAACTCGGAGCAGCTTCTCAAAGAGCAGGGCAAATCGTTCTTCCCCAACTTAGCGTGCATGGCTCTCACGCGATCGCAAGCGCGAAAGCTTTCGCGGAAGCTTGACTTGGTTCCATGCGGTGAACTCTCAAGTGACCTTGTCGGCGGGTCGACGGAACCCCAGAAAGGAAAGTTTCCGCATGAGTCATGTGAGCAGTCACGCGAGCGGCCCGTCGCCGAACCTAGCTGCGCGGTTTCCGGAGAAAGGGGAGACGACGTGGCGCCATTGAATCAGAGCGAGAGGGCTGCAACGCTCTCGCCTGTAGCGGAAAGTTGGAGCGAGCTGCCGAGAGTTGATCGAGAGACGCTCATTCAAGAGCAGAGTGAGGATCTCTCGATTGAAGCGCTAGTGGAAAGCCAAATTGAAGCGCTAGTGGAAAGCCAAATTGAAGCGCTAGTGGAAAGCCAGAAAAACGCGGCAAAAGTGCTGTCGAAGGAGCACTACGGGGAATCGGTGAAGAAGCGTGCTTTTGAAGTAGGGAGTCAGGTAATGCTGCTGCAGCCGTTCAAAAAGAACAAGCTTGAGGTTGATTGGGAAGGGCCCGCCACAGTATTATCGAAGCCTTGCGATTCAAATTATGAAGTGAAATTAGGAAGGCGGCCGGACAAAATTTACAACTTGATGAAACGATACGTTCAACATCAAGCGGTCGTAAATCTGTTGTTGAATGCTTCAGAGGAAGAGGAAGCAGAAAGTTTGAGTTCTAGTGAGGTAATCGAAGGGGGATCGAAAGTAATCTGGGAGCAGTTGAACCTAGAGCCTAGCTTAAGTGAAGGAGGACCTGAGAAGGAGGACCTGAGAAAGATTGTTTCCGAGTTTGGGTATGTGTTGTCGGACCGTCCCGGAGACACGACGGTGATCGAACCCGATATCGAGCTAAGCGGTGAGGAGTCAATCAGTAACAAGCCGTATCGTTGTTCCCCTGTGCAACGTCGCAAGTGTGAGCCGCTCTTGGTGCCGCATAGGTATCGTCGCCTAAAAGTGGCCGGTTACTGAGGTGGAGCATGTTGCTCCACAGCGCAACTTTGACGTTCGCTAAAGAAAAAAAAAGGGAAAGGTAAACGTTAATGCAGGTGCATTGAGCAGTGCGTTTAGTTAGTACCTTCTCAACCTTTCGGTTTCTCGCTGGCGATTCGGGGCAAAATTTTGACCTCATCACGACCTGGGCTGAGCGCTCTCGTTCAGAGTGATCTCAAGGGGCCAACTTTATGTGGTATTCTAATTCGTTACGTTGTTGTACGTGGAAAAAAAAATTGAGTTGTCATTTTAAGAGTCTTGTGTCCCACATGTGCCTCTTGATGTAGAGGGAACAAAATTCCGATAAACACGTAGATAGGTATATGTTGTACTATACTTTGTCTGGTGTTCTGTCGGGTGACCGAGGGCACTTGCTTGTGTCGTGTGTTGTCTGTTGTCGAACCGTTCTTAGCAAGTTGCAGAACCATCGACAAGTGCTGAAACCGAAGATGGTCAGAAGAGACGAGTGAAGCTGGTCGACAAGTTGTGGCGACAAGCCAGTGGGGCTGGGATCCGTCGTCAAAAATGGGATGTGTTCCCGGAACAGTTTGGAGCTGTATTCTCCATGGCCCTGGAGGCGAACCTGGAGGGACCTGGCGAACGAGCGCACCTGACATCCGAGCCCCGTGGAAGCAGCTCGTCTTTCCGGTGCATTGTCTGGCGGCGGGGGTGCTGTTATGCCAGCGAGTCCTCGTCAAACGACCGTGCCTCTGAAAAAGGCGATCTGGGTCAAGGCCAGCCCGCAGTCTGCCTGGCGCGATCACCTCGATGGCGTGAACACGCGCGGCGCTCCTCTGGCCCACGTGCAGTGAGTCAGTTGCGCACGTGACAGCGAGCCGGCGTCCTCGTGTCAGGTGGTCTGACGCATGGCGCGGCGGCCCCATTGGCGGAATCTGCCCGGACGACCAGCGGCGCTTCTGATTGGACATTTTGGTTGGACCCGGTGTAAATAAAAGAAGCCCTGCGGCGCGTCGCGATCGGCGGTCCTATGTGAGAGGCGTCCCCGTGTCGGAGAGCCGACATGTGTGTGAGTCAGCGGTCTTAGGCGAAAGGCTGACCTATGTGTTAGAGAAGAGCTCGGCTCTTCGAGTCTCTGTCGGCCCCAGTGCCAAAATTGTAACGCCTCTGTATATATGCTGTACATAAACCTTGTTTAACTCACCGTCGTCTCGTCCGCTCGTCTTATCAGCTCTGCGCAGAAGCAGTCGCGAGCTGATAAACATACGCTACCAAACGGCTGGTGACCTTCCCGGCGGAGTTGGAAGCAGTGGCGCCATCGGGACCGTGTTGGCGTCGCCGTCTTTCGCAACAGTGGTGGCTTCGGCGGGATCGGTCCGTCGTTCTCAACAGTGGAGGTCAGCGGCGGGATTTCGGAGGTGGCCTTCGCAACAGGGTTTAATGTACGTGTCAAAACCTATACGATATAATTATAAGGGACGCCGTGCTACACTCTCCATCCTGTCCAAAGACTCAGCAAAACGAAAACAAGAATTCAAAAAACGCAAAGTTCCCAGAACGCTTCAGACGAAGAGAAAGGGAAAAAAATTAGAGGGAAGGAGAGAAAACTTCAAGCATGGTCATGGCATACACGCACGACATGCAAATGCGGCGAGTCAGCTCGAAACTAGACGTGGAAAACAAGAGCTGTCTTCTTATACACAAACCAACACCACCGAGTGAATAACAAAAATGGGCAAAAGGAACAGCTACACGTATCTATCCGAACGCTCGCTCCCACAGGCAGCACAAACTGCGAAAATGCGCGCCCGAAAAGCCTCCCGTCGCAAAGCGGGCCCCGTATAAATCCAAATACGCGACGGCCCGCGGCCTGAAACATTCACGACCGAGAACACGCTCAAAGCAGCAGCAGCTCGCACGAACTCCCCGCCTCCCTCCACCACTACATCCCCCATCGCACACGCTTTGCCCCCCTTCGCGTTTACTTTCGACGCCGCTAGGCAGCGGTGAGAGCGGCGCAGTCACCGCTGCATGCTTCGCAAGACAGGCAAGCACGATCGCACGCCCGACGACGTACTTCCTGGGCAAAGAAGCCGCACACGAAGAGCGGCACGGCTTCGATCAAGCTTCCCTCCTCTACTTCTCTCTCTCTTCCCTAGAGCGCGATCCAACCGACCAAAAACCTCCTTGCTACGCCGGCGTTCCGGTGGAGTCTCGAAACAAACAAAACCCAAAGAGAACAAAGCTCTCCTTGCCGAAGCTTATGCATGAGCGCGCGCGGCGAAGGAAAAAGACGCTTTCGCGTGCAGCGAACGACAAATACGTTCGTTTCACTTTGGCCACGGCAGTCCCATTTCGCTCTTTTATTTCGTTTCTGCGCGCGCGCGCATTTTCGCCCAGTCTCCCGCGCCGCTTCTTAGTTCCCCACAACTCCACCTCCCGCGCTCCCTTCGCTTTTCGGTCAGTTTTTATCCGCGCCAAGTCGCCCGGTGACAAGATTAACGGCCCGGCGGATCCGAATTTACGACCGCAATTCGTCAAAGCGACAGGCGTTTAGAAGGCACGCAGCAAGAGAGAAGGGTGAGAACGAGTGGAGAGGAGGCAGGAGGGCTGGGGAATGCCTAAAAAGAAACAACGAACAGCACGGGCCCCCTGAAGGCTTAGGGTCCCCCCCAGCCCCTTCGGGCAGACGTCTTCGGTATCGCGACGTCACTTTTTTTTTTTTCGTTTTCGTTCTGTTCTAACGCGCGCACGCGGCTTTCTTCATATCGGTCGCGAGCCGGAGAACCACCGTAACTTAATATTCGCCGTCGTGTCAACGATCGGTCAGCCGTGCCCCGAGATGTAGAAACACAAATCAGTTCCAGTTTCTAGCTCGCTGAAGAGAAAGAGGGGGAACGGGGGAACAAGAAAACATCGTGCAATACCCAGCCACGCGGCTCGTGCGCAAACGGAACGCGCGGAATTCATTCGGCGCATGCAGGCAAGGAGATTAATAGCGTGAGCCATAAGTGAGGAGGAAAGAAAACGAGAGGGAGAGACTGGAAACGAGACAAGGTTTTCACATCAATATAACGGGGGCCGATTAAGCATAGGTAGACTAAACGCTAAACCAAACTACCAAACCTGAACTTTGAAAACAGAATCAACGCAAATGCGATATTTAAGTATATACTATACACATGCGTTATCGCAGTAATTTCACCTAGCCTTCTGAATATGAGCAGCACTCCCGGTGTTTCTTCACGGGAACCAGCGTAGTCATGTCGTCTCGTGATTTCGCTCAGCCTTGTTATTCAAACACAAATGCGCGAAGACAGAGCATTTCCTCCGGCACTCAGAATAGGGATTTTGGGAATTGGAACATCAAGGAGCTCGGGGACCCAAGAAGTTTGCGACCTGCCAGGATCCAGGACGCATGCGCAGAAGTAAGCCAGTCTTGACCTTTTGCGTTCGTGTCCACCCAAGGCCGAAAGACCAAAAACTAGCGTGGGCGGCGGGCTCCCAAAGCATCTTGGGTTACCAGCATACTGAAGCAGACGCAGCGCAAGCAACGGTATCGTGTAGACCCTTACAAGGTTTACAGAAACAGCCCATTGATGACTTCCGGTTTTCTCCACCGATGGGCTTTATCTGCATTGGAGAACCACAAGATATTTAGAAAATAGCCCGCTGAATTTCTACAGTTTCCTTCCCTTACATAACAAAATATGTTCAAATAAGTGTTCTTTTGATCTTCACAAAAATTATGGAATATTCCCTTGTACTTCACGCACGTTTCTTTTATGTCAAAAACGAAAGAGAGGCGTTCCTTAAGCTTGGTGCACACCGGCGACTACCAGCGGTCGCACGACCATTTGCGACTGGTCGCGAACAGTCGCGATCGGTCGCAAAGCGACTGGTTTGGCTAGTCGCTTCTTGCTCGATTTTCAGTCGCGCGACTGCAGTCGCAAAACTGCTGGATCCAATCAGCGATGCCCGGAAGTGACACCAGCATTTCTTTATACGCAGGCTTACGTTATCGTTTTGTTTTTTATTGCGCTGGCCTCCTGTCTCCAGATACAAATGAGTGCGTTCCTCTGGGTCTGTGTCACCGTGGCCACCACGGAGTACTTGGCTTGGAGACGGCGGGGCGCAGCAGCTCGAGCACAGTGTCGAATTTACGTGGCGGCATTCACAAGCAGCTAAACACCGTCAGAATGAGGAGAACATGGATTGTGCACTATATTCCCCCGTATTCAGAATCGCTTTTTCTGTTTGAACATGACTTGCCGCCGCCTTCAATGCAGCGCATTTGGAACTCGCTTGTGCTTCATGCCTCGGCACCACCATGCTCGGCCAAAAACACCGCGTTCGAGACTCGTTTGTGCTGCGTTGGAGACTGTGGCAAGTTAAGTTAAATTCAAAGGAGCGTTTCTGAATACGTACCACTCTAGGAAATACTTCTCGCCGTCGCAGCGCAGCTCGGGCGGCCTGATTGATTGATTAATTTGTGGGGTTTAACGTCCCTAAACCACCATATGATTATGAGAGACGCCGTAGTGGAGGGCTCCGGAAATTGTGACCACCTGGGGTTCTTTAACTCGGGCGGCCTGCATGGCCGGCCAACTCTCACGAGCGGAGGGACGGTCACACCAAAATACCGGCTTTTTTTTTTTTAGGCTTCTGTGCTGCCAGCGCTAACACCACACCATGGCATAGCGCACCAGCGCCATGACAATCTCTTGTTCTTCGCTTGAATCGAACTCCTGGCACTGCTGGGAACGCTGTGTGAGAACGGACGAAAAGAATAAATGCGGGCGCGCTCAGTTTGCTTCGCTCACTCAGCTGATCGGCGCCGGTCTCCAGAGTTCTCGCTGATAACGTGATCCGGACGTGACTCTCCGGTTTTGCGACTTCCGGTCGCTCGCATGCGGCCTCTGCCGGTGTGGACATCAGTCACTTTTTGGTCGCCAGTCGCAAATGGTCGCGCGACCGCTGCTAGACGCCGGTGTGCACCAGCCTTCACGCTTGAAAAGACATTGAAAGCGTGTTTTCCGTTTCAACGTTAGGAGCTGGTAAATGAGGTGACTAGAAATTTTTTTGGTACAACGCTTGTGACCTTGAAACCATCTATAAATTTCAATTTGGCCTCGTGTGGCGCACCATGCGTTCAGCGCAACGCATTCTGCGTTTGACCCTATTCTCAAATTCTGCTGATCCCGCGAACGCAAGAGCAGCTTTTACCCAATGCAGCTTGAGGGCGTAATGTCTTGTGTCCCAATTTCTCGAACTCTCAAATATTCTGAACAGCTTATTTATATCCGACAGCTCACGTGTTAGGTGCTGCGATACGAACGAACGTGTTTGATGTACTCATCAGTGCGTTGATGAGCGCTCCACTTACGTACGCGCTGAGACCAGGTGTTCTTGAAAACGACGCCTAACTGCATAAGTCAGGTGGGCCTATCAATTAATGCATAGGTGGTCCTACTTAATCGTGATTGGCTTAAAATGGCGGGCAATGCCAATCGCCAACACACACCCCGTGAAAGAAATCATAGCACACTTGCTGCGTAGCAACCAAATAATCATTCCGAGGAGCGAGGTTTGCTCTTCGCAAAGTTATATATAGCCGCAGGAAGATGTTGCCTGCAGCTAAGTCCAGCCTCGGAAGCTTTAGCACACTTACGTGAGTGGGATTTCTGAAGGTAAGAAGGTCCTGGTTTTGCAATCGGTAGTGAGGCTACAATGCATGTGCGCGGCAGTAGATGCGCTGCCACAGGCTACGCTTCCGGAGATCCTCAACTAATCTGCACGTTTCCTTCACTGTAATGACGGCGGTGATCACGCCAATTGATCTCGGGAAGGGACCATGACTGAAGTGACATTGGCCATTCGTTACAGAAACTAACAAACAAAAGAGAAGCAAGGAAAAAAAAGAAGCATCGAAACGAGGGGGAGTATAGGGCTAATGAAATGAAAAGGCACGCACTGTCTGAGCGATACGCAAGATGCTTCCCCGCCAACATGGCTCGACCGCTCCGGGAATCAAAGACAGGAACAGCTTCATTCCAGAGCGGCCGCGGGGGCCACTTAATCATGTCCGGCCGAACCAATTACGCCACCCGCGGCAAATCAATGACTCTCTCAAGAGTCGCCGGAGAGCGATAAGCGTGGAACAGGCTTACGCAACGAAATGAAGACAAGCCGCCTCGCGGGAACGAGGCGGGGGAGTATCCCGATTGAGACACCGTACATACACACAGCAAGAGGGCAGTCGTGAATCCACGAAGAGGGAACGCGGTGAGACGGAAATTAAGGAGGTGGAACACCGCTGCGGTTACAACACGGGGCTCACGCGATGACGCATAGTCGCATGACGGAAAATGTATACCCTGCCAAGATACAAGACGTGCAGCACGGTCGAGCTTTCGTCTGGTTTAGAGAGAGAGAGAGAAAGACATAGAGAGAGGGTATGAAGAAAGGCAGGGAGGTTACCCAGAAAGCAAGTGTCTGGTTTCTTACCCTGCACTGGGGATGGGGAAATGGGAGACACAAAAGTAAGAAAAAGGGAATGAGAGAAAGAGAGCGGGACGGAAGCGAAAACACACAAATACACTAAAACGTCACAAATGTTCGACGAGGCGGGTCGATCGGAGAAATTTCAGGAGGGCCTTCATCGCTTTTTGGCGTGAAGCTCGATCTTTCCGATATTCCAAAATTAATTTTCCGGAAAGCGGCTAGTCGTCGAGGCGTGCAAACACTGCTGACAGGGACTCTCTCTGACAGTTCGGTGCAATCGACAGCTCCTGAACGAATCGGGTTAACGATCCGTCTAGGACAGCAGGTGATTTTTCACAACATTTCAAATTCTTATCTTCTAATCAGTACCAAATAATCAAGACGAACTGTGGGCGATCAAGACACTGAGTACACATGATAATTCCGGGGTAAAGTGCCGGACATAAAGTTTCTTCTATGCTCTCCTGTCATTGCATAATACCTGTTACATAACCGGTCATTGTGTAACGTGAAGCGCTTGTACCAATCACACTCTTTTCAGGAAATGATCCTGCGCAGTGCTCTCTGGGTAGCGCTGATTATCTCCGTTAGCGTTATCTCCCAAAATTCGGCAGTGTTAGAGACAACGTTCAAAAGAGTAATGGCAACAAGCATGTGGCGAAAGCAAGATTTCTTGCCCCGGCAACAAGTCTACACCTTCCTAGCTTGCGGTATTACATCAACTTTGTAAATACAAACATTCTCACCCCTAAGTCACCGTAAAAACAAACGACGATTTCTTGCAGAGTAGATCCGAGGGAGATCTTGCAGATTGCCCAAACAGAAGAGAATTCAGCGCCTCTTCCTACGAGCCTGCGTCAACGACTTGAGACACTAGCTATTTCGTCTTTCAAAACTTTTGACGGCTGCGTTGAGCTCACGCCAGTAGCGCTGTACTATATCTCGCGAATTGCCAATATCCTTCAGTCTTTCTCTTCGTCCTTCTCTTCCACGTATTATTCTCGTCGTTTCCCCCTTTTTCCCTAAAGTGCAACAAGCCGAACAATCACTATTATCTGGCTGATGTGATGTTACTGCTCGAACAGAAACTGCAGAGAAATCAAACAAGTCTCGGATCAACACATCACTGCCGTCAGTGCAGAAGGACCAAGAAATGGAACACAAGAGAAACGAAAATTGGAGAAAACCGAAACGCAAGTAACAAAGCAGAGTCCCATTATAGTTAACTAGCTCGGATAGAAGTCGACGCATGAACGCTTCTGGCACTCGTCGCAACCGTAAAATCGCGGATACAATGTTGCCGCGCGATACACGAGAACAAACCGGGCTCTAAAAAGCAAAGAAAGAGAGCGCGTACAACGCGGCAATTTATCGCTTGGGAATGCCCCCGACGTAAACGAGATGCACTCGCACCGCGCTCAGAGAGATTTCAATCGACGCGCAGTTAAGTAAAATAGAGAGAGAACATGGTCCCGAAGAGACACGTACGCCCGCGGCGCGAAGCCATAGGGAATTCCCCGCGCCGCGGCGGCATCCGAACCATTTCCCCTTCGCCGTTGCATCGACAACCCTGCCCAGCACGCCTGCATTCACTAATGCAGACCGTCGAGTCGTGCGTTATTCGGCAACGGCGGCGGAGCAAAAAAGAGTTATCGAGAAAAGATCGCGTCACAGCGATGCGCCGCTCCCCCTGCGTAGGGCGCCATACAGCCAGCATGCTCGCGCATTTGCTCCAGGTAATGTATACCCATATAAAATGCCGAGCGATACGGGCCTATCCGTATCGCGAGAAAAGCACCGCCGTGAATAGACTTTCTCTTCTCCTGCGACTCTCGAACTTACTTGCACTTTCAGCTTTGCAACTCGCGTGACCCGATCACGTTCCGTAACTTCAGCCTGAATGATAAAAGTCAATCATGTGTCCCAGCCGGGCCCACCAGTAAAGAAGGATGAAAGAGCGCTGTTTATCTTCTTTTAGCCGTGAATAGCCGGAGCACCATCAATTCAAACTCGGCCAAGTCCCTTTCGTGAGGCGGGACGGTAGCCTGCCGTGCTAACGACGACTTCGGTAATTTAGCAGCTCCTCATCGGCTGCCGTCCGACCACTCCGTGCTATCTGCGCACCGAGCCGTGAACGGGTTAAATCAGGATTTCTTTGTCATGTTTGCATGTTTCTTTAAAAGATCGATACAGCCGGTTGTGTTGAAATGCGAAGCGAGGTGCATTGCGTCACCGCATTTCCACAAGATTTAAAGAGGCTGAGGAGCTTCCAGTGGAACGACACAAATCACTGTAGAGAGAGAGAGAGAGAGAGAGAGAGAAAGAGAAAAAAAGAGAGAGAGCACTTTAATGAATATTGGCGAAGAAACTGACCAGCGCTACGCCTAACACTCTACACCAAATAAACATGATGAGAAGTGAAGTGATATAAACTGCGCAAGACAGATACCGAACGCACTGCGACATGCGCATACATAGATGGATGCAAACGCGACGACGCACTGTTTCAAGCAGCTAGATGTGATAACAGACGCCCGTATACTGCAGATAGCAAGACTGCGCCGCTACACCCAAGGCTGCCGAAAAGTTGAAAGGTAATAGCACTGAACGATTCGGTAGTTGAAAAATCGATACACGGTACGTCAGGATAAAGAAAGCTTTCGAAGAACGACGACCCCCGAATAAGGCGTAATTTTGCTGCATTTTCTTAATTGGCACTGCTATGTCCATTTGCAAGGCGCGAGAAACATCAAACTAATGCGTACAAGCCAATCTCGTGAAACAGCATTGTTTGCGGACTTAAGTCGCTAAATTACCTTGTCATGTCTGTGTGTATGTATGTACGTGTGTGAGAAAGGAAAGAGAGATATAGAGATTAGATAGATAGATAGATAGATAGATAGATAGATAGATAGATAGATAGATAGATAGATAGATAGATAGATAGATAGATAGATAGATAGATAGATAGATAGATAGATAGATAGATAGATAGATAGATAGATAGATAGATAGATAGATAGATAGATATACGCGCGACAGCTGCTAAAAACTCAAAATTTTAAGTCCCCGCTGCTTGTTTCGGCACATTGCTTCGCACGGCCTTAGAAAGTGGTAAAGTCGCCTACTTAATTTCCAATATGAATACCACGAAAACGTTGATGAAACTCCCAACTTCTCCCAAGACCTAAACAAACGATCAACAAAACGAAACAGTTGCGAGGAAAGCAAACAAAACCCACTTAACTAAACAAGCAGTGCCCTTGCTTTTGGACAAGCAGTGCCCTTGCTTTTGGAGAACATTCCTCACAACAATGCCCAATGTCACCACGACGCAAATTGCACTCGCCATTTCAATTCCTGTTGGCGCATTTAGCTCAAAGTTCCGTTTCGTAACAATCAGAACGCGAGACAAAGCACCATGACACATGTGAAAAAAAAAAAACATCTGTCAAGTCGGGCAGGAAATTGTGACATGTCGCCCCATAAAAAAAAAAAATGAAAAGTCTGCTAGCTTTGACACGAGTGCTACAACGGTTCAATTCCGAGATAGGAGAACTGCTGTTCTAGCCCAGGGTATACCATTACATAACAAATGCTCGCTCGTCTTCATATAATAAAGCGTATACCTAAATCGTATCTTTCGCGTATACCAGTAAATTACATAACTGAGCACGGAACGCGCCGATATATAGTTATCTAATCTCTTCGCTGTAATTACAGATACACGAATGTTGCAGGTGACCAACACCGATGACTTTAGCAATACCTACAGTAACGACACCTAATATATATATCAGTGTTTGACACTTAGATTTTACCCGAGAACGACGACAACACACATGGGCAATTAATTATAACGCGTGAGCGTTAAGAAACGCCTGGCATCGGCAGCCTTGACCAAAAGTATGCAATAATAAACGGCAGGGTCCCAGCAGAAAACAAACCACGGCATTTTGCGTGGAAATCAGGCATTCTACCACAGAGCCACGCCAGGTTTCGGAACTACTTTTCAAATAGACCCTAACGTTCATGAAACGTAAATTTCGGTTGCATTGCTGGCTCACCAATTTTTAAGATGTTACGTGTGTACTCATGATACAGCCGTCATGTCGGGTTAACACCCGTTGTAGTTAGGCGCCATGCGCTGATGTTCACTTATGTAGCAGTGTCCAGGGCTACCATCCTCCCCAGTACCAGCGCTTCATATCAGGTTACCACTTCATGGTGTTGCATGCTAATGTCCATCTTGCTGTTGGCATCATTACGCAGCTGCAACCAACTCATTCTCAATAAAAATAATTCCGTCCGCATGCTTCGCATAACATCAGTTCCCAAAGCACGTGGGATCTGCCTCTTTTTTAGTGAAGTATGTGGATATTACAAAATTTAATTCTCCATTTTCATACACCTTCACACTTGCTGACTTTCCTAATGTTCCATTCCACTGTGGCTAAATGAGGTGGCCGAAATTTGGCATGAGAAAACAGATCTATGTTATATATATATATATATATATATATCTATATATATATATATATATATATATATATATATATATATATATATCCCCTGATGAAGGGAGGTCCCCTCCCGAAACTGTTGGGAAATAAATATATTTATCCTTGTTGACAACGCTCCCGTTGTGCCATATCCCATACCTTCACGAAGACTAACTGGCCCATTGAATTATTACTCCCACTATATATATATATATATATATATATATATATATATATGAAGTAGATGATCAGAGTTTCTTCCGGCTACCGTAAAAAAAGTTATAAACTTCGAGAATAGTGGAGTATAGGAAACAATACAATAAAATATTTATTTAATCCTAACAGTTTCGGCTGGTGGACCAGCCTTCTTCGGAGGATGTGTGTGAAATGACTTACATCCTCCGATCCTCCGAAGAAGGCTGGTCCACCAGCCGAAACTGTTAGGATTAAATAAATATTTTATTGTATTGTTTCCTATACTCCACTATTCTCGAAGTTTATAACCATATATATATATATATATATATATTAAAAACTAGCACTATGTAACGACTATTTAAAATACGGCTTCACTACCTTGTATGAACACGTGCATGTGTGACTGCCGGCTGAGAGCGACGTACGGTACCGTTTCTGTCAAATTAAAAGCGTTGGAACCTGAGTCAGCCACTCGGGCTTTAAAGCCATCAATAATATAATTTAGTTGTGTGCAATTTTGGTCAGCAAAAACGTTATGCAGACGAATTGCGAAGCCGTTACCAAGTCGAAGAAATTTATCAATCGACAAGTTCTCAGAAAAAAAAATATACTATATTACCGGTGTTTGCCATCGCACGTATTTCATCACGCACGCACAAGTTGTACAGACCGAAAGGAAAACTCCACGACGACGACGACGAACAACGGTAAGACAAGCGCTGCGCTGCGCCTTTTCATGCTTTGACGAAACCTGCCCGCATGTGGTACTTGCCTTCTGAAGAGAAGGCACTGCAAATGCAGTCCCGTATCCGATAGACTCAAAGCCCCGGGCACCTGTCGCGTGGGAGTTTGCACAGGCGACACTTACCTGCAACGAAAAGAGAAAACAAAACGTGTTATATAATGCACTCAAACCAAGACTTTTGTTTTATTCATAGCACACTCGCCAGATCATCAAGCTATCAAGCTATATCAAGCTTATCAAGCTATGCGACCGCACAGAACAACCGAACCCGGCTTCCCATTTGTCTATTATAATTATGTTTTTATAATACATTAAAGCTACTCGGGCGTAAGTGTCTATAGAAGCTGCAACGCAGGTGCGCTTCGACCATTATGGGAATGGTGGGCGGTATAGACAAATTTGTAGAATCTTCGTACTTTCGGCGCCGTTTGCCTTCACGTGGCTTGGAGTTGCTTTGTTCTAAACGACAATCAGCAAATGTTCCGCAGTTGCACTTCACCACCTTAACCTTTTGGCTTCCCAAATTCAAATCGGGCCACGAAGCTCACAACGGTTTTTTATTCGATAAGAAAACCAAAACGCAACAAAGTCACAAGTGCGTTCGAAGCCCGCAAGCGCGATGATAAGGCAAATCTGCGTACTACCCAGCATTCCCATGGGGGGTGAACGATAGCAGCGCCAGGATCCTCCTGCCAGAATCCGCTCTAGTTAATTTTAGGGAACTATGATTATGACACGGGATATTCGCGAAGGATTGCAACCGCCGAGGCACGCAGACGCAACAGGATGAGCGGCGTGACTTCTCCTTCGATCCCGGAACAGCCGCCGACCGTTGGCGACGCTACACGTCGGTCTCGCTTGGCTGGGCGCCACTCAACGGGGCTGCCGGCGAGCATGAAGGCACACAACACCGCGTCGCCATTGTTTTCGCCGCCGGCGAGGTCACGAAGAGAGTGGCGGCAGGGGGAAAGGGCCTCGACGGCGGCCCAGCGGTTACCGACCACGCGGAGGGCCCACCGCTGTACGATTCTGGCCGCCGCTGCCTCCACGGCCGATTAGAGGGGCCCACGGCAGGGTGCGCAGGAAAAGGAATATAGCGCCGCGGTACGGAGAGAATGGTTTTATATCTCGCTTTGTCGGCGCCGCCATATTGGGATTTTTTACGAATGATTTCGCAGTCCTATTTCGTTGTGAAGTTCAACTGACAACGTCGTGAAATGCCGAATGCGTCCATGCAGAGCTTTTTTACGCGCATTAATTACCTAGTGCGGCACCATTCATATTTGTTGTACAATCAACCGGTCGTTTTCGAGTGCTTCCGTTCGGACGCTCGGCTGGTTCTTACAGAGCACCACGCTCCAGTAAAGAGCGCTATCAGGCGGCGCTCTCGCTCCTCTGACCTCGGAGCGTGACCGACCTCTGATCACGTGGCTCCCAGCTTCCCACACCTCGCCTGTTTGCATCGTAAGATGCATTGACGTGTCTTTTCTTCCAGCCTCCGGTTGTTCCGGCAAGCGGCTGCACGTTCTGCCCGCACACGCGCCATCTGGCTCGGATCAAGAGCAAGCTCCGCATTTTTTTGCAATCTAAGTCATAGTGTAATGGCGCCTAGCCGAATGTACCATTAGCTGTGACAGACACAACACCACGAGGATAGCATCCCAATATAGCCAATATGAACTCGTCAAACTGGCTATACATTCAACGGCGGTGTTCAGGTTCCCGGGATACGGATGAGGACACGTCAGTCGGCTGTCCGTCACCCACATAAACCAAGTATGCATGATTCCAACCTTTAGGATGCCAGCCCAAGTTTAGAGCCAGACAAATGACGCAAATCAGACTGAAGCTGCCCGTGCTCGAAACACTGCTTGAAAATGATTTTAGTTTGCGTTGAAAGACGAAGACCATAGGAAGTACGAAGGTCAAGATGTCACATAAGGGAGCTGTTAAGCAACTGCCACTTATAAGATGCATTCACTTACGCACGATCGTGATGCCACGTAAGACGCCGGCACACTCAAAAAGCATCATTATCAGAACGATCTACACTCTGTACGCGCGAATGTTACAAGGCAAACGCCCCCCCCCCCCCCTCCCCTAACAAATACCCGGGGTTTTCCCGCCTCGTACGAACCATCAGATCACATGGTGGACAAAGCACCTGTCGCTCGAAAAGAAGGGGGCGGGGGAAATACAAAAACGCAATGAGTGAGAAGAGCACTCTGTGAACGAGCCCGTTTGGTTGGAAAACAACACTGCGGGAAAGCCGTCTTTGAGATTTTCGCAAATGGTCAATTGAAGGCAACAAAGAAATGTGGCGCCGTGAAGTGACGCGTGCCTTTGGTATAAGAGCCAGATTTGCATATCCCAAACGGCTGATCGCCGACAAGCAAGCCCGCGATCAGAAGAGCCTCTGTTATCACAAAACGGCGCATGCGAATACACACGTGGCCAACGCGTACACCAGCGCATTTGCGCTCACTCGTCAGCGCCGGGTTGTACGTGCGCGAATCGCGCAGCGCCCAAAATACCTACTTTGCAGAACCTTCCCTTGATAATATGAATAAACCGAAGGCGTGTATCATGCCCCGAACGTTTTTGAAAGGTTTTTGAAAAGCTTAACTGCCACAACAGGAGCAACCTCAAGCCGACCACGTGGTTCCATCGTGCATCTATAAAATCCCGACACGCATGCTTTCGCAGAGCTCAGCGAAACGAGAAAATAATCGTACGCACACTCATCCCACAATGTGACGCAAACATGACAAACTGCCCCTCGTACAAGAGCGATCCAGCGTTCAGACATGCAGGCGGGCAATCCCACGTGCGCAACGGAGACGTGAATGAAACAAAAGACAAGGGGGGGCGTACAGTGGGGGAAAAAAACCAGTCGGGCAAGGCTTGAGCACCTCTGCACGTTCGGACGACAGCGGCGATCGACGACTCGCCCACTCTGCCGGCACGCGCACGCAGCTACCGGACGCCGCCCAGTGGCGAGTAACAGCGCCCATGGCCTCGGCACAATGGACCACTCCGTCTCTCATTATCTATCACACCGCAAGCCCAACGACGAAAGAGTGAGAGAACACAAGCACTACAAAAATAATAACGCAGGTCGACAAAGCTGCCCATCATTAAAGCGCTAACTGCCAAGCTCGCATCGTCGACGCGCCCGGCGATAGCGCAAATATTACCCGACCTTTGCAGCCATCGTTTAATGGACCGCCCCGACTGTCCGCGCAGCTGCGATGACGGCACGAAACGAAGGGGAACTGTGACAGCTTGGGCTAGTGGGTATGACGATAGTTATAGCGCGAGAACAGAACGACGACACACGAGACAAGAAGCACACGAATGACACGAGCGCTGTTTTGAGGGACTCGTTTCTTCGGAAGGCGCAACCTCGCGCAAGGATTCATGACGCACGACGTTCCTTGAAAGGCTCCACAATTTGTCTTGGCCAAGAGCGCAGCTGGCTGACACAAATAAGAACGGAGCGCGGACGGAACGCCATCCGCGATAGATCAAATTGCACAGCACCGGGCGCTCGGAGGTCGTGGGTTCGTAGTCCACTGACAGAAAGGGTACCATTTCATCCAGCTTATTTAGCTCGATCGGAAGAGAATCGGACGCGTTATGGGAAGATAGTGGGTACAGATCCCACCAAAACAAAGAACGCTGTCACATTCACTTTAATTCATTTCAATTTAGGCCACAATCGATTCACTTCGCCCGAAAAGAGCAAGTAATAATATTTACATTTTTCTTGCTAAAGTGACTTTTTTTTTTTTCATTGGTCAAAGCGGCGAATGACGTACCACGCGCTGCCGGCGTTTCGAACGACGAAGCTAATATATTGTCGATTGATGCAGTCAACCTCGGAACGAGAGGCGTTATGGGCACAGGGAGGGTGGGCGATGCGACGCCGGAAAGCAAGCGGTCGAGCCATCGGTGGCAGGCGAACGAGCGGCCCCTGTAGGGCACACACACCTCTGCTCGTGCCGCACTTCGAACAGCGGCCGCGGAGACGCTGATTAGCCCCGGTCCCAGGGGCAGTCGAGGCGGCCCCGTGCATACGGGATGAGACAGCCATCGAACTGCTCGTCCACAACAATTAGGGACGACCGCGTAGCCCCCCGTTGTGCTCCAAACCGTTTTCCGTCTCGTCACTGATGAAAATTGAGTAGGCCAACGAGCTGCGTTCTTTGGCGCAGGCAAATGAGTGAAGTGTGCATTCTTTCGCGAGAGGTCGGCTCAAGCGACACGATCCTTGCGAAGTGAAACACGCAGTTTCTTCGAGAGCTGTGTCAAGCTTGGACTTTTCCGTTCGTCGCGCCTGTCTTGAGCCACCGGTGTTTGTACATGGTAAAACTGCCCATGCAACCTTACAACTTGTTAAAAACATGTGATTGCGCTAGCTGGTTCATACGGCGCAAAAAGAAATGACGCGAAGCAATGCTAAGAAAACAAGAGGTACTCTCACGTGTACCTATTATTTTGTTCGCATTGCATTGCTTGATTACCATTCGGAAGTTTGCGTGTCCGAAATGACCTCAGGTATAAGAGACAACGGCGTTTTCGCACTCCTGGAAATGATGCGGACGTTCAAACAAAGCATGAATCAACGCAAAGGGCTTGACCATGAACTCGAGGTGGTTAAAGGTGGGAAGTAGATACGAAGCGAAGCCGAAAAAAAGTGTGCGTGTGCCACCTCTCGTTTAGTCCTTGGAATGTTTGCTGGATGGCGGTGCTTCTATATGGGGAATATGTGATGAAAAGATGCGAGATGGCGGTACTTGGAGTGTTGAATAGATGGACGAACCGACACACAGACAGATGCATGGATGGACGAATGAACGGATGCATGGACGAACGCAAGGACGGGCGCACGAACAGACGCACGCACGGACGGGCGAATGGACGCTTGGACGGTCACACAGACGGACGCATGGACGGATGCTTCGCCCCACTCTCCATCATTCACTCCGTGGATATGCTGCCATTTTTTTTTCTAACTGTTGTAGAACCATCGAGGAATGAACGGGCGATGGAAAGCTGCATCCGGTGACTCCCGTGCTCCAACCGAGCGGGCAGGGGACGGCCGGAGACCAAAATGTGAGAGCATGAGCTCGCTTCGTTCCCGCTTGCTGTGATTCCCTACACATCCCCTAACATCCCCTAAAATTACATTACACTCCGGTAGAACAAGGTATAAATCTTTCGTCTTTAGTGAAATAATCCGAACATCCACAGCGATACCTTATCCTGGCGTCAAAGATGAATGGAAAGCGAGGTGCTCATCCATCGCTTCTTTCAAGCGGGGAGGTCACAGCGTACGCGACCTTCACGGCTCTCGACAGTAAAGGACGTCCGCAAACACGCGTCATAACGCACGCCTAGTGTATTCGTGGGAAGAAAACGCACAAAAAACTGCACCTGTGGGGGGGGGGGAGGGGGAAGGAAGAAGCAGCTCTTCTTTTCTTCCACTTTTTGCGCGCTTGTTATCGTTCAGACGACACGGAGCGTCTCTTTCGAACGCAGACAGATCGGCGGGGCGGGTTTAGTACGCGGCCACTTCCGCGCTCACTCGACCGGGAGGAGGTTCCCGCCATCAGCCTTGCGAAAACAGACAAACGTGCGAGGGCCGCGCCGCGGCGGTAGCGAACCGAACTTTTTGGCCGCCACTCACGCGGTAACCAGGAAACAGACATGCGAAATCAGTTTACTTCAAGAAACACCTTCTAGACTACCTTCGAGACGAGTGAGAGACAACAAATAGAGACAGGCAGCCGTCACTGCAGAAAAGTACCACAACGGCAAAAAAAAAAAAAGCGCCGCCCGCAGAAAAAGCAGCAGGGAAGAGCCGCGGGCAGCAACGGCCCCAAAGAGAGACACGTTTTGGCCCCACGGGGGCGCCAGGATGCTGCGCAAGAGCGCCAGCGGCGCCGAAGCCAGCCATACCACGGCTTCCGCACAGCGCGCCGGACTTGATGGATGGCGACAGCGATGGAAGGAGCCAACGGTCGTCCTAATCGCCCTCTCCACTTTGTAGCTTTTACTGTGAGCTCCCTTTTTTTTTTTGTGACTGCTACTTTCTCTTACCAGCCTTCTAACCCGTTTTTCGACGGCTAGAGTGCGCAAAGCTTCGTTTGCGCGAACACAGAAGCGGCCACGATGCGTCACAAACAAGGCGCGTACTACTGTGTTATCTGGCATCGCTTACGCATGGGCGCGACACGTCGGGCACGCCTTGGGAGAGCAGCGACCGGATGTCTCATGCACCGGTGATGTCATCAGCACCGGTGAACGCGACGAAAACTCAAAACAAATGCAACAATGACGGAACAGCTCAAAATGTGGCAATTGCAGCACTGCAACTGCATTTACAACACCGGGTAAAACAAACACACACGCGCACACAAGTTCACCAGCGGGACAAGCACGACATACAGAATGAATGAGCCAGGCATTTTCATCTCTATCCAAGTGAACGGCGGTGTATTTTTGCGTTGGAAAAAAGTTTTTTTTTTAACGCGCCTGTCGATTAAATACACGAATCAGCTCAGGGTCTTACATGGATGGGTAGCACCAAAAGACATCACCAAGTCCGGACGGGAGTCGCAGGAAAGCGCAGGAGATGGGCGCTTGAAGGGAACGAAATCGATAAATCGGGATATACAGTAAAAAAAAAAAAAGCGAACACGCACAGACTTTGAACGCGGCGATCCCGCAAGCACAGCAGGGAAGAAGACGCCTTCTCCACTCACTCGGCGGTTCACACAACTGTCAGGTCGCCCGAGCTATCAACATAAACCTCTCCCCCGGTATATTCATGGCCGCAAAATGCCGAGGACAGGCGGTCACTTCCGCAGTCAGCCGACGCCAACGAAAGGGAATCGATCACCTCGCGGACGGACGGCGCTCGACACAACGCCTAGCATCGGCACAGGAGAGAGAAAGAACACAGAGAGAGAGAGAGAGAGAGAGAGATACCCCGCACGCGGTAAACACAATATAAAACGAAGCAGTGCACGTATTCAACGGCGACATTATTGTCCCCATCTCAAGTCTTTCGACTCGGGTCGCCTCTCTCGGGCCACATCTACGTACTGCATCGTACCGACCGCCCCTGCACGGAACACTCAGCGACGGAGTGCATTTACTCCGTGAGACGCCCCCACCTCCACAAAGGGCCGAGCTCGGAAGAAATAAATAAAGAAAGGAAGAAAAGCTAGTCGCGGCGCCCTGCATTCTCTTTCTGGAGCGTGAGCGCCGCCGCCGCCGCAATGCACAAGTTCAGAGAGAGAGAGAGAGGAGCCACCGGAGAGGGCGGCTTCACAGCGGTACACACAGACACGCGCTCTTGTTTGCGGCTCCGGCGATGCGATTAGTGCGGCCGCTGGCCATCCGTCAAAGGCAGCGGCCGGAGGGGTGCCTAATTTAATCAGCGCCAGCCCCCCTCCTCACCCCCAACGAAGCTAGTAAACCCCCCCCCCCCCCGCTTCTTTGCATTCGGTGGTATCCCCACCGCCATTCTCAGCTGCTGCTTTTCTACGGCCGCCCCGAGGCGCCACCGCACTGAGGTAAAGGATCTTGCTCCGGCGCATAATACGCGGAAACCTCACGCTGTGGTTAAGTGCCAGAGAATGGGGTTCTGAGAGGCGAACGGAAAAAAAAACTACGTAAAATCTCGTTCTTCCCAATTGGTACTCGTAGACGATCAATACACTACCCGCGTCTTTAAAGTGCTTTTGCTCGCGTTCTTTCGCGCCTCCACAAATATGTTGCGGGATTGTTTGAATCCACCCACGACGTATTTACCGAGTAGAGAGAGCAAAGACGACTGACCAACACTTTCGAGCGCCAGTCAGCTTCTTCGGCTCTTCCGTCTTCCTCAGTTTGCTCTCTGCGGAGCAATGTTGCTTTTTTTTTTTCTTTCACGTCAGACTTTGCACACGCGTTTACTCGTTTCACCGGTATTGATCGATCGACGTGAGAAAGCTGTCGCAGCGCGACAACACTCTATCAAATTTTCCATCACCATCTTTTGAGGGGTCAGTGTTGGACGCATCATCGGTTAGCATCAAGACAAGAGAACAAACACCGTTGAGTAAGCGAAGTGCGGTACTATACACTTCATAATGTGAAAAGCAGAATAAACAACGTGGCACGTCAGTGCCATTTCACCTACCACCCATAAAAAAAGGACTTGTGTAATTTGGGGGAGGGGGAGGGGTAGACGTGAAAGCAAAAGCCTTACATCAAGTAGCACACGACACACCACCTTTTGTTGCCCTCGTAGTTGACAAAAAATATAAGCTCTACAAGGATGCGAAGATGTAGCTTCCAAGCATGCTCAGACACATACCAGCTGCTCGGACAGAAAAAAGCAGCATCCAAGCTGCTCGGACGCAAAGGCGTAACATCCAAACACGCTGCTTGTATGCTACGCCTCTGTGCGCTTATGCAGCGCAACTGTTTGCACATGTTCCTGCGTTTGGTGGCACTACTGTTCTACAGCGGCTGCAATATTAGCTGTAACGACCATCGTCTCTTCTCGTGATCTCTTTCCCTATACTCCCACTTTCTATCTTCTAATAGAGAGAGAGATAGAGAAAACTATCTCTACAGCTTATCGGACAAGCTTATGCCAGTTAAAAAGGCACAGCCTCACGAAACGTGAAATAAACAGCGGTTCCAACGCGCGCGCAGATAATCCACAAACAGCACGAAGGACAAGGCCGACAGAAGGTACAAACATGACACGGATTTCAACACACATAATCTCTCCCTCTCTCTCTACTACTAATGTTCAAACTACCAAGCCCTTTCCCAAGTGTACGGTAGCGTGGCAGTTGTGCTAGACTGCTTAGCATCCTTGCCTTTCCACCCTCTACTGTAAAAATGTTCCTACAACATTCCTGCATTCCCTATCGCAGCGTTTGCTGCCTCCTTTGTCGTTCTACACGCTATTTTGTATTGACGATGGATAACCTATAAGACCAAGCTACCCACGTAGAGGTATGTACAGCTCCCGCAGATACCCTTCCAAGAGAGCGCACGAAAGATGCCTCGCTTAAATTCCGGCGCAGAGACACGGACGCTAGAAGATGTCCGCACACACAGGCGACGTCCGTATTTCAAGTTTGTAAACTATACCATCCGTCCCCTTTTCACGCTGCCTTCTTCCCCTACAACAGAGCTTCAATCCTACCCCTTTCAAACACAGGCAGAAGCCTTACATACACCACCTCGCAAATGTGATCCCCCCGCCCTCCGCCAGCCTTTCTCCCAATCGCACGGCAGAGTACACACCAGCCGCTGCTGCGGCAGCACTCACGCGAGGTATAACTGCTAGCGGCGCAAAAACCGAGGACCAAGAATACCCCCGCTAAAACCACCGGGCAGGCGGCCTCGGAGAGCGAGACGGACTCACGGTTCCTGCTCTTCCAAAGCTTGAAGTAGTAGCGGCGACCCCGAATTTGCATAGTAATTAACAGCCCTCCCCACCCCCGCCACCCCGACAATCCACGCAATACGCTGCGCCGGCAAAGCTAGTCTGCAGCACGTCGACCACTGCCAAGGCGCGGCGCAGGTCGACGGAATGGAGATGCAGCTAAAGACGACTACTTCAGTTCTAGCCGGCGTTTGCATAAGGTGACCCGAATACGGTGAGGCAGCTGCTTAATTGCATAACCGCCTCTGCGCACCAACTCCACCCTTTCTTTTCTTCAGTTTCGTACCGACAACTCGGCGACGAAAATGTGCTGGTTTCCTCGGCAAGCGAGTCCCCACTGATGACTTCTTCAAACTTGGCACGTTTCCACAGCAAGAACTGACCGCGATATTATAAATAATAATGGTTAGTTACGAGCGAAACACGGGAAACGTGTCCGGAACAAATAAAATTACGATCAGCGCCTAAACGCAGTAAATAGTAACAATGATTATAACACGTGACATAACCTGTTCGATGCTTCCACATACTCAATGTAGCCATCACAACCGGTCAACATCTATACTTTTTTTTTTTAATACGCGTATATATATAGTCTCCGACCCACAGAGAAACGGTGCACTTCCAACTTTTTTAACAGCTTTTTTACGACTCCCCGCAAGCTTCATTGTTCACGCAAGTCCGTGTATATATGGGCGTTTACTGCGTGTGCACCAATCGCAATAAACTCCCTAAAATCTGTTCCTTTCGAAAGTAACAACCAGACGATCATCGAACACAAATACATGCAAGGGCGCGAAGAAGCTTTAGAGCATACCGCAGTTTTGTTGATAGAGTATCCACAGCAACTACATAATAAACATTCTTAATCCATTCCCCTTCTCGCACAGAGCCGGCCACTCTTTCGCCCCCGTATATAAGCTGTAGTTTCTCGAGTTTTTCTTACGCGCCTTCTCTCGCTTCCCTCACACGCAAGCCGACACCCCACGCAAAGTTATGCGGCGCGAGCACGTCTGCACCCCGCGACTCGCCATTGCGAAGTTGCGTGCAGCGAAGCGAACGCTGGAATTCCATGGGCCTCTGTGAAATCCGGCTTGACTTCCACTTCCTTCATCGGAACATACTCGTTCTCTGCAAGGTACCTTCCAAAACTAATGCCCTTGCCACGTCTCAATCGCAACAGAGACTCAGTTAGGACGCGGGGTTTTCAAGCTCACTGACTGAAGCGCGTAATTGACCCTGCCTGCAGGCGCACACATGCGGGATGTGCTAGCGAAAATACTGTTATTTATTCCTGATCGTTCGTTTTCCCCTCTCTAAGCGATGTGTTATATCCATTCTCAATTTTACAGCAGCAGCTGTTATGACAGCGCGGGTCGCGTGCGGCGCCGTAGTGGTGCGCCGCCGCCGCCGGTGTCCGTAACCATTATCGCACAAAATAAAATAAAAACTCAGTAAATACAAAACACCAAGGACACAATGGCATAGTCGAGTCCCCTGCGTGCCAGTCCCAGTATTCTACCACGGAGCCATGCCATTATTTTTCTTAATCACCTTGTATTTTGTCGAATATGTGAAATGTAAACAGTCTTGATATTCCACGCCGGTGCTTCGAACTCATTTACAAACCTGCTTAAAGCAGGCTTGATGTCGGGAAATAAATCGCTTTATTATGAACAATAAAGCGTTTTAGAAGAGCAGAGAAACAACCAGGCATCACACGATGCGAATTGAGTAATGATTAGGTCGTCTAATGCCCCAACCCACTGCAAAACCTTGTTCTTGATCCCCTAATAACTGCAGCGCATACCCACTTCGTTTGTTTGTTTGTTTATTTGTTTGTTTGTATCCTCTACTCCATGGCTCATACCAACTCAGGGGGATTGGCCAAGAGAACATATAGTCTCATAACCCACTTCGGGCATAATTCTTCATCGTCGTCAGCCAACGCAAAAAGAAAGCACAATGTTTCTTACAAGTGTGTAGCGGATACCACGCTTATCTGAAGAATGCGGAAGGGTATAGTATATTAAATGCCGGGCTACTTCAAAAAACAATTACTTATGGCGTAGTGGGTACCCAGCTAGTGCGATTGTAGCTGTTACCCAAACAGTGTTTTAAAAATGCTCTGAAAGGCCGCTCTTCCAGTTTCCGCTGTGACAGGCCTGGTGGTTTTTATTTCATAATCCACTACACCGAAACCTTCTTTGTGCATTTTAAATATGCGTTGTACATAAGGTGTAGACAACAGTAGACAAGTAACAAAAAAATCTACATAGACAGAAGGGAAAAAAAACAGAGAGAGAATCAACGTAAAACAGAAATGCTGCGTAAGTTTGGCTACCAAATGCTGCAAGAAGACTGCGGGATTACACAAGACCACGTACAGCCGCTTTTGTAAGTGCTACATAACCCATTTAACTAAGGAGACTGATGATGAAGACAGACTTCTTGGCGACGATCAAATCCAGGAAGGTGTAGAAGAGACAATTTCTGTTTAAAAAAAAAAAGGTCGAACGAAAATACATCCAGTCTGCGCAAAGGTAGAATACAAGAAGCGCAGCCACATGCTGCAAAAGGTTTCCAAAAGAACCGCATCTTTTCTTTCTAGCTGCGCCGTCTGAAGGTTAAAATCACCCCCCCCCCTCGCCCATGGCTGGCTTACATTTCTTTTTCTTTTTTCCTTTAAGAAAGTCAGTTTTTTTTTTTTTTCACGGCAGCGATTCGAAAAGCAATGAAAAACATACATCACGACGGGCGTACTACTCCGCCCTGTTGCGAAGCCACCTCCGAATCCCACCGCTGACCTCCACTGTTGCGAAAGACGGACCGATCCCGCCGAAGCCACCACTGTTGAGAACGACGGACCGATCCCGCCGAAGCCACCACTGTTGCGAAAGACGGCGACGCCAACACGGCCCCGGAGGCGCCACTGCTTTCAACTCCGCCGGGAAGGTCACCAGCCGTTTGGTAGCGTATGTTTATCAGCTCGCGACTGCTTCTGCGCAGAGCTGATAAGACGAGCGGACGAGACGACGGTGAGTTAAACAAGGTTTATGTACAGCATATTTACAGAGGCGTTACAATTTCGGCACTGGGGCCGACAGAGACTCGGAAGAGCCGAGCTCTCCTCTCTAACACATAGGTCAGTCTTTCGCCTAAGACCGCTGACTCACACACATGTCGGCACTCCGACACGGGGACGCCTCTCACATAGGACCGCCGATCGCGACGCGCCGCAGGGCTTCTTTTATTTACACCGGGTCCAACCAAAATGTCCAATCAGAAGCGCCGCTGGTCGTCAGGGCAGATTCCGCCAATGGGGGTCGCCGCGCCATGCGTCAGACCACCAGACACGCGGCCGACGGCTCGCTGTCACGTGCGCAGCTGACTCACTGCACATGGGCCAGAGGGGCGCCGCGCGTGTTCACGCCGTCCAGGTGATCGCGCCAGGCGGACTGGCCTTGACCCAGATTGCCTTTTTCAGAGGCACGGACGTTTGACGAGGACTCGCTGGCATAACAGCACCCCCGCCGCCAGACAATGCACCGGAAAGACGAGCTGCTTCCACGGGGCTCGGATGTCAGGTGCGCTCGTTCGCCAGGTCCCTCCAGGTGCGCCTCCAGGGCCATGGGGAGAATACAGCTCCAGACTGGTCCGGGAACACATTCCACTTTTGACGACAGATCCCAGCTCCACTGGCTTGTCGCCACAACTTGCTGACCAGCTTCACTCATCTCTTCTGACCATCTTCGGTTTCAGCACTTGTCGATGGTTCTGCAACTTGCTAAGAACGGTTCGACAACAGACAACACACGACACAAGCAAGTGCCCTCGGTCACCCGACAGAACACCAGACAAAGTATAGTACAACGTATACCTATCTACGTGTTTATCGGAATTTTGTTCCCTCTACATCAAGAGGCACATGTGGGACAAAAGACTCTTAAAATGACAACTCAATTTTTTTTTCTTCCCACATACAACAACGTAACGAATCAGAATACCACAAAGTTGGCCCCTTGAGATCACTCTGAACGAGAGCGCTCAGCCCAAGTCGTGATGAGGTCAAAATTTTGCCCCGAATCGCCAGCCAGAAACCGAAAGGTTGAGAAGGTACTAGCTAGAACGCACTGCTCAATGCACCTGCATTAGCGTTTACCTTTCCTTTATTTTTTTTTGATAGCGAACGTCAAAGTTGCGCTGTGGAGCAACATGCTCCACTTCAGTAACCGGCCACTTTTAGGCGACGATACCTATGCGGCACCAAGAGCGGCTCACACTTTCGACGTTGCACAGGGGAACAACGATACGGCTTGCTACTGATTGACTCCTCACCGCTTAGCTCGATATCGTGTTCGATCACCGTCGTGTTTCCGGGGCGGTCCGAAAACACGTCTTCAAACTCGGAACCAATCTTTCTCAGGTCCTCTTTCTCAGGTCCTCCTTCACTTAAGCTAGGCTCTAGGTTTATCTGCTCCCGGATTACTTTCGATCCCCCTTCAATTACCTCACTAGAACTCAAAATTTCTGCTTCCTCTTCCTTTGAAGCATTCAACAACAGATTTACGACCGCTTGATGTTGAACGTATGGTTTCATCAAGTTGTAAATTTTGTCCGGCCGCCTTCCTAATTTCGCTTCATAATTCATATCGCAAGGCTTCGATAATACTTTGGCGGGCCCTTCCCAATCAACATCAAGCTTGTTCCTTTTGGACGGCTGCAGCAGCATTACCTGATTATCAACTTCAAAAGCGCGTTTCTTCACCGATTTCTCGTAGTGCTCCTTCGACAGCACTTTTGCCGCGTTTTTCTGGCTTTCCACTAGCGCTTCAATCGAGAGATCCTCACTCTGCTCTCGAATGAGCGTCTCTCGATCAACTCTCGGCAGCTCGCTCCAACTTTCCGCTACAGGCGAGAGCGTTGCAACCCTCTCGCTCTGACTCAGTGGCGCCATGTCGTCTCCCCTTTCTACGGAAACCGCGCCGATCGGTTCGGCGACGGGCCGCTCGCGTGACTGCTCACATGACTCATGCGGGAAACTTTCCTTTCTGGGGTTCCGTCGACCCGCCGACAAGCTCACTTGAGAGTTCACCGCATTGAACCAGATCAAGCTGCCGCGATAGCTTCCGCGCTTGCGATCGCGTGAGAGCCATGCACGCTAAGTTGGGGAAGAACGATTTGCCCTGCTCTTTGAGAAGCTGCTCCGAGTTGTTGGAGAAAAGATAAGGAAAACGATCGTTCAGCGCGGCAGACACAGCTGCTTCGGTGCGAAGCTTACCGAACGGGCCTTCAATGACAACCGTGGCGATTGGTAAGCGAACACTCTGCACCTCGGCGACTTGCCTGATCCACGCGCATTCTCCTGTAAAGTCATCCGGAGACACCAATGAAGGATGGACAACGTCCATGGTTGCCGCTGAGTCTCTAAGTGCTCGGCACGTTTTCTCATTCACCCTAATTTCTTGGAGATACGGCTCCAACAACCGCATGTTTTTTTCCGATTCTCGGATTCTTGCGAAGGCAAACTTTTCCTGGCAGTTTCTCGCGATGTGTCCTTCCCTTTTGCAGTTGTAGCAGATTAGCGGCTTCCGTTTGTTTTCCGATTGAAATGCCTGTGTGGTAGAAACCTCACTCGATTTCTCCGCTTCTGTTTGCCCTTCCCCTACACTGTCCTTCGTAAGAGACGGGTCCTTCTTGAAATTACGGTGCGGAGCGGGTTTCCGTTGATCAGGTTTCCTTGAAAAGCCCTCTTTCCTTTCATCCTTTTCAACGCGCGCTGCCCTGCTATGCAACTTTCGGCGAGTATAATACTCCCCAGCTAACTCAGCTGCCTTGTTTAACTGTACGTCCCCAAGTCTGTCCTGCAGCCAAAGTTTGACATCCTCCTCGATGCAGCGGTAGAATTGCTCCAATGCAACGCATTCCACCACTTTATCGCGGTCGTCATAAACACCTTCGCCCTTGAGCCATTCAATCAAATCGGCTTTAAGACGAAACGCGAAGTCAACGTGTGACTCATTCCCCTTTCTAGCATGCCGGAACCTTTGCCTGAAAGCCTCGGGTGACAACTTATAACGTCTCAAGAGCACTTCCTTAACCTCGTCATAGCTCTCAAACGCTTCCCTCGACAAGCAAGTTATCGCGTCGGACACTTCGCCGGGAAGAAGAGCTAGCAGGTTCCGCGCCCAAAGAGACTGCTCCAAAGCATTTCGCTCACAGACGTGTTCAAACTTGACGAGATACTTCGCCATGTCCTCGCCTACTACGAACGGTGGCAGTTGATCCCGAATTCTAATACCGCTGACCTGAATCGTCGGAGAAGCTGCGCTAGGCGCCTGCGAACACTGTAGGATTGCCAATTCTAGTCGTTTCATCTCAAGGCGCTCCTGTCTCTCGGCCTCCTCGCGACGTTCGCGCCTTTCAGCTTCTTCACGTTCGCGAGCTTCGCGCCTTTCAGCTTCTTCGCGAGCTTCGCGCCTTTCAGCTTGTTCACGTTCGCGAGCTTCGCGCCTTTCAGCTTCTTCGCGAGCTTCGCGCCTTTCAGCTTCTTCACGTTCGCGAGCTTCGCGCCTTTCAGCTTCTTCGCGAGCTTCGCGCCTTTCAGCTTCTTCGCGAGCTTCTACTTCTCGCCTTTCAGCCTCCTCACGGCGTGCTTTAATATCCACCCAGGCCTCATCGACTTCCTCAGCCGACACTCCCTCATCCTTCATGATCTCAAGGATCGCTTGCTTTCGTTTCGCACGGCCCAAAGTAATGCCGAGTTCGTCACAAATTTCGATGAGTTCCTTCACTTTAAGGTTCTCCATCGTTCACACTAGCCTCTTTCTGTTTGCCCCTGTTAACAATTTACTTGCCGTACCCACTATAAGTCAACTAGCAAGACGCGCAAGCAATTTTTCACTCTCCCGTGTTTACCCCCTCCGCATTAACTTTGGTTTCAAAGCACTTCGACTTTGCTTGAAACGATCAAAGCTCACTCTAATGCTTCACACAGCCCTTCTCTAAACTACTACAACCTGAGCTAGAGTAGTCTGGTGAACTGAGGGGAAAACATCAGGCACTCACCGCATCGATGTCGCTGACGCCGGCCGATCCCGCAGCTGCCAACCACTGTTGCGAAGCCACCTCCGAATCCCACCGCTGACCTCCACTGTTGCGAAAGACGGACCGATCCCGCCGAAGCCACCACTGTTGAGAACGACGGACCGATCCCGCCGAAGCCACCACTGTTGCGAAAGACGGCGACGCCAACACGGCCCCGGAGGCGCCACTGCTTTCAACTCCGCCGGGAAGGTCACCAGCCGTTTGGTAGCGTATGTTTATCAGCTCGCGACTGCTTCTGCGCAGAGCTGATAAGACGAGCGGACGAGACGACGGTGAGTTAAACAAGGTTTATGTACAGCATATTTACAGAGGCGTTACAATTTCGGCACTGGGGCCGACAGAGACTCGAAGAGCCGAGCTCTCCTCTCTAACACATAGGTCAGTCTTTCGCCTAAGACCGCTGACTCACACACATGTCGGCACTCCGACACGGGGACGCCTCTCACATAGGACCGCCGATCGCGACGCGCCGCAGGGCTTCTTTTATTTACACCGGGTCCAACCAAAATGTCCAATCAGAAGCGCCGCTGGTCGTCAGGGCAGATTCCGCCAATGGGGGTCGCCGCGCCATGCGTCAGACCACCAGACACGCGGCCGCCGGCTCGCTGTCACGTGCGCAGCTGACTCACTGCACATGGGCCAGAGGGGCGCCGCGCGTGTTCACGCCGTCCAGGTGATCGCGCCAGGCGGACTGGCCTTGACCCAGATTGCCTTTTTCAGAGGCACGGACGTTTGACGAGGACTCGCTGGCATAACAGCCCACAGGGAATGCAGACAACTCGGAAGGGAACGAGCGGCAGCGGCCGCAGTAGCAAGACAGCAAGGACGATGACATATCCTATGTGTGCGTGTCCTATTTCTCCGTTCCCGAAAACATAACTTGCTTTCCTTGCTTCGCGAAAGTGGGGGGGGGGGACTACATCGTCTCGCATTTAGCACGTTCTGTTTGAAGTTTTGTCAACGGTCCTTTTTGGGGGAAGGGGGAGAGGGGCACTATCACCGTAGTGACTGCATCTGCCCCCCCCCAGCCTCATATACACTTTTTTTTTTCATTTTTACGCCCAAGGTCGAACATGTGGACGATGCACGCTATCAAGGACAGGTTCGCGAGAAGAGCGACTGACTGCTTAAGTTGGCATGAACGGCCAGAGGGAGTTTCGAGGACGAAAAATGACAACTAACAGTGTCTTAGTCTTCTTCATTTTCATTAAAGAGAGCACTAACATTATATATATATATATATATATATATATAATATATATATATATATATATATATATATATATAAACCTTGCACGAATCGCAAACAAGCTTTAAACGATGGTGCATAAAAGTACGTTAGTCGATGCTGAGCCCAACTACGTAGTAAGAGTCGAGTCGCTCAGGCGGAGTAATTGCCGGCCACGTCTGCCAGGCTAAACCCGCCTGCCATAACATCACCATGCACCACCACCGACCAACGGTGTTGCGCTGGCATTACCGCATTTAGTGGCACATTTGCTTATACTTTTGCCGATACCGCATTTTCGCCGATATTTGCCGAGTCGCGTGATTGCTGAGAGTGCACATTTGCTTCACGCTGAACATTAGCAGGTGTTGCCTCAATAATGGCTTGTCTTACCACACGAACACAGCGCTTTTGTTCGTGTAAAAGTCTTTTTGGGTTCCTCTTTTCCATTTTTGTTTTTGATTCATGTCTCGCCATTTTATTAATAATGCCTTTAATCAGCATTGAAATGATTCACCGTCGTCGCTTTTTTTTTTCGCTCACCGGCCTACAATTTCCTATTTCAATACCGTGAGGAGTCTAGGACTATTTATTTGATACTTATTATATGGTTTTAGTATTTGTTATTAATTTACAGAGCACGTGCGCGTAATTGCCGCGGCACAGAAGCTATTCTTTTTTGTCAAAATAACGGCCGGCCTGTTTCCGGGACGCTCCGGAGTAAGATAAGCTTTCGCGTCCAGCTCCTTACAAAGACTGGTCCATACCGCTGTACTACCAATGCAACAACAATCTTCGGTCCACTAGAACGAAGCGAGGGGCTCATCACCGTTGCGCTCCTCGGGAAGGACTAATTTTTTCTTTTCGTTAATGGTCTTCGCGTGGCGGTGGCTCCGCGAGCGGCAGGCAATAAATAACGCGAGGGGGAAAAGAGATGACGCCGGGTGAGGGCATCACGGCGCGATTACATCCCGCGTAATTGCATTAAATAGATTTGGAGGCGGAGTAGACGAGGGTGACTAATCGAAGTGTCACCTATAAATACGCTTTTTCGTGCTAATTAACTTCGAGCGGGAACGTCCAGCCGAAGCGGTTATTCCGCGGTGATCTTGTAATGGCAGCTCTCGATTCGGAACGGTCTTAAGTCTTCTTCTTCCTTATATATACGACAGAGCGCCAGCAAGCACTTTAACAGAACGTGACATAATGGGAACACGTTCCCTTCACTTCTCATCTGTCCCGTGACGAACCAAGTAATGATGAGAAGGACTGTGTTCTTCGTGTTCAAGGTGCTCTGTTCTTTGCAATTAGGCTGAACAGGATGTCGAAGCTTGGGAATCAGTCTTGGCAAGACTAGTTTGAAGAAAACCTTAGCCAACAAACGGGACACAAATTGGCCGCCAGTGCAACACGCAACATCCGCGCTCGCGAGGAGACGCTTGAACACGTTCTATGCCACTGCCCGCCCATCCTACCAGACTCGGCGACGTGTGTAGAAGCTAAGGTCCACAACCTGGATTCAAAGTCACGGACAGAAACGAGGATCGTGGGACCTTTGCCAAACGGTCTCGCATACAGCGCGAGTTCCTGTTGTGTAGTTTTCAGCTGATTGAAATTTCGTCTTTTTTTCTTGCTCTTCTTCTTTCTTATGTACTTTCCTTTCTCTTATTCCCCCTTTTCCCCACCCCAAGTGTAGGGTAGCATATCGAGCCAAAGCTTCGTTCACCTGCCTGCCTTTCCTCTTCATCCCTTCGCTCTCGACGAGCGAATACAACCGAAACACAAAGAAAGAGAGAGAGAGAGAGAGAGAGAGAGAGAGAGAGAGATGGTAACCGATCATAACGTTTTGCCCCGTTTGCACCGTTCCTGGATATTACCTCTCCATTGTATCGCATCATTAGAGTCATCATGATCAGTGCATTGCATACAACCAACCGCTATTTAGGCCTTCCGCAATGCCACCATTGCAGCGACGTCGGACGTTTACATCATCGCGACCATGATCATCATCACCGCTGAAGCGTAAACCCAAACGTAAAGACTGCTCACGCACAAGCCCGAACTGGAGCGAGAATAGGTACACACATAATAAGGGCGAGAGACCTTCTTTCTCGGCGACTATACGCTGCACCACCGCTATACCACCATTAGCGGGGAGCGAGCAGCAACTCCATTACGAACGACCGCCGCCAGTCAGCAGCAGCGTCACCGGTGTGCCGCCGCATCCTTCCCTCTCCGGTGCCGGCGACTCGCCCATCCAATTTCACTCGAGCGTCCACGAAGATAGTCGGATCATCAATAATGCGGGGACGAACGCCGCGACAACGAAGAGGGAGAAGACCCACATCACGGACATGATGATGATGAAAACATTTTATTATGAAAATTAAAAAAAAAAAACGGGGAGGGCTCCCTATTCCAGGACACAGCACGAACAGAAAGCTAGAAAGAACAAGCGAATCGGCGCGCTACTGAAGCGGCTTGCACCCCGCGGCAGTTATGCTCCACTGAATGCGACTTTACAAGAGTAGTCGGAAGAGTTCAAGCGGAAGTAGCCATGCGGGTTGAACAGAGGAGGAGGATCACGAATCGAAAAAAGAAAACAACGCGCGTGCGTGCGTGCGTGTGTGTGTGTGTGTGTGTGTGTGTGTGTGTGTGTGTGTGTGTGTGTGTGTGTGTGTGTGTGTGTGTGTGTGTGTGTGTGTGAGAGAGAGAGAGAGATGAAAACAGAGACTGTGAATATGCCATGAAGGTCGCTTTGGTATGTCAAACGCTGATAAGTGAGGAACGCTGCGAGCTCAAAAACACTTACTCTGCATGTGCCTGTCAACGCTGCATACATATTTGTTGCATGCGAAAAATACGATAGCGTAGCGGTTCGTATTACGCACACTGTACGATGCAAAACGTAGCAGTCGCGGCGTGCATTCGACACTACGACAAGGAAAGAAAACGCCCCCTGAATTGAAAGTACCCCGTGCTTACGAAACTAAAAGCCGTCGCCACAACATATTATATCTTGAGCTGTGCACAAAAGGAAGAAAAGGAACGTGTTCGGCGTAGGACACATGTATTGACTATACGAAACAACCAAGAATGTAAACACATAACGGTGCGCAATATCAAGGCGGCGCACGTACCTGACAGCCGTGCTGCAAGAGAGGGAGGGCATCGCGCAACAAATCAAATGACGATTGTCGAAGATACAGCGAACCTCACCTCAATGAAACATGAGAAGAGAAGAGAATTGAAGCCGATTAGTAAATGTTGTGTAACTCATTCAAAACACCAACAAAAAACCGATGAAGGAGCAAGAGTTTGGAGCAACATGAAAAATCTTTATACTGCAAGAGGAACTCGGCCAATCCTTTCAAGCATAAGGGATCGCCTGCCACGACCCAAACAGGCGTAACATGATGAGGCGATTGGCAACTGGAGAGAGGAAGCGTGTCACAACTTGCAGACAGCGGCAGCCCGGAGGTGGGCAGAGAGAGTAACTACTAAAATAAACAATAGACTAGTAGAAAGACGATGGCCGCATGCATAAAGCTGTAAAGCCAAGGAGGGAGTCATGTTACGCGGCGGCAGCCACCGCATTAACAAGTTTCCGTTTTTTGTTGTTGTTATTATGTCCACCTCTGCCACGAGATCGATCGGCGGTGCTTACACAGTCTGAAAACTTCACCTCTACGCATGAACAGTTGGCGTTCTGTGCTGATGCAGACGGTGTCATGACCTCGCAGTTTCGCCCACACGCACGCTTTTAGAAAACGGGTTTGAATAAGTGACGCAACACAACGCGTGAATTCTAGACACCTTCGGCTATTTTCAAACCTGCCTTCGTATACGGCGTGAACTTGTACGTATGCGTGTGCGCATAGGCAAAAGGCACGCGCAAATTTCGGAAGTTTGGTTGGCTTGCACTGTCTAAACCTCAGAACTGGCTTTTCTGCAATGCAGGCTGATGAATTAGTAACATCGTAGTCGTTTTAACAAACACAGTTCAGTCCTTTTCGCACGGAGAGAGAGATAAGATATTTTAATTTAAACAGCATTTCCAAGGCTTACTTTCTCGTCAGTAAGCCAGTAAAAGCTTCCAAATAGATATCAGTGCTTTCTGGGAGGAGGGGGTCAGCCACCCATGCAGCGCTTTGGTACGTTCTTGTACGGTGTGATAAAAAAAAAAGTGAATATGTACCTGTTGCAAGGAAGTTATGCATATATCTAGAGACTACAAGCCTTACGACACGCTTTTCAGTACGTATTCATTTTAATAGTAACCTGAGTGGTTTAGCGGCTCGACTGGCGTTCAATGCAGAGAAGCTCACCAGAAATTAAGGAGGAACAAATAAATCAAGTAATTTGATCGAGAACCGTTGCCCCGACCTTTATGGGGCCGTGATTGACATCCGCGCAAACGCAACATTCAGGGAAAAAAAAAATAGGTAAAAGCGTCAGGCTTCACTCGGCGCAACAGTGCCCCACGAGAGACCTGAAGCAGCAGTCAGTCGAGGCCAGCCGACGATTCGGGACACGGCGGACGCGGTCAAGGCTTCTTCGTCGAGAAGGAACGCACCACCGAGGAAACCGGGCGCCGCGGAAAGAACACGCCGTGGTGTGGAGAGAGAGAGCCGCGGCAACAGCCATCAGCAGCAGCAAGGAAACAACCGGCGGCCCCATATAATACGCCCCTCCGCTGCGCTCGCGAGGCCAAGGCTGCACCCCCCCCCCTCCTAGCCAACGACTCGGCCGGCATGGCAGCAATGAAAGCCGGCTCACCACCCGAGGAGCATACAGCGCGCTTCCATGCCCGCATTGAATAGAGCGGTGTCTCCCTCCTCCGCTTCGTCATGCGTGCGCTGGGCGTCAAAGGAACCGCCGAGAGGTGGAGGGCAGCTTCGGCGAGAAACGCGTACGGCCCCATTCAGTTTCACGAAATAAAGAACGCGAGGCAAAAGCCGAACAAAAAGCAGCCCCGACGAAGCATCATCCTCGAGACGACGAGTAAAAATGTAAACACACAAGAATGAGCTAGATGGCGCATATCACTCTCCCTTCTCGGCGAATCCGAACCCGTAAACGCGCGAAGAAACGCAGGATTAGAAGGTTAGCGTACAAGTTTGATTGGATTAAGGCTTACGCTAACCTAACCAAACGCTAACTACCCTGTCAGCAGCAGGATCACGCGTTTTTGTACCTGATGGAGGCGAGAAAATACAAACAAAGCATTCGAACATGAAAAGTCCAGTAACAGCAACTGCGTTGCAGTCGATGCCAATTCGCGGCTACGCCATTGCCTATAAAAATACGTCTTTTTTCACTAGTCCCTTGGCTAAGCATGCAAACAAGTATTTACTTTTTTTCCTGATAAGTAACCTGACAGCGAGAAAAATGACGCAACACACGACCCACATTTTATATATATATATATATATATATATATATATATATATATATATATATATATATATATATATATATATATATATATATATATATATATATATGCCACCCGTCGAGTCACGGCTAGAGAATCATGCCGACAATAAGTGCTTCACAAGGAAAGGAACGACGGGAGCAGCGTGCAAAACTCAACGGCACACGAATACAATGCACGCCCCTTGTTTCACCTTCAGCGGGCCATCCATCACCACGTAGGAAGCCAAGGCCTCGCAGAAAACTTGGAAACTTTCTTGCAAACCACACTACACAGCGTTTTTTTTTTTTCTTTTTTCGCGCATTCTTTGCGGCGGACGACGCAGGTTGGCCTCTGGCACTCAAATTACAGAGTCCTGTAATCACTAAACATCGAACAATCAATTGTAGGAAGCGCCACTTCCGAGTACACAAGTCGGCGAGAGATACGAGGAAGACGCCAACTACGCGCTAAATGCGTCCTGCGGGACCCAAAAAAAAATATATATAAGTTTTCCCTTCCCCATTCGATACTTTCGATTTTTCTCAACGTCCTCTGCATCGGAATGTCATGCGAAATCACACTGAATGAAGCCTTTTTAACAATTTCACCGGCAGCCGGTCCCATGAGGGCCAGCAATCCATCCCGCTTCATTATCCCATTGCGCAATAACGGCGCTTCGTGTTCCGCTGAATTTCAATTAATCGTTAAGCCGTTCAACTTCGTAGTAAAGTCAAGCACGCAATGAAACTCCTAGTTAGACTGGGGCTCTCCCCACAGCAAGAACACATGCTACATATAACTGAAGCCACCCGTGACTCAGCACGTCCGGAGCATCTATGCCCGTAACAGATAACGGCTCACACGTTTTGCTATTATTGCTCCGTAAAGCTCGCGGAATAAGTTCAAACGCAATTAAAGACTTTCATTTCTCACTAGTTAAATGCTGCTCCTATTGCTTCCTAGGCACTACTATGATAATGACTATAAGCATAGCGGTTAAGAAAATAGAGAATGGGAGTTGGGGAATAGACCAACGTAAATGTGCTTTCCCACGATTTCAGCCACCAGGAACCGTGAACCGATCACGAACGCAGGATGGAGTTACGGGTGGTGAGTGGAAGAATTCAATTTAAATCCATTTTCCCCTCTCCTTTTCTCAAGAACAATATGGCACACCCATGAAAAGTGCACAGCGAACAAAGAAGAAAAAGAGAGACAGCACGAAACCGAGAAATACCGTACGCTATCTCGTTGGATGAATGCACAGGGACAATGAAAGACGTTCGCGTAGGCGCTGGATTGCAGCGACGAGAGATTGCTAAGCGCGAATGAGTCGCACGCTCTTGTTGGGCGATCGAAACCTGGGCCCGCCACTGCAGCGAATACGTACAACGTGCGGAACACAACTGCACAGGCGAGTTGGCGATTAAGCGACGACCATCGACGACCATTCTCATATCATCGGTCATAAGTGTGCACGAACGAGGCATGCAGACGAGGCGAGCGCTGGAAACAGCACGCACACCAACGTCACCGACAATGAAACAGCTCGCTGACGCTACGTCGGACGGCGAAATGGTCCCAGTCAATCTACGATTCAATCGCGAGTCGTTTCTGGTATTACAGACATCAGGTTTGCTTGTATTCAAACAGACTAACACAAAGGGGCAAAAAGCGAGAAAATGTGTAATGTCGACGTATGAAGGTCACCCACATAAGACGCCGTTACGAAGGGCAGGATACTTAGGCTATAATGATCGGCTTATTGATAAGCTTTATTGCGGCTTTGTTGACGCCAGCTAAATTCGAGGCATTTCTCGTATGTCACATAGCACTGCAGCTCCGAATAAGAAACGGACAGTCGGCGAGATATAGTCTAACCCAGAAAAGAATAACAAATCTAAGCGACTGTTTCTTTTTTTTTTTTTTTCGCACTGATACACGCGAAGTCTGTTGACGTTTTCCGAGCTTAAAGGAGAACGTAAAATACTCCGTAGTCAAGCAGCAAGAAAGAAAGAGAAAAAGGAACACAAGTCAGTGCCCGCTAAACTCGATAAACAAACGCACGCGCTGACATGCGGTAAACGCACGAACGCATGCGGGGAGGAACTGTTATCCAGTGTAGACGGAAGCCGCGGGGCGTATTGAACGGAGCCGCAATCCAATTCGATCACAAGAGACAAGCAAGCAAGAAGGGGGGTGAAAAGAGGAGGAGGAAAACTGCATTGTGACGTGTTTTAACCGGGAATCGAAGAACGACCACCACGGGAGAGGGGTCCGCAAGAATCGGAGAACAACCGATTCGAGGGGAAAGCAAACCATAGACGAAGGCGAAAGATACCGAGGAGTCGGCCAGAAACGCGGATAAAGAAAAAAGCCGCATACTGAGAGAGATGGGGGGGCCCCCCGTCAACGGTGAAACGCACTTCAATCTCCCCTCTCTAGGTCGGTCCACGAAGGGGGCAAAAAAAAGCGCGAGCAGCCCCGCACACACAGGGCCTTGCCTCCAGCGAAACACGAATGCATCGATCGCGGCACAAGCGGGAACGAGCGAGCCCGCGCACGCACGCAGGGAGTCCGGCCGATCTCGCCAGGAACCGACGCCGTCGAAGTCTCTACCTTGCATGCACGACGCGGCTAATGGCCGAGAGGCACGCAAGTCCGTTCCGGCTGTCCACGCGCGCGGAAATGCCAGCGGCGAGCTCTGCGAGTTTCCTCCTGTTCGTCTGCGGCCAGAAACATGTCGAGACCGCACTGCTAGATTCGCTCTGCGCTTTTGAATTTGTTCTGCTGATGACGTGATTGACTCTCTACACGTGTCAGAAGCGCCGCTTACAGGCCCCCTTCTCTCGCGGTTTAAAAGTGCAATGATATGAGCATCGGCTTTGAAAACGCGTGCGGCGGAGAACTCCGGGAAGTTTCTCAGTCGAGACACAGGCTGTGTAACGATTAGCCGGTGTTGAGAAACGGCGGACCGATCCCGCCGAAGCCACCACTGTTGCGAAAGACGGCGACGCCGACGCGGTCCCGGAGGCGCCACTGCTTTCGACCCCGCCGGGAAGGTCACCAGCCGTTTGGTAGCGTATGTTTCTCAGCTCGCGACTGCTTCTGCGCAGAGCTGAGGAGACGAGCGGACGAGACGACGGTGAGTTAAACAAGGTTTATGTACAGCATATATACAGAGGCGTTACAATTTCGGCACTGGGGCCGGCAGAGACTCGAAGAGCCGAGCTCCTCTCTCTAATACATAGGTCAGCCTTTCGCCTAAAACCGCTGATCGCGACACGCCGCAGGGCTTCTTTTATTTACACCGGGTCCAACCAAAATGTCCAATCAGAAGCGCCTGCTGGTCGTCAGAGCAGATTCCGCCAATGGGGTTCGCCGCGCGATGCGTCAGGCCACCAGACATGAGGACGCCGGCTCGCTGTCACGTGCGACGCTGACTCAATGCACGTGGGCCACAGATGCGCCGCGCGTGTTCACGCCGTGGAGTTGTTCGCGCCCGGCGGGCTGCGGGCTGGCCTTGACCCAGATTGCCTGTTTCAGAGGCACGGACGTTTGACGAGGACTCGCTGGCATAACAGCACCCCCGCCGCCAGACAATGCACCGGAAAGACGAGCTGCTTCCACGGGGCTCGGATGTCAGGTGCGCTCGTTCGCCAGGTCCCTCCAGGTTCGCCTCCAGGGCCATGGGGAGACTACAGCTCCAGACTGTTCCGGGAACACATCCCATTTTGACGACGGATCCCAGCTCCACGGGCTTGTCGCCACAACTTGCTGGCCAACTTCGCTCGTCTCTTCCGACCATCTTCGGTTTCAGCACTTGTCGATGGTTCTGCAACTTGCTAAGAACGGTTCGACAACAGACAACACACGACACAAGCAAGTGCCCTCGGTCACCCAACAGAACACCAGACAAAGTATAGAACAACAAATACCTATCTACGTGTCTATCGGAATTTCGTTCCCTCTACATCAAGAGGCACATGTGGGACAAAAGACTCCTAAAGTAAGAACTTGAATTTTTCACAATTACAACCTCGCAACGAATTAGAATATCACATAAAGTTGGCCCCTTGAGATCACTCTGAACGAGAGCGCTCAGCCCAGGTCGTGATGAGGTCAAAATTTTGCCCCGAATCGCCAGCGAGAAACCGAAAGGTTAAGAAGTTACTAGCTGGAACGCACTGCTCAATGCACCTGCATTAGCGTATAGCTTTCTCTTTTTTTTTTTTTTTTTAGCGAACGTCAAAGTTGCCCTGCCGGAGTACCACGCTCCATCTCAGTAACCGGTCACTTTTAGGCGACGATACCTATGCGGTACCAAGAGCGGCTCACACTTGCGACGTTCCACAGGAGAACAACGATACGGCTTGCTATGGATTGGCTCCTCACCGCTTAGCTCGATATCGTGTTCGATCACCCTCGTGTTTCCGGGGCGGTCCGAAAACACGTCTTCAAACTCGGAACCAATCTTTCTCAGGTCCTCTTTCTCAGGTCCTCCTTCACTTAAGCTAGGCTCTAGGTTTATCTGCTCCCGGATTACTTTCGATCCCCCTTCGATTACTTCACTAGAACTCAATTTTCTGCTTCCTCTTCCTCCGAAGCCTTCAACAGCTGATTTACGACCGCTTGATGTTGAACATTGGGTTTCATCAAGTTGTAAATTTTGTTCTGCCGCCCTCCTACTTGCACCTCATAATTTGTATCGCAAGGCTTCGATAATACTTTGGCGGGCCCTTCCCAATCAACCTCAAGCTTGTTCCTTTTGGGTGGCTGCAGCCGCATTACCTGATTATCAACTTCAAAAGCGCGCTTCTTCCCCGATTTCTCGTAGTGCTCCTTCGACAGCACTTTTGCCGCGTTTTTCTGGCTTTCCACTCGCGCTTCAATTTGGCTTTCCACTAGCGCTTCAATCGAGAGATCCTCACGCTGCCCTCGAATGAGCGTCTCTCGATCAACTCTCGGCAGCTCGCTCCCACTTTCCGCTACAGGCGAGAGCGTTGCAACCCTCTCGCTCTGACTCAATGGCGCCACGTCGTCTCCCCCAGCGCATACCGCGCCGGCCGCTCCCGCGACGGGCCGCTCGCGTGACTGCTCACATGACTCATGCGGAAAATTTCCTTTCTGGGGTGCCGTCGACCCGCCGACAAGGTCACTTGAGAGTTCACCGCATGGAACCAAGTCAAGCTTCCGCGAAAGCTTTCGCGCTTGCGATCGCGTGGGAGCCATGCACGCTAAGTTGGGGAAGAACGATTTGCCCTGCTCTTTGAGAAGCTGCTCCGAGTTGTTGGAGAAAAGATAAGAAAAACGACCATTCAGCGCGGCAGACACAGCCGCTTCGGTGCAAAGCTTACCGAACGGGCCTTCAATGACAACGGTGGCGATTGGTAAGCGAACACTCTGCACCTCGGCGACTTGCCTGATCCACGCGCATTCTCCTGTGAAGTCATCCGGAGACACCAATGAAGGATGGACAACGTCCATGGTTGCCGCTGAGTCTCTAAGTGCTCGGCACGTTTTCTCATTGACCCTAATTTCTTGGAGATACGGCTCCAACAACCGCATGTTTTTTTCTGATTCTCGGATCGTTGCGAAGGCAAACTTTTCCTGACAGTTTCTCGCGATGTGCCCTTCCTTTTTACAGTTGTAGCAGATTAGCGGCTTCCATTTGTTTTCCGGTTCTAATGCCTGTGTGGTAGAAACCTCACTCGATTTCTCCGCTTCTGTTTGCCCTTCCCCTACACTGTCCTTCGTAAGAGACGGGTCCTTCTTGAAATTACGGTGCGGAGCGGGTTTCCGTTGATCAGGTTTCCTTGAAAAGCCCTCTTTTCTTTCATCCTTTTCAACGCGCACTGCCCTGCTATGCAACTTTCGGCGAGTATAATACTCCTCAGCTAACTCTGCTGCCTTGTTTAGCTGTACTTCACCAAGTTTGTCCTGCAGCCAAAGTTTGACATCCTCCTCGATGCAGCGGTAGAATTGCTCCAATGCAACGCATTCCACCACTTTATCGCGGTCGTCATAAACACCTTCGCCCTTGAGCCATTCAATCAAATCGGCTTTAAGACGAAACGCGAAGTCAACGTGTGACTCATTCCCCTTTTTAGCATACCGGAACCTTTGCCTGAAAGCCTCGGGTGACAACTTGTAACGTCTCAAGAGCACTTCCTTAACCTCGTCATAGCTCTCAAACGCTTCCCTAGACAAGCAAGTTAATGCGTCGGACACTTCGCCGGGAAGAAGAGCTAACAGGTTCTGCGCCCAAAGAGACCGCTCCAAAGCGTTTCGCTCACAGACGTGTTCAAACTTGACGAGATACTTCGCCATGTCCTCGCCTACTACGAACGGTGGCAGTTGGTCCCGAATTCTAAAACCGCTGACCTGAATCGTCGGAGAAGCTACGCTAGGCGCCTGCGAACACTGTAGGATTGCCAATTCTAGTCGTTTCAACTCTAGGCGCTCTTGTCTCTCGGCCTCCTCGCGACGTTCGCGCCTTTCAGCTTCTTCGCGAGCTTCGCGCCTTTCAGCTTCTTCGCGAGCTTCGCGCCTTTCAGCTTCTTCGCGAGCTTCTGCTTCTCGCCTTTCAGCCTCCTCACGGCGTGCTTTAATATCCACCCAGGCCTCATCGACTTCCTCAGCCGACACTCCCTCATCCTTCATGATCCCAAGGATCGCTTGCTTTCGTTTCGCACGGCCCAAAGTAATGCCGAGTTCCTCACAAATTTCGATGAGTTCCTTCACTTTAAGGTTCTCCATCGTTCACACTAGCCTCTTGCTGTTTGCCCCTGTTAACAATTTACTTGCCGTACCCACTATAAGTCAACTAGCAAGACGCGCAAGCAATTTTTCACTCTCCCGTGTTTACCCCCTCCGCATTAACTTTGGTTTCAAAGCACTTCGACTTTGCTTGAAACGATCAAAGCTCACTCTAATGCTTCACACAGCCCTTCTCTAAACTACTACAACCTGAGCTAGAGTAGTCTGGTGAACTGAGGGGAAAACATCAGGCACTCACCGCATCGATGTCGCTGACGCCGGCCGATCCCGCAGCTGCCAACCACTGTTGAGAAACGACGGACCGATCCCACCGCTGCCACCACTGTTGAGAAACGGCGGACCGATCCCGCCGAAGCCACCACTGTTGCGAAAGACGGCGACGCCGACGCGGTCCCGGAGGCGCCACTGCTTTCGACCCCGCCGGGAAGGTCACCAGCCGTTTGGTAGCGTATGTTTCTCAGCTCGCGACTGCTTCTGCGCAGAGCTGAGGAGACGAGCGGACGAGACGACGGTGAGTTAAACAAGGTTTATGTACAGCATATATACAGAGGCGTTACAATTTCGGCACTGGGGCCGGCAGAGACTCGAAGAGCCGAGCTCCTCTCTCTAATACATAGGTCAGCCTTTCGCCTAAAACCGCTGATCGCGACACGCCGCAGGGCTTCTTTTATTTACACCGGGTCCAACCAAAATGTCCAATCAGAAGCGCCTGCTGGTCGTCAGAGCAGATTCCGCCAATGGGGTTCGCCGCGCGATGCGTCAGGCCACCAGACATGAGGACGCCGGCTCGCTGTCACGTGCGACGCTGACTCAATGCACGTGGGCCACAGATGCGCCGCGCGTGTTCACGCCGTGGAGTTGTTCGCGCCCGGCGGGCTGCGGGCTGGCCTTGACCCAGATTGCCTGTTTCAGAGGCACGGACGTTTGACGAGGACTCGCTGGCATAACACCGGTGACCAGGAGATCAGACAGGAATTAACGTAACTCACAATATCCACTCACCGATGTCCGACTATTTTTAATTTTTTCGGTCGGCCAAAGGCAAGTACTACAACATACAGGTCACACGAGAGCACATGCATTGAAAAAAAAAACCTAAATTTATAATAATAATAATAATAATAATAATAATAAGTTGCGGTTTCACGTCCCAACATCCCGCAATAATTATGAGGGGTGCCAGAGCGTTGCGCTGTGAAAATCTTGACTACCTGGTATCATTTATAGTGCATTACACAGCACAATACACGCACCTCCAGCAATTCCCCTCCGTCGAAATTCGACAGCCGCGGCCGGGATCGAACCCGGGACACCGGGTCGGCACCCGAGCAGCGCAACAGCTCCACGAACATGATCATCATCAGCCTGACTACACTCACTGGCAGGGCAAAGGCCTCTCCTCTCCCATGATGCGCCAATCAACCCGGTCTCGCGCTTTCTGCTGCCACTTATACCTGCGAACTTTTAAATCTCATCGGCCAACCTAATTTTCTGCCCCCCCCCCCCTCGTGCGTATGCCTTCTCTCAGAGATCAGCCAGTTAGTTACCCTAAATGACAACAGGTAATGCCGTCTTACGCGCTACGTGCCCGGCCCATGTCCATTTCTTGGACGCGGATCACAGAATCCGTAAAGCGAACTCCATACAAGTGAACACCTGGTCATGCGTGAACTCCCCTTCAACGCGATGTTTACATATGACTTCACTCCTCAGGATCGCCATGCATCGCGAAAAACAATCTCTACATTAGACGTATTCTCAATTAGCGATATTCCACGCATCTTTTTTTAATGAATTAGAAAATAAACGAAGGAGTTTTTGTCACCGTTACTTGGCGACGGCTACCCCTTTCCACTTAATTGGTACATTAAGTCGTTCCGCAGACTTCACACACGAGTACGCCAGAGAAACAAATACTATTCAGCGCCTCGCAGCGAAAGATTTAAAAAAAAAAAAAGCACAGCCCACAAGCTTTTCACAACGTGCAGGCGCCTAAACATTGCTCTGTAATTCTGTAAAACTGCAACAGCTGCTAAGGAAAGTCCACAACGATTACGTCGGAAACACGACTAAAACCTGCGGTGAAAGATATCGAGCACCCCGATGACTTCCTGGGTATATGGTGAGTGCGCTCTGGCAAAACTGTCGATGTTCACACGTTATAAATATGTACGCATACACGACAACACAGACGAAGCAACGCACCGGGCATCGCGTAGGCTGTGTTCATCGTGCCTTCGAGCTGACCGCCGCGGTTTCGAGCAATTTCGGCTGCCACAATCCGAATCCAATACAAGAAACGTGAAGCTCATTTTTCTGGTGTCATTTTCTGGGAGAAAAATCGAAGCAAACGCAATATTCTAGAAATTACGTTTTTATACAAACGCCAACCACTCAGGCCCAGTCCGATCCGATGTAGTTACGCGAGCCAATAATCTCCATAAACTCATGGTTGGTCTCAAAATCCGCGCTCTATGAATCGCCGCCAGAGCCGTCTCCCGCAACCAAGCAAATTGAACTGCCTCGCGTCGTGCCAGCGCAACCGTTTTAAACGAGCATTACAGAGAAAGAAGCGACCCCGAAACATCAAAATGTGAGGAACCGGTCACGCCGCCTGGCGCGCCGCCTGCAGAGGCCACGGAAGGAAAGAGTTGCGCGCGGACGCATTTTCAGGAACGGCCGGGCTAGGGCGAAACTGAGACAAGCAAAACCTAAACACAGCCGATGGTAAGATAATATTAATCATTCGCTCGGAGGATTTCAAGCTGGACGGTTGTGCCCTCGCGATCTCCGACTTCAGCGTAGCTCCCGCCGACTGGTTCGCCCTCCGCGGTCTCCTGATGCCGTGCAGCTCTCACATTGTGGCACCCCGCCCTTGGACTGCTTCGACCGGATCCCCACTTTCCTATCTCCTTCTTTTTTCCTCTCGTTGGCTGGCGGCTTCTTCTCCGTCTATTTTCCTTCTATTCTTTTTATCCCTCCTTCCTTCTCCCTATATCTTTTATTCCCCATATCCCATTCCTCTGCTGACCTGTTGAGGTGTCCTCGTAAGGAGAGACAGTTACGGGTCGGCACCTTTCTTTTCTTTTCTTCTGATATAACCACTTATATATATATAATATTAAAAGGAGGATAGCAGCGTGGCCTCATCGTTTTACAAGCGTTCCAGCAACGAAGAGGAACGTGGAGAGGCGATGAGATCTACATAGCGTGGCCGCGGCACACGGAGAGAGAGAACCAGCCGACATCGATCCGGACAAGAGGCGCGCGCAAAAGCGGCAGCAGAGGCAGTCACCTGACTAGGCCTGGCGTGACCACTGCGAGACGTCTACAGTGCGTTGAGCTCGTTACGAGGTGAGACGGGAGGGCGGAGACAAAGTGCGCAGTGCAAATAACGAAGGAAAGAGAGGGAGGAGGCCTCGCTGCGACCGCAGAGATGCTGGCTGCGGTGGGCGAACAACGCAACGACCACACAACTAGGGGACAATCTGAATGAGGCAGGGCAGACTCTCGTACGGCAGAATCGTGCGTGAGGGCACGCGAAACACACACACACACACACACACACACACACACACACACACACACACACACACACACACACAGAGAGAGAGAGAGAGAGAGAGAGATTTGAAATTTCTGCGCAGGCGCTAGGCATCTAAAGTGACTCCCTGTCTGGTATATGTCGGGTTGGGTGTTCTGCAATGTAGTATATAAGAGCCTGATACGTAAGAGCCTGATCTTACTAGATACTTAGTCACGTCCTAGCGCGTCATCTTAACTCGTAAGTTGACCTACCGCCATCTTGCCACCCCCCCCCCCCCCCCTTCTTCCCACCTCCCCGTACGTGTAAAATAGCGACAAACAGGACACGGTGCAGTTAACCTGCCAGCCTCTCCTGCAATCATCCTTCTTTTACTGACATTTGATGTAAGGTTGTAAGCAACGCACATCGTATGTTGCTTGGATCTCGCGACGAGCCGAAGCATGTCTCGAAAGCCAAGGACGCGGATCATGCTCAAGACCTTCTGGGATTGAGACACGTCACCTAAACTTTTCGCAAAATAAATGTGTTAAGTCGTTCTCCATGTCTCCCCTGCCATGTAGTTATTCTCTCGAATGCGCGATGGGACATAACCTAAGCCCCGAGAGAGACGAGGAACAGAGCAGGTCCACAATGGGGATGAATGCCGGAACTCGGCGTCAGCTCGCTTCCGAAGGGCCATTGGAGCCGAACCGGGACCACGGTTATGTCCTAATTGGCGCATCAATCCACTCGCTGCTCTGGTTCCACTGAGAGGGGCACGGTGGCGCACGCATCGATGAACACCGACCCTGCTCGCATCAGTGGGGCGCGCGAAGGGGACGCCCATAAAGGCGCACGAGCGAACAAGGGGCGAGCGCGCTAGCCGAAACATAGCGCCCCCTCTTGGACCTCTCACATTATTAGTACAGCTATAGGGCTCCGGCGCTAAGAGCATCCACCACGTTTATTCCTCATTCGAGGTTGAATGAGTGGCCGCGCGCCAAGTGGAGGGAGGGGTGACGTAATCGAAGCGCGCAATCACGTCGACAGCATCGGCAAGTATGACAAGTGGTGGCACGTATACGGGTGTGGAATGGATGGGACCCACATTTGCTGGCAATCGTGAAAAGAGGCGAATGGGGAGGTGCGGGAAAGGCGCATGGCATTTTGGTGTTCTGAAACCCACACACAGACAAAAAAAAGAAACCATGTCGATATAGATAAATATGAAAAAAAAAGTTCTTTTGTTCAGAGAGCAAGTGCGAATGAGTAGCTGTAGCAAGTCAGCGACGAGAACTGGTGTAGCTTTATTTTGAGAAAAAAAAGCATGAAAGGCAACATTTTTTTAACTTAAACTTTTAAACAGTGCACGCCAGCCAAAACAACATCGACTGGCTGCCCTGGTTGAAGGATCCTGTCAGTGACCGACACGCCCATGCGAAAGCCCCCCCAATCGATACAGCTTTGCCTAGAGCGTTATTTCCGTATCTCTTAGTGCTGCTCAATTCAAGTGTCGAATGCTTGCTGGCAGTAATGTCCCACTGCCTCAACCATCGCGCAAGGCGCTTACACAACACCGTAAGAAACCACAGTTCGCACGCCGGAGCTCAAATGACGGTCATATACTGCAATGCGCGTATATAAATAACGAAATGAATTGACCTCATTTCGTTTGTGCTCGCTTTTCAACTGCCACTTGGGCGACGGTGATACATATTAGTGTTACTGATCGATTTCTTATTAACGTCCAATATGCTAAGCAAGGTAGCTGTACATTGTCTTCAGTGCATTAAACATCAGGAGGATTAAAAGAAATGCTAGATTAATATGTTCAAGAGGTCGAAACGAGCGCCGTGCTACCAACATTTCGGTCAGTAACACCAACGGTGGATATATTCCTGTACAATTCCGCCAGTGATATAGCAGTCAACGAAGGTTGCGCACTTGAAGTAGAACAGGCGCCAAGTCAGACGCAACAAAGCCGTCACCTGCCAAAGAACGGAAACGGGGGAACAACGCCCCCCGACACGTCAGCTGCGAGCAGCCGTAACGTATATGCAGGAGCTGAAAACAACAATACACAAAACCGTGGATGACACGCCCTGAACGTCGCTCTATAAACGCTTTGCCCCATCCGCCAGCACACGAAGTAGCACCGGGCCGAGGACGGAGCAAGCCCAAGTCACAACATTGAACACACATAAGCGAGCACAGGCGCGGTAGAATAATAACGTCAACAGAGCAGAGGGGTGGAGGGAGGGGACGCGGCGGGAAAACAGAGACGCTATAGAAGTCGATGAGGTTGCCTGAAAACGGCGGCAGCATAACTGCCAAGCAGACGGGATCGGGGTGCGTTGCAGAAGACGTCGCCCGCGGGGTAATAAGAGAGCGAATTAGCACATAATAACGGAACATCTCCTCGCGAGCCCTCCACGAATGCGGCAGTGCAAAGAGGACCTCGCGACAGCACACGACCCCGGTGCGGCGATGTCATGCACCCTCCTCGGCAGCGGCGCGAAGAGGAGCACCGCCGCCGACACAGCTGGGCGGGCGAAAAGGATGGCAGCGCGAGTCGGTCCCCGCTCGCACGCATCCATCGATCGCCGAACGCTGGAAGAGGGGGAGCAGACGGCGGCCGGGAAAGAAACAGCCGCCGCTGATGACAAGAGGGAGGCCCCTCTCGTCAATCACCTGGCAATGAGCTACGCCGACACACCCCTCCCTTTCGCGGCTCCCCCTCGGGCACTGGAACCAAGAGTACATGTATACACACATATACTCTGTTCCAGAATGAAACTTTCAGATGACGGCTGCGGGAAGGGGTTGATGGTGGCCACGTACGCAAAAAAAGATGCACAGAGCCCACGCACACCCCACGGATTGGGCAGGTGGTATAATAATAATAATAATAATAATAATAATAATAACAATATTAATAGCATGAGTATGCTTCGGTTTCGCATGACATACAAGGGATTGCACGGGGTGCAACCCATATATTAATTAAAAATATTTACGCAGTGACATTTCTAAACGTCATCGCAGTTGCCGTTCAAATAAGCCCAAGTGACGTTCCAACCATGGCACAGCCTAAGGTCACGTGTTGAAGAGGGCAGGAAATGTGCGGTGGCATTGTATCCAAGCTTCTGTGCGCGTACATTCTAAGAAAGGAAAAAAAAAGAAGAATGTGCGACTCTTTTTGGTCAGTTCGGACTTGCCATGTATGTGACTCTCTTTAAGGAGGAAAGAAGTAAATTTGTTAGAAACGATGATAATAAGAAAAACGTAAGGACATACAAAGGAATATAGCAAACGTAACATTATTAACGAGATTATAACCAATTTTCGACTTTACTGACGGGGAGGAGAAAAGGGGGTAATAAAACGGGAGAAAGAAACCGCCAATTAGCAGTACACCCTCAGCGCTGACGCAGCTCCGTTAAAAGCAATGACCTCGGGCACTCAGCGCTTCGGTAGCTGGCGATGGCAATTCGTACGACAGACAGTTCAAAAAGCCAAAAGCAACAGCGATGCGAACGGATGTGGGGTTTAACGTCCCTAAACCACCTCATGATTATGAGAGACGCCATAGTGGAGGGCTTGGAAATTTCGACCACGTGGGGTTCTTTAACGTGCACCAAAATCTGAGCACACTGGCTGGCCTACGACACTTCCGCCGCCATTGCAAAAGCAGTCGAGGATCAACAAGGAAAGGTCGCGGCCAAAGTGAACAGACACGCGGCTTTTGCAGGCTATCGTCCACAGATATCGCGCGCGCCAACTACGATATATGACGTTTCAAACATGGGTCACGCTATAAACGTTTACTGTTTTAATTTTCCCAGCTACACTTTGGAGCAGCTGCGGAGCAGTTACAAGCGAATACTACATTTTGGAGCAGCATGAATCATTTCCCTTTTGGAGAAGTTTGGAGCAATCAATTGGAGCAGCAGCGCCATTACTAACAATTAAAAAGAGGGGGGAAGCCCTAAATAACCACCCACTGGTCCAGGAAGGTCTTCATAAGTACACGACCCAGACTTGTTTTTCTTCCCGTTTAAGATACAGAAACGTTGGTAAACATATCTTCACGAAAGAAAAAAAAAGCTTTTGACCACCTGTCAATGTACGACTACAGCGGATACAGCATTGCTTGAAAATGGAGGGCCGCAGGCTTATCAGCCCCCTCTTGAAGAGGTGAACAATAACAAAAAGTGAGTGGGAAAAAAACGATTGCCCTAAAAAAAAGAGCCATGGCATCACAGGCGTCAGATGCGGTGTACAGATTTTGCCACGTGCTCGAGCGGAGCTAGGCGCCAACATAAACCAAAAGGCGAGTCAGTTACAATTAACGCCTGCTGTCGCTCTTTAATTTAACCGCCCCTTCACCTCTTCCACACACAAACACACACGAACGTGAAACAACGAAACGTGTCGACGTCTGATACACCGGGCGTACGGGATGAACGTGCTAGCTCCGCCGCTGTTACAAGGAAAGAACAGAGTTTGCCAGTCGTTCCGAATATCCCAACACATCACCCCCCCCCCCCTCCCCACCTCTACTGAGGAAGGAAAGAAAAACGACACAAAACGGAGAAGTTGGCAGAGATATAAGAGAGGACATGCCTAATGCTTGCAGCTGCGGGGTAGTAGCAAACAAGTAAGCATGCAAACTACGCGGAAGGGGAGAGGGTGGAGAGAAGCGAAGAGGAGGGGGTGCAGGCAAGCGTCTGAAATTTGTCTTCCACACTTCGCTGCGCGCCCGCGCCATCACGATTTCTTTCCCTTCGTGCCACTACCCTTTTTTTTAATCTTTTTTATTCCATTCCGGCACGCCTTTTCGTTCGAACCACAACTCCAGGAAGAAGTGGAGAGAGGTAAATGAGAGAAAGAGACCTAAAAAAGGAGGGGGGACAGCCACGCGTGCGCGCTCACTCGACATGGAAGAGGAGAGAGATAGCGAAAGAAGGAAGAGAAGGAGGCCCGTTTGGAAGCCGCTGGGGCATGCAGCTGGTCCGCGCCGATAGAATGTGCTACCGCCCCCTTTTTCTCGCAGGGCAGAAAAGATGGAGACAAGGATGGTGGACGCAGCCCTACTGCGAGGCGAAGGAGGCGAAGCACGGGGGGAAGCCTGCGAAAAGGCCCCTCCTGATCACAACAGGAGAGAAATCGAGCGCCACGGCTCTCGGGAAATGTATGGAATAGGGGAAGAAAAGTGCCCAGCAAAGGACAATCACACGAGCGCAGACCGATAAAATCATGAACACAGACAAGCACATTCTCACGAGATGGTATTATGTCGCCTTCTCGCTAGCAAGCCGCATCGAGATGCAAGAGCAGCCTTTTTTCCGACTGAGGTTTGAGAATATGAGCGAGTGACGCCAAGGGACGCATTGACGACTCAACAGCTAAGACCATGTTTTTGACTAACATTTTTTTGCGTATTTCAGGTACATTTCACGCATCTATCTATCTATCTATCTATCTATCTATCTATCTATCTATCTATCTATCTATCTATCTATCTATCTATCTATCTATCTATCTATCTATCTATCTATGCACCATCGCTTGGGTGATTTTTTTAGTATTATTCGCATCAACAATGTTCAATTCGACCGCCTTAGCTATCCTTGCTTCTACAAGCGAAAGTCTCAGAGTGCGATTTCTTGGTCCCCATCTGCTAATCAAGACAATGTTCTCCTATATATATATATATATATATATATATATATATATATATATATATATATATATATATATATATATATTTGTGTGAGTGTGATTTTTTCAATTATTCGAAGGCGTTATTCGAAAGGCGCAGGTTCGGTTCCTGCCCACGGCAAGCTATCTTTTCACCCACATTTCTTTCTTCACATTTTGTTACAAGCTGCCACTCTAGCGTCGCCAGCGCGAAGTCGGCGACGGGAATGACAGCAGGTTGGTTCGTTCCGTACGCAAGCAGAGACAGTGAAGAGATCAGAGACGTGAGAAAACAAAACAACTTTACTCTAGTGATATTGCAGCGCACGGGATCTAATACAACACTTCAATACAATACATCGACACTTGATACAACTAAAGAAATACATACAGAAACAATAAATCAGCTTACGAAAGAGAACTATTACAAACTACATAAACTAACACAGCAGAACTACAGAGGAGAAAGTTCGAAGATATAAACAGGTGAAGGCATACGTGTGATGACCGGCAGCGTTGTGTCCCCGACGATCGGATGCGAGAAGTCGACGAGAGTTCTGGCACGACTGCGACGTCGGCGGTGTTGCAACGCTGGTGGCTCCGGGAGGCTAGTGCTTGCAGGTGACTTCGAGCAGGTTGAGCTAACTCGAAGCGAAGTCCCGATGTCTACGTTGCAGACGTTAATATCGCGTCACAGCTAGACGAACGGCTAAGTTTAGGTGGCCAGCCGATACAGAGCCACACTAAAAACTTCTAGAAGAGATGCTTGTTGATCTGTTTCTACACCATCTTGGTCAGCGACTAGTCTGTCTAGCAGGGCAAAATCCTGCGCTTAAATCCCCCTCGTGTCTCCTCGCTCTCTTCCTTGGGGACAAGAGACCTCTACCTGGGTCCAATCAGGCACGTTTAATTGAGGGGAAACTCCGCCCCAAAAATATTTCGACCCCACCCCTTTTTAATAGGGAGAGGGCCCGCAACTAGCGAGAGTGACAACCTGTTGGGTTGTTGTCATACGGCTTGGCCACCAGAGCGTTTCCCACGCTTTTCTCCGGGGGAACGGTCAACCACTTAGCTCTCAGCCGGGCGTCTTGTAGTCTAATCCTTGTACGGGGTATACCGCGGCCTTCTACGACCTTGCAGACGTCGCCACGGTTACAAAAGGATTAACTGTCGGCGGCGACGTTCTAAGGAGAGCACCCCAATTTTGCACTTATCGGTTCCCTTTCATGTGCCGCCGTTTCTCACGGTCAGTCGGGGAGTACGGCGCCCGTTAATTGCCGTGACGCGGTGTCGCCGAAAATAGCCGTCCGTGACATTGCCCCCCACTTTCAGAATGTTATTCATAACATTTGTTCGCACGGAGGGGTATTTTTTCGACAACAAGGAACAAAACACCACCAACAAGGAAGGCATGAGGACTGTCCCTCTCATACACAACATACATAGGCAGAGTGCACCAAAGTAACAACAAAAGGCAAAGCAAACAATTGTTAGAGTACCAGCTTCATTTACACGCAATAATATCAAGGTGCCATACAAACAAGAAGAAGAAATAGCCGTGTACGGCAGCCATCAATACAGAATACACAGCATGAATGTATACTACAAAATAAAACGGAACAGGTGCGCTCCTCAACTGTAGTTCAATCCTTCAATGTGCATTACCGCAAGTAAAAACAACCAATGCACCAAGCAACAAGAAAATAACTCAAAATACACTTCTTATACAATGAAATACGTACATACAAACCGAACACAACCGACAGAAGGAGAACAAAAAACAACATGCTCATAGACCTCAACTATATCCGGCTCAAGCTGAGAAAAAGTTTAGTGTTTTGCTTATATGATCACTTGATCAATCGTCTTCAAAGAAAACCAACAACACTTGCACTAGTTTCTTAATCTTAATCAATTTACGAAATCATTCGGTTTATGCTAACATCTTCCTCCTTAAATGCCAATACACGCCATATCCACGTGACAGTGAAGGCATGCGACATAACACTAAACCTATGAACACTAGAAAAATAACACATTTTCTTGGTTTTTACCTTTATGCAAATTTTCGCACAATGATTGAATTACTTCGATGCTACTTTTCAGCCTTTGGTTCGGCGATTTCCCTTTAAAAAAATTACACCGCATCACGTAACTTCCAAAATTTAAAAGACTTGAATACACATCGTGGCGTACAACTGAGTAACAATATTTAACACGCCTGTGCAAAAGTTACTAGAACTGACCGTTCCCCCTTTCTCAACTAGATTCTTTTGAATCGCACACGATGAGGTCGCGGTCCCGGTGGTTTTCCATCAGGCCTGAGGCTACTAAACACACGAACGTTAGGCTGTGTTTTGCCGTCACGCCTCATTCTGCCCTTCGGCCGGCTTTCTTCGGTAATGTGAAAGGGGTACGAGAAGCAGGGGGGAAGCCTGTGCCATTTTTCTTTTGTGTTCTCCCCTATGCGGTATTTAGCCACTCTGCCCTTTCGACTCTGACCCTTCGGCAAAGGTCGCTTTCCCGAATTTGTCGAAATGAACCGCACGCTGCGTTGGGGTGGCGTACCTCGTTTCCTCCCTCTACACCTGGCTCGCCGCTTGTGCTTCCCTGAACGCCACCATTGACGTTCCTTGAAACGGACTAATAGCCTACCCTCTCGTCTTTCTTGCGACTGAGTGGGGCCTGACCTAGGCTTGCGCAGCGCAGTGCGCTTCCGCTTCTTTCTTTTTCGGCGATGTTTGCTTGCCTCTTTTCTCTCGATGCCATCATCATGTCGCGTCGTGACCTCAGAAGTCGGGAAGCTCGTTGGAGCTTGTGCTACATTTTGCCCCACGCTCAAACATTTTGAACTCGGTGTCACGACGGACTGCCGGGCCAAATTATCTTTGTTAATGCTGATGAAACCATTAACTGGGCCCTCTCCGATGGCATCGCTGCACTCCTGAAGCGTCGCGTTCTCGCTGTGTTTAGCCACTGTGCTAACCCTATCTGCATGTGACGATCTCGAGACGTCCTCTCGAGGCATGAGGATGGTTTCCAGCTTCTTACTGGGTCCATTAGGGCTGCTGGCACACACCTCATCCTCGTTAGGACCGTTTTTTGATACTGTCTCTACCTCGAGACCGGCCAAGGCCTCGTTCTCTACATCATTTATATGGATGCCTTCGAGAATATGCGGGCCCTTTTCTAGCGCGATTTCTGGTTCTGACGTTTCATGATGCGCTTCAATGTCCAACGCTTTCCGACGCGCCTTGCTTTCAGACTCTTGCCTTTCTGCTTCGCGCTCTCTTTCAGACTCTTGTCTGAGCTGCTCTTCTTTTGTCCAGACAGAAGTTCCGAACATCCGGAGCATATCTGCCTTAACTACCTTGTAGTTGTTCGCGTTCTGCTGACCGAGTCGCGCAACAGCTTCATTTGCCTCGCAAGGCAGACCCGTGAGTAGCCCTTGACACCATGTGTCTCGCTCAAATGACAGTCCCTCGCCGGCATCGCCGTGCTCGCTGCTGGATCGGCTCACCCTGCTACCCTCACTGAGGCGAATCTCTAATTGCAGTAACTGCACTTCCCGTTCTCCAGCTTCCCTTGCCGCTTCTCGTTCTCTCTCCCTTTCTTTTTCCCTTTTCTCCCGGGCCCGTGCCCGCTCTTCTCTGGCCTGCGCCAGTTCCTGCTGCTCCTTAATCCATTGTCTCAGTTCGGCGCCCTCGAGGTCTAACTGTTTACCGTACGCGATCCACTTATCAAAATTTATACACTCCATACTGCAAACTGACACTATAATTCCACTATAAAAAGAGCGCAATCATATGCAGGATGCAACCGCTTCAACTGTGCGGCTCTATCACCACGCTATCCGCACGGTTCTCGTTCACCCCTCACTGTCTTACTCTTGTACGGAACGTCCTGTCTCGCGGACGCCAGTTTTGTTACAAGCTGCCACTCTAGCGTCGCCAGCGCGAAGTCGGCGACGGGAATGACAGCAGGTTGGTTCGTTCCGTACGCAAGCAGAGACAGTGAAGAGATCAGAGACGTGAGAAAACAAAACAACTTTACTCTAGTGATATTGCAGCGCACGGGATCTAATACAACACTTCAATACAATACATCGACACTTGATACAACTAAAGAAATACATACAGAAACAATAAATCAGCTTACGAAAGAGAACTATTACAAACTACATAAACTAACACAGCAGAACTACAGAGGAGAAAGTTCGAAGATATAAACAGGTGAAGGCATACGTGTGATGACCGGCAGCGTTGTGTCCCCGACGATCGGATGCGAGAAGTCGACGAGAGTTCTGGCACGACTGCGACGTCGGCGGTGTTGCAACGCTGGTGGCTCCGGGAGGCTAGTGCTTGCAGGTGACTTCGAGCAGGTTGAGCTAACTCGAAGCGAAGTCCCGATGTCTACGTTGCAGACGTTAATATCGCGTCACAGCTAGACGAACGGCTAAGTTTAGGTGGCCAGCCGATACAGAGCCACACTAAAAACTTCTAGAAGAGATGCTTGTTGATCTGTTTCTACACCATCTTGGTCAGCGACTAGTCTGTCTAGCAGGGCAAAATCCTGCGCTTAAATCCCCCTCGTGTCTCCTCGCTCTCTTCCTTGGGGACAAGAGACCTCTACCTGGGTCCAATCAGGCACGTTTAATTGAGGGGAAACTCCGCCCCAAAAATATTTCGACCCCACCCCTTTTTAATAGGGAGAGGGCCCGCAACTAGCGAGAGTGACAACCTGTTGGGTTGTTGTCATACGGCTTGGCCACCAGAGCGTTTCCCACGCTTTTCTCCGGGGGAACGGTCAACCACTTAGCTCTCAGCCGGGCGTCTTGTAGTCTAATCCTTGTACGGGGTATACCGCGGCCTTCTACGACCTTGCAGACGTCGCCACGGTTACAAAAGGATTAACTGTCGGCGGCGACGTTCTAAGGAGAGCACCCCAATTTTGCACTTATCGGTTCCCTTTCATGTGCCGCCGTTTCTCACGGTCAGTCGGGGAGTACGGCGCCCGTTAATTGCCGTGACGCGGTGTCGCCGAAAATAGCCGTCCGTGACACATTTACATTACAATTCTGTTTAACGACTTCCCCTAAACTTTCCTTGGCATCATTGACTGGCAGATGTATATTGAAAACCAGTTGAAAAACAACACTCTCGAATTATATGCACCCGTTTGTTCAGCCCCTTGTCTATCCTTCAGCAAGAACTTCCATTTCCTTCCATTACACATAGATGTAAACAGCGGTAAAGAAACGAAAAGGTGCACGAGCTTGACGTCCGTCCCCCGCAAAAGAAAGGCAAACACTGCCGACCATCGCTTAATCTCGGCCGGCAACTGGGCCACTCGGCGAGCGCGTCCAGGTCCGTACGCCACCACTGCACCGTTGGCTATCGGCCTCTTTCACGGGCCAGGAGAAAAACAAAAAAGAAACAGACCAGCCCGCATTATGCGTGCTACTGCGTTTTCGTCGCATTTATCTCATCGTCCCGATAGCCTATGCGACCAGCAGGCACGCAGCTTCCTCGTAAAGGTGAAACAGGGGACGTAGTCGGGTTTTTTTTTTTTTCTTTAATTTTTAGCGAGCCAAGGGCGTGATAACCGCTGACACTGCGAAAACTCTTAGCGTGTAAGACACTGACAACAGTTCATACACCGTCGCTAGTGAGCGGAAATGAAATGGCCGCCGAGGTTAGCAACGTGTCAGTACCAAGATACGGCCAGGAGGTACGCTGTATAGTGGAGGGATCCGGAAATGTCGACCATCCGGTAGTCTTTCAGCCGCTACACGGGCCCCCACATATCCGCCTCCTCCAAAACGTGACCACAGAGGTCGGGATATCCCCCGCGACCTTCGGGTGAGCAGCCGAGCAACGTAACCACTGATCCACCACGGCGGACGGCAATCGAGCTTAACGTAACCACCTTTGTTTTGTCTTCTATCTCCGCTATCACACCTACTCTTTAGCTGTAAAATAATGCAAGGGTAGGCAAGTTGTATAAGGTTGATACGACGCCTCGTTTAATTTATATTTATAATAGCAAAAATGAAAAAGGCCGCAGGACTAGGAGCTGAACCGACAACTAATTAAAAATCTGTGAAGTAAGAGAGGGTTAACGGTGCCCAATAGACTGAGTATATATTCGTCGGTCAGCGAGGAGGTGAAAATATTTCGCGTGTAAATGTAGCACGCACTGCCGTGCTTAAAACTCACTTATCAAATCTGTATCGCCTAGCAGTTTGGCCAGGACTGGCAGAGCATCGTCTCCTAAAATTAACCTGGGATGAAGGTATGTGTTAATCATACAGAGCGTCAACGTGTTTTTGCCGATGTGCTTCACGATACGGACACACAATACGTGCGACACCCTCAGTGGTTCATCACATTTACATCATTAGTTAATAAGCAATCATGCACGACAAGAATGGGGCCTACTCGATGCCGGCAAATGGTGAATTGTAGCACTCGAAATTACGTAGAGCTATATGTAAACCAATGAAAAAGGGAACGTCCACCGAATCGTTTATACAACTCGCAAGGCACCGGCAAGCGTGACGGCGGGCCGTCCGGCTATATTCGAATCAAAAACTGGGTCGGCGAACGTTCCAGTCACCGGTGACCTCAATGCGCGGATCGGTCTTCTGAGCAGAAAGGCTCGGCCCCCTTTACATTCCATCTCTCCTCCTTCGCCTCTCACCTCACGTCGCATAACGGACATATGTCACATCTTCGCGAAGGCCGCCACGTTCGTAATCGTTCATATGCACAACAGGCGTAGTTTAACAACGGTGAATAAGCAATGCATTGCTGAGGTAAGGGAGCGCAATAGAGTAGTCACGCGTTGCCGCGGGAGAACAGCCGTCAGTCTGCGCAATACTTTACATGTATTCGTTTCTGTCACGTCGGGTCTGGGCTAAAAAAAAACAAAAAGGAAAGAAACAGCAAAAGAAAGAGAAAGAGAGAGTGGGAGGGGGAGAGAACGACGTTGCAACCGACCAATCGCCTTCGGCACTGCATAAAGTAGGCACATGAAGTGAGAGACGTAACAATAATGAAGTGCGACTGCCTTGAACACAGCCGCCGGCACGAATCCGCACCGCACTGTTAGAACGCCACGGGATAACTGAGCGTAACAATAATGAAGTGCTACTGCCTTGAACACAGCCGAAGGTACGAACCCGCATTGTTAGGACGCCGCAGGATACATGAGCGCTGTTATGCTCCAGGTGCACTGTACACAACAGACATCACTCGCGGGAAAGTGGAAGGGGAGCGGACGACGTGAGGTTAGACCACTTTTCCCAGCGGTTAACATCACGCTGCGACGAACGCTACGAGCCCGAATTCCTGAAGCCACACAGTTAAGTGGTTCAACGGCGCTTTCCGGCTTGCTCGTCCGCTTTTTTTTTTTCTTTTTTTCCATATGACGGCACACGTCCGAAACTTAGACCCCCACCATTCCCACCCAGCGCTGACAACGCACCGTGGTTGCCTGCGCTACGTCTCTTCCTTCTACAGCCCCGCTCAGCTCCGAGAGGTGAGGGAGACGGGTTGTTCCCCGCATGAAGGGGGCATCGAACCTTGGCTGCCGAAGCAGGCAGCAACGGCTCCGCGCGCCGAGGTGCCGTTCCCAGGCGCACGGGAGGAGGCGAGGCGTTCGTACCCTTCCATCCGGCGAGCGCGCGCACATGCGAACGAATCTCCGAGCAGACCCCAGCCAGCCGTTACTACGCAGACCGGAAGGAGAAGCCGGTAGAGGGGAGGAACGTGCTGACACTTGGCCGCATGCGCGGCGACAGAAAGATGGTGACCGCGCACGTAACCGCGGGGGCTCGCCAACAGCAGGCATAGAAACGGTGGCGGCTGTGATGCAGCAAGAGGGGTTAGCCCCTGACTACATGGCCGACAATTGTTACGCCTGGGTGTCTCCTGGATTGTGGAGGTCCATCAACTCACGTGTTCACAGCTCCCTGTCTCGCAGGCAGGCCATAGAAATTTGTTACACTCTCTTCTTCCGTATGTGTTTGCTAACGGTGTCATCCTGGCGAAACGCGCTGGGTGCAGAGTCATGGGTCTACTTCTAAAGCTTTACGGCCAGTCAGCAATGGTGGACGCATTAATTCGGTTTTAATTAGGAAACATCGTTACAGGACCTTCATACTTGGCTTCCTCCATGTTCCAGGTCTTTCTATAAAGCGGCTTTTACGGACACATGTACAGGAAGTTATTGGAAGACAGTTTCCAACTACTACTCTTCATTTAATTTTCTTTTTTCCCCTGTCAATAAAACGGTCTTCTTGGAATACTGCCACTGCACAAATCATTCCAATATTCAGTCACACTTTAAACGCAAGCGAAAGCATACCCACGTGCATTACGTCATAGACACGCCTGTCAATGGCGCAATGTGGGGCGCGAATGGATAAAACATATACGAAGGAAATCGTATAATTAAACTGTATACCATAACCTACCCACTTCAAAAACAATCAACTACGACGCAAAAAAAAAAAAAAGCTTGTACATACACTCCTTTACGTTGACGTATTACCGGATACCGGTTTGCGTTTACCGTCTTACCCGAACGGATATCTTTCAACGTTTTAGCTACTCATACGTAAACGTTTACGTACGTACGAAAACGCGTATACCTTTACGTTTTCGCAAACCATAAATGATAATGCTAACTGCACATAAACCGCATTTATATGCATAAGAATGAATCACCATAGTGGAAAAATCACGCGACGTTCTTTTATCGCTTACAGTATCCACGCATGCGCAAAAAAAGTGAAAAATACAAGGCTACTGCAAAGATGGTGTAGACATCTTGTGACACTACGTGCAACCACAGTCATGAACACGTAGGCTTACGCGTAATGTTTTTGAGGTGAAAATGATGAAAAATGTAATCCATTTGTAATAACGCCGCTGCCCGGTTTTTGCATCAGCCATACAACACACAATATTTCTGCAATAAAAATTTTGTGATTACTTGGTTCACTATTGCACCGCTAGATGGCGCCACTTATCCAGCTTGTCGGGAGTTAGCACATTTTAATTAATCAATCAAATTTTATTTTTATGATTAGATATACGTAATTACAGGGATTATGTGGACCGATAGCCTCAAGTGGCTAGGACAGTCCAATAGAATGTGTAACATAAAGTGTACAGGTCAGCTTTGAGGTAACAAACAAAAGCAATCATATCAATACAGACATCACATTTACGGCGTCTATGTCATAGGCCATTATAGCTTTGGTAATCCGGCTGAAACAATGTAATGGCTATTGGCGCTCGCACTTTGGCTTATTTCAACTCGACGGCTCGAGTCCGCACTATGCGGATACCGCGCGTTTCTACGAGATAGTGCGAGAAACGTGAAGCTTATATGGCGGGAAACGTAAACTTTAAACCCCATCCGGCGGGAAACGTAAAGGTTTACGTTCCACAAAGACCCACGCATGCGCAGATTCTATCCGGCGACACGGTAACGTAGAGACCTATATGTACGAGCTGGAAGCTCTTAATAAGAGCAAAAGCTCTTATGCTTAATTCGTGTCGAGCGACTGTTGGGCGAAAAATTCAAGGTCCCTCTATTTCAATTCCTTGCATGGAATCACGATAGCGCTGACTTTGTAGCACGCCTCATGAAACACACACACACACAACACACACACACACACACACTAAGAAAAAAAGAACATAGGGTGGAACTGGCGACGACGGCGATTTCACACAGTTACAATTGACAGCACCAACTTTCCTCATCCAAGCCCTCCACCTTAACACAGTCAGTAAACAAACACACACTCACGCACACACAAATGCCCGCCCAGTATCAACGACCACGCAACCAAGCCATCCAGTTGAAGGGCGCGGGCTTGACGACGTACTGCGGTTCGCGAACCGTTCGTCGTTAGGCCTGCATGATAAATGCTCCTCTTGAAAGAGAGCACGTTACAGTGTGATCGATGGCTAACTAACACGACGACAGCCGCCTAAAAGGCAGGGAGGGAGAGCACGCGCCGTGCGGCTCGCTCGGTAACAAAGAAGCCGGCTTCAAGGACTCCCCTAACAAAGCGCCGGTTTGATGTCGTGTAGAATGTAGAGGCGCGGCACCTTTGCGCGGACTGGCCTACCGCCAATACAACATCTCGAGCACGCACACCATTTTTCAGGAGCTATCTTCTCAGCACGGAGACATTGGTTCAACACTGAACCACGACAAATTCAAGTTGCAAGCGAAATAGATCGGCAGTATGAAAAACGATACAACAAAAGACAGTTTCAAGAAGTCGTTGACGACGCAACCATTAGAAAAAGTCGGAGACCCTTAGGCATACGCTCTCAAGACACAAAAAAAAATTAATTGTTTTACTTGGTCAACGAATTGCGTAATTATTCAACCATTCCTCAATCTTTCAGCACCACAGGCGGTCTTTACACAACGTCCGCTATCAGACAGGCCTTGACCACGCGACGATGTTGCATGATGAGGTCACTCATGACGACACTCCTGACCTTGCGATGGCGAGAGCTTTCGGCGATCTGCGCCATGATTGTGACGTCACTATATAGCATCAACAATGACGACACGTCACGTAATTAAAAAAAATCTGATGTAGAAGAGGGAATGAAGACAACATCTCGATGTCACAACAGCCGACAGCGAGCGCCGGCAATCATTAGGGTAGTAGGAACAATTCAGTCGTCAGTAGTAAACCTCAGTGTTAGCAAATCATTGCAGTATTCCAGCAAATATGGTAACACTGTAATAAGGTAAGTCACTCGACTTGGACGTAGTGCTATGCAGCCTTAGAGGTCGGCCCATATTTTATTCGACAGACTTACGTATGTCATCGTAACGCGAAGCATATAATGCTGGTGGGAAAGGCCAATGAAAGAGGTGTTCTCGAAATATATCCGTCACGAAACAAATCGCACGTAAGATTAGTTAGAAACAGAAGAAGTCCCTCACAAAAGAGAAGGACGAGAACGAACACTGGCATATATATAGAACGAAATGACCCGACTTGGAAAAGGCCAAGCTCCCGGCTAGAATAATGGGGAACAGTCGACGCGGTGTCTTTCTCTTTCTTCGGAGAGATTGAAAACCGGATTAAACTTCCTCGGAAGTCAAAAAGAGCCACTAAAGAAGAATAAAGAGGAGAGAGGAAAGCGACACCCGAAAGCGCAAAGGCACTAAACGCTCGGCGGACGCGCAAAAGAAAAAGTAAATAAGCGGGAGAAGGCTGGCGTGAGTGAAGGCCGCGGAATTTAGAGGGGAAAAAATGGACGGGGACGCAAGAAGTGGCTCTGACGAGAAGGACAACACAACCATAAAGCAATCTCCGAGTAAATCCTACAGGCTCCGGATATCCCGGAGCGGCACAAGTCAACATATCGGCAGAGGGTGGACAAATCTCGCAATTCTTCGCTACCGAACCTAACGATGGGATAAAAAAAATGAAACACGAAAAACAATGAAAGAGAAAGCAGCTGTGAAAACGGAAAATCAAACGCGACAAGCTGTCCGGGCACTAAACCGACCGAGAGCTGCAGTCGTTGCGGGCAACGAAAAACTGCGCGCCACCCTCCCCCTTCTACGAAAATAACCAAAAACAAAAAACTAGACATTGAAAAGTATAATGAGCTTGCGAGCCGACGAACCAAGCCCCTTCGCTTCCTCAACTTTTTCCTTCTATACTTTTTAACTCCGCCGGATTCGTTTCGCTATCGTTTTGTTTCTTTGTTATTGTTATTTTTCCTTTCCCCGTGTCTCTCGTCGGCACCGCAGTTTGGTAAGCCCCCGCTGTTTCTTCGTAACCCGCGACTGAGAGAGACAGGCTCGAGATGTCAACATTGCCCCCGGACACTTTCTTCAGCCGTGCGCAAACTGAGTGCGAGTGTGTGGAGTTCGCTGCTGCTGCTGGTTCAGTAGCGTACTAGCGCGCTCAAGGCCGCGGAAGCTTGCTGCTACGCTGGCCCGTCTGAGGGCACTCGCTACGCGGCTTACTGGGGTCAGCACACGCTCGTAGTAAGTAATTGGGTAGAGATAAGCACCGCCTCCCCCCTTTCCCACCTCCACTGCCCTCCATGCTATCCTCAAGGCGAGCAATGACTAGGATCTCTCTACACAAGGTACAGAAAAAAAAGAACAAAGAAAGAAATACCGGAAGAGCAGTGGAAGCTCGCTGTTGAGAGGGGGCGATGTTTCATTCCCGCGAGATATCAGAGTGTTTTCTTTGTTATAATCGTGACTCGTTTCGTGTATTGCGTGCTGAACGGTTGTGTCGTCCGCGATCTCCAACGCCAGCGTAGCTCTCCCCGATCGGCCCCCCGTCCACCTTCTCCCGATGTTGTGTTGCTCTCGCCGAGCGGTGCCCCGTCCTCTGACTTCTTCAGCGATGTCCCCCATCTTTCTTCTCTCTTCTCTCATCTTTCTTCACTCGTGTGCCACTAGTGCTCCGCCTACTACATCTTCCTCTTTCTACTATATTCTCTTTGGGGGCGAAGCTCGTTAAACCGTGCGTCTCCTGTATGTAGTAGCCACCCCTCGTTTTAGTCCTTGGAATGTCCGCTGAATGGCGGTGCTAGTATGTGATGAATATATGAAACAAAAATGCGAGATGGCGGTATTTGGAGTGTTCACTTGATTGACGGACACACATATAGACGGACGAACGTGCGGACAGACGTACGGACAGACGGACGGACGCGGCCAGCAGATGATTACGGCTTGCCGATAAAGCCCTTCTAAGCTTCGCCCCACTCATTCACTCCGTGGATATACTGCGATTTTTTTTATCCCCTCCCCCTACAAGGAGCTTAGCCGTGTTACAGTGTACCAGAAAGGGGCAGTAGAATTAACGAGGCGGCCGCGCCACATCTCGGCTGATTCTCCAGCGGGTGACAGTAGCGGCGGCGCTGTAGTCACATGGTACTTACGATAACAGAAGCGCCTGCCATAGCCTGTGAAAGCGTGTAATTGCTCGTTTTAGCGCATTGAATGCGTTTATGAGCCTTTATCAGTGTATTGTAGCGTCGTCGGGGTAGATTGGGTGGGATGACCAAGATCAGTCAGGTCATGAAAGCAGGACGTCCATTTAGGAAACTTGAAAAAAAGGATTTATTTGCATTCAAAGAAAAGTTAACTGGTCATCGTTGTTCCCCCCTTCTTTGCCCGCCGTCTCCTCCGTCCTTTTTATCCCTCTCGTTGCCGCCCCTCTCCCTCTATCTCGGTCCATCAGTCCACTTCACGAAAGGCAGGGGCGGCCCGCAGTAAGAGGGGGGGATCAAGGGGGTGAATCGTCCACCCGGAACCCGACTTCCCCTCAGCTCTATGCTCAGTTGTTCCGGGTGGACCCATCCCTCCAAGAAGCAGCGACGAATCTTTCGTTCCCCGAAACCGCCGCCGCATTCCGCAGGGCCCAGCCGTGGCGCCAGCGCACCGTCCCGCGACACAATGGTCAGCCTCAACAGTCGCTGCGTTCGCGGAACTGAGTGGTGGCGACATCGCGCTCGCCTCGAAGACGTCACTGGCAGCGGGACGCAACAGACTCCTCCGCCGCCGAAAGACTCGACTCGAGGGTGGCCAACTGTCGGGTCACCTGAAGCGTCGAGACGACATGTGCAAACACTCGGCCTCTCTGGGCCTCAGCACTCGCATCACCAATAACCCTGTTCCAGGGATACACAACACAAGCACACACACTCTGGTCGGCGTGCCCGAGCGACACGCCCACCGGACGCCAAAACTGCCATAATTTTACCCCATGATTGCCCTCTCTTTCTTTCTTTTTTTTTTTTTTTTGTGGTGGTCAGCCCTTGGAAAAAAATCTAAATGCCGTGACCTCAGCCGCGATAGAAACACATCAGTAAAAAAAGAAACAGCAACAAGAAAATCAGTGTTCGACTCTAAAATCCACGGCTCAGTCCATCGGCGTTCTTATTCTGGTTCCCCTTTCTATATTTGACCTCGAAGTTATACTCCTGTAGTATGAGGCTCCATCTCAACAGCCTCCCGTTTTTATTGGACATTTGCTTCAGCCATGAAAGCGGGCAGTGGTCAGTCTCGACCGTGAATTTTGTGCCTTGAATATAGCATCCTAGTTTTTGAATGGCCCACACAATGGACAAACATTCTTTCTCCGAGGCACTGAAAGCCTCTTCTCGGGGAGTCAGCTTCCGACTGAGATAGAGCACCGGATGCTCTTCACCTCCCTCGTTAAGTTGGGCCAAGACGACACCTAGACCTCGGTTGCTGGCGTCGCATTGGAGAATGAATTCTCGGCTAAAGTCTGGCGCGACAAGCACGGGCCGAGAAGACAAAGCTTTCTTCAAGTTTTGGAAGGCCTCCTCCCTCTCGGTGCTCCAAGTTACCACTTCCGGTTCAGGTTTTCGCAGGCTGTCGGTTAGCGTGCTGGCGAGCTCCGAATAATTTGGAATGTAGTGCTGGTAATAGCCTGTCATTCCTAGAAATGTTCGCACCTCCCTTTTGTTTACGGGTCTTGGGAAGTTGACTATCGCAGCTACTTTGGCTTTCATTGGTTCCCGTTTTCCCTGCCCTATGTCGTGTCCCAAATACGTGACACGGGCTTGGCCGAACTGACACTTCTCGGCTTTAATAGTCAGGCCCGCCCCTTTGATTCTTTCAAGCACCGTTCGTGTGTGCTGCAAATGAGACTCCCAATCATTAGAAAATACGGCCACGTCGTCTAGATATGGCACCGCAAATTCTTCTAGTCCTTCTAGCACCCGATCCATTAACCTTGAAAAACAGAAGGGTGCGTTTTTCAAACCAAAGGCCATGGTGACGGGCTGATAAACGCCAAAGGGTGTTACAAATGCTGCATACCGACTTGCTCGTTCAGTTAAGGGCACCTGCCAATATCCTCTCACTAAATCTAGGGTTGAAATGAAGGTAGCCCGGCTTACCAGCTCCACCCTTTCCTCTATGTTAGGCAACGGGTACACCTGGTCTTTTGTGATCGCATTCAACCTGCGATAATCGACGCATGGCCGTGGTTCTTTCCCCGGCACCTCGACCAACATCAAAGGGGAGCAATAGTCACTATATGCTTCTTTGATCACGCCAAGGCGAAGCATCCTTTTAACTTCCGCCTTCATTAAGTCCAGCTGTCGCGGAGACACGCGGTACGCCTTCGAGCTAAAAGGGACCTCTGTAGTCAGCTCGATATCATGTTGTACCAAATGAGTCCTTCCGAGCCTTTCCCCAAAACATTCCAGATATTCCTGAATAAGGCTCTTCAGATCCTCGACTTTAGCTGTACCCAACTCGTCTTTGTTAACTGCACACGCGATTATCTCTTCTACACTAGGGCCCGTGTTCCCAGGAAAACAAGGTACCTCTAGAGAAACCTCTTCTGAAACATTCATGGCGATGCTAACAATTGCTGCTCGCTCTAAAAATGGCTTCATTAGGTTTACGTGGTAGACCCTGTCCTCGCGTTTTCTTCCAGGTAATCTCACGGTGTAGTTTACTTCCGAAAGGCGACTGATAACCTCGGCAGGTCCATCCCAGTGGACTTCCAGTTTATTCTGGCGATTAGGCCTCAATATCATCACTTTGTCGCCCGGGTTGAATGATCGCGTCCTGGCATTTCTATCATAGTAGCGCTTTGAAGCGTCTCGCCTCGCCTCTAGGTTGCCCTTCACGATCTCACGACACTTATGTAACCTTTGCATTAGGTTCAACACATACTCGATCACACATTTAGGCCCCCGATCATCCTCCCACAGTTCGCGGACTAGCCTCAGCGGACCTCGAAGATTCCGGCCATACACCAGCTCTGCCGGTGCGAACCCGGTTCCCTCGTGTGGCACTGTGCGCAACGCAAATAGCGTGCCCGGTAAACAACCATCCCAATCACACTTCCTTTCATGGCAAACAGCTCTCAATACTTTTTTTAGGGTAGCATGCCATCTCTCCACACTGTTGCTTTGTGGGTGGTAAACCGAGCTATGCAAAATTTTAACGCCACATTTCTCGAGAAACATGGTCGTGAGAGCACTCGTGAAAACGGTTCCCTGATCCGATTGCATTTCGGCAGGGAAACCGAGGCGCGAAAATATAGAAAGCAACGCATCGACTACCTCGACCGAAGTTGCCTCCTGTAAGGGCACCGCCTCGGGGAACTTCGTTGCAGGACACAATAGTGTGAGAATGTATCTGTTCCCCGCACTTGTTTTCGGCAACGGCCCCACCAAATCTACAACAACTCTGCGGAAGGGCTCAGAAATAATGGGCACTTTTACCATCGGGGCCTTCCATTTGTCGTTAGACCTACCGGCTCTCTGGCAAGCGTCACAAGTCTTCACGAAATTCTGCACGTCCCTGAAACACCCCGGCCAATAAAATTCCTGTAGCAATCTTTTCTTGGTTTTATTTATGCCCAGGTGTCCTGCCCATGAGTGATCGTGACAAAGACTGAGTAGGTCCTTGCGGTATGGTGATGGCACCACCAATTGATCGTAGCACTGCCCTCGCCTATCTCGGTATTTACGATATAGGATACCGTTCCTCACTTCGAAAGAGATGTTTCTTGACGAAACACCTTCACTGTTTCCGTTGTTCATAACCGCTATACTAGGGTCAGTTTTCTGAGACAGCCGTAACGCTTCCCTGTCAACCCCTAGCATGCGCTCGTAGCTGTGCGAGATTGGGGCCAACACGGACCCCTGCAAACTATGATCTTTTCCTTTCGAAGGTTTCTTTCTTTTCTCAATTATCGGCTTCTTAATCTGACCATTTTCCGGATTTTCGGTCGGAGGAATAGGGATAAGTGCCTCGTCGGGCTTAACTTCTTCGGATTCAGTTGTTAACTCTTTCGCTTTGGCACCTTCCCCTTCCCCGTAACGCAGCTGCTGAGCCAATACGCGTGCTTTCGATCTCGTCAAAGCCATGACCTGGGCATCAGCAAAAGTGCACCCCCTGTCGTTGAGTAGTGACTCCGAGCTGTTCGAGAAAAGGTACGGGTAGCCCTCTGGTAGCCCACGGGAGACTGCTGCTACTGTCTCGATCGCTCCAAAAGGACCCCGAATGTGTACCTTTGCCATAGGTAAACACACTGAATCTTCGCTGACGGCCTGTCTTATCCACGCGCATTCGGATAAGTAGTCTTCACTTTTTACGTAGTTCGGATGGACTACGTCCATAGTGGCCGCGGAGTCTCTGAGTACCCTACACCTTTTGTCATTAACCATTAAATCTGTCGTGTAAGGTTTCAAAAGATCTAGGTTACTCGGGTGATCGCTTACGCAAGCAAACACTGGCCTACCTTTTGAGCAGTTTCGGGCAAAGTGACCTGTTTCGTTGCACTTGAAACATAGCGCCTTAGCTCGCGACTCTAACTCTTCTAAATGATTTCTGACCTCCTTTCTGTTCTTTTCCTGCTCTTTCAGCTTGCCTTCAGCACGCGCCGAATTTTGATTAGTTTCCTCTCGCTCTTTTGTTGCGCTTTGCGGTCCTCGAGTGTAAGCTTGGGGCCGTGGTGCAGGCCTTTGATAGTGATGTGCGCTGTTGATCGGGGTCCTGAAGCCTCGACTGGCCACGTACTCGTCGGCAAGCTGTGCTGCACTCCTAACAGACACACCTTCCTGCCTATCCTTGACCCACAGGCGCACGTTATCCGGCAGGGTGTCATAAAACTGCTCCAAACAAATTAGATCCCTCAGTTTACTTAAGTTATCCGCACCTGCTCCTTTCACCCACTCTGAAAAATTATCACTCAGGCTACACGCAAACTCAACAAAGCTTTCACCAGGCTTCTTTCTTTCCCGTCTAAATCTCCTCCGAAATTCCTCTGTGGAGAGCCTGTATTTTGCGAGTAATGTCGACTTCACTGAACTGTATACGCCTGCCTCGGCTGCGCTCAGTCTGGCCACGACCTGCGAGGCCTCACCCGGTAACAACGCAAGCAACCGCTCTGGCCAGGTGTCCTGGTGAAATGAATGTTTCTCACAGATCCGTTCAAAATTAATCAGGTAGAGACCAATGTCCTCGCCTGTTTTGTACGGCTGAAGCAAACTCGTCATCTTCAGGTTCTCAGTATGCGGCGGCGCCGCATCTGCACTGCGTGCTAATCTCGCCTGCTCTAGCTTTATTCTCTCGAGCTCAATTTCGGCCTGTCTTTGTTCTCTCCTTTCCTGCCTTTCCTTCTCTTCCGCTCTTTCCCTCTTTTCTTCCTCCCTTTGTTTCTTCTCCTCACATATCTTTTCCCAGGCCTCGCTGAGCTCGTCCTCCTCGAAACCCCCTTCGATTATCGCACTGCGAATTTCGGGCTTCCTTAACCTGCTATTGATATCCAAGCTGAGCTCTACTGCTAACAGCAACAGCTCTTCTTTCTTTAACACTCCGATATCCATATCTTCACAAGAGCCAACCAATACTTCTGCAATATTCACCGCACACTTGTGGCGGCCCTTCAGAGCCAATTGCCCGATAGAACCCTGTTCTTATCGTCCGGCAAAACGTGATCGCTCAAGCACTCACCTAACCTCGAGCTGCCGAAGGCCGTGTCTCCCGGAGCCACGTTCCCAGGTCCGCCGATCCCAGATCGTCGGGTCTGCCTTCTGCTGCTCGTCCTTAGTTTCCGGTAGTCGTTACTGCGACGGTTGTGCCTCCCGGAGCCACGAAGTCTCGCTCTGCCGATCCCGGATCCGCAGAAGTCGATCTTCCGTCCGCAGCTACTTCCAACCTCGAGCTGGCGAAGGACGTGTCTCCCAGAGCCACGTTCACAGGACCGCCGATCCCAGATCGTCTGGTCTGCCTTCTGCTGCTCGTCCTTAGTTTCCTGGAGTCGTCCAAAACTTCATGCCGTTACTGCGACGGTTGTGCCTCCCAGAGCCACGAGGTCTCGTTCTGCTGATCCCGGATCCACAGAAGTCGATCTTCCGTCCGCAGTTTTCTGCATGCCTTTTTTTGATTCCACCGCTGCCATCCAGTTTGTAGCGTCGTCGGGGTAGATTGGGTGGGATGACCAAGATCAGGCAGGTCATGAAAGCAGGACGTCCATTTAGGAAACTTGAAAAAAAGGATTTATTTGCATTCAAAGAAAAGTTAACTGGTCATCGTTGTTCCCCCCTTCTTTGCCCGCCGTCTCCTCCGTCCTTTTTATCCCTCTCGTTGCCGCCCCTCTCCCTCTATCTCGGTCCATCAGTCCACTTCACGAAAGGCAGGGGCGGCCCGCAGTAAGAGGGGGGGATCAAGGGGGTGAATCGTCCACCCGGAACCCGACTTCCCCTCAGCTCTATGCTCAGTTGTTCCGGGTGGACCCATCCCTCCAAGAAGCAGCGACGAATCTTTCGTTCCCCGAAACCGCCGCCGCATTCCGCAGGGCCCAGCCGTGGCGCCAGCGCACCGTCCCGCGACACAATGGTCAGCCTCAACAGTCGCTGCGTTCGCGGAACTGAGTGGTGGCGACATCGCGCTCGCCTCGAAGACGTCACTGGCAGCGGGACGCTACAGTATGCACACCTGCTACGCGCCATGGTGAACAAGTGAATATGCAGGCACGCCAAAATGGCGTCGAGACATTCACGGTTTCAAAGACCTGCTGACGCGCACACACAAAAAAAAATGTACAATCTAAATTTGCACGGATCCGCCTAGCTTCTCACTTAAGTAGCGCTTTCAGCTGCGCTACAAGTGGCTACTGGCGAACTAGAAAGAGAGGGAAACTATCAATACCGCGAATAAATCATGCGCTCGTTTTGTCGGCAGTCTCTACAATATCTAGAGCACTCTTCCTCATATGACCACACATGCGCTCGATCGTCTCAAAAATAATATAGGTGACGACTCAATTTTATCATACCAGTTTTGCGGAAGATAATTATTGCTTTCTGAAAGGCTTATCTTGTTTTAACAGCGTGCTCTCGCGTTTATTTTGCTTCTTTTTACGCAAGCTATACAAGCGCTTATAATATCAGGAGGCCCAGCGGGGGAGCCGAGCTGCAGGAACACGTGTACCTCCGAGTCATGAACTCTACGTGGAAGGGGTTATCTTAGACATATTAAAAAGTACCAGTTGTATATATAGCCTGTCTATTATTCAGCGTAAATTCACTATAACAAGTTCTAATTGCGTATCGACAGCATAAATTGTGTTGCCTTTCAAATACTCTATTGGCGTAACGGCACAGCAAGCCCACAAATTGATAACGATGTTTTGCATTATAGGTGTAGTTCTTTTATTGAGTGTCATGAGTGCAGGCAGGCAGTGGTGCATTTTATTTGGTGAAATTTAACTTGAATATGCACGCATCACACACACAGAAAGATTGATGTGCGCGCGCGCGCGCGCGCGTGTGTGTGTGTGTGTGTGTGTGTGTGTGTGTGTGTGTGTGTGTGTGTGTGTGTGTGTGTGTGTGTGTGTGTGTGTGTGTGTGTGTGTGTGTGTGTGTGTGCAGACATTTCAGTCACACGTCACCACCACATTAACAATATACATGCAGGCAGTGCCCCTTATAGCAACCGCCATTTTTACGTGGTGCATTTCTCGTTTGCCTACGTTAGACTTCAACTAGTTTTGATGCCCCATACTGTCGAAAAGGTGAAGTTTACAGCGCTTATTTGTATAGACACAGCTTTGCCAACTGTAAACGTTCGGTGCGGGGCTACCCAGGTATTTTTTTTTTTTGAAGGGGGGGGGGGGGTGCAGCACAACGACTTACTTTGGCAATCGGTGGTCACTGTGAATGCGTGTAAATAGTTTACTATACCTTGAACAGTTAAATTGCGAAAAAAATTTAGTGGTGTAGGGGGTCAGGATTCCTTTCCTCTTCCCTCTCTTCTTACGGCCTTCTGGTTCTGCGTGCGTTTGACACGGTATTTTATTTTTTTTCATCTGACAGCTTTCTGAGCACAGCTAACTTAGTTTTTTTCTGAATAATAGGCTCAGTTATTATGAATATTGTAGACGCCTAACCAACGAAGAAAGAGTAACCAAGACAGAAGAAATCAGAACAAGGCAAGCCCTTTCTAAACAGTTTTCGATCTCGCACAATGACTTTTATGAAGCTCAAATTAAGTAGATCGGCGTGTCATACTTCATGGGTTATGACTTCATGTGTTAGACATGAATAATCGGCAGGTACGAAGAAATCTGCATTAAAAAGCGCACCGGATGAGTCGAAGCGCATAGGAGTTCCTGAACGCGGCGCGCGTATCTTTCAGTACTATTCGACTGCAGCGCCGCCGCTACGGGCAACGCGGAAGCAATCAGGCGGCGAGGCGCGGTCACTCAACTCAACACTTCTAGTACACTCTAGCCGTGTCGCCTACAAGGCAGACAGAAATTAGCTCTTCCTTTTTTTTCCCACGAACTGCTTACTACTACTTATTACTTATACCGAGTATAATAAAAATGGCAGCTCCGCCCACAAAATCGCGACGCACCCGCCTATACCCTTCGCCCGTGAAAGACAGTCGCGCAAGCACATTTCAGCTCAAATCGCAAGAACCTTTTCTCAGCTAGCGTAAGTATTACGCTTAGTAAGAGTTGAAGGCTCGTCTTCACTACCTAAAATATTACGTTTTTCGGAGAATCAATGTCAGAATGCCAGACGAAATTTAACAGGACGTTCTAATTCATTGTTCAACACCAGCGTCACAAACGTGGAAGTGAAATGTAGCGACCATCTACAGCGCCAGTGGACAACTTATCGCAGTTTGACGTAATTCACGGAACGTCTTTCAGCTCTCCCATAACAGAGTGCTAAGTACTCTAAATCGTCAACCACTTTTTCTAAACACACAGATGTACTTAAGTGTATGAGCCCTATTACTGGAATGTTAAGAAACCTCTGGTTTTTGTACATAGTGTAAATAAACGTTTTCTAAACGTCTCACCGCTGTTCATAGCATGCGATAGTACCGATAGTACTCTAAATCGTCATTTTTTGTTTACTGAACACATTCAGCAATCGTTGTCTATAATGTGCTAAACATCGATTGGACCTGTCGCACGACATTTCATGTTCATGACACTGAAATATGTACCGTGATTGTAAACGTGTTTAGTAAGCAAATGCCACGTTGAATTGTTATTCATGCAAACAACCTGATAATTTGTTAGGGACGAAACTCCCTATGGCGTGGCTTGTGCATCCTCCGTTGTCATAGTGCGTAACCTGCGGCACGTACCCGCCCTCGTGCACATGTCCGCATGTCCACATGTTACGAAAAACGTAGCACGGCGTCGTCGTCACGCTCTTTGCGTTAACGAAGCGCTGACAGCAAAAATGTCGTACATACTCGCGTTTAGTCCTTGGATTATCCGCCGGATGTCGGTACTTGTATATGATGAATATATGATAAAAAGAAGCGAGATGGCGGTACTTGAAGCGCTCACCATATGAACGAAGGTACTTAAAGACAGACACACGGACGGACAAACGGACGGAGACACGAACGGGCGCACGGACGGACGGATTGACAGACGCGTCACCCCACTCCTCATCATTCATTCCATGGATATGCTGTAATTCTTTTTTCTACACTCTGCGATGACTAACGGAGGAGTAGACATTTTTTAAAAGGTTGTAACCAGGGCGAAACTTCTCTTTTAGACGTCACACTAGTTCGCAAACAAATAACTGAAAGCAGCACAGAATTGCCACTTTGCTCCTCCCGGTAATTGAAGACCGCTAAGGGTACATAACACATGAAGCTCAAACGTCCAGATAACGTTTCGCACAAAAATACATGCCACACAACTGCTACCCAGACTTGGAATACTGGGGGAGGAGCTACCCTTCACAAATGCCGTAACCTACCTTTCCCAATCGAGCCGAGTCGTTCAAACAGAGAAGGGCTCGCCAATCATTCGACAACAAACCTTCGGCTCGTGTATAATCAAGGACGCTTGCGACAGACCGGAGAAGGAACGCCTGTTTGCACGCCAGATATGCAAATATGATACCTTCCTTCCATACGTGTGCCAGTCTCTCCCTTCATGTATCATGCGTGTGTCAGTATTCTCTCCTCCTCCTCTTTCTCATACTTAGTTTCATTTCGCTTACCATAGTGAGGGGTAGCAAATCAAGCTCTTTCTACCTCCCTGCCACTGCCATGTAACACACATCTCTTTCTTTCTTTTTTCTCCAGACTTTTCTTTTCCTAAATGACCAACATAAGTCTAAATACGAATTTAAGCTACGTTTTGTGAGCACGAATAAACAGTGACAACATCATGTCCTAACGCAATTCTCGAAGTAGCTCTCTCAAGGTCATCGATTGCGCCACGTGTAGACCTAGGGCTGTCCGTTTGAGAATAAGAAATTAAATAAAGATGGAAAAAAAACGCCAGGCCTGCGCAGCAGGTTCAGCACAGTCGCAGCGAAAGCTAAAAGAGCGGCCTTCAGAGCTTTTTCTAAACGCTGATTGGGTAACTGCTGCAAGCACACTCACTGGGTACCCACTACGGAATCACTAATCATTACTTCTCCGTAGCAAGCCGGCATACGCTATGCCATTTTTCACCATTCTTCTCAGAAGCGGGGTATCCGCTAAACAATTGCAAGGAATTTCGTGCCAATCGTTCAGGCAGTGGCTGACTGAAATGAGGAATTATGTCTGACGAGAGAGAGGAGGGGGGGAGAGAGTAAACAAGAGGGGAGGCAGGGAGGTTAACTAGGCACATGCCCGGTTCGCTACCCTACGCTGGGGGAATGGAAGGGGACATAAAGATGAGAGAGAGAAAGAGAAGATAACGAGAGAGAGAGAAAAAAAAGAGGATTGTCAATTAATCAGCTGGCGCGTATGCAGCGGTGGCACTACACAAAAGTTAAAGGTGGTCACGTAAGCCTGTAGTCCTCAAAAAGCACGAGACAGCTTTGACTGCCTTTTGAGCTGACGAAAGGCGATGACGGTGGGTATGCGCCACAGTTAGTAAGTGATCAAGAACAAACTTTCGTAATTGGCAGTGAACGACCCACTTGTTACGCTATTCGCATTGTGTGACGCCTGGTCGTTCTTTCATTATTACTCGTGTTGACGCCATTCCTTTCCCGACATCAAGCCTGCCTAAGGCAAGTTCGCGAACAAGTCCCAAGCACCAGCGTGGCTCAGGCGTAGAATACTGGGCTGGCACGCAGCAGATCCGGGGTCGAGCCCTGATGTGTCCTTGGTACTAAGTTTTTCTTTTCTCATGTCTTGCGATAGTGGTTACGGACACCGGCGGCGGCGGACAACTACGGCGCCGCGCGTGACCCGAGTTGTGATGTCCTAACAGCTTTCTCCGTAAAAAGTAGGGGGAACTCTGTATTCTTTTCCGGTGTTTCTGGGCAGTGCACGCCAATCAACAACACACCATTCAATTAAATTAACCGAAAATTGCACAAGCCAAACCGCAGCTTAAATTTCTTAAATCACGGTATCTCTAACGTAACTTGTCCTTCCCATTTGCACAATGTCTCGAAGCGCAAGTAACATGCGGCAGGCGTAGTAGCATCATCGCACAGGTGACAAGGCCTTAATCGGGAAACTACCTTGCAGACCTTCCCCGTGTCTCGAACAACCGAGTAAACCAGCAAGTTATCTGGTAGTAGTAGGAAACACCATGCTACAACTAGAGGAACCACCATATTAAAAACAGCGCATCTTCCTCGTTTCCTGAGAAGATCAGAGTGGAGATGCGAGAAGAGCGAAGATCCACTATCGAGAGAGTAACGGCCTCCAATTGCCCGCTAATACTGATACAAAACGAAGCCACGGTGAAGATAAACACCTTACTTGGTTGCTCAAATCAAGAAACAACGTCTTATCCGGATAAGGGCACTCACAACCCGCCGCCGATCCAATTGAGAAAAACACTCTCGAGACTTGTAAAGCGAACAAAGAGCATGAGAAAGGAGCGCTCTAATAATGTTCCTGCTGAAACAAACAAAGAGAGCTCGCTATCGATCGTCATTCCGCCGGCTCATTAAGGCCATCTTTATTACCGGCACTTTGTCGTTGTTTCGCGAAATGCAAACAAGAACGCGGCCTTCAATTTGCTGAAACGCAAGTTAGGTTGCAAAACCACGCACTCGCAATCCGAACGCCTTTACAATAAAGCTGCGAGGAAAGGCAAAAAAAAAAAAAGCAGAAAGAAATCTTCTCGGGGCCACGGCCGCCGCAATCGGATCTTCGTAGCTTTCATACTTTTTTTTCTCTCTCTCTATTCTGGCTCCACTTTCGCAAGCAAGCAATCACGGCCACCAGTTTCCTCTCCAGCTCATTATCTCACCTTATCATCAGCTTAGCATACGTACCACGGAGCGTCAACGTTTTAAGAACCGGGGGGGGGGGGGGGGATTGGATAACTATATCGCGCGCCTGCCGCGTACATCATTCTTTTTTCCTTTTGTCAGTGGAAAAACAAAAGTCAGAGTTCGGCACGGAGAGACACCGATCTGCATTTTTCGTATTAAAGGCGGACGCAACGAAGCGCGAGCAATTTGAATGACCTGCGAAGCCAGTGAACGAGTCCCAACACTTGCTCGCGGGGCCAGCAAGACATATACGACACAGAACGCTTCCGGGAAAAACCGCGTTATCCTGGTGTTATCGTTTATCGCACACGTAGCCTCATTTTTATGGCCGATACGGCACGGCCGTTACGCTCTTGCAGTAAACGAGCTGGGCATCAAACCCCGAAACCGAGCTATCCGTCACGGGACGTCAAATACGTTGTTCAATGTCATATCGTTATTGTGTTTTTAGTGAGTGTTCAAACTTTTCACCAAAACAGATTCACTACATACCCCGTTTCATTCGCTTTTTCTTTTTGTTCCAAAAGATGCCACGCTTCCGTACCAGCAGTTGGGTAATCATAAATCTTTAAAGCGTGCCTTCTGGTCGCACGGTAATCAGGCGTTACTACAACCGTGGGTTCAATTTACAGACCCATTTGTTACCACACTGCCAACCATAACCACTCTTACACTGCGGCAAGTTCTATACTGGGTTCGCGGTTTTCTTATTGACCTACGAAGATCTTGGCGCTCAAATGGGGCAGTGGACACTCTTTGGCTTTTGCAGTTGTTGAACTGAGACATACAGGGTAGAAAAATTTATTAACTTTCAAACACAGTAGCTTGCTCTTCGTCTCTACTGATGGTTGCGCGCGAGACACCAGCGAATACGAGCAAACCTATAAATACTGCAAGTGCGCAAGGTAAGCCCCTACGCAGTTGATACGAATTTTACTCTATGAAAGGTCTCCACATCGTTCGATTCTGTTATCGTTACGAGTTTGAAAGGAGTGTCATATAGTTGCTTGCGTTTCGCAGGCGCGCTCTATCGCTTCATATTTCGGACGAAGGAGCGCTATGCAACGCGCGTGCACGCACACACACACACACACACAAACACACACACAAACACACACACACACACACACACACACACACACACACACACACACACACACACACACACACACACACACACACACACACACACACAAACGAGAACCAATACTGAACGTCGCGATGAGCGTTGCGTATCACGATGGTTTTCGCAGACCGCGAGTGTAAAAGGGCAATGTTACAAAGAACCAGACCGAGGAAGAATGCCCAGCAAATAAACATACGCAAGGCGAAGCAGCCGGGAAAAATTATTCAGAGAGAATAAAAAGAAAGCACATTACCCAGCACGAACACCACCAATCAGCGAATAAAGAGCGCCGAACCTCTCAAACAAACGCACACACAAATATAAACGGTAGTTCATTCGAGCAAAGGAAGAACTGAGTGCGAGAGGACCCGCTGGCGGGAAAAATAAAAGAAGAAAAAGGCCAAAAGCCGATGAACACCGGCAGAGCTAGAGAGAGCCGGGTACGAAGGAGAAAATGAAAGGAGAAAAGAGAGACTTCTGGAAGCCTTCACGCCAAGTGGGTGAAGCCGGCCCAACAGCCGGCGATCGATAACACGACAGAACACACACGCAAACACAAGCAGACACCCGCGCACTGCAGTCGACCGGCCAGGCGGGCGAGCAATAAAGAAGCCCGAGATGGAAGAAGAGGCGGAGAGACGAGAAAAAAAAAAAAAAAAGACGGGGAGGTGGGGGGCAGTTTAGGATGCCGAGATGGAGCCACTGCCCCTCCTCAGCTACGTCAGCTTCCTCCTCCCCCTCGCGGCGGCCGACCCGTTCGGCCGACGCTCTCTCCACCGATGTAGCGCGCGCACAAATGGCGAAAAGTGGATGAAAGCCACCAGAGGGGAAGGGGGGCGGACAAAAGAAAATGGGAGAGACGAAAATGCTTCAACGACGACGACAGAAGCGACTACGAAGGTTAAAACGGGGTAGTGGGCGGTAGGGAAGGGGCGAGGTAGGAAGTGAATATTCCCCTAGCATCGACCAAAACGCGCGCGGTATAACAGATCTGAGCAAACAGAGAACGACGCGAAGGGAGGAATAGGAGGCTAAACAAGAAAAAAAAAAGAAGCGCTGAAAATACTGTACAGGTTGTTCGTCGTCTTCCGAAAACGCTGCAGGTTGCACGAATACTTACTTTCCAGTGTGGGAAAAAGAGCAAGAAACGAACATAAAACCGAAGGTCCAGTAAACGAAGACTCAACTAAGCTGCCAGAAAATAAACGGTAGGGCCACGTAGAGGACAAGCTGAGGAAATGGGGGGGCGTGACGTGCCTCGGCCTAGAAAATGCGAACGCAGCAAGAAGGAAGATGTCGATCGAAAGCGCCCCGACAGAAAACGAGGAAAAGTGAAAAAAAAAAATTATAAGAAACGATTCTCCGTCAATGCGTCGTTTCTCGTGATGCGACCGACCAAGACGCGGAGACAGCACAAGCGACCAAATGCAAGAAAGAAGGCGGGTGACCCCCCTGCCACGCACCAGCTACGACGCGGCGCATTTCGTCATTCAGCGAGTGAACAAGAGCGTTCACACGTCACACTTAATGATTTGAAGTTATTAACCGCTAGCAACGGACGGGAAAAGGCGAATCGAGCTTAAAGGATATGGCACGAAACGAGAGCAGGTCGGGGAAACAGTGCGCAGAAACAAGTTTTTAACAAACGAATACAGCATCACCATGTCCACATCAGTGTCCTTGAAAGTAGTAAAAATAGAAAAAAAAACACGTACAAACTTCGAAATAACCAGAATGCTTTTCCGAGCGAGGTAACGGGAAGAAAAAACTGAAACCAGAGAGTTTAACCTTTCCTACCTGTATCTACGCGTGAACGGAAGATGTTTTAGACAAAAAGCATGACAAATTGTCGAAAGAAAGAAAAAGAGAAGTAAAGAATGAAAGAAGGAACACTCAATGCAATGCAGGGAGACCGTTATGCTGCGTAATAATATTGATGCGTGCAAGCAAATCTTTCACCATAACAGATCAATTGCTATCGTAGTGGGAGGTTCAAATAGTCAAGCAACGGCATCGCGTGTGCGTTTTTTTTTTCTTTTCTCACGATCGCGGTCTAGCTTCAGTGCGACGCCCGTGCTGTGACATCTGCGCGAACACGCGAGGTCTGTATATCGAATAACCACTAAAAAGACTAAAACATTTACTGAATTAAGAGGCCCAGCTTACGACAGCATGGCCAAACGAAAAGAATCTAATACAAGAGAGAAACTAAAAGAGAAGGAAGAACATACGCAGTTGCATCACAGCTAAACGTTGGGCCGAGAATGTGCTCATCACGGAAAAGCGGCGTGAGGAAGGATCAATCGGTGCCGCTCTGTAAGGTAATGAACCTGGACCAACTAGCCCACTTTACTGTACTCCTATACGGCAAAAGAAATTGCCCTCATAGACCTCACCCAAGTCGTACAAATGGCTATCCTCATTCCATTTGCAGTATAGCTGTGTACAAGCAAACTCGGGGTTTATTTCCATATCACTAGTTCTGTGCAACGGTGTGTCATACTGCAAGCCTTCCGTTTAGGTTACTGTTGTGCAATAAAGCTTGTTAAAATGACACACACTGAATGCGCCTGATTTATTTAACTAAGAAGTTTTCTATCTGTCTGTCTGTCTGTCTGTCTGTCTGTCTGTCTGTCTGTCTATCTATCTATCTATCTATCTATCTATCTATCTATCTATCTATCTATCTATCTATCTATCTATCTCTGAGAGCAGCTTCGCTACATCATCTGTGGAGCCAGCGCTCCGCGGCCTCGACAAGACCGGCACAAGGAGAAAAAAAAAACGAGCTAAAGAACTCGCTGCATCCCGCTCCGACAGGTCGGTGGCGTACGCAAGGCCTCTCGCGCCGTTCAAATGCACCCCGATGCCAATGTAAACACGGCTCGCATTCACGAACACCGTGCACGATTTCGCGCAGCGCAACACACTGCTCGCAAAGACCTACTTGCGCCACCGACGATTTAACGCGGCACGTCGCGCTTTACTAAAACGCCGTCGCACGTGCAACGTACGCCATGGTCTGGCGGCAGGGCTCCTTCGCGCATCTACACAAGCACGCCGCACGGCGACCTTGGTGGATGCGGCGCGGAGAGCGAAGCGCTTTGACCTCGAGCAATTAGCAAGCACCGACGGTGGCAACAACGAAACAGCTGCGCGAAGCGGGCTGCTCCGTGAACGTATTTCGCACCATTCGCGCAACAACAAGCTGTATCGCAGAGAAGAGCTAGCGAAAAGGTCGATGGGGGAGGGGGGAGCAGTATTTTTCAAATAAAGGACATCCCTTACACACAACCTTACCACACTCGTTATGCTCCTGATGCCGGTATTCGACAAACGTTAATGAGCGCATTTTTTATGCCGATAGGTGATCATTTACTTATCAACATGGTATAGCCTACCAATTTATGGTAAAGTGCCCGCTTTCCAGTTTTGGCAAACATTCGAGCGCGTTCTTTTAGCGCTTCAGTTATGATAGCATATTGAGCCCCCTAAGTATTACGTGATTTTTACCTCACACGCACTTATTACTCAATTCAGAGTGCCTCGAGTTAATGCACGTCCTTCGTGTTCCATTTCCGTAAATCACGTTTACATTACGCGCATGTTCAGCTCAATAGAAGCTTTATTGCGCAGGAACGTTTGGACGCAGCTTATGTTAACAATATTTGGATCACATTTATCGTATTAGCAGTATTAGCGCGAATATGCTGGAGATGCATTCACGGCCCCTATATATCCCCTAATATGCCTACACAACGCTTTACTAAAAAAAAAATAATAAATCACGGGTGAACACTGCAGCCTGCTGACTGTCGCCGACTCTCGCACCTGTGAAGAGTGGTCTTGGCCAAGAGCGCGGAATCCAGAGAAGCTCCCGCACCGGCTATGTGCAAGCCCTCGCGTTTCGGCGTTCTGCCCCTCGAGCAGTGTCGCGGCGCTTGAAGCGCGTGGATAACAAAGCCTCTACACAGACATGCTCCGCCCGGTGACTTCGCGAAGAGCCATTTAACGCATCGCGAAGGCCGTGCACAACATTCACCAGGAACCGGCAAAGCGAGCGGCTGCGCTGAGCGTTACATCGCTCCATCACGTTCGCTGTCTTCTCATGAGCAAGGGCTACGACGGGTGGGGTGAAAGAGCTACCGGTGTTACCGGTCTTTTTTTTTTTTTTTTTAGGGGCGAAGCTCCTTATGGCGTGGCTTGGGCGTCCCTCATATGTAACCACCAGTGGCACATACCCGAAATAGGTATAACACTTGACCTCCAAGGTGGTGCCAGTGAGAGATTTCTTCTGTGCGTTGTTGAACAATAAAAAATAGTGCTCAATGTACATGCCAATGGCTGCTAATGGGGAATGAGAGACAGGAGCATTCGGCTTTTAGTCAACGCGCACGCTCCGATCCCCATTAGCAGCCACTGGCATGTACATTGAGCACTATCGGACAAGAAAGGGATGCTACATTATACTCGCTGGGTGTAACCCCCTTAGCTTTAGAAAGGTTTAGCGAGCGTTGAGCCGCAGTGCCATGAATACAATGAACTTGTATATACCATGAATGAACTCAAGGTGGTTAAAAATGAGAAGTAGATACGAAGCGCAAGCCGTAAGAAAGTAAAAGCCGAATTCTCATGTCTTTCATTTCTCATTAGCAGCCATTGGCATGTAAATTGAGCCCTATCTGACAGGGAAAGGTTGCTACGTTATACTCGCTGGGCGTAAACTCCTTGGTTTTCGAAAGGTTTAGCGAGCGTTTGGTCGCAGTGCCATGAATACAGTGAACTAGAATATACCATGAACTCGAGGTGGTTAAAGGTGGGAAGTGGACCCAAAGCGCAGGCCGTAAGAAAGTGTGCGTGTGCCACCTCTCGTTTAGTCCTTGGAATGTCCGCTGGATGGCGGTGCTTCTATACGGGGAATATATGATAAAAAGATGCGAGATGGTGGGACTTGGAGTGTTGAATAGATGAACGAACGGACACACAAACAGATGCATGGATGGACGCATGAACGGACGCAGGGGCGGATGCATGAAAGAACGCAGCGACGGGCGCACAAACAGACGCATGGACGGTCACACAGACGGACGCATGGACGGACGAATGCTTCGCCCCACTCTCCATCATTCACTCCGTGGATATGCTGCAATTTTTTTCCAAGTGAATGAGTGTAGTCATACAATGCGCGCGGATGTGAAAGGGCCAAAGCGATGTCAAATTTCAAAGAAGTTGTACAATTGTTCGCATCATCGACGAAATCACTCCCTTATAATAAATGGTGCGAACAAAGAGGGTATACGCGTAAGGTTTCTCACAATAAAGTAAGAAACTTACGCGCACATGAGCGTGTGTACCCATATGTCTGAGTCGCCGTCTGTTTCCGCGCTTTTTCCCAATGCTTTCCGCATGATGATGCACGCTTCGCTGACTGTGAAGCTAATATGACGAACCAAGAAAGAACAAAGCTGCAGCACTCACGGTAGTAAAAGGACAAAACTGCTTCGCCTTTCCCTAGTCTGTCTCGTTTATGAACAGCGTCTGCGCTGACGCCAGCCAATGTAAAGCAAACCTTACAATGTTCACCGTAAGGTCCATTCTGTGATCAAGGAAAAGAAATTTTCGCGAGATTCATAATCATCGAAGGAGCGCAACGTCAAGGTATCAACTGGCACGCGACTTGCACATTGCTGTTTTGGCAGCGGTGTATGACGTGATACAGGTGTCTCTGAAGACTCCGAAGTCATTGTATGGGGATTAGTTCTTAGACTCGCGGGGTAGTGCTTCATTTTTTTTTCTCTCCTTTTTTTTCCATCCTTCTAAGCGACTCTGTACAAGCAAGCAGAAGCCAGTCATATATGAGGTCCTGTGTGCTATTTCAGAAGCTATCTTAAAATCGCTAACACACACATAAAAAAAGCTAATCAGTAAAATTTCAGTGCAGTTTCTGCGCGTAGGAAATGGCAACTGCTCCAGCTGTAGATGAGTGCAAAACGCCCTAAATATAAAACGTGCCCGACCCGAACATTTCTCACTGTTTCCTGCCTCCAAAGAGACTTCTCGCTGGTGTGCACAGCGACAACGTATAGTTAATCCACGCCACCACTTCAGCAACGCGTCTACCTTCCTCTCATTAATTCACATTATAAACTGGGAGCCTGACGGAAACTTCTCGCACAACGCCCGTAAAACACGAGAGTACCCGGGTCGCGCACAGCCAGCCAGCCCCAGAGATGTTTCGCATTCAGGGGATGCGCGATTAATAACTGCGACGGCGCGGCCGAAGCGAGCCGTTTTATGCGGCGCCGCACAGGCCGACCTGACGCAGACATAACAGAGGGTACGCCGCGCGTGCCCTTGCGAGTACGCACAACAAAAAGACGCATGAATCACGACGACGAGAGAGAAGAGAGGTCGGCTGAAGCCGTTCCGCGCGACGAAGCAGTGGAGATTATACGCACCCCCCCTGACTGATGTTGTCGGCGGCGATGGTGAAAGCCGACGGAGATGCAACAGCGCGTATACGTCTCTGCCAACAACAAACAAACCAGCACTCGTGTATTGTGGGGGTGCTGACACCCCCCCTGTAAAGTTGTCTGCGCCGCGTGGCGCACGTGTCTCGCCCCAAGGCTTTATTTTGGTGGTGACCACCGCCAGGCGATAGATGGCGTTGTGTTCGCTTTGAGTACCACTGTTGGTAGAGTGGTAGCGCCGGCGGTGGCCCCTGGCGGAAGGCGGGCCTTGGTGGCGGGCGAGCGTTGAGCGAGCCTCTTCGGCGCGTGGCGGCTGCCGCGAACGGTTGTCTGTAGCGCGGGTCCCCGGTGCTCGGCACCGCGGGCTTCGCGCCGGGGTCCCGCGTGTAAGGTCAGGCGTTGGCGACGCCGCCTTGGGTATGTGCTAGTGTGTTGGGTGTGTTAGTGTGTGTTTATCATGTTATTGTGTGTTTAGTGTGTCCCTGCGTTATGTTGTTTGTATGGTTTAGTGTTAATGAAAGATTGCTGTAACATTCGGCGGACGATATCGTCGTCTAAATTAGTTAATAAATGTATGTATGTTGTGTGCTTGGTACCGACCCTGTTCACCGTGTCCGTCACTCCAAGAGCGTGGCGTGGCGGTGCGCGCGTTCGCCTCGCCGAGACCCCCACACTGGCTGCCCAACGTGGAGCTCTTGAAGAATCGGACGACAGTTTTTGCGGTTCAGTACAGGGATTTTGTTAGAGCCGGAGTAGAGTAGGCCTAGGGGGGACTTCTTTGCTAGCGTCGGTGGTGTGCTTTGTTGAGAAGCGAGGAGATTGGTTTTGTAACGTGTTTCAATTTGTCGGCAAGTTGACTTTCTATTTATTTTTTTTTGCTCGCAAGTGTTGTTATTTTTTTTGTTAGTTTTCAAAAACGTTGTTGAATTAGGACGAGAGCCATGCGGTCCGCATCCTGGGGTGAGCAAGGCCTAGAGCACGTGGTTTGTAGGCCAGGCCCGAAGCGAGTGAGTACGGAAGCCTCGTGGGTGGTCCGATTTTCTGTAAATAGCTTCTTCTATCTCTTTGGGCTCAGGAAGCCGGGCGTCGTTGCTGACTTGTATTGCGGCTCGACGCCGGGGCGTCGTGACACCGCCCGGGGCGGTGGACGCCGATCGCTCGGTAAGCTGCTGTGTGCGGCGAGCGATAGGGCCACCTCACAGAGTGGACGTCTCCTCGCGGCTGCCTCTTCTGCGCCTAGGCTGGGTGCTGGGTGGATGCCGGTTGTTGCCGAGCGACTCATTAGGCCTAAGGCTCTGCGCAGCCGCCTGTCGCACGTGGCACAACTAGGTGGATCGTAGCGTTGAGGTGTTGCGCTCTGATTCCCTCACTTTTTTTTTCTTGTGAGCACGAGTTAGGAAAAGTGATTTTTGTTTTTATTTTGATGGGCGTCTCGGCCGCCACCGATGTATTAGCTAGCAGTACTAACCACCGTACCACGTGGCCGAAAAGCCTGAAGCTCCCTCCCCTGGGCCGCGCTCCTTTGTTTCTTTCGAGTTTTGTTTTTTGTTGATGTATTCAGCGGGAGGGATGTCATCCACGGCCGGCTGTCCTGCACATCGTCAGCGTCGTTGGCCAGGAATGCGGTCGTGAGGTCGGGCGATGGAGATGCCTGGGACCTGCGCAACTGCCTGCAGTCCGGCGCCCTCGCGAGTGCTGGTCGCAACTGGAAGACGTGTCGGCGCTAGCGACGGATCGTCGCGCCGACGGCAACGTTGCTGTTGCGGGACCGGTACTGAGGGGAAGTCGAGCCGGATAGTGCAGCAGCGTCGACTGGCGGTGGTGTCGTGGGGCAAGGACATTAGGGTCATGCGATATCATTTTTTTTTGTTAAAGATTGTGTAGCTAATTTTTGATTTCGGGATATGGTTTGATTTAAGGTTGGGGGAATGTGGGGGTGCTGACACCCCCCCTGTAAAGTTGTCTGCGCCGCGTGGCGCACGTGTCTCGCCCCAAGGCTTTATTTTGGTGGTGACCACCGCCAGGCGATAGATGGCGTTGTGTTCGCTTTGAGTACCACTGTTGGTAGAGTGGTAGCGCCGGCGGTGGCCCCTGGCGGAAGGCGGGCCTTGGTGGCGGGCGAGCGTTGAGCGAGCCTCTTCGGCGCGTGGCGGCTGCCGCGAACGGTTGTCTGTAGCGCGGGTCCCCGGTGCTCGGCACCGCGGGCTTCGCGCCGGGGTCCCGCGTGTAAGGTCAGGCGTTGGCGACGCCGCCTTGGGTATGTGCTAGTGTGTTGGGTGTGTTAGTGTGTGTTTATCATGTTATTGTGTGTTTAGTGTGTCCCTGCGTTATGTTGTTTGTATGGTTTAGTGTTAATGAAAGATTGCTGTAACATTCGGCGGACGATATCGTCGTCTAAATTAGTTAATAAATGTATGTATGTTGTGTGCTTGGTACCGACCCTGTTCACCGTGTCCGTCACTCCAAGAGCGTGGCGTGGCGGTGCGCGCGTTCGCCGCGCCGAGACCCCAACAGTATTTAAGGAACATAATGTGTCGGGTAAAGCCATTGACTGGAGGAGCCTTCGAACGAGGACTTGCACGAACCCCGTGCACCTGAACCGCCCGCTTTCGAAACTGCATCGTGAGACCATGTAAACATGAAAACATCACGATAATGTGATGAAGCACGCCGTGGTGGAAGGCTGCGTAAGAGAGCGAGAGAAATGGAGAGAGAAGGCAGGGAGGTTAAGCAAGCTTTGTCTCGGTTGGCTACCTTACCCTTGGAGTGGGGGAAGAGGGGAATACTATAACGGAAAGGTTATAGAAGAAAACGAAAGGCAAGGAAAAGATGGAAAACTAATCGGCTTAAAAATACACAACATGAACTTGGGCTGTTAGTTCACGGTCGCTGGTGAAGTCCGGTGATCCTTGTTGCGTTTGGCGGGCCACTCTTTTGCCGCGGCCACCAAAAAGGAAGAAAGGCAGCCGCCTCGCCATTTTGTGGAGATAAGGAGCAGCGCCAAGACGCCCTGCTGTTTGCACGTGCTGGGCGCGGCGTGGCTGAAATTACTTTACGGAGCACCGTTGGCCTTGGGGTCCGCGCAAAGGTGCGACACGTGGCGTCTTCGTGCCCCGCTAAAAACCACAAGGCCGACCTTCCGCCGATTACGGACGTCGGACCATCACGCTGCGCGTCTCTGACTGATGAGCCGCCGACACTCAAATCAGCACCAGATGTCCAGGCATGATGGCCCTTCGGTGGCGCCTAGACCGCGACTGCCGTTCGACAAAGCGTGGGTGGTCGGCCCGAGCGGCGAGATGAGACTCGTTTCACCCCGCTCAAGCAAGATTCACCGAAGGAGGCCGCATCGCCGGGACCGTACACGTGTTCGGTTTGTGTGTTTGTTGGGGGTGGTGCCGGCATAATGACAATCGTGTGTGCTGCGAGACATGTTATTGGACAGTGCCGTACGGACCTATTCCTCGATCTAGGGATCTGGAGAGACGGGACTGCATTTAATCAGCCCTCGCGGGCAGCTGCGTGTGGTTCACGGAGCTTGTTCAAGAGACAGTCTTTTCAGTGTAGAGCTTTCAAGTTAGAGCTTCGGGCCAGAGAGCCCGTGCCATGTAAATATTCTAAATAAACCCTCTGTACGAAGTTAAACCTCCTCCTGCTTCGACATCTTGATCCCGGATTTCCGGTGGCGCTAACCCCGGTCAACCCATCCTAAAGAAGCACACAGGAGAGCTTTCGTGGTTTTGCGCGTATGCGAGACCAGCTCCCAGGATCTTCTTCTCTGTAAGTGGTCATGATTCGGGGTGACAGAGCTTGGCTTTCATAGCACTTCGTTCACATACGTATGATGGGCAGTGGCATAGAAGGTGTTCAAACGTCTTCTCCCAGGCGCAAATGTTGCAGGCCGCACGGCTGGCCATTCCAACGAGACCCGAATATTCGGCCATCTGGTGTTCCCCAAAGTACAATGACATCGCACACTACACGGGCCTTTCGCATTCCACCTCAATCGAAACGCGACCACAAAATGCGATTCATTTGGTGCTAGAGAAGGCATCCTAGAGAACACGTAGCCTGAGAAATAGTTCAGAAGAGCATTGCACTGTATACACTCGGATTAACTAATGACGCGGAAGAGAGCTGCGTTGGCTAGCTAAGATCCCCGGGACAAACTCTGGACTAACAAAGTGCGAGCCCGGGAAACTATATCGAGAGAACAGGACCTCTCTACTGCCCCCGGCGCGGCCTAGATCCAGGCCATCCATTTAGTGAAGTTGTCTCTGGCACAATCGACGCCAGAGGTAAAATGTGGGGCAATGACTACGGGTTGAGGCTAAAGCACTGTTGCCTGTACCTATAGGCTTTTAATCCATGGTCACCCATGTACTGCTAGACGACGCCCTTCATAATCACAGCGAAGTTTTGGCGAGTAAAACCCCTCGATTGACTCCCAAGAAGAGGAATTTGTGCAAGCCCCAAGCAAAGAAAAAATAAAGACACGAGGACGGTTTTCTTACCGCGTTTGTACCGTTAGTTCCTTTCTTGAGATATGCGCTAACCCGCCTTTCGCCACTTATCCAGATATTATTAATGTTTCACAGAAAAAAGTTCTCAGTCGTCAACCTTTTTTTCTGATGCTGCCTATAGAGAAAACACAGAACGGCTCATTGATTATTTGAACGAAATAGTCGGAACTGCACTTACATCATCGCATCAAAAGCAAGGCTTAGTCTGCATTTTTTACGGCTTCAACGAAAAGTCTGCGCCCAGCGAAGCATTTCCAGTGTCACGAGATTCACTGGACCGAAGTGTCAGTCGGATCACCCAGTTCTACGTGAAAAATGAACAAGACAAAAAAAACGCAATTGCTCAACACATGCGTATCGATACTGGAAAGCTGCCAAGCGTGCCTGCCGATACGCCCCGCCAGTGATCATTCAAACGCACGACCAAGCCACATTTGCATGACATCGTTGCAGTTGGCCGGTCAAGTTGTTGCAATGCGAAGGTTTCGCACTGCGATTGCCCCACCACACTGCATGCTATACGCACCAGTATTGTGAAAGCCGGCGCCGAGACTTGCGAAGTACGGTGCAGCAGAAGCAACGTCGTGTGAGGATGGGCCGATCAATCTCATCTCCATTTATCATTCGATTTCGCCCATTGTCCCTCGCTGCGATAGAGAGTAAAGCGGTCCCCCTGTACCAAACGCTCAGCGGGACGAATGATAAGAACAGATAGGCGAGCGGGTAGTAACAAGTTCACGTTATACTAATAAAAGGTTGACGTAACATGTTATATACGCAAAAGAGCGGCGAGTAATCGGTCTGTATACCGCTTTCTATTGTCCCCGTAGTGCTTGCCTTAGACCTGCTTGAAGCTATCGCAACAAATGCGTACGAACGTACGGAGAGAGAACAAAGGGTCACGGCTGCTTCCCAAGTGGTCTATCTTGCACTTACGGCGGCGCGATAGCGGGCCGAAACGCATACCGACGTGATGAATTCACGGAAGCGATTTAGGCCCGTATTTTAGAACGTGCCTTCACTCAACGCTTCACCTTCACTCGAGAAAGCCGATGGGAACGCCGTCTCTAGGCTCGGAGAGTCACTGCATATCAGCGATAATCTGCTGCTATTCTTGAGTAGCGCAGCGTCATTTTCAGCCGAGCCGTGGCGCAGCATTCAACTCTGTCAAGCGAACGGTGGAAGTCGAGTCGAGGAGCGTTTGTGAATACGGGGGTTAAACATTGAAGCAAGGTGGCGAATGCTTGAAGAGTGGGGAACAAGCACCTGCGTGTGCCTGGCGCCAAGATCAATACGCAGTGACAGCAAAAACACATACATACATACATACATACATACATACATACATACATACATACATACATACATACATACATACATACATACATACATACATACATAGATACATACATACATTAAATTTTGCTCGAGGATCAATTTCATATAACTATTCTTTTCATGTAGTTCAACAAAACCGCCTTTCCATAGAAAAGTAGTTAAAATTATGCTTACTTCCACCCTTTCATTCAATTTTATTAATTTTTCAAAGTCTGTATGCCTCTCGATTGCCCTTTATTCCAATGTGGCTAGCTCTAAACTAAAATAAGACAATGTGCGCTGCAAATCTTTTTCCAAATAGATTATACGAGGAGATATAAACCGCAAGCTACCCACAGCAAACCAGTTACAACAGAACAGAATCAGCAGATGCGACAAAACGAGCGCTGCGGAATTCGAGACCTGTCATCCAAATAACCCGCTTCGGAACGCACAGACGTAGCAGACAGGAGTTACACCGGCGCACCGGGAGGGGGGGCCACTGCTGTGACCACAAATTTCCAACGGACACTCACGCAGCCGTCGGCCCCATTGACGTTTGTTCCCCGTGTCCAAACACGGAACGGCAAGCGCCGGCGGTGGCAACGGTGGCCCCGAAAAGGAAGGAGCGAGGGCCCAAGTTAGATGCCCCCCCTACCCGGGAGGGGGGGGGGGTGAAAACAAAAGCAAAAAAAAAGACAGCTAGCGGTGGTCACAATGGATGAATAGCGAGGCGCAAGACAGCACGGACCTGCCTTGTCTGCCCGGGGGCCCCCCTTTTTTGTCCCAATGGCCAGACGCCGAGGTTGCTCGCTTCCTTCCTTCCTGCCACCAAGGCGACCCCGACACCCTCCGTCCACCTCATACGTCAGTGGGTGAGTGAAAGACCGGTTCCGCAGCCGAGCTCTTCTTTCTTTTCTTTCTTCTCCCCGCTCAAAACGAAGAGAAGAGCGCGGAATAACAGCGTGAAGAAGCCTGGGTCTTTGAAGAAGCGGACGAAGAATGGAGAAAAGCCACGGGAGCAAGAGGCATACGAGCCCTACAACAACGGTTACTCACTTCTGTTGCTTTTTCACGGCTGAGGATGGACTGTCTGCGACAGCAAAAAAAAAAGAACAGTAGGCGCGTGAAAGAAGCGAGTCCAGGTCGAGCATGCCGGGCAGGAGAGCACACACACGCACACTTCTTAGCACGAGACAGTCCGTTCCCTTCGAACTTCGAAGTAGCATGGCAGTCTCCCTGCGTCGGGCAGCCACACGCTCAACGACAGGTAGAAACTTCCGTGTGTAAACATGGACGCCTCGATTTGCACCTCATTGACTAAAGTAAGGCATACGACGAAGAAATGAGGAATGCCTCTCCACAACTACGGACCCTGGCAATCCACGTGCGGCCTTGCATCTGCACTTCGTATGCAATGAACGCCTCCTTTCCATTTATTTGAATCTCCTCCCATCCCTTAAACCTGTTGAATGTAGTATGCCAGTTGGTTAACCTCACCGCCTAATCTCTTTCTCCGGTTTTGATGATATGTGGTGCTTAACGTCCCAAAACCACCATATGATTATGGGAGACGCCTCAGTGTAGGACTCCGGAAATTTTGACCGCCTGGGGTTCTTTAACGTGCACCCAAATCTGAGCACACGGGCCTCCAACATTTCCGCCTCCATCATAAATGCAGCCGCCGCAAGCGAAAATACGATCTCGCGACATGCAAGTCAGTAGCCGAGTACCTTAGCCACTAGACCACCGCGGCGGGGCTTTTCTCCGGTTTTCCTTCCTTGATAGGTTTCAGGAGCTCGACAAAAGTGAAGGCAGTCCTACACTCCAAGGCAAGCGCATTAGGAAACGGTACAGAAGAAAGCGTAACAATAAAGTCGCCAGTCGGTGCCCGCCGGTGCTAAGGCTGCTTACGATGCACTCGTCGGCGTTTAAACACATAAAAAACCTTCACCGGGAAACGGAATGCTCAATCCGAATTATTTCTGAGACTAGAGCGAGACTGACCGCTAATTTCCACAAGGCTTATCTGGGTTCGCAGTCTGGTGTTTTCGTATTGCTCCAGCAGGACAGCAGTTCTTCTATTCGTCCCTCTATCTACAGCTGGCGTCCCGTTCGCCCGATATCCATCAGCCCGAACGCAAACCCGCTTAGCACATCTGTCTTGCTAAGACAAGATACATCGCGTCGTCCAATTTTGTAAATATGTCACCGTTCGTGCGGCGCGCCGTTGCACCCAAGTAAAGGCGCTTTAAGCAAACCATTTGCCACCTCACATCTTGTCTTAGCGTCGTTGATGTCGACCACTTCGAACTAATTTCGTGACCAGCTACGCCCGCTGAACTCATCCGATACAAGAAAACACTGCTTCAATTCGCACACAGCACAGGCTTTACAGCGCACAATAGACTTATACAAATTAATAACCATTCTTTATGTGCAAGTTTTTATAGGAGTAAAAAATAACGATGTATAACGCGTCTCACTGAGTTCAAAAGTGTGGCGCACCCTTGGACTCTTCGTTCCCTCTGATATCCTGCCGTCCCGTTTCTTTCTTATTTCAGTTTAAGTAAATGCACTTTGCCCCTCTCCGTAAGTCCGCATTGCTACGCGGCTGTCGACTGCGACAAAGAAACACAGCGAGGATCCCGAAGCCTCCAGCCGAGCGACCGCCGCGACGCGTGTGGCGCAATCCTCGCGCCGCTCAGCCGTACGCGACGACCGCTGCTCGGAATGCGAAGCGCCACGACTGCGGACTACGCACGCCGGGAGAAAATGAGAAAGCAAAGGACGGACACGCAATCCGAACGGAGCGAGCGGAAACTACGATGGCCTTCGAAGGCACGCCGCCGCGGCGGCAAGCGACGGACGCGTGTCAGCGACCGCACGGAGCCCGAACCGGCTTGCCGCCGCCGGCACGAGCGGGTTCCAGGCGGCCTGTCTGAAAGCGGGCGATTGCGGGATCGACTCCGTATACTTGGGTCTGGTACAGTGCCACATCCGCTTACCCACCCGGAGTCATAACAATTATAGCTGGAGTTTTAGGTTGGTTGCGAAACTTTATTGAGGTCCTGCAAGGCGCGCGTCAGCGCGCAGCGGGCGACTCCCACGTCGGGACCGTTAGGCCAAGCCTATCGGCCGCTCCGCGGGCCTGCTGGACGGCCCAAAGTTGGTCGGCCAGGAGGGAGCTGCGTAGGGCCGCCTCCCACCTGACCGATGTAGTGTTGGGGTTAGTGTACATTGCCTTGCACTCCCAGAGCATGTGCGCCAGCGTGGATACATCCCCACCTGAAATCCCTTCACGCTATATATCCTGACGTGTTTCCCAATGGAGTTTTAGGTATTCCGAAACAATATGATTATGAGGAACACTGTAGTGAAGGGCTCCGGAAATTTCGACCACCTGGTGTTCTTTAACGTGCACCTAAATCTCAGTAGATCCGCCTCCATCGAAAATGCAGTCGTCACCGCCGGGACGAGTGTCGTGCAGAAACAACCGAATCACTCGCGGTAACTGCAGATCACCATGACAATAGACCAGACCAATGTCGCCAGCAGCCATTTTAAAAGAGTGTCGTCCCGAGACGTTGTCCCAGATTAAGGCAACGAGGACACTGCGAAATCTCTGTAATTATAGACAAGAGGCGCACACGCGCGGTTAGAGACCGATGGAGATGTGACTGGGTGAGTGCGCTTGCTCCCCGCCTCCCTTTACAGTTAATCTCTCAGAATGAACCCAACTATCGCTTTCCACAAAAACAAATACTATCAAGACAATATACAAAACATAACAAAAGACACGAAGTGAAGACACTAACAAAACTTGATAAGCAACCACAAGCAATAATAATAATAATAATAATAATAAAGTGACGTACAATTCATGCCTCCAGATCACCTAGAATTTGAAGACTTGGAAGCTTGGGTTCGCCTGCTCCACCACTGTCCGTGGCGTGCAAGTCGTGAAAGAGCAGCAAGCTCCCTGTTGCGGCCGGAGAGCTAACACTCGGAATCACAGAGCAAGCACGCGTTCCGACGAGTCGTGCCAGAGAATTCGAGAGGATTGCTTTGCTACCGCGGAGAGAATCTTCCTGGAGTCGGTTAGCCGAGCAAAATTCGGCAGCCACATGTTCGGTTGTGACTGGCACCAGAGCTGACGAAAGAGCGGCGCTGTTTGAATCTTCAATCAAGCAGCCGACCGGCCGGCTGCCTATGTCCGCCAGGCATTGTCCCTCCTAGACGGAGGGTGAGACGTCGTGTCGCCACAACGCCGTAAGTGGTTCGGGAGACGACAACGAGTACAGCATCTTCCTTGGAAGAGACCACGGCGGCCACCGCAAATCGCCTCGCTAATTAAGCGAGCAGTTCGGCGGACCCTTTCATGTATGCTGTCATGAGCTTGGGACCCCTCGACCAGCGGCACACACACGACGAGGAAGAGCCCCGCTGGCGCCACCTTGGGCTGCAGAGTCACGCCTCAATATTGGACGTTCACGTGGGCCGTGCATGCTCGTCGCCCTCGCCAGTTGTGTGTGATCTGTGATTGGACAGTACCAACTGCACGTGTTCCCTGATCTAGGGATCTGGGAGCACATATCTTTTATAATGAGCCACCTGGCTCTTTCAAAGGAGCGCCATGTAGAGGAACGCCAGATTCGAGAGTTCGCCATCTAAGAAAGAGCTCGTCATGTACGAGAGCTCAACTTGTATATAATGTAAATAAACCCTGTTCAAGTCCTCCTGCCTCGACACCTTCATCCCAGACCTCCGGTGCCTGCAAACCCCGGTCGTAACAGTTCCCAGCATTCATTATTCCTGCGATAGTTTTTAAACGTGCAATTTTCGGCAAGGCACCCACGTCCTATTAGTGCCTGCCAACCAGCATCTAGTTGATGATGATGAGACCTCTAACGTCGTTAATACCCAGTCAGGGGATCTTCAGAGAATGATTATATAAATTTGTGAGAGAGAGAGATAGAGTCACGTACTTTTCATCGTCGTCTGCCCCATGCCGGTGTTAGAACAGTTACGTTATTCCCCTGAGGTAAACAACCAAGCTTTTGCAGCAAACAGAACAAAACGAACGCTAAGTTGATAATTGATCTGTAGGGTTTAACGTCCCAAAACCACCATTAGATTATGAGAGACGCCGTAGTGGAGTGCTCCGGAAATTTCGACCACCTGGGGTTCTTTAACGTGCGTCCAAATCTGAGCACACGGGCCTACTGCATTCCCGAACGCTAAGTTGATATGTTATCGACCACAATCACCTGCAACGCCATATTCTTTTTTTCCCAACACACAGTGCGTACGCGCTCAACTTCACCTAAGCCCACAGAGATGGGGACAGTCGGAGGCAGAGATTTTTCGCGGTTCCCGTGCTTGGTCATGGCAAAAAGAAAGAAGATCGACAGGCAGGGACACCTCTCACAGCCCACTTCCGAGTTTTGGAATGTGCTCAAGTTAATTCCTTAAAAGATGCCCCAACAAGTTCCCAAGCACGTGCTTTGACCGGGGCTCCACGTCATCACATCGGATCAACAATATCTAAACTACAACTTGCGTCGAACCTGCGACCCTTCCAAGTTTCAGCCAACATTGCAAAAATAAATAAATAAATAATAAGGGAGGGAGGGGAAGATGGAAGCTGGCGATGAAACATTCGTAAGCAGGGGCAGCCGACGATTCAACAAGCGGGCGTATCTTCTAGGCTGCAACAGAAGACTGCAGCCTCGCGGCATGGAACAAGACAGCACACACCTCCTGTTTACAATTTGTTTCATCAGCCGTGAGCGAAGTCAGTTAAGCTCCCATTCCCAAACGCGGCTTCTGCAGTGCGCGCCTCAAGGTTCTCGTGATAACCATGCATAATCCAACAGCGCGGCCGTCGCTGTTTGACGATGCAACGAGGGAGAGAAGAAAAAGCTAAGCAGGCAACACACTACAGCTCTCGTGCGTCCCGAGTCCGTCGCGCCGCGTACGAAAACAAAATGAAGACACACGCCGAGAGAGAGACAGGCTGCAGTGCCGGGGTATGTGGCCCCCCCGCCGAGCCACAGGCGGGGCCCCCGGTGTGAGAGAGGCGCGCGCGCTGCCACGGACGACGTCGTTTCTCCAGCAAACAAAGAGGCGAGCACTCGGCCGCGCAGCTAAATCGCCTCTGCGCGCGGCCACGCGTGCACCAATGCCCGCAGGCTTGCGCTCGTTTGTTTGGTTGGGTAGTTGGTTGATTCTAGACATAAAATACGAGTTGGACCCTTCGCGCCACACCCATCGCCAACGACACAGCATCGTAACAGCCTACGGCGGAAAAAAATACCACGTATAAAACAAAAAAAGGCTAACGATAAACCTGGTCTGTATTCCGCATGCACTCCATACTCATGTGACAATAATGCACGCCATATTATCGTGCGATCCACACCGCTATACTTCCAAAGTGGTGGCTCTACGACAGAATGGCAGCCTCGAAGAGGCACGCACGTATACCTTCACCGCATAAGTTCACGATCAAAGTTCTGCAGAAGGAGCACGCTTGAAAGAAGTGACCAGGCATGTAGCGAATACAACCTGCAACGTTACTGTTGTTTGTAGTAATAACGTGTGTAGTAATAATCTACACTCAATCACGACGGTGGACACATAATTAATGAAGGCACCGCGCCAAGACCAGAGATCACATTAAACCAGAAAGAAGCACTACGAACTCGGTCTCAGACTCTTACTCTCCCTGCACACTTCCATGCACGCGCAGCTGGATATACATAAACCCCGGTGTTTTGGTGGCACACATCATTGAGACACTACGCGACCTGAAGGCGACACGCTAACTCCCAGGTGGCCCACGTGTATTTCACTCTCTGCACGGTGGCCGTGTGCCACGAAAGCGACCGCGTATAAGTCCGATAATATATATATATATATATATATATATATATATATATATATATATATATATATAGAGAGAGAGAGAGAGAGATACGACTCGCCCTTGCAGCCCGCCCTCCTTCCACGGCTTTAGCAAACAAAGAGCGGCAGCGGGCTAGTTGGTATTCCATGTTTTTGTTTCGTTTTTTACATTGAACACCCTCTCCTCCAACAACACTCCTCCTCACTACCTCACAGCCAGCTCCTCCTGTGGCTTACCACATCCTCTATTCTGCTAAGAAGAAGAAGAAGAAGAAGAAGAAGAAGAAGAAGGCGCCTCTGTCTTGCGCGTATAGAGCAGGCCGAGAGATTCCTCTGCATACCGTAACAAGAACCGTAGTCACTGGCAAACCGGCACCTCTATCGCTACACTTGTACACATGGTGTTAAAAAGCGAACGCGATCAGCTGGAGGAGGCCTAAATCGGCTTGCAGTAAAGAGGCTAATGATGAAACGAAAGAAGAGATAAAACGGTTGAAAGCGGTTCTGCAACACGGTTCTGCTACACGAGCTTCCAGCCCTACGCAAGCAGTTAGAGTTGTCCGTATGGTACGACAGAACACCAGTCAGCGTGATGAACTTATTGTAACGTGTGTATAACTTCCGCAGACGCTACACTGAACCTTGCAGATTAACATAAACTTCACCGGTACAAGTATGTTTAAAGGTCAAGATTAAATCGGGAAACGACTGTTTTTTTTTTCACACTTTTTTTTCTTCACGTCATTTCGAAGATATATATGCACACAAAATTCCGGTATGAAATTTACAACCCAAGACCATTTTAAGTATCCCCTCTGAAGAGTGAAAAAAAAATGTATAAAAAAACATGTTTTAGGATTCGAGGAACGTAGAACATTACTAACAAAAAGTGCTTCTCTTTAAGACTTCTTTTTGCGACGAGAACCATCTCAGTTCGTGCCGCGGTGCAAATTGCATCTGCAGGCGGCTTCTGCCCGGCTCCTCGTTCGACACGAACTTGTTCTGCTCGCGCTTATCGCAGCAGCGTGGGCACAGCACTATAATAATAATAATAATAATAATAATAATAATAATAATAATAATAATAATAATAATAATAATAATAATAATAATAATAATTGACCTGTATCTACATGTTACACTACAAATGTCGCCGAAAGACCATAGTCTTGCGTCTGCAGAGAGTGAACAAAACGTTTGTTTGATGTTCTGCGCAAGAAAATCGGTGAATGGTATTCTGGAGGCGCTGCGTGTTAGAGTGCCTCGAACGTGCAGCGGAGGCGAACGAGCGGATCAAGTCACGTCACACGTGAGACATGAGCGCTATGTGGCAGTTATCTTGGAAAACAAAGCGCGCGGCGTGCGCCGCCCGTCTCGGAGGTAATACGGTGTAGAACGCAAGGCGACGGGTAGGTACCACCAGTCTTTGCAAAGCGTTAGAAACACTTGCCTTTTCGTGCAAGCGTTGCATGGTCATCGCAGCGTGATAAACGCTAAGGTCCTTAGAGTTACTTATGTATGCCTTTTGTATAGCGAAAGACACACATACAGAACATTGGCGTGTTGTTATGGTGCCTCAGATATGCACAATAATTTATTTTTAACTGACAATCACTCCAAGTATGAACGCTGAATCTTGAGCAATATTGGTGGGCGCTGCAGGTGGGGTAGGCCGTTTGGGGTATTGTCTGGTGCCGTTTAGAGTACCGTTAAGGGCGAACAAACAGAAAAATGAACCGACAGACAGACCAAAATTTTTGCGCCGGAGGTCCCAAAGAAACACTATCATCTTTGAATATAAAGAGAAGAGAGAGAGAGAGAGATAGAGAGAGAGAGGAGGGGGGGGGGAACGGCGGTAGGCGTCGGTCGAGCGCACGTGGCCGAACGCACGCCGCATTTCAGCGGCGCAACGCACGAGCAACGCAAACACATTCCTCGCAAACGACGCGAACACGAAAGAAAGTCGCACGCGTGGAGCAGTCCTGCTCCGGCATGGACAAAAAGACAACCGATCAAAAGCATTCAAAAAACAAAAACAGCCAGGCTTCGTATATCAGCGCACCACAATCGCCACACGCAAGTCTCTCTTTTCGAGCACACAGCCACCATACAGCCACAGGCGGTGCGTTGAGATGCACTGCAACATCGCTGAGCCGCATGTCATCAATCAATCGAATCAATCAACGTCTTCAACACTGCTTAATCGCTCTCTCTGTCTCCTTTGTCTCTCACACCTGCTTAAATATAACTAGCAAACGTTCGCGCAAGAAGCTGAACCACGAACGTGGTTACGTCAGCAGTACCTGCTGGTCGTTTCAATGAATTCATTGAATAAAAAAATTCAAAAACAAAAGATCCATTTGAACTGATACTATGACGTAACGTCCCAGATTCACACGAATTTGTGGCCACTACAGTAGCACTATATCAAAAACGACGCTCTATTCGCGGGAAGAATCTCGGTTGAAAGGAAAGCGAGGCGAGACAATTACAGGGAGAGTTCGGCCATTCCGTCCAGCCACAGCCACCTCCCCCCCCCCCTTCCCCCTCGCCGCTGTTAGATATCGCGCGCGGTGAGTACGAGTCGTGGTGCGACCCCCAGATTAGGAAGCGACGAGATCCCAGCTGCGCGGCGTATATACGCTTCACGACGCGGCACGCATCTCCGGAAACGAGAGGTAGGCACTGCGCCGTGTCGCCTGTAGGCAGACAGAAATTAGGTGCCTTCTTCCTTTTCCTCATGAACCACTAACAACAACAAACGAGAGGCACCAAACGTCGGCGGCGGCGTGCAGCGCATGGTCGGCGCGACGCTCGCACGATTCCCATAGCAGCAACGCACCCCGTGCCGGCTCATTCACTGGACGCAGCGGGGGGAGGCGGGGAGGGGGGGAGTAGACTGCGAAATTAGCAACATTTGGAGCTGAGAGTAGCGCGGGGACGGCGGGAAATCGAGACGACTCGGTTGACGACGGACGTTATGTACGATCCGGCTCTATAGATAGCTCAAGTGTCGATGACTTGATTACGTGCACAGGTTGTGCTATATACATTGCAAGACCTAATTTCCAGATAAAAAAACGACAACGCTCGCGAAATTTTAGAGGCCCCTGTACTGGAATCTAGGTGCATATTAGAAAACCCCGGAAGGTCGAAATTTCCGGAGCGTTTCAATATCTGCGTGCCTCGTACTGATACAATGGTTTGGGCAAGTAAAACCTCAGAAATTAGCATCGACCTAGGAATCGAGCCCGGGTCGTAGTGGCGCCCAGCAGCAGGAAGGATTAAACGAAACAAAAAAACCAAAAAAGCCAAAAAAAAACAACTAATTCGCCTCGGTTCAGGATTCGAGTACGAGACCATCCGCTGAACTGAGCTGTCCTTGTTGCAACCGCGGGAATTAGCCGATATCTCCGACGAGAAAGAAAGAAAGAAAGAAAGAAAGAAAGAAAGAAAGAAAGAAAGAAAGAAAGAAAGAAAGAAAGAAAGAAAGAAAGAAAGAAAGAAAGAAAGAGAAGGAAAGGAAGGAACCAAATGTGGAGCTGTGCGACACAGCCCCAAGGATTCATGATAAAAGAAAGTGCGCTGGCTAACACGGACACAAGGGTTTCCAGGCCTAAATTCGTTCATCGCGAATCCTTACCGACCAGCTCATCTTCTTGCATTTCTAAGCCCCCAAGAGTCTACAGACAAAAGAAGACGTCTCCAGACGACAGAGGAACAAGCACGCTAGTGACCGACCGGCCAAGCGAGCCAGCGCGGTTCCTTCCGAACACAGGCGCAGCGGTAGTTGCTTGCTTGCTGGCTGCGCTTGCGAAAACCAAAAGAGGCAAAAAAAAAAAAAAATCTCGGAAAGCCGCTTTCTGGCCCCCAAACAAAACCACGAAAATGGCGAAGAAGCGAGACGGAGACGCCAGCGAGCGCCAACATGGCAGGAGCAAAAAAACAAGAAGAAAGCGGCACTGGCGGGGCCGTTGCAGAATTGACCATTTGCGGAAAAGCTTCTGCGCATGCGTGGTAACGGCGCAGCTGGCGCCCTCTATGGGCGCTTTGGTTTTGGTTGGAAAACACGAGCCGGGCCGGCCGTCACTCGTGCATCTCTGTGCCGTCACTGAACTTAGTCGCCACGCTTTAGCAGCGTACAGAAATGCCAGCGCACTGTGTGGCCTACGGCTGCACGAATTATTTTACTCAGAAAGGAAGCACGCATTTCTACAGGTTCCCGTCCGCGAGGCTACGTGCCGAAAAGAGAGATGCTTGGGTAGCTGCTGTGAGGAGACAGAATGCCGACGGTTCGCCGTGGGCGCCAAACAAACATTCTCGGATCTGCAGCGCGCATTTCATAACAGGTACGGTAATTTTAAGTGCTTATAACTTCGTTTGTGCAATCATAAATCACGTTTACTGCAGCAAGGCCGTCAAAGTTCAAGAACCATCCTGACTTCGTCCCCAGTGTGTTCACCTACGTGAGAAGTCGCGGCGATGCTGCTGTGCGTCGCCATAGCCGATGGTGGAAGCGATGAGCCGCGATGAGCCTTGCGAACGGTCGAAGTAGTGGAGTGTAGGTACCGCCACACGTCGTCGTTGCTCAGGCTGCAACGCGAAAAATCCTCGCTCCATCCCGTTTCCACAAACGCAAACGGGATGTTTTCTTCTTCTATCATGTTGTTTCCGTAAGCAGCGCACGTTTCCGGCAAAGAAACAACACTAAATCAATAAAACAAGCGCACGCGAGCCGCCGAACGCTGCCTAGCACATGTTAGTTCACGAATGCCTTTCCAACCAAAAGCGCGAGCGCTGCTTCCCTGTTTAGACGGCAGGTGGCGCTCGCTTTTCCGCAAATGGTCAATTGCGGCCGCGGTAAACGTGGACTCCTGCCGTCAGCGGACGATGGCCGACAGCCTACGAAGAACGGGACTCGTTGGAGAGCTCGGTAACGGATCACTCGGTGAACGAAATAGGAGAGCCCGTATACAACGATTCCGGCACAGCAACTAGAACAATGAAGGGATGAATTGTATTTCTATTCCCGTCTTAATTGGAAAAATAATCTGGAGAGAAGTACCACTCGAGCCGTATTGGAACATTACCAGATCCTAATGTCTAGAAAGAAGCGTCTGATCGAGTACAAATGTATGGCCTCAAAATGCGTCAGAATCAATTGAAGCGCCAATTGGACGATCTCCTAATGCATGTGAGACACAAAAAACTGAAAAATAAACGGCGAGCTCCAAGCCCTGCGGAAAGGGTGTAAGAGGAAAATAATTTTGCTGTTCAAGTCATCGATGCCCGTCCATCATCGCCCTACTCGTGCATGTTCACTTAAATTAGGACGCGTCACCGGCTGTGACACTTTTTATCACTTGCCCTCAACAAGCCTTCCATCCTCCGATCTGTTTGCCTTCTTATCTCTCTTTCTCGTATCAGTCGTGGTTTGCGTACAGTGTTAGGAGACTCCTTAGCGCAATTACTAAGGCCCATTTGACGAGTTTGTGAGTGGACAGCGGCAAATGGCGAGCACGCGTCGAAGGTGCAGTCCGCGTTTAAGAACAGAAATGCAGCACAGAAATGAGCACCAGGCAAAGAATTCTACTCAACCGCCACCCCCCACCCCACCCTTTCCATTGTCACACGCATCCGAATCTCGCACTATATTAATAGCAAAAAAGAAGCCAGTCAAAGTAACGCAGACATGATTTACAAACCTCGTTTTGTGCATCGCAGTGCAGTAATACAAGGCTTTTCGTCACATTCGTGTTACACAAATGTAAGGAATGCAACGCGTACCACTAGAAACCGTTGTACTATACACCGTTTGCGAGGTATACACCAACCACGAAAAAATAATAATAATAATAATAAAATAGCGGCGTCGTTCAGAACACGCCGATTCTTACCGAGTCAACCCTCTCAACTCCGGCAAATGTTCTCACGACGAAACTACACTGCGAAACGTGCACGCATTATATAAAAAAAAACAACTAAGGAAACTGATGATACGATGTGGAGAGGGCGACAAAGAGCGAGCAGGGAATAAACACGGGTCTGAGAGAGAGAGAGAGAGAGAGCAGCACGTGCTGACCTATCTCCGATCCATCAAGGAAAAACGATGCACGCGCGTGAAACCGCTCGCCAGAGAAATCTCCCCTTTCATTGCACTTCTCACGAAGCTTTTGTTTTTCTTCGCATCACTCTTTCTCTTCTTCCTCGATCTCGTAAGGGCACGACGCCGGAGAGAAGAAGACACCGAGCGCGAAAGGCAAAACCGGTTCACGAACGGTTGTGTGTTCGCGCGGCCCGCCGACAGGACCGAACACGCACGCTCCACGTCGTCAAAAAAAAAAAAAATAATAAAAAGAAAGTCCCAGGCCATCGCGCCCCGCAAAGCTCTCTCTGACGCTGTGTACACGCGCGCACGGTGTGCTACCGCGTCACCGTTCTCACACGACGACCGAAGGGAACGGAACCTTGGCTGTTCGCGAACGCAGCTCCACCCGCCAAAAGGGAGCACTAGCGGAGTGTCATATCGAGGGACTCAGCAGTGCTCCTTCTCTGAGGCGAACAGGAAAAACAAGGATACGATAGCTTGACGCCATCGCTGTTGTTGTTTACTCAAGCCAGCCAGCCAGCCAACAGCCGTAGAATGCGGCGTGTCGCTGACAAGTCCAGTCAGTGCGAAATAAAACTATGTAGCGTTGAACCGATTCCGGCCACTGAACGTCCGCCCAGCGTCTTTCGTGTAAGCTTGCGAGAGGATGCAGATTATGTTACGTGAGCTTGCTGCCGTTGCGGTTCATTAAACGAGGCGAGACGCAATGGAGGCGCAAAAAACGAAACATCGAAGGTAAAAGGAAAACTACATTCACGAAGCATTCGAGCGCTGAAGATTCATCAGCTTCAGCCAGCACGCACGTAATGAAGCGACAAATTTGTGAAAGCCACACCAAAAAAACATAATGATAATATCTGAGGTTTAACGTCCCAAAACCAAAATATGATCATGAGAGACGCCGTAGTGGAAGCCTCCAGAAATTTGGACCATCGCACGGAGATCGCACAGTACACGGGCTTCTACCATTTCGCCTCGATCGAAATGCGACCACAGCGGCCGAGATCGAACCCGCAACCTCCGGATCAGAAGCCGAGCACCTTAACCGCTACACCACCGCGGCTCACTCACTGAACCAAGACCTGTTTTCCCGAGAATTGGAAATGTTTCAATGAACATGGCTGGGGAGATATAGAAAGAAACGACCGGGACACTATTCGTGATCTTTGACAACACTAGTCAGTTCACGAAATAATCCGACTCTCTCGCACACTGAAATGCCTACACGACAACTGCACCGGCAGCTGCAGACGCGTCCGGCCACGTAAGCAACAACGCCACTGAAATTGGAAAAAAACATAAAAGAAAGTTCCTTTTTATGACAAACGATAGATTGCTAACAAAATAACGTACGCAGCAAGACGCTACATATGCAAAACTACTGCGGCTTCCGCTCCGCATAGCGACAAACGCTGGAGAAGCCTTTTCGCGCCCACCTAACGCGGAACTGTTCAAAGCATCGACCTCTCGGCGCAACATGCCGTAAATGTGTCGTAGACTCCAAAAGCTTTTCCTTCCCGCCGCGTTACCTCGAATCTACGCCGTCGTGCGAACGTACGGACGTGACTTCAAACGGACCGAAAAATATGAAAAGCAAGAAAGAAAAAAAAAAGAAAACGCCGGTGCGGTCGTCCCGCGTTTGCCCCTTTTGTGTCGGCGACGGCGCTGCGGAGATGCGCGGCTGCCGAGTTTCATCTTTTCTCTTTCTTTCTTTCTTTTTCTTTCTTTGTTTCGTTCTTGTTTTCTTTCTTTCTCACGCGTAACGACCGACCTTCCTTTCTGTCCCCGCCGCGACCATAATGACCGCACAAGTCGAGCCCGAGCGAATATTACGCCACACAATTGCGGGTAGAAGCGGTCGAAAAAGCGCGCGCACGGGGCGAGCATCGCAGAAGGAAGCCTCCCCTCTCTTCGAAAGGCAGCAGCAGAGCCAAATGTACGGACGATGCGAAAACCGAAAGGGCCAACACCATTATGCGCGCGTCCATATATGTACGGCCTCTTCTCTTTAAAGCGAGTAGCTTCTCTTTCCCAGGAGCGAACAACAACCGCCGCGGGGGTTTCGTTCGTTGTGCTACGTATGATACGTCTTGACCGTCATATGGCGCGCTTTTGTTTTCCCGCCAAAAAAATAACAACAAAATAGTAACGCAGAGCTCGCGTGCTCGCGCTGTTTTTATGAGCGCGTAGGAACGAACGCTCGACAGCGCTTTCAAAAATTTACGACCGCAGTCGAGAACGATAGCGAGTCTCGTGGCGGCTAATGTCGAAAACATCGGCCTCCCGCATAACATCGACCGCAGGCTCCCTACAACGCGAGCATCTCGTTTTCTCGGCGTTGTGATTTTTTTTTTTTTTTTGTTATTCAGACGGCGATTTCGACGAAACGCGTCTCCGCGTGCACGCTATATAGGAACGAAGGGCCAGAACAACAAGAGAGAAGGCAGGGAGGTTAACCAGGCACATGCCAGGTTTGCTACGCTACGCTGAGGGGATGGGAAAAGGGAGTATAAGGATGAGAGAGGAAAGGGAGAAAAAAAAATGTCAGTCAATGGGCCGACGCGTTTGCAGCGGTGGACTTCGAAAAATGCATACACAAAGACAAGGACTTACGCAAGTTAACTATGAACAAAGTCGTACGTATATCTTGTTGGAACAATCACAACAGTGATTGTGTTTTTATTTATTTATTTGACAATACTGCTGATTCGTGGTGGAGTCGTTGAAGAGTGGGGTGACTAGCAAGAATGACGAACAGAACTTTTTAATAAAAGCAGTAGTGTAAAATGAAGACGATATAAAGCAAAAAAACTAAACGAGCAACTGTGTGTGCGTTACCTTTTTGTGTGTGTGGTGTTAAGAATGCGCTGCTTCAAAGCCCGGCACTGATGATAATTAGGAGCGGCACACAGTCTGAAAACCAAACGGCGACACACGCAACCGCACCTAACTCAAATATGTCATGCAACGTTAGCGTCATTGGCGAGTGATTCGACATCTGCGGTTACAGGGATAATATCTACCTTCGCACCGTCCTCGGTATGTGCGGGACGCCCTTTCTATGCGTACGAAATTTGCGTAAATCTTCCAGTGCCAGCGAACTTATTTGCTTTGCAACCTGGGCAGGGCGATAGATTCCAACAGAAGGCAAGCGCGCAAGGAGAAGGGCAGGAAGTGAGACGCATGCACAGATGTGGGCGCATCAAACACGGGATCGGATTGATTGACGAAAGATGGGAGAAGGATAAAGAACAGCCGCAGCGGCAGTCAGACAGCCGCTGATGATGATTATCAGGATGATGATGTTGATGCAAACTGCTATGCCCAATGCATAGAAATGGAGTCGACAATAAAGTGTGGAGATGTGTGATGCGTAGCTACTGTATCTAAGAATGACCTCTTGCACTCGCTCTCCTGACACCTCATCACTCTACGTCGCCGTTCCTTTATTCCCTGCGCAGAGTACGAGGGCCAGACTGAGCGTGCTGGCTCAGGTCAACGTCCCCGAATTTCACCAGATTCTCTCTCTCCCATTTGGCAGCAAGTGAGGTCAAGCTCAGACCGACTTCTCTGCCTCTCTTGTTTCGTCGCTAATGATGACAGGCTAAAGTATCCTATGCCTCAATAAAAGTTGTGCGCTTTCAGCGAACGAGAATAAGCACAATACAGAACATACCATGAAAACACGACGTTGTTCCCCCTGAAAGGTTACATACAGGACAAATTAATCCTGCTTCACAATAGTGTTCTCCCAAAAGTGCACGTTTGCATTGGATGACGTCAAGTAAAACCAGACGCGAATGAGAGTTTTACGAGCTGCCACACGCTTACAAATGCACTGAACACCTTTCGCGCTCGCAAATGAATATCTCAGCGCTGCTTGGAGGATCTGTGCGAGGAGGAGGAGGACGAAGCGCGCAAGCCGCGGCCAGCGGCGAAGCCCACCCCGATGCATCACGGGGCCGAGCTTTCTCCTTCCTACCCAGATTGCCAGAAAGACGAGAGTGAGCAGGGAAGTTGGAAAAAGGGGGCGGCGTGATGAAGAGAAACGACGCGAAAGAGTGAACCAAAGCTAAGGGGGGCTGCCTGGGGGGGCAAGCAAGAACCGGGAGTGCGGTGGCAGCCAGGACGAGAACGAGAGCCCTATCGAACGCGGAAGGAGAGAAAGAGAGAAGGAGAGGAGGAAGGACTAGAGGAGAGAAGGGAAGCCTGCAAGTTGAGCGCTGCCACGGGGCGGCGTGCACGAGGACGGCACCACGACGGCAGCCAGCCAGCGGCTGGGCGTGGCAGCCCAGGCAACAGCCAGCTCTCTCAGTCAGGGGCCGCTCGCCCAGCCTGACCCCGCAACGCGGGAAGGAATGCCGCGAACACCGGCCGCGGAAACGCTGCTCTAGAGCTGTTCCAGTCAGGTCACCGCTTGGGAAGCGCTCGAGCGAGCTTGACACAGGGAGCACCACTTTATTTTAATTTATACGAGGGAGGGAGGATTATGTGTGCTGTGGATAACTGGGGTGCCCGAATGGCGAACGAGAGCAACGCTCTCGCTTCACAGCTTCAAGCTTCCCAGACACCTGTCGTGTCGTGCAGATACTCTAGTCCTCTGAAGACTACATACGGAGAATCGATCGTGGTGCCCGTCTTTCTTATACACAACCAGCCCACATTACGGCTGCAAGATTTTTACGTAATGTGTAAGTACAGAAAAGGATTAACTTGCCCCTTGCGTAAACCGAACCGAGCACCTCGGCGTTCGGATATTGGTGCACTACCACTGTGCTTCAGCGGATGTTGGGTGCTTTGGTACTCCCATTTACGTATAATCTCGGTACAATGTAACACCGAAAATATAACTCTGGGACCATCAGCCGACGCCACTCAGGACCATGGTGGCCAGCGTGGAACTTGTCCTAATGTGTCTCTTGCGTGTTGATCTGGTGCACTGCGCATATCTTTCCATTCATTGCTCGTCATAACCATCCGAAAAGCGAAGGTTCAGTTAGGTAGTTTCAGTAGTCTCTCTCTCACTAAGCAAGTAAATGTGCTGGTGTCACATCGGTGGTCTCACGGAACCCGGTGCATCAATTTATGGCCAGCAGTGGCCCGTGCGCCAAGCGTTCCAAAGGCACTCAACAAGCCACAAGGAAGGAACGGCAAGGTGAGGATAAGATGGGGAGGGCAGGGGGCGCTAGACATGGTGCCGGTAGTCGTCACCGTGCCGCAGCCAGGCGGGGTGGCTCGGCGCAGATGACCCCCCTCCCATCCCATCGCGAACCCCCGCAAAGAGAGAGAGAGAGAGTTAGCTCCCCTCTCAAGAGCAGCCATTTCCGACCTGTCACGCTCGATTTCTGTTCGGGGCGATGTATGCGTACATTCGTCACTCGTATGAGAGCCGAGAAGACGGGGCCTCGACGTAAGCGGCAAAAAAAAAAAAAACACGTTCTCTCCGCTCTGCAATTATTGAGTGCACTCCTCCGCCGATACAAAAGAAGCAACGTAGACGAGAGTATAGCAAAAATGTCTGGTGCATCAGAGAATTAGTGAGCTCTAGAGAAACCCATGGACGACGCAGCGAGCAATGGAAAGAAAAATGGTAGGTGTAACCTTAAGAGACAAGAAGAGAGCAGAGTGGATTAGGGAACAAACGGGAGTTAAGGATATCATAGCTGAAATCAAGAAGAAGAAATGGACATGGGCCGGGCATGTAGCACGTAGACAGGATAACCGCTGGTCGTTAAGGGTAACTAACTGGATTCCCAGAAAAGGCAAGCGGGTTAGGGGGAGACACAAGGTTAGGTGGGCAGATGAGATTAAGAAGTTTGCGGGTATAAATTGGCAACAGCAAGCTCAGGACCGGGTTAACTGGCGGAAAATGGGAGAGGCCTTTGCCCTGCAGTGGACGTAGTCAGGCTGATGATGATGATGATGATGATGAGAGAAACACGACGCAGCGGCAACTGATTGCTTGTCCCAGCAGTTTGATTTTGGAGCACGTGAGGTTAACTGCACAACACTACACTGACACTACACTCAAACTCGCGACCGCTAGCCAGCCAGCTAGCCTCAGTTACCAAAATGTAGTCTCCCGGGTGGGCTGAGACAAGGAAGAAAGAAGGTTGGGACGATGCGGAGGGGCTGAGGGTGTCGTATGAACAGAATACCAGCTAACGTTGCTATTTAAGAGAAATACTTCTATCATATCGCATATACGAGTCGTTTATGTCAGGTATCGAGAAACATATCGATACTTATCTCTAAAACGACTGAAGTCTGGACGTCGGTTCTAAAATATAGAGCTTTTGTTTCACGAATATGTTCTAACATATGCTGACAGCATGGGGTGCCTCACGAAATAAATATCTGGGACCACGCACGCCTGCATACACACTCATTCAGAATATATATATATATATATATATATATATATATATATATATAAAAGGGCGGGCAAGGCCACTAGCAATAGAACCACGGGCTGCGTGTTCGGGACCCTGATCAGCTCTACTCGGTCCTCACTAAACTGGTCTCTTAAAATTCCTACCAAAGTTAGCGTTCATCGGATCTAGTGTGATCACAGACCGAAAAAGAAAAGCATACTAACAAAGTTAGCCTACAGAAGTTACAGTGAAGGAAAAAGTTTTACACTTAATGGCTCGTTTTAGTTGTTACACAGATATAATTGAGAAATAACGGACAACGATGCCGGGGAAAGTGTAGCGGATGTTATTAGAAGTAACTGTAATGCAAGTGTGAAGTAAAAAAACAGTGGACGAAAAAATAACTAGTCGCCGGCAGGGATCGATGATTACTAGTTTTCACGAGGGACTTACAGTGGTGGCATGTTCACTGAAATGCTGTCGCCGAAACGACGTGCTTCTAATCTTGGATCAATAGGAAGCTTACCATTCATTACGGATCAATAGGAAGTTTACCATTCATTACAACTGACCCTTTCAAGGCGAAGCTGTTAGTATAGCAAACACGATAGGTACCCAAAACCATCACACTAACGGAAAAACAATCCCTCGGACGTCCTGAACCACCACAACAATGCGTGGTACGTAGCGCCACATTCGAAGCGGCTGCCTCCCGGCGACTCCAAGGCACACCAATATGCAACAGTAAGTCCATGTAGACAAATAAACACCACGATGAGAAAATACCGCTAGACGACCAATACAAGCGCCGTCTTCGTGCATGAGCAGAACTTGCAGAAGTACACTAATTCTGCACACTGTCGAACTCCACCACGTTATCAAATCTGTAATGACGGCATTTTGAGCCAATCAGAGAGACCGCACTATTCCTTCGGAGCCAATGAGAGCCGACGGGACGACGAATGTGACAGCACGGCGGGGTTCGACGACGCACAGAATAGCCCAGAGAATGCATGCGTACTTGCCTTCCTTCCGAAGGGTGAACACCGCGTCATGTATCCAATAAAGTCAAGCGCCCGGGCACCTGTCACGTGGGAGATCGCGATGGCAACACTTACCTGAAACAAAAGAGAAAACAAGGGCGCGTTAAGCGGTGCACACATTTACACTAATTTAGACGCCTCAGAAATGGTACAACCTATGTAAGCTCAAGCTATATGGATAATTTAACTCTGAAACAGGCGCTCGTACCAAGGTGTCACGCGAAACAAGATGGAGACCAGATCAAGCTATTTGAACAGTCACCTTTAATCAGCGGAGAGGTGCAAGGAAAAACCGGGTTTTATAATTTAAGCAGAAGCCTTCCATTACAGCTTCCCTCACAAAAACTGTGCAGCTTAATAATAATAATAATGATAATAATAATAATAATAATAAATGCATTTGCAAACACTCCAACCTTTTACAATTCAACTTGAAAGAGCATCGGACATATATGTGTTGTGCTAAACTGCGTCTTCGTTTATCGCCAGCGTCTGACGACAGTTTCTTCGTTAGTGCGTCGTACACAGCGCGATAAAAACGACCGTTTACCGGCAATACGTAGTTTAACCATTGATTTTTTAGAACACCGATACGGGTCTACGTAACAACCGACGCTTGTGTTCCGTGCAAACGGTGTAAAACCAAAGCGACACGCACGCGATACCGGCTGGAACGGGCAATTAAGATGCGTAATGCGATACAAACCATACCGGTGTGATGAACGGGACGCCCCGCATTCGCGGGAGAACTTGTCGAGAGCAATCGAACTTCAACGAGGCTGTTTTTTTTTGTTGTTGTTGTTGTTGTTGTTTTCATCGACGATGAAACGCGTTTAACGACTGCAGTCTTAGGACTAAACAAAGGCTCGTATACAACGTCACCAGCTCGATCCTATGATGACGTCAGCGCCCCGAACGAATAATACGCTGGACGGGAAGAGGCGGGTGCAACAGCTGCAGAAGAAAGGCGTAGTTCGAAGAACTGGTATAACTATCAGTTAAAGCGCACGAAAAACAGACAGGAAGAGAGGACAAGCGCTTCTGAAATAAGCGCTTGTCCTCTCTTCCTGTCTGTTTTTCGTGCGCTTTAACTGATAGTTATACCATGCATATCCAACTAGCCCAACTTTCGATTCTGTCGAAGAACTGTATAAGTGAATGTGTCATAAACGTCACGCATCGCGCATACATGTCCCGACATCCCCGTAACGGAGTCCGATATCGGGGCACCTACAACGGGGCAACTGGCTCGCCGTTATCTGTACAGGCACACACTATGCGCGCTACTACTATGCACACATGTCAGGCATCCACCTTTGTTATCTGTTATTCGTTCCGCTCTCCGACTACGTGCGTGCGTGTTTCCAGCGACCGTCGATACAATTGCGGCTCGGCATTGCAGAACGACAATACGACGCCATTTGTTGTACAGCTTCCGAAATAAAAGATTTAAAGCAGGCGAGGAGATGGAATTCTCGCGCAGCTGCGCGAATGTTGCCAGACGCGTAATGACTGCACCGTCTTACGCCTCTGGCATGTTGTAGGTAACAGTGCTGGCAAAACGATATAAGCACGTACCAAACGCTTATCTGCTGCGCTATTCTGCACTAGACAAGGCTGCTTACACCGTTCGACGTCTTAAAGATTGAATGGAACGAAAGGACATGCGCGCTACTGATTAATCCATAACTTAGAACAAGTTCAATCTTGCAGCAGTGAAAACACATATCCATCGTCCTTGAGATGAGTGACATGTATTGATCGTATTTTTATTGTTAATTCAAGATTATTCACTATTACTCAGAAGTCCGTATACTATTGCTGTATTTTTTGTAATTACCCCATCTATGTAGCAATAGGAGGTCCCCCTGTCAGTTTCTCTGAAACTTTGGAACCTCTTGCTGTAATAACGCTAACCATGTAACTCAACTGAACTAGTGTCTTTCGATGTGTCCCGAAAGTGTCTTTCGTGTCCTTCTTGTCTCTGTGTCGTCGTTTTGTTCTCGCGCTACAACTATCGTCATGCCATACCAACTAGCCCAAGCTGCCACACTTCAACTGAACTATTTAATAAACTTGACTTGACATGTAGATGTGGTTCAAACGACACAGGTGGTTTATCACAATTACAAAAAAAAAACTGCTTCGATGTATAAAAACTCGTAAAAGAAATAAACTAGCCCACAAACTCGAAACTGCGAAGCTGTTACAGCGGGCGACATAGCTACAACTATACCACACATTCCGAAAAGCCGGAAGGACGGACGGCCGCGAATGGGACGCATGTTGCCGGGTGTCCACGCTCAAGCAGTACGGCTTCCCTTAATGGACCCTGACCGAGCGAGGCCACATAACAGCGGCGCGAGCCAAGTACTCGACACACTCACGCACCGATGACCTCGAAAGAAACGGCAAAGGCGCGCTCGAAACGCGGCCGAAAAGGTCATCGATTGCCTCGCAGGGATGGAGCAGAAGCCGTCGGCACTCGCGCCCCTTTATGTACACAAGCGGTGCTCTTCCCTCCCGCGAGGACGACGATCGACGACGATCTGTTCCTTCTTGCGTAACGTGTACTGGCTGCTCGGTGAAAGGGACGACGCGTCCGAACCACGCGCCTCTACAGCACGCGATAAGACCTCGTATCGCTGGTGATTTGAACTGAAAGGAACATCACTGACATCGCCCCCTCCTCTCGAGATACGAGAGCCGGCAGAGCAAGAGCGATCCATCGCACTCTTCTCTGTGAAGCAACGATTCGGTTTAGATTGATAAATTCTACTCTGAGAACACTATTAATTGCACAGTCGTAGAGGTACAAATCACGCTGAAATTTCACTTTGCGAAGTCTCGCGCCGAAACCACAGCGCATGACGTCACATATTCAAAAGTGTATAGTTTTGCTGTGGCGACACTGGCTGAACGAATCTCACACACATTTAAAAATATTTGTCAGCTTATATATATATTGATGAAATCTCACAATGCCACGGAACGTATAGGGGAAGTTATTAGAACCAATGTAACGTAAATAAGAAGAAAGAAAAGTGGGTGAAAAATAACTTGCCATGAGTTATCAGTTTACCAGCTCCATTTTGGAGCATGTTTGGAGCAGTTGCTGATAAAAATCGCAGTTTGGAGCAATTACAGCACCACTTCCATCACTGCAGGGTACAACGTCTCGATCCGATCCGAAACTCGTAAACTGTTCAAAAAACAAGCGAGTCGGTGACTGTCCGAAATACTTCAAGGCCGATCGACGGCCACGGAGGTAGGAAATGACGCTTTACCATCGATCACGCAGCTTCGACGGTACGCATCGCATCGAGCGGCAATCGACCTGGCTTGCGTAGGGAAACTCCGGAACGATCTCTTGTCACGACACATACGCGTAAGCGGAGATCCCGGCAACGAGGAAGTGACTACGCGCGCCGAATGCGATACACCGGGTCCAGGCAGAAGCGCCACTTTCCTCCCTTTACACTAGCCCCCGTATTCTAGAACGCTCCTTCACTCAACGCTCCACCTTACTCGAGAAAGCCGATGGGAGCGCCATCTTTAGGCAGGGCAAGTCACTGCATATCAGGGATAATTTGCTGCTGTTCTTGAGTATCGCAGCGTCATTTTATGCCGCACAGCAGCGCAGTGCTCAACTCTGTCAAGTGAAGGGTGAAAGTCGAGTCGAGGAGCGTTTGTGAATACGGGGGTAAGTGCGACAGAAGAAACACAGCCATCGCTCCGAGATCGTTGGAACACCTGCGCCCAACACTTCTTTATTACGGCAATGTACAGATCAAGAGTCCGACGCGGCAACCTGCCGCGCCTCGAGGTTTCATTATAAAGCCTTACTTGGCAGAACAAAGCCCTGAATGCGCGGTAAACATTCGGGCGCGTACCACGACAATGTTCTTAATTTGATGCGACTGGGGAGCAGAAACAGTCAGTCGACGAAACGGGCACTTCAAAAAATACAACGAGACGTGAGCTCAACAGCTCATCAGACTTGCGACGTCCGGCTTTGTTATAGGAACTGTACAGCTTAACAATACTTTCCGGCATATTTCGTCGTGTGCGCGAGCAAGCGAGCATGTGAGCTTTTTTTTTTTTTTTCGTAGTGGTTTACCCGGCCCACTACAGCAGTCTGGCATGCTACCGTCTGTGCATGCGCCGTATAGTTCGTCAATGTCTCTTCATTCACGCCACTGTTTTACTGCTCACGTGCAACGATGCCAACCGCCAATACATCTCAAGTACCCTTTCCCAGACACGTGGGACGAAGAATGCCGTAATACACACACGGTGCACGACAGATACGACGTAAAACGCACCACAACGCTAAGCAAACTATATCTACTTCAATAAGACCAGTGTCTATGCAATATACTTTACTAGCTCAGCAACACTATATGAGCCGAGGGAAACTGAGGAGGGGTAAAAAAGTACGTTACTTTTTTTTTTCCCTTTCGTAGTCTTTACGTGTGACGCAGCAAAATAGAAGCGAATACCCCGGCACACTGCCCAGGTCGGGTCAACTACTCTCCCCGTCACCATAAGCAAAGGACCGCGAAACTACAAGCGATAGGAATCAACGATCCCGGGTATCTCCTAAAGCAGAACAGAACGACAAGAGGGCAGGCGAGCACAAACGGCAGAGTAACGGCGACGACGACAGAGAACGAGAAAACGAGGGCAACTGTCTTTTGCAGTCTCAGCGAGGGCACCGGCACGGTGACGTTCGGGCAGATGCGAGGGCGCCCGGAGAGCTGTAGCGCGCGAGAGAGCGGTCTCATTACTGCACCGCACCGACCGGACCGACCAGGTCGGCGATAAAGAGACGGAAAGAAGAAAAAACAGTAAAAAGCAAAGACGGGAGGAACGACGAGGCCCGGCGCGCTGCTTCGTACGTGCACGCCGTGGAAGAAAGAGCGCCGCATGCCCGGGCGGAACCGCGCCGAAACGGCCCCCACGCTCGCACCTGTCCTCGCTCGTCCTCTCTCACAGTGCGCGCAACGAATGGCTACTAACAGAGCACTAAATAAAGAGGAATCGGTCAGCTGGAGGCAAATTCAAACCGGCACGTTTCCAAATTTGCACATCCTGAGTAAAATGCACCCCTCGGCATACTCTCCTCTCTAGAGGCCCAGGGTGTTCAGCTAAAGCCACTCTGTACCACGTCACGTGGGAGTGTCAGGCCATTACAGCCTTACAACCAGTACAAAATCCAACAGCGGTGCGATGGAAGGAGCTGCTGGCCAGCGAGAACCTGAAAGATCAGTTGAGTGTGATCAACCGGGCCCGCAGAGCGGCTGCTGCAAGCGGAGCCCTGGACTAAGCCCCCTCCCCTACCGCAAGCCAAGCATCTTCGACTACTCGGAGCTTCTCCGCAGAAAATTTCCTGTAAATAAATAAATAAATACGTTTTGACCTAACGGACGCTGACCGCGCTCGCGAAGGTGTCCGCGCGTTCGGTCAAGTGCTCGGTGAAACGGACGCTATCGTGCTATAATCGACCACACAACCTAAGCAACAAATCATATGAGCGCCCACAGCCACCACTGTCCCTCACAGCGAGAATTTGCAAGACTGCTCCATCCAATAGCGCCTATTCGTTTCCATCGCGTCAAGCGCTTCTAGAGAACTTCACACGGTTGATATTGCCGCATAGACACAGGCTCGAGTCGCGGAAACCTGTGTCGCGGACACGGTCAAGAGTTTCAGGTCGCAAATTTGTATGTCTTGGTAAGTATGATCATGGACTCTGAAATGCCTGCTCAGCACATGGTAATGTTTTAGGCAGCAATGACAAGCCTTTAATTCGTAATTGACTAGTATTTTCTTTGGCAGAAAAACAAAAGTTATTTGATTCGGGTGTAAGCCATCCAGCACCACTGCATTTCACAGGTGAAGCACTGATGAGCCGTGCCATTGTTTTTATTGGGATGCAAACGAGCACGGTGCGGTGGACACGAAAACAGTTTTACGGAACGCACGCTTTTTTTTTTTATCGAACGCGTTGAATAAATTTTATCGTGCCTCCTCTATGACCAGGCACTCCCTCATCCTCCACTGTTCTAGCAGTAAAACAACGCGTATTCTACGAGGTCGCAGGCGACTGACGAAACGTGTCTGTGGAGCTCTTTCACCCTGCTAGTGGAGTCGACTTCTCAGCGATTACATGTGCCACACCAAGACTCCCAGAAGCCAACAAATAACACCATATCATCCCGTCTTTTTCAACTTTTTTTTTTTAGGAGATGAAATGTTCGACGGGGATGCGCGACGCAATGACAACCGGCCTTTGTTTCTTCACTTGTTTTGTTTTCATGACCAACGACACATCGGGGCTGCACCGTAGCATTAGACACCAGCAGCCTAGCAGCTGCGCCGTAGCACTGCGGCAATAGACAAGGAACAACACGTGGCGACACGGTCGCGGCCTAAGCGTTCAGCGAGTGCACGATACTACAGGCAGCAGCTACTCGCTGAAAAACAGCAACAGAATACTGAGCTGCAGTAGCGCAGGGCGCCAGCTATTACCACATAGATCTCGGAGCGTGTGAAAATTGTGCAACATTTTGAAGCGATACGTCGCCCGCGCTATTGCAACATGAAAACTAACTCGAACTCGAAGAGAGCGAAGGCAGGAAAAGATATATAAAAGGGACGTCCTCACGCGAAAGCGTCTCGCATGCTGCTTCGGCTGCTCCATTGCATTGCCCCCTCCTTCTCACCCCCCCCCCTCCCCCGACACTTCCGCTGAGCACGCGTCCGCTCCGCGTGAGGCCATTACACAACGACTCAAATGCGGGGAAGGAACAGAAATGATGGGGGTCAGCCAAAGGAACCAAAGGGTTCACGGTAGGATATGAAGCGTAAACAAGAATGCAGAGCACCGGAGAGCAGCAAGCAATCGCTACCAAGGAGAGGCACGTGTGGTGGGGAGGAGCTGGCGAGCGAAGAGCGATCGTTCGACAAACAGGAGGGGGGGGGCGGACGTGGGGAGGCGAGAAAGCGTAGCCTCATCCGAAGACGTCGACACGGATCGCGCGGCCGCCAAACAAGCACCACGACGAGCAGCGAAGATGACGACGGCGAGGCGGAGACAAAAGGGCGCAGCCAAACGGTGCCCCTTCTCCACAACAGCCCTCCATCATCGACCCTTAGCCGTAATCAAAGGCGACAGGTACAATGGGCGACCCGCGATTTATGTGCGGTGGCTGCTTGCCGCTGGCCCCCGGTCGGACCGGGGAGCGAACGACGACGGGTGGGAGAAGGGCGCGGCACAGGCGGAAGGAAGTTTGATGGGAACGGGCGGGTTCCGCTCGAACAGCGAGGGCATAAATTACGCAACGGACGAAAGCGGTGACAAAGCGGACACCGCAGAACGGGAAGCGCGACGACACCCTCGACGTTTGTCGCGCGAGATCGCGGTTGCAGTTCGTCAAAGCGAGCGTGGAGGAACGTTATCGACGGTGCTCCAGCGCCACAACGACGCGTTCGTGCAAGGTGATGCTGGTTTCTGTAGTTTCCTCTTTGACTTCCTCGTCATAAGGGTGGCTTACGCCGCATCCTCCGGAGTGATCAAACGCGCCATGGGCCTGTATTCATTAAGCGCTTGTAATCTAACTTATCTAAGTATAACACCAAGCTTAGCGAGAACCAACAGATAATCAAGCCAAGGAAGGTAGTCTTTAATCAGGTCCCACTTAGAGTGCTACATATGGCCAGGACATCGGACCTTTTTTTTTTCTTGTTTCCTGGATATAGCCAGCACGTATGATTAAGAGTGGTATATGAGACATTATTCTGTTGACTATGACGTAAATGAGAAGGAAGCGACGTGAAAGAAAGGAAAACTTGCCGCCGGCAAGGACTGCACCTGCAACCTTCGAAGAACGCGTCCGATGCGGCGCCCACTTTAGCGGGTATATCTCTGCATATAAACCTGGGAGCGCCGCTCGATGCCACGACCACACTAACGTGACCCCTTCAATCTCCCCTTCTTTTGCTCTGAATACCAACGAGGTATTGATGTAGGAAACACCCGGTGCCGAAATCTTCCGTGACCTCTTTAAGAAGGCGAGGAAAAAGTGGCATGCGGCAATCACCTAACCATATTTCTCGGTTTCGCCAGAAGGCGCGAAAGATCTGCGATGAATCTGAATGGACCTCGCCTACAGCTTCATGCGCTTATCAGTTATACGGCCACACACAATCACGTGAGAGGTAAAGAAGCGGGCCACAAAATAAAATAAAAATGGCGGACGACGATGAATGCGTGCCGCAAACGAGGTAATGAGGCGCGAACTACGCGTCGCCGTAACCGCATACCAGGCGTTTTGCCACGTGCACGGGCACCCCATACACGGCGCGACACAGCATCGCTGATTTATATCTGTTTAGAAAGGACGGAGGAGTAAGCGAAGCGAGAACGGCTTCTCGGGGAATACACTCGCTCATGCTGGTATACACGATGAGTCAATGCGCTTGCCCCAACCTACCAGCGCACGTCGGAGCTTCTCAAAAAGTCACACGGTCCCAAAGGCCTAGCCTAAAACGTCTGGAAGGCTAAAGCAGTCTTCATTTGTTTTCTTCCCAGTAGACGGTATTGGTCCCACCCGAAAGCTTTACGCGCCCGACGTGGTTTATGCACTGCCTTAAAGATCGAACGCAGTGGAAGCTTTCTGTATTTCACGTGTTCTTTTTTTGTTTTTGTTTTTCAGTTCCTTCATGATCAGCTCCGCACCTCTGAGCACGCGAAGTTGTGTGATTACGTCATCGTGTGAAGTCACCATGCTATCACAAATTTTGGTGACGAGTGACGTCGCAAGGTTACGTCATCATGTGACAACGGTTTGTTTGTTTCCGTCACTCGTGTTGGCGCCACGGACAGTCGCTTTTCGAGTTCGACGAGGCCCATAATCCTTGCGTCTTAAAAACGCGCAGTCCACCACGACGGCCTTCTTGCGCTCTGCGAATCACCGCCATAGCTCGAAACGGCAACGCGCGAAATGGCGGCAACAGGTGCGACACGGATAAAGAATGAACAACTTTGCTATAAAGGTAAATAATGGGCGCCAGCGAGACGAAATGAAACAAGTTCGCGTTTCGGCGAAACACGGCGAGGCGTGACAGGATATGACTACGTGCGCCGAAGACTCCAAACAAAAAGAGGAAAAGGAAACGCGCACGCCCGGGGAAGCCATCGACAACGGGTCATGTCTTTCGCTTGTTTTGTTTTCTTTCTTTTTTTCGCCTCGTCCGCCTTGGCGTACTAACAGTTTGTACTTAGCGCACTACAACACCATCACAATGTTTCGCGGGAAACCACAAGCAGCGAAAGCCCGTCGCACATCGCACGACCAGCTACGAAGGCAGCAAGCAGCAGCCCTCCCTCCTACCCAGCGAGCCAGCGTCAGCGACGCTGGCACGACGCCAGACGTCCTTGCGTCGGGTTGGCATCAGCGGGAGGGCCGCGGTTAAACGCACGCGCGCGCCGCCACCGATGCCACGGCCGGAGCATCTCGCACGCTCGCAGGAGGAAGGGCAACCAACCCCCCCCCCCCCCCCCCCCCCCCCTACGTCCGTCGACATCTACGCCCACAGGGTCGCCTGATCGCTCGTCGCACCTACACACGCACCCTCGTAAGCAACAGCGCGTCCTCTGTGCACCCATCCACTACCATCTATTATGACGCAAAACAAACAAAAATGGAGGCAACCCGAATCCTTCACTAACCATTTCACCTTCGACAAATCGCACCGGGACGTGCAGGCTACGACGATTGTAGGTACGGCACGCCAGCGCACTTCGGTGCGCTGTCACGAAGATGTCATTGTTTCTGGTCATTGTTTCTGCCCAAGTGGATCTCAAAAGGCCACATACATAGAAGCACCTCGTTGAGATCTATCTACTTCACCAGGTGCCGCACCACCGATCACAGCTGCTCACGAGAAAACAGTATGTCCGTTCAATCAACTCACTCGATTAATTTGCATTGATTATCTCGGCACTTACTCGGCCCACACGTTAAGCAAACTAGTGCCACATATTAAGACAAACAGCGGTGCGCTGAGGCGCCAAGAAACGACGCAGTTAACCCGACAGTCGAGTACACATAGGGCACGAGCGAGCTAGCATGACAGCGACCAACAAACACACACACACACACCCCAGCGCCGCAATCTGGCGCAACACGCACTCACAGCGAGACCGGCGCTCACGCGAGCAGCCGCGGCTTCCCCGAGTATCCTCCCATTAAGCTGCTTCTCGCGCGCGGCGTCTCTTTTTCACACCTGTCACGACAGAGGCGCACCTGATGCAGACGGCTACAGAAAGGAAGTCCGCCAGAGAGAGAGGGCACGCGCTGAAGAACAGACAAACAAACGCGCACGCATCGAGAAACAGTGGATAGAGCACGACGACGACAAGGCAGGCAGGCCCCTAATTGCCCGCACTTTTCAGTGTCAAAAGAGAGGGGGGGACCACAAGGTGAAACAATCGTGCCGACCACCTCCGGAGGGTAGATGGCTTGAACATACGGCGGCGGTTTGAACGGAACGTCATTATCGTTTCCATTAGTTGGTATATGCCGAGCGAAGGTCAGGCGCTCTCTCTGCCTCTCTCTCGCTCGCTTCGCTGCAAGCGATTGCGAATAATCTGCTAGCCCGAACGCTGCGCCGGGGTGACAGATGGTCCGACGTAATACGTATACAATGGCCGAACCATTGAACTTTTAGGGGATGGTATAAATGCGAGTTTGTGGGCAAGACGCAGCTTTGCCCGGAACTGCACGGTGGCTCGCCGCCGTCTGCGCGGAAGGTGGCGCTGGGAGGGGGGAGAGTTCACCGGAACTGCCTCATTCTCGTGGGATGAAGTGCTCCCGATCGAGGACTATGCTTGTGGCATAACAGGGCGAAGATCCCAAATGAATGGGTCAGTACGTGCTTGTCTCTCTTGGTACGTGACCGCCTAGTTATACGACTCACTCAGACAGTGCGGACAGGTGGACGGACGGACGGAAGATTCACGGATTCAAAGCCCTCCGAAACTTCACCCCACTCATCATCATTCACTCTGTGGATATGCTGTGATTTTTTTTTTATAAACGCTGTTGCTCTTCTGATTGGTGCCACAGTGCACACAATGGCGCCAAGCCGAAATGTCGAATTCTTTCCTCGAGTCGGGAATGGGCGGGGATGAATATTTTGAATGCTACTATTACTACTCTCCATAATGACTGCATTACGCCATCATAAAACTGTCACAGTCGATGGGGCAGAAAATGGAACGCGAGTTGAGCGTCGTGGAAACAAGGGTTTGCCTAGAGGCATATAGTGATGTGCTGAAAAAATTAATATCCGCTAGAAAGAGCAGAAAATGAAGTATAAAAACACCATGGTTCGCGGCAACCGATGCCTATAGTCATGTGGATTACGCTGTTAGATATAGCATCTGAAAGAGTAGAAAAAAAAAACATGCGTGGCGAAAAGCCTCGAACAGGGATTAGACGAATTTTCAGAACGGTTCTCGTGCGGCCGTATGCGTCTTCGATTCTTTTCTTCCTAACCATGAAAAAAAGGCAAAAAAATGAGGATTCACAAATGAACGTAGGTAACAATTGAACCTTTTAAAGAGCTTTGTAAGCATAGGGCGTTTATCGACACTGTCAGCACCTGAGCACCATGACCACCGAGGGCGAGCACATGGTAGGCTTACAGGAAATGTTACCTCCGGCGACAACCACGTTTACAAATTTTCCATCCCACAAAAATGACGCTTTTATATCGATGAGTGCTTTACTCTGAAAGCATTGATTGATTTATTGATTGATTGATTCATTCATTGATTGATATGTGGGGTTTAAGGTTCCAAAACCACCATATGATTGTGTGGGGGAAAAAATTGTATACTTAAGGGATCGTTTTTCCGTGTTTTGACACAATATTAATGAGACCTAACAGACAATAATGCCAAGGTAAGTATAGGGAAGCTTAATAGATCCAATTGTAATGTAAGTGTGCAGAGAGAAACGTGGGTGAAAAGATAACTTTCTTGGGCAAGAACCGAACCTGCGACCTTCGCGTTCGATGCTCTATCACTGAGCTACCACGGCGGCTATACTCCCAGCCACTTTATTGGGTATATATGTGAATTTAAACGTGGGATATATATACGTGCTAAAGCGGATATATATATATACAGGGCTGCTCCTAAGAGAACGTTTTTATTTATTTATTTTTTCGAAGCTTAATGAGAGGGTAGTGGTATGGGCAGCAATGGATAGAATCAATAGAACAACTGTTGCAACATCAAGAGAAGATACAAAGCCTCCGAGAGCGAAATAGCGGAGGAATAAGCTAGAAAAAAAAAGAGAGAAAAGGAACAAGCCCAATTTCAAGGACGGCGTTTCAAGAAAAGCCGATTGAAACGACCTCGATTTGCGTCTATCTGCGTGTTACGCGGTGCACGCGTAACAATGGAGACAGGAAACACTCGAGCGCACTTGGCGAACGGTCCTTTTCCCGCAAGTGAACCGTTAAGAGAGAAAGCACGACGAGTAATCTATGCGTGCATGTAGAGGAACGTCGGAGCGAACGATAACTACATTCGTCGTCGACGCGTATCACCGCATTCACAGAGAGAGGATGCTGCAGGCTTTCAGGGACGTTACCTTCGAGGTAATGCTTACTGGTGAGTCAGACAGCCAGCGCAGTCTTGCCGCTAGAATAATTCGCATAGACAACGTACGGACAGTGTCAAAAGGCGGCATTACACATTCAATGATAATTGCGCTTAGAACTGCGGCATATTCCGGGGGCATGGCAGTGCTTCACCTGTGTTTTGCGCGCCACGAAATCGCCGTCGAGGTTCTTGCGGGTTACGACACCGAACAAAACGTTTGTGGACAATACTACACACACAAACACACGTGTGTATGTGAGAGAAAGAGAGTTTTATCATCGTTCAGCACCTGTAGTAGCATGCCACATAAATAGTCAGGCTAAACTCTCATTTGTTTTATGAGGCATCTCTCTTTCGTTCTGTTGATTCGCTTTAAAGCACATTTATTAGCTTTCAAATCCCCCCCACCTCCCCCACCCCTCGCCCTAAAAAAGAAGCATTTAACTTGTTCACCTAAATATTTCGTATTATTTAACGCCACGAGACTCGACATCTTTCGTGTTAACAACACCCGATGAGCCCCATGATGGTCACTTATGCTTTGATACCAAAAGGGACCGCCAGTCCCTCAGCTGACCTTTAACGCACGCCGGCAAAAGCAAAACAAGGGATCAGCAACAAGTGCGGTCGGCGGCCTCTGTAAAGCGGAGTCCTCGGAAAGTCTACCCCCACCCCCAACCGACGAGGAAAAAATAAGAGCCACGAGCGCAATTTACAGAGTAAATAGCTAGCGAGAGAGAGAAACGAGCGGGGGAGGCCGACTAAAGGCTCGCCGATTTCGCGGCGCCGTCGGCTGGCGAGCGTCGTCGTCTACAGCAGCTGCCACTCGTCTACCAAGCGCGGCGGCCCCGACGGCAAAGGCACCACCCGACTTCGCCACAAAGCGCGCTCGTGGAAAAGTGCACGCGCCCCTTCCGTGCTTATAGAAGAATCCACGCGGTCCACAAATGCGAAGAAAAGCGCTCTTCACGCCTGTTTATTACACACGATACGCCGCTGCGGTAAGCGCGAAGGGCACATGTCCGTGTCCTTCTCGCTATCTTGGAGGGGAGGGGTGAGGACGGGGGAGTCAATTTTGACGTCCAAGGAAACCCAATGCGACCCCGTCGAGTTTGCGAAGAGCGTGCCGCCATTGCTGAGTGGACCTCGATTAGCATTTCCGACCGCACTGAAAAACCTGCGGCACAATAGGCATTTTTTTTTAAGTAAGCGATAACTCCGACTCACGTTCAGTCTTTCCCGGTCATCGCTTTATTTATCGCATATGCTAGCTTTTTTGTTTGTTCTATTATCCCTTCGCGTTTTATTATCTAATCATTTCCATGGACGGCGTACTTGATAGAAAGTAGTGAGCTTTTAACTCACTACACCACGATATGATTACGAACGACGCTGTATAGTTGAGAGCTCCAGAAATACCGAGCACCCTGGCTTCGTTAGCGCACACGTAGATTAATGGCGTATTTAAGCTACAGCGAATATCACACTACGTATATTAAATCGATACACATTACCCCTGTATAGGCCGTTAAGTGAGCCTTGAGCGGTGGTTCATACAAATGACATTCCAAGTGCACTGTGTTGACAAGAAATACAATGCGCTGCGCGTCACTGATAAACATGTGCCAAAGCACGCACACACACACACAGTGCGTACACGAAGACGTATCCGCCCGGCCGCGAACGAGGCGAAAGGCAAATCGGATCGCGGAAGTAGGTCAGATGAAGCAGCACGTGACCAGTAAAAGCAAAACAGGGCAGGAAGGGCTGACGGCGCAAAACAGCGACCTCTATGCGTCGTCGTCTATAAGCGGTCCCTCGGTCACCCCGACAATCCCGAACCCGGGCTTTCGCGGGGCCGCGCCACGGAACGCGGTCGACGCAAACGAGGACTTCAATGACGACTCTCCACCGACTTCAATTGCGCATTCGAATGCTGTGCGAACAATTTACATTTGAAGAGACGCACTTCTCCATTATGGATCAAGAAAACCCAGGCGATTTATCACGACACTGCAAACGCGCAGAAGGCGTATCTATAACTGTCAAGAGGCTGCCGAAACCATTCAGAAGGTTTAGGCACTGTTGCTCGCCGACTGCTGACCAACGAGACAGCGAGTAACAGAACAGTCTCTCTTGGTTGTGTTATGCATGTGTCACACACACGCACGGTGCCCTGCTGACCATCACTAAGACCAAAGACCAATCGCGGATCAAATTTATCAACCGTGATTGGCTGTATAATTTCCGCAACTCGCGTAAAGAGCCAATCACGATCGAGAAGTTTCATCCAAATCAGGCCCGATCGCGATGAAAATTAATCGTATAACACCAGAATAAGAGACGGCGCCCAAAAACAAGAAAAAAAAAAACCTGCCTTGTTGTGTCGTTTTCCGTACCCCACGTTGTAGAAAAGGTCATATATAGGTGAGGGAAAAGTGATTGAGCAACATCTCAATCCGAATATTGTCCATGCGGTCGAAGTGCAGGCGCTCAAAAGCAGAAAAACATACAAGAACAAAATATCAGTAATCTTTTCAATTTGTAAACTGCGGTTCAGAGAGCACGGCGGCCGGCTCAATAAAGCTTGCAATGCGGATTGTATCGGGCAGCAGCAGCAACGTCGATATCGCGTTCCACTGTGGCGATAATAAATACGTCTCCATCAAGAAGTTCATTGAAAACACTGTATACAGCCCAAACAGCGCTTTGTTTGCTGTCTCTATGCAAGAGGACCCCGAGCGGCCAGCGAGACGAGATCGAAGCGAGTTTACTTTTACACTGCAGGGAGGGGATGACGGGGGAGGGGAGGCCGAGCAAGCGGATCGATCGCGTCGGTTATACGCCTGCCACCGGCGGCGCTCTCTCAATCCGCTTCCCTCGATTTCGAAAACAAGGACTGCAGAGCTGCAAGCGCGAAGGAACTCGCCTGCTTGAGCAACGCCGCCGCCGGGCGTGCTGATGTCGCAATCGCCGGAACGGCGCGTTTCTCGTTATAACGTCCACGCAGACTACCGCCATCCCAACTCCACTATCGAGTGAAGTGTCTCCGGCCGGTGCAAGGAGCAAAATTTGTCAATGACTTTCGGACAAAAGGCGTTGAAGGTTAAGTCGCTTACAAAGGAATGTAAGGGTAATCAGGAGCCCTTACCTTGTCGACGGAAAGGAAAAAAAATAAAGGGGGGGAGGGGGGAGTATGGCAAAGCAATGCTTAGCGGGTATAGCCGCGCTCAATATGACCTCGCAACGCGAGAGCGTGTGGCCTCACGAATTCAAAGGTTGAGGATGGCTTAGGAAAACATCTTCTTTCGGATCATACCCAACAGCGAGAAACGCCCTTAGTAATGGAAATAAGGGTCAGCGGACGTCATGCGCAATGTATTAAACTCGTGAGGACACGCAATCCCGTGTTGCAAGCGATTTTATTTATTTATTTATTTATTTATTTATTTATTTATTTAGCACTGCGCAGTGCTCTCTCTCTCACATCTGTTTACCTCCTTTATACCGGGAACTGTAACGTCCTCCTCGTGCTCATCGGCGCTATATTTCGGTTGCTGCGTGTACATGCGACAACGGACACGCGTTCATAAGCAGACAAGAAATCTGGCCTCGTGCAAATGACGAGTCACAGCGAGAAGACGTCGCGTTACCGCGTCAGAATACGGCCGATCACCGAAAGTCCCACGATCGAAGCTGGATCAATCATTGCAAACAGGATCGACCCGTGCAAACACGCGTGTGACCAACGCAATCGAAGTATAGTTTTCTAGCGCGGTCACCGCCACAACTCCGATTTGTACGGTAATACAAGCGTCGCCTGAAAAATACTGCGAACGACGTCGTCGTCAGAGGGATTGAGATGACAAACACCAATGTTGTATGGTGAAACTTCTTTCGAATACGTTCCTTATTACAGCAAGTTGCGCAATCTATAGGAGCGCTTGCAATTTCTCCAGCCAATTATCATGAACGCATACGAAAGTGACAGTCGCATATTCACTTTAACACTCTAAGAACATAAATATTTTGTAAGGTACTACAGTGTATAGGCTTCATGTTTTTGTTTGCGTGTGCATGTTATATACCACTGGAGTGCTTCATTCTTGTTGCAACTTGCATGTTTTTAGCCTTTTGTAATCTAATCTTTAAACTACATGCACAGTGTTAATCAATTTCGCTTGTCGACCGTGTTCTGGTTTCTCTGCAACGCATATTTCACGAATGTGTTATGTTGGGCCTCAGGCGCACTGACGCGACAGTTTTTGTAGCTTACGGTTCACGGCCTTTTTCCCCATTTTATCACGGGAAAAATAGAAAAACTTTATGTATATTCATTAATTTGCCTTATAAAACTCACTATCCCTTCGACATTTCTTGATGACAAGTGAATTACGTGACTACCTGTAGATAAGCCGCACTGTGCAAGTGATATCCTCTCGCTCCCTTACGCTCACCACAAGCGTTGCACAACACGTCCAATCCACACGTACACTCAAGCATAATGGCTGAAGGGAAAGTCCCAACTACAATAAAGCAGAAAAATACAAAGGATATTTCAGGCTTTCATACGAGATTACGGCTTGTCAAAGTCTTCTACTCCTCGAATAATGAGTGCACCTGTGATTACGTGGCCTTTCATTTGGCTATTAGCGCATCGTGGCCCCACAAGGAAGTTGCGTTGTCATGTGCAATCTTTTTTTATTATTATTTTACTACGGCTTTGCCGACCTGTTGTGTAACGTAGCAAGAACACTCCACCGGAGGTGTATGAAACAACGATAACAATTTCCCGAAAACTTTTCTCGAAAAGCGAGCCCCCGGCCGAAACGTGGAAATTTGCTGCTTCGCTTTTTCTCAATAAGTTCCTCGAGCACACAAATAGAGTAGGCAGAAAACACAGAAAACATAATCACGGAGGCTTCCAGGCGGCGTCACAAACGGGTGAAAGAGAGCATCAGGCCTCAACATTAATCCCCCAGCTCGTGTGATCATACTTCGTAGAAGCAAAATAAGCAGTGTGTGCTAAGAAATATTCGAGTCTAATCAGGAGATAAGCGCGCTCTCGTCAGAGTCCGCGCTTTCGTGATACGAAAGCGTCTTCCACATCCGTTTGTGAAGTCATACGCCAAACTCCAAACAACCAATGCCGCTTCACTCTACGCAGAAGATACCGAGATCACAATGGCTATTTGAATATATTTACTCTAGTTGCTGCCAACAGCCACTGCAAGAGTTCAGACGCCCTCGACCAATATCAGAGAATATCGCACGATCTACCATGCACCTTCGCTAAACTGCACCGCCAACTTTATGTCAGCTGAGGACTACCCGGAGAGCAAACGCTTAGTGTTCATTTTGAGAATGTTAGCACGACGGAAACACACTCTCTTGCACATATACAACATCAAGAAGTAGCACTTGAAATGCTAAGGCTACACATTAATATTTAGAAAGGGCCAGCGCACAGGTGTGAAGATACACCGAAGTTTGAATAAAAAGAAAAATAGAATCCCTTCGGTAGCACTGCAGGCTATTTAACGACGTACCAGCGAGAAGGTCAATACTAGGCACATATTTGCACAACTCAAGAATCCACATACAAAATGAATCCACTTCAACGTCCACGTTGGCTCAACGGCCCTTCAAAAGCGGCGAACGCCTGCGTAAGTGTCAAATAGTGGGTATGAATGTGAAGTCCGAGTCGCCGTCTATATATGAGGGCCGACGTGAACAGGGGCACCGATGAATGCGTCCATGCGCCTCGGGAAATTTTATCGCAGTGGATACGGACCAGTTACAAGGGCCGATGAATATTGCATACACGAAAGCTGGAGGATAACTGGTCAGTGCATGTCGCTGCAAATGAAGCGTTGTCGACATCCACAGCGTCACAAGACCTCGTTTCGTCACACTTTTTTTTGCATCAGCTTAATAATGCGATACGTCATATCAACACGAACAAAGAAAACGGTAGCTAAGAAAAAGAAAAACATTCCCGTCTAGCCTACGCACGTGCAATATATCAGCGGGTGGACGTCTCCCGTCGACACACACACACACACACACACACGCACACACACACACACACACACACACACACACACACACACACACACACACACACACACACACACGACGACGCCGACGACGACGACAGAAAACCGAAATGCAAGCTCTATGGACACACACGCCGTTACAAATGCCAAATAGGTCAACCGGTCCACCACCTCTGGCAGTTAGGGTGAAGGAGGCGAGGGCGGCGAATTGAAGACGCGTCCAGCCTCCTGGCTTTATTGCCGGCTCTCGCCCTTAATTCCCTTTCCCCAAAGCATCTTCCTCCTCTCACACCTCACAGAAACAAACGAGGCCTCTGCCACCTGCCTCCATGACCCGGGCCGGAATCACTGCCACCCCGTTTCGTAGCGGGGGCCCTAGACGGATTGCGTCACTGACTTTTTCCATTTTATCGAAATGGAAGACAGGAGGAAGAGGGTCAGTACACTGGCGTGACACCGCACAGACTATAGAAAAAAGCGTAGTAGAACGGAGATGAAGAAGCTGGCAGAGAAAAAAAGGAACGGTCGATATGGGATGTCGTGTTGAGAAACGGCGGACCGATCCCACCGCTGCCACCACTGTTGCGTAAGACAGCGACGCCGACACGGCCCCGGAGGCGCCACTGCTTCCGACTCCGCCGGGAAGGTCACCAGCCGTTTGGTAGCGTAGGTTTCTCAGCTCGCGACTGCTTCTGCGCAGAGCTGATCAGACGAGCGGACGAGACGACGGTGAGTCAAACAAGGTTTATGTACAGCATATATACAGAGGCGTTACAATTTCGGCACTGGGGCCGACAGAGACGCGAAGAGCCGAGCTCTTCTCTCTAACACATAGTTCAGCCTTTCGCCTAAGACCGCTGATCGCGACACGCCGCAGGGCTTCTTTTATTTACACCGGGCCCAACTAAAATGTCCAATCAGAAGCGCCGCTGGTCTTCAGAGCAGGCTCCTCCAATGGGGTTCGCCGCGCGATGCGTCAGGCCACCAGACATGAGGACGCCGGCTCGCTGTCACGTGCGACGCTGACTCAATGCACGTGGGCCACAGATGCGCCGCGCGTGTTCACGCCGTTGAGATGTTCGCGTCGGGCAGACGGCGGGCTGGCCTTGACCCAGATTGCCTTTTTCAGAGGCACGGTCGTTTGACGAGGACTCGCTGGCATAACAGCACCCCCGCCGCCAGACAATGCACCGGAAAGACGAGCTGCTTCCACGGGGCTCGGATGTCAGGTGCGCTCGTTCGCCTGGTCCCTCCAGGTTCGCCTCCAGGGCCATGGGGAGAATACAGCTCCAGACTGGTCCGGGAACACATCCCATTTTTGACGACGGATCCCAGCTCCACTGGCTTGTCGCCACAACTTGCTGACCAGCTTCACTCGTCTCTTCTGACCATCTTCGGGTTCAGCACTTGTCGATGGTTCTGCAACTTGCTAAGAACGGTTCGACAACAGACAACACACGACACAAGCAAGTGCCCTCGGTCACCCGACAGAACACCAGACAAAGTATAGAACAACAAATACCTATCTACGTGTCTATCGGAATTTCGTTCCCTCTACATCAAGAGGCACATGTGGGACAAAAGACTCCTAAAGTAAGAACTTGAATTTTTCACAATTACAACCCCGCAACGAATTAGAATACCACATAAAGTTGGCCCCTTGAGATCACTCTGAACGAGAGCGCTCAGCCCAGGTCGTGATGAGGTCAAAATTTTGCCCCGAATCGCCAGCCAGAAACCGAAAGGTTGAGAAGTTACTAGCTGGAACGCACTGCTCAATGCACCTGCATTAGCGTTTACCTTTCCCTTTTTTTTTTTCTTTAGCGAACGTCAAAGTTGCGCTGTGGAGCAACATGCTCCACCTCAGTAACCGGCCACTTTTAGGCGACGATACCTATGCGGCACCAAGAGCGGCTCACACTTTCGACGTTGCACAGGGGAACAACGATACGGCTTGCTACGGATTGACTCCTCACCGCTTAGCTCGATATCGTGTTCGATCACACTCGTGTTTCCGGGGCGGTCCGAAAACACGTCTCCAAACTCGGAACCAATCTTTCTCAGGTCCTCTTTCTCAGGTCCTCCTTCACTTAAGCTTGGCTCTAGGTTTATCTGCTCCCGGATTACTTTCGATCTCCCTTCGATCACCTCACTAGAACTCAAATTTTCTGCTTCCTCTTCCACTGAAGCTTTCAACAGCTGATTTACGACCGCTTGATGTTGAACATTGGGTTTCATCAAGTTGTAAATTTTGTTCTGCCGCCTTCCTACTTGCACCTCATAAGTTGTATCGCAAGGCTTCGATAATACTGTGGCGGGCCCTTCCCAATCAACCTCAAGCTTGTTCCTTTTGGGTGGCTGCAGCCGCATTACCTGATTATCAACTTCAAAAGCGCGCTTCTTCCCCGATTTCTCGTAGTGCTCCTTCGACAGCACTTTTGCCGCGTTTTTCTGGCTTTCCACTCGCGCTTCAATTTGGCTTTCCACTAGCGCTTCAATCGAGAGATCCCCACTCTGCCCTCGAATGAGCGTCTCTCGATCAACTCTCGGCAGCTCGCTCCAACTTTCCGCTACAGGCGAGAGCGTTGCAGCCCCCTCGCTCTGATTCAATGGCGCCATGTCGTCTCCCCCAACGCATACCGCGCCGGCCGCTTCCGCGACGGGCCGCTCGCGTGACTGCTCACATGACTCACGCGGAAAATTTCCTCTCTGAGGTTCCGTCGACCCGCTGACAAGGTCACTTGAGCGTTCACCGCATTGAACCAGATCAAGCTCCTGCGAAAGCTTTCGCGCTTGCGATCGCGTGAGGGCCATGCACGCTAAGTTGGGGAAGAACGATTTGCCCTGCTCTTTGAGAAGCTGCTCTGAGTTGTTGGAGAAAAGATATGGAAAACGATCATTTAGCGCGGCAGACACAGCTGCTTCGGTGCGAAGCTTACCGAACGGGCCTTCAATGACAACCGTGGCGATTGGTAAGCGAACACTCTGCACCTCGGCGACTTGCCTGATCCACGCGCATTCTCCTGTGAAGTCATCCGGAGACACCAATGAAGGATGGACAACGTCCATGGTTGCCGCTGAGTCTCTAAGTGCTCGGCACGTTTTCTCATTGACCCTAATTTCTTGGAGATACGGCTCCAACAACCGCATGTTTTTTTCTGATTCTCGGATTGTTGCGAAGGCAAATTTTTCCTGACAGTTTCTCGCGATGTGCCCTTCCTTTTTGCAGTTGTAGCAGATTAGCGGCTTCCGTTTGTTTTCCGATTCAAATGCTTGTGTGGTAGAAACCTCACTCGATTTCTCCGCTTCTGTTTGCCCTTCCCCTACACTGTCCTTCGTAAGAGACGGGTCCTTCTTGAAATTACGGTGCGGAGCGGGTCTCCATTGATCAGGTTTCTTTGAAAAGCCCTCTTTTCTCTCATTCTTTTCAACGCGCACTGCCCTTCTGTGCAACTTTCGACGAGTATAATACTCCTCAGCTAACTCTGCTGCCTTGTTTAGCTGTACTTCACCAAGTCTGTCCTGCAGCCAAAGCCTGACATTATCCTCGATGCAGCGGTAGAATTGCTCCAATGCAACGCATTCCACCACTTTATCGCGGTCGTCATAAACACCTTCGCCCTTGAGCCATTCGATTAAATCGGCCTTAAGACGAAACGCGAAGTCAACGTGTGACTCATTCCCCTTTTCAGCATACCGGAACCTTTGCCTGAAAGCCTCGGGTGACAACTTATAACGTCTCAAGAGCACTTCCTTAACCTCGTCATAGCTCTCAAACGCTTCCCTCGACAAGCAAGTTATCGCGTCGGACACTTCGCCGGGAAGAAGAGCTAGCAGGTTCCGCGCCCAAAGAGACCGCTCCAAAGCGTTTCGCTCACAGACGTGTTCAAACTTGACGAGATACTTCGCCATGTCCTCGCCTACTACGAACGGTGGCAGTTGGTCCCGAATTCTAATACCGCTGACCTGAATCGTCGGAGAAGCTGCGCTAGGCGCCTGCGAACACTGTAGGATTGCCAATTCTAGTCGTTTGATCTCAAGGCGCTCTTGTCTCTCGGCCTCCTCGCGACGTTCGCGCCTTTCAGCTTCTTCACGTTCGCGAGCTTCGCGCCTTTCAGCTTCTTCGCGAGCTTCTACTTCTCGCCTTTCAGCCTCCTCACGGCGTGCTTTAATATCCACCCAGGCCTCATCGACTTCCTCAGCCGACACTCCCTCATCCTTCATGATCTCAAGGATCGCTTGCTTTCGTTTCGCACGGCCCAAAGTAATGCCGAGTTCCTCACAAATTTCGATGAGTTCCTTCACTTTAAGGTTCTCCATCGTTCACACTAGCCTCTTGCTGTTTGCCCCTGTTAACAATTTACTTGCCGTACCCACTATAAGTCAACTAGCAAGACGCGCAAGCAATTTTTCACTCTCCCGTGTTTACCCCCTCCGCATTAACTTTGGTTTCAAAGCACTTCGATTTTGCTTGAAACGATCAAAGCTCACTCTAATGCTTCACACAGCCCTTCTCTAAACTACTACAACCTGAGCTAGAGTAGTCTGGTGAACTGAGGGGAAAACATCAGGCACTCACCGCATCGATGTCGCTGACGCCGGCCGATCCCGCAGCTGCCAACCACTGTTGCGAAGCCACCTCCGAAATCCCGCCGCTGACCTCCACTGTTGCGAACGACGGACCGATCCCGCCGAAGCCACCACTGTTGAGAAACGAGGGGCCTATCCCGCCGAAGCCACCACTGTTGCGAAAGACGGGGACGCCAACACGGCCTCGAAGGCGCCACTTCTTCCGACTCCGCCGGGAAGGTCACCAGCCGTTTGGTAGCGTAGGTTTCTCAGCTCGCGACTGCTTCTGCGCAGAGCTGATCAGACGAGCGGACGAGACGACGGTGAGTCAAACAAGGTTTATGTACAGCATATATACAGAGGCGTTACAATTTCGGCACTGGGGCCGACAGAGACGCGAAGAGCCGAGCTCTTCTCTCTAACACATAGTTCAGCCTTTCGCCTAAGACCGCTGATCGCGACACGCCGCAGGGCTTCTTTTATTTACACCGGGCCCAACTAAAATGTCCAATCAGAAGCGCCGCTGGTCTTCAGAGCAGGCTCCTCCAATGGGGTTCGCCGCGCGATGCGTCAGGCCACCAGACATGAGGACGCCGGCTCGCTGTCACGTGCGACGCTGACTCAATGCACGTGGGCCACAGATGCGCCGCGCGTGTTCACGCCGTTGAGATGTTCGCGTCGGGCAGACGGCGGGCTGGCCTTGACCCAGATTGCCTTTTTCAGAGGCACGGTCGTTTGACGAGGACTCGCTGGCATAACAGTCGTCACTCGGTGGAGTGCTGAGAGCACGGTTTCGTTCACTGTGTACGTGCGCAACTTTACTGCGCTCACGCGTAAAAAAACGACGTCTTTCGCCTTATTCTTCTCTGCCGCGGTGGAGAGGAATAGAAAGGCACGTGCACCCGAAGGTCGCATTTCGAAGGAAGCATAAATGGTGGAGACTCGTGTACTGTGCAATGTCAGTGCACGTTAAAGAACACCAGATGGTCGAAAAACGTTTATAGGCACGTGCAGACTTGTCACGTTTAGAAGTCATGCTACTCTACATTTCGTTTTTAGGGGCGAAGCTCCTTATGGCGTGGCTTGTGCGTCCCTCGTACGTAACCACCAGTGGCACATACCCGAAATAGGTATAACATTTGACCTCCAAGGTGGTGCCGGTGAGAGATTTCCTCTGTGCGTTGTTTAACAATAAAAAATAGTGCTCAATGTACATGCCAATGGCTGCTAATGGGGAATGAGAGACAGGAGCATTCGGCTTTTAGTCAACGCGCACGCTGCGATCCCCATTAGCAGCCATTGGCATGTACATTGAGCACTATCGGACAAGAAAGGGTTGCTACATCATACTTGCTGGGTGTAACCTCCTTGGTTTTAGAAAGGTTTATCGAGCGTTGAGCCGCAGGGCCATGAATACAATGAACTAGTATATACAATGAATGAATTCGAGGTGGTTAAAGGGGGGAAGCAGATACGAAGCGCAAGCCGTAAGAAATTAAAAGCTGAATCCTCCTGTCTCTCATTTCACATTAGCAGCCACTGGCATGTACATTGAGCACTATCTGACAGGAAAAGGTTGCTAGGTTATACTCGCTGGGCGTAACCTCCTTGGTTTTAGAAAGGTTTAGCGAGCATTGGGCCGCAGTGCCATGAATACAGTGAACTAGTATATACCATGAACTCAAGGTGGTTGAAGGTGGAAAGTAGACCCGAAGTGCAAGCCGTAAGAATGTGTGCGTGTGCCACCTCTCGTTTAGTCCTTGGAATGTCTACTGAATGGCGTGCTTCTATATGGGGAATATATGATAAAAAGATGCGAGATGGTGAGACTTGGAGTGTTGAATAGATGGACGAATGGACACACAGACAGATGCATGGATGGACGCATGAAAGGACGCAGGGGCAGATGCATGAACGAACGCAGGGACGGGCGCACGAACAGACGCATGGACGGTCTCACACAGACGGACGAATGCTTCGCCCCACTCTCCATCATTCACTCCGTGGATATGCTGCCATTTTTTTACGCTGGGAATGTGCTGGCCGGTTCGCTGCGGCGAAGTGCGTCATGACGTCATGAAGCACCGCGTTTTTTTTTTTTTTTTTTGCGTAACGGAACGCGTTCCGGCGAATCGGGCATCGTGTCCACGAATGGTACAGCGCGAGACTATAGCTCCCCAGCACCTTATTTGGCCCGTCGCTGAAGCACTACGACGCGCACAAGCGTATCTCGCGGCGGGCACTCCAGCCCCCTTATCGCGCTTCTGCTGCGGTCGCTTTTCCCGTATCGCTTCCCTTTGGCGCGCCCAGATAGCAACCACGTAACGAAGGACGACTCGAGACGAGAAACGGAAAGGAGAAAAAAAAAGAAGCAACGACCTCGCTTTGTCCATCCCGTAACATTGCCGCAGGACAAAGAAGACGTCGCACGGCGTTGTTGCGAGGTACAAACAAAAACCGCGCTGCTGCCGACGCTATGAGAGGCCATCGACGAGTCGCTACCAGCTCATTGTGTGCTGGTTGTGACGGCGACAATATGCAAAATAACAAAATAAAAGGAAAGAAGGCACAATGCCTAAGGCGTAACAGTGGACAAAAAAATAAGAGGATAGCGAAGAGCCTAAAGCCGAGGGAGAGAGAGAGAGAAGGAATATAAGAATGGTAGGGAGGCTGACGACGTCCAGTTTGCCACACTACATGAGGGGAGAGGGGAATATAAGAGTAAAAGAGAAAGAGAGAAGTACATGCACACTGCACACCACAGACACAGTGCAGGGTTTCACAGGCGGTCGCTCAGTGACGTTGCCTCCAAGAATTGTAGAAGGGCTCAAGCGGCTTTCTGGACTGACGTGCTGTGAGACCATGCATCCAAGATCTATTACTGAAGCCGAATTGTTAAAAGGCGAAATGGATTAGATTCGTGCAATGAGGGGTAGGACATTAACAATAATAGTCTTTCTTCGCAGTATGAGGAAGTGGCGCGTGGTTAGACGACCAAGGAGATCAGCAGATCCACAATCGTCAGTCGCGGTGTTCAGCGGGTTCGTCGTACACCTTGGCGGAATCTGCTGCCCTAGCGGAGAAGTCTCAATATTCCTATTAATTTCTCAGCTCTCGTTCTGGCGATAATAGTTGTCTCGGCGCTTACCAAAACGGCAAAAGGTAGGCACAGGAAAATGGGAAAGGGCGGACTGGCACGGTTGACAGACGACGGTAGGTTTCTGATTGTTGGAAAACAGATACTCCAACGGCGGGCTTGCGCGGAGACGAAATCGTGGGTGGACAGTGGTAATTAGAGAAAACAGCAATTTGACAATTCAGCGTAGGCTATTTCATTCAGAGTAAGTGACGAGTAGGCTACATTGAACCTGTTACCTTTTATTCACCTCGAGGGTACGGGTGTTACGATGCTTGTCTAATTCAAGTACCCGTGTACTTATATTTAGGTGCACGTTGAAGAGTACACGATGGTCGAAATTTCCGGGGCCCCCATGCTTTTGGCACGTGAAACACCCAGTACCTTTAATCAGCCCCTTTCCCTCCGAATATACACTGCGCGAAAAAACCACGCTCGGACCGAAGGTCAAGCCACGACCACAAACTACAACGCAGAATGGCCGGTAAGCATTGCTCGTAAGGTGAATCTCCCCCCGCAGCCGTCAGCCGCCGCCAAAACGGTCGTCCCGGGGGAAGCGATGTAAATAGGGCTAGGTCGACGAGACTGTGTGAGGAGCGCGCGTCGTCATCGGCGCTTTGTGGAGTTGCGACATCCGGCCGGGCGCGAAAGAGAAGCAGCGCCCGAAACCACTCCCGCCGCCAGCCCGGCTCGCTCATCGGCCGCCATGCCTGTCGATCCGCCAGACAGCGCGCGGACGACGAACGCATACGTTTTTTTGCCGACGCGAACGAACGCCCAGGGACTCCGGTTCAATCCTCCCGGCGGCTGTTTACAAAACGGCTCCTCGCCTCTCTCTCTCTCTCGTTTGTCGCCCCCTGCTTACCGCGTTCACATACACAGACACTCACGCCCGCTTTGCCTACGCAAAGCGGCCGCGCCACACTGTCGAGCTTTCTTTTTATCGCGCGCGCATCCATACTTCCCCGCTACAAAGAAATTACACATATATATATATATATATATATATATATATATATATATATATATATAAAGAGAGAGAGAGAGCATCGAACGCGTTATTCGAAGGTCGTAGGTTCGATTCCTGCTCACGGCTGGTTATTTTTTCATCCACTTTCTTTCTTCTTATTTACATTCCATTGGTTCTAATAACTTCCCCTGTACATTCCTTGGCAATACTGTCTGTTAGAGCTCATTATTATTGTGGTAAAACACGGAAAAACGAGCCCTTATATATATATATATATATATATATATATATATATATATATATATATATATATATATATATATATATATATATATATATATTGATTTTTGGGGTTTAACGTCCCAAAACCACCATATGATTATGAGAGACGCCGTAGTGGAGGGCTCCGGAAATTTTGACCACCTGGGGTTCTTTAACGTGCACCCAAATCTGAGTACACGGGCCTACAACATTTCCGCCTCCATCGGAAATGCAGCCGCCGCAGCCGGGAATCGAACCCGCGACCTGCGGGTCAGCAGCCGAGTACCTTAGCCACTAGACCACCGCGGCGGGGCATATATATATATATATATATATATATATATATGTGTGTGTGTGTGTGTGTGTGTGTGTGTGTGTGTGTGTGTGTGTGTGTACCTTACAAACACACAATTTTGATGAAATGCGAGCGGGGGGACTTTTTGAGTCGTACAGCTGCTGAGACAACTTCGAAAAGTTACTGACTTCATTTGGCCCTTTCATCACCTTACATCTCGTTTATGTCACAAGAGCAAGCATTTTAAGTGTTAGTTCATCTAGCCAATTTTCTTTTATAAAATTTCAATGTGGCTACTTGGTGTTCAAAGAGCATCCACCTGTCCAATTATGATTATTGCGATCTGCAGCGATTATTTATATGTGATAATAAATATTAATAAATATAGGTGGCTTATATGTTGCGTTAAACTCCGGGAGTCCTTTCAAATATTTAAATTTGTTATCTGCTGCAAAAACATACATAGCTAGCACCAGGCGAACATTTTTTTCTGCTCCAAAACACCCTTCTTCTTGTCCGAGGATCTGCTCTAACAATGAAAATTTCGCTTTCTACACTGAAGATTAGCTGTTTACCTATTAGAATAATTACGTGTCCTCCTAGAGCACGTTACTGTGATACTAGAAAAAAACTTAACTAACCATGCAATATCCGTTGTGCACTGAGAGAAACGTTGGCGGGATCTTCCCAAAATACCGGGGTGAACAAGCACTGCACGTCAACTGGATTCTTTACAAAAAAATTGGGAAACCACTTCTCTTAATAATTAGTGTTTAAACATTTCTTGCAATTGTGTCGTGAATCCGATGCGTCTTGCACTGTACGTTTTTCTTCTTGCGTTGTTAGTCTTGTTGTGAATGCCTTGTCATTGTAATATTGTATTTGCCCCTCCTGCATGGGCCAGCATATTGGCCTGCAGTATCGATAAATAAATAAACAAATAAAATAAATAAAGCTGCGGTGACGCTTCACCCGCCGTGGTTGCTCGGCGACCGCGGCGGTGCGTTGTAAAAGCTCGACGACCCGGGTTTTATTCCGGCGTTTAGTGAGTGCCCTCCAACATATCCGATGGAGTACTACATGCAAGGAACGCCCGTGTGCAGTCGTGAGCAAGCGTCAACAGGAACGCTCCAACGCGCCACCTGGACTGCTTTTGACTGATGCCAGCCGCGAAGCACTGGACACTGCGGCCGACATGTGTACCTCGGTACGTTCGGACAGTGTGTCGGCATGCATGGGTAAAATCTCGGCAACAGAACCCAAAGCAAACGGTTTCAGGACACGCGGCGGAGGGTTCGCGTTGAAGGGGCACCAAAGGGCAATAACGACTTGGTTTTTTATTGATAAACTGCGCTCTGAGAACTCTAATTAGAGATGTTTCACTCTTTTAAGTTCGTTATTAGCAGAGAGAATCACGGCTGAAGTTTAATTTTTTTTTAAAGGTACTTTACAGCAATTTTCAAGTTCGAATTTTGCCGGTATTGACACCCCCCCCCCTTACTTCCCTCACGTCACCACGCTGCAGTCAATAAAACTAGTCATAATGATGTCATAGCCAGCATTTCTGTTTTGCCGCGTTTGCTCGAGCAGTGTAAAATTCTCGGCCACTGCTGCGTGGCCGCAGCGCACGCATCGAAAGCTTTTGTGCTTGGCGACACTGCATTCCCCTTTCCTACTCGAAAGGACTTCTTGATGCGAAACGTGCGAACGTACGTCACAACTCTGTGTACTGACTTGATCGAGAGCTGCACACGCTAGGTGGCGATAGTTGAACCCCGAGGCTCGTACTTTTGGGAGCCATCTCAAACCGAAACTGACACTGGTCGATAAGGAGGAGCATGTGATTAATTATCTCTCACGTGCTGCAGCAAACGATGTGCCGTGTTACGACTGACAGGCCCCCAGCAACACATTGCTGAGAAAAAAAACGCGATGCCGATGTTTATGTGGCAGTACCCCTTTAAGCTTGCTGACGAATGTAGACACCTACTGCCCACTGTTTGCTATGCAATAGTGGTGCAAGCCGAGACCCGTCCGAATGTCACTCTCGCTTTCGGAACACACCTACCGCTTTCCTTGGCGCTTTTTTTTTTTTTTGTAAGCGCAGACAAACAGTTGTGAGTCACATCAGTAAGGGACAGGTTCACTGTTCGAACGCACGTGGAAACAAAACCCATGTCGCAGTTCCTCGTGGAGCGAGCGAGTCACATTTCGCAACCGCACCTGTGCGCACGTCGCTTATTAGAAAACGAGACCGTCAGCGACCGTGCAAGCGAATGCAATATACTGCACCGTTCGTGGTCCACTTCGGTATTCCGCCAGGTGAGCTATGCGACGCAGCTTAAGCCTGCCGGGCTGCAAGCGTACTTCCAATGTACCCCATTCTTCCGTTGGCTCTGTAGTACGGTATTACCTGTGTAATAATTACGAAACTACGATCACGATAACAACCAGGGCGTTGAAACTCGTTGCGGGGCACGGACCAATCCAATGAAGACAAGTGGGTTATCCGCTATAAATATCCGCGGTGTCGGGGATCAACTGTAGGCTGTCCAGAGGGCCCACGATGCGGCAGTCGAGCTTGGCCTGACTGTCCCAACGTGGGAGCGGCCCGCTGCGCGTTGAGTCGGACACCTCGGGACTTCAAATGAAGTTTCGCATCCACCGATCACAAATCATGACTTGCAACGAAGAGCAACAACACTCCGCAACATTGAGTCCACACGAAGGAGAATCGAAACGAGGCGTCGGCCGATGGCTCCCGTAAGCGACCCTCGAAGGAAAGCGTCGCCAATATGTAATCCCGTCAGGTGCTACGTTAATCGTTTCACGGTCGCGCGCAATCCCCCAAGTAAGCCGCACCTACGTGTGGCCTTGAAACCGGTGTAAACAGCAGACGCATACAAATGAAGGGGAAGAGAACGTGTACTCTCTCTCTCTCGGAGAGATAGAAGAATCCAGTGATGGGACCGTTGGTAGTACATAGTATCGACGAGCCCAACCTTCAAGGACGCGTATACAATAGGAGGGAAAAAAATGGCAAACACGCACTTTGGGACGACCAAAAGTTGAATGAAATAACAGCTACTCGAAAGCAAAAACCAGGCACATATGCGCGGTACATGACCCCCTCACTTGTTTCCCCAGCACAGGGTAACCAGCCGGTCTAAGAACTTTCCTCCTCCTCCTCCTGTGGAGATGAAAGCGCTGTGCATGTGACAAGCTAATCACAAACAAAACGTCTATACGCCTTAAAAACGAGCACATGAGTGTCCATGTGCTGTTTTTAAGGGGCACGACCGTCAAATGTTCTCATTTCGTGTATGCCGCGACCCTGAAGACTGGGCGATTGTTATAGCGCTGGAGCAGAACGACGACGAAGGGACACGAGAAGTCGTTCTGCTCTCGCGCTATAACAATCGTCCTGTCATGCCAACTAGCCCAAACCGCCACGCTTGAAGGCTGGGTTCGTCGTTTCGCGAACAGCTAGCGCCGGTGAGACGAGCGGCGCCCGCCGAGCGAGACGCTGCCCTGCACTTCCTTTGTGGCGCCCTCTTGCCAGGGGCGCCGGGTGAACGACGAGCACGATGAAGACAACGGCGAGGACGAAGCCGTTATCTCACTGCCTGCCTCCGCGGTTTCCCTCTCAGAAGAGAAGTGGCCGATAACGGGCCAAACGGCCACACAGACGGCCTGTCTCATCCTCCTCCTCGGTCAAACTGCTGCACTCCGAACGGGGACGCGCGCACCGCCGTGAACGACACACGAGACAAGCAACACACACGCACGCACTGCGCGACGACGGCTCAATCGACGACGCCCACGGAAACGTTCGGCGTCACAAGGCCGCCATGCCCGCCAACGCACACGGCATCTATGCGAGCCTTTGACGACGACTACGACGAACGAAATAGAGTCGCCAACACCGCTCGCTCTTGGCCCGAGAGGAAACTGCTTTTCTTTCTTTATTTGGCGAGATGCCCGACCACAGAAAGGCAGGCAGCCACTATTGCTAACCAAGCGAAGGCGAGAGAGAAGAGGAATAACCTTGAGGAAACACCGCCAGAGAAGCGACTTCTATCGCGTGCAGCGTATTCCCTCTCGTCTTATCCGAACGCAACGATTATAGCACACCCCGAGAGCTTGCCTTGGGCGTACAACGTTGCGTTTTATCGTCATGGGAGCAGACGCGACACCGTTTCACGAGAGCTCATCCACGAGGATGTTTGTTGGGAGCAAGGTTAGGAGTAGCACGTAGGCCAACAGAAAGGCTCGTGTGTACCATCAGCGTCAAATAAACCCGAATAGCGGTAAGTCTTGTCGACTGTGTAGTGCGCGCCGTCCAGTTATCAACGTTGAGAGGCGCGCGCATACTGATCGGCAGCTATGCGCATATACGCGTGCCTGTGTGCGGTGATAGCCGGACGGCACGCGTTATTATACCATCGTGAAGCCTTCACGCTATTCGTGTTTCATTTGACAATGATGGGTACGCATTTTGAAATGCTTATATATAGAACTAAGCATGCCGCTTCGTTACAGTCACGCAAAGTTGTTACATGTATGCGGACGGGGGTGGAAGATATGAACATGATTAGTAAGTTTTCGACCATGCACGAGAGTTAAAGTGAAGGGAGCAGAGCAGACCCCGACAACAAAGAGACATGCGCAGCGCTGACCTTGAACCAATTTTGTTGAAAGTGAACTCTGCGATTATCTACTGTGTGTCGACTGTGCACAAACCCAGTTGGAAACTGCTCAAGTCCGTAACACGGCCATTACTAAAGCTTTACCATTTGTGCATCCAGAGCGCCACGAGCCAAAACGCAAATAATAATAAAAGCGTCGTTACGAAGTCGCCTCGGGAAGTTTGCGCCCAGGAGTAGCGCAATAGGCCTGGCGCAGATTGTACTGCCCAGGTCTGCCGAAACACCACAGTTGATAAAAGGCGGCCGCGCGTCACTTTGTACCATAGCTGCTACCGGCTCCCCGGACGCGAGAGCACGAAAGAGCTTTCAGCGAGATGAGATTCTCCGACAACGTGCCAAAATCCCGGCCGGCCGGCACTTCGAGGGGCAACAGAAATAGAGACGGCGATTCTTCTAGAACAAAGAGCGCAAGACAGCAGACGAAAAAAAGAAAAGTAAACAACCGGAATGAGATGGAGAAGCGACATGCGGAACCTCCAACACGCCGCGAAAAAAACGATACCGTACCACCATCTGTTCTCACAAATTTCCCGTACACACGGCGACGCGCTGGAATGATGCATGCGCCTGCAGTATACTGCAGGCGCGTCACTTCGAAGCAAGACTCTACGCGAAAGAAAGACAATGCGTGCAGTGTTCCAGAAACATTAGTGACGGACAACGCATTAACAAGGCGCACAATGCGAAGGGGAAAGTAAATGCCGCTGCTCCGAAAGCAGAGTCAGAATAAACGAACGCGTACAACCTTCAAGCCAAATAATATCAAGCGGTCCCAGATGAATACATATTCTTTCAAGTATTCCTAAGATCGTGTATTTGAGCCTTTGTGTAGCTAAGGCACGGCTTCGAGACGAAGAAAGGCGCTCAACAAGAAATGACCATCCGAAGCTGCTAACCCAAGACAACTGCGAGCCTCCACCAAATTATGCCCAGTGATGACCAAAACAAATGGACACCTAACGTTTTAAACCGAGTCATAAGACAGATACAACTTTCAAGGTCAGAGACGCACGCTAACAGGTTGACTTTCAAATGGCTGGCAAAGTTCCCGAAGCAACTTTTCGCGGAGTTGTGAACACCAACAGTACCCTCTTTTTTTTTTTCTCCTTTCAGAACCTGACAGCTGTCATAATCGGCTGCAAGCCTCACTACAGGGCACGAAAATTCAGTGTGTTCGAGCAGCAGGCCCTCGGCTGGGAACTTCGGATAAAACCGCATACATACAACAGTTTACAAAAGCCCCACGAGCCAAGCGGGCCGCGTCGAGTCACTTGAGGTCATCCAAACTAAGAGCCACAAGCAACAGAGCTGACTGGAAAAGCAGGAAAGTGCGAAGCTCCTCGAACGTCGAATAAATAAACAAATATCCGCGAGGAAAGGAGCGCGGTCAGCAGACCGAGAAAGCTAGCAGCAGCGAGCTTTGGGAAGCGTTCACGCTGGAGCAGCAGCGAGCGTGCCAGCGTGTGTCAACGCAGTCACGACGACGGAGAGACTCGCTCCGAACAGGTGGTGGCCTGTCCCGGCACGTCGTAAATAAAACACGGCAGCCCCCCTTCCGAACAGCGCGTAAATGAACGTTGCCGCCGACGCTTGAGAATCTCGGCTTTTGCACTTGCCGCGGCGAACTGCTGCTGCTACGCGGCCCAGCCTCTTCTCGTGTGCTCGATCGGGCCTGTCACTCCGCGCGTTGTTCGAACCAGTTACTGCGCCGCGAGGCACGCGGAGTCAGCTCGACAAGGACGAACCTCCGTCGCACGAATGTATTACTATACTTTCTCCCGGGCTGGGGAAGGAAGACGGCGACGTAGGCACACGTTTCCACGACGTATTAAGGGAACGTAGCGCGCACCGCCAACTTACATGTAATTCGCACAATCGTCATCTATTCCTAACACGAGTTGATGAACGAAAAGAAGTGTGTCAAGGGCTCGCTTTCTTTCAGGCACAACATAATGAAACCCACGTACAAAGAGGCCAACGAATGCACCGGATAGACTAACTGTTGTTTAGTAGTTACGGCACAATTGTACGTAACTTGAACCTGACGAAAACGAGTTGCCAACGGTATAGTGACCGAGCGTGTACCTCCGGATAACGCGAGTGATGCCCGGCCAATCGAGCTACAGCGGCAGTCGTCATTCCTCCCACTTCGTTGGGTTTTCCTGCGCACGAAAGCCCGACACAAGCGTTTATGCATATGAAGATCATGGAAAATTCACTTTCCTGGTTTTTCTTTCAGCAACAATAACGTGAAGCACGGCTATAACGACGTCACTTTCAGCTAATGGGTAATCTTTATTGCGAAACATATCGATATCGCCGATATCGGTATCACTTCATGTCGCCGAACTAAACACGCAAATTGCTGACCGTCGGATACAGTAGCGGGACGGCAGAGCTCTGCTGTCAAAACCAACACGACAGCCCAAAATTTTCCTTCCCTTCGTTCTTTCGGGGGGGGGGGGGGGGGGGCCGATTGTTTCAAAAGCAACATGGCCGTTTGCATTACACTATGCACGCAGTTTTGGCCCCAGGCTCTATTTAAAGCTCGAATAGGGCTACCGTTTCTAGTGCACCAAACGCCTTCTCGTCGCTCCCCTTGGCAACGTTCGAACCTCGCCTGTCAACCGTATCACCAAAACACGCGCGTCCTCACGCTGTACACTTCCGCTCCCCTTTTTTCATATTTATCCATCTGTCAATCTCGTAGCGAACTGGTTTTTGGGGAGATCGCCGCAATGACGCTCCCACGCAAAGCTGCCGAGTTCAATAAAACTGAAACCAGCGCCGGCCTAAAATTTACGATGAGACTGCGATTATAGTCTACGAAAAAACCGAAGACCGATGTCTAGTGCAGCCAAGTACGTTCGCTCGTTCACACGACGTCAAGCGCTTCCTCGTGTTTTAAGACCGTTGATTACGGCTGCCGTGCTACCGTGGCTACCATGGTCCAGCATAAGCATGAAACTCGAACGCCCTGACAAAATTCTGAGTCGATTCTGACATATCATTGTCCCGCAATGATAATACATAGGAAAAAAAGGCACATTTACATTCCAACAAATCCGCATTTTAAGTTAGGAGAGACACAACCTGGATGTCATAAAATCTAAGAGAAAGAAAAAATGTGTGTGTAAATCTTACCGGCGAGCCATGACCTGCCACGTATATGACTCTTCAGAGAGTCTTATAACTGTCCCTCTCTCTCTCTTGGGTTTATAAGACTTTCTTAATATAGTATAATAATTACCAAAGAAAGATAACGCGCATCTTGGAAAAGAGATTTACGTGGCAGGTCCAAGGGCAGGTCAGCACTCTTTTGCATAGAGTATGCAGAGCTCAAGGGCCGCTTCACCGTCGCTTCGTGGACTCTGAACACCCGACTGGTAAACTCCGACATCTGACAACTCCACGCAAGCACAAATATACGCTCCTAACCAAGGCTACATACAGGTGCTAAAAACGTAGACATGTGCGGCGCAAAGGGTTGGGGGGGGGGGGGGTGTTTAAGAATCTGCACACAAAGCGAAACGTACACGTTCAGGAAATAGAAATGAACGCATTGAAAGCAGGTGTGCCCTGCTTTCGAACTCAAGCTGTCAGCGACCGGGTTCGCAAACACTCTCCCTGACACCTAGACACACAAAGGTGCAAACGGTGCCACCAGCGCCTATAGTAACAGTGCCCACTTAGGGTTCACACGTGGTACATGAATACCATTACGGTCGTCATCTACACGTCGCAATTATGAACTGTAACACCTGTATTGGCCAGGTATTATAATCATGACGTCATACTACCGTATACGCATCAAGCAAGTGGCGCAGCTATTATGTATTGCGATAGTGGTACGTTTTAACCAAACGGCAAGGTACGCCGATAAGGTGTTGCCACCACCGCAATGATGCGGAAACGCGCGCAGCTATGCTCGCGGAAACCAGTCAATTCGAGGACAAAGTTAGACTCGCTTAACGCTGTCTCGGGCCGACGACGCTAAAAAAAGGCACTGTTTCGACGTATACTTTTTTTCCCCGCAAGTTCCGAACAGGACGTGTTCGCCCTTCACTACAAGCTACAACTACCAAACAAAGAAAACTCGCGCTAGCTCCAGTAATAGTATCGGCGCGTTGGAGGGCACCGAAATAGCCACCATAACGTTTCGTTGCCTCGCCCCTCGCGTAGTCTGGTCCCGGTCAGTCTGACTTGCGTTTGCGCCGACTCCACATAACGTCAAGGAGAGGCGAATTTAAACCGACATGATACACACCTGATAGAGCCTGAAAATTCGAGTCGGGATGTAACACGTGGTGCGCGCTTCACATTCGCGGCTAAATCTGATGCGAAGAAAGAAAACATAGGGTGGGAAGGAGACGAGTAGAGGCGGAGGGGCGGAAGGTAATTAAGACCACTTCAGTTTTGCAGGCTTAAATACTTAATGGCGCGAATTCCGCAAAGGACATAGATAGAACATTGATGCACCGGGCTCTCTAACGAAAGCGTTCCTGCGAATAGACGCAGTCAAGTTAGCATATGCGCAGCATTGCGCACCGTCTAAGAACAGCTTTTCATCGCTGCGCGCAGCACAACAGACATGTCACTCATACACTTGCCCTCTATATCTGTACAGAATGCCTGCATTTGCGCTGCCCTTCCGTACTTCACTGCTTGCGCCCCCGTAACGGGCAGTACGCCTGCGCGTGCTGACGCAACACTGCATGTATGGCGGGAAGCTTTTCATAATAAAAAATCAGTTCCGAGTAGCGCTTGTCTCCAGTATCTGCAGGGTTTGTTTGCTCAGTCCTGCGTTCAATTAGAACGAACTAGATCGACTAGAGCAGCCATTAATTTTGATTTCGCAGGATTCCCAGAAGCTATTTTCGTTAACGTGTTCAACTTAGAGCGGCAGCTGAACTGCCCAATTGCAATCTAGGTCATAATGAGTTTATAAAGTGTGAAAATTGCAAACAGTTCTGTGCAGTGTATACACGCGAGGTCTTCAAGCGCGCTTCAGCGACGCTATAGCTAGTTGTTTCCTGATCGAACAGACGGGGTGTGGTGGCCTCTGCCGGAACTTGCAGCTGGGATATCTGCAACTGTCCCGGGTGAGCACGGCAGCTGTGTCTAACATTCATTCGAAAGCTTTCATGGCTGGCTCTGCGTTGGTACGGAAGTCATTAGGTACAGGATGAGGTACAGGATGAAGAGAGAAGCCAAGCTACGACCACATGTTCCACACTGTTTTATACCAACCAAGTTTCGCTGATTACCCGCTCAAGCACCTGCATCGAACAGAAGGACCACATTTTTTTTATTATTATTATTCGATGCCCCGCCGCGATTTCTTAAGTGTGCCCTCGAATTGATAAAATACATATAAATCATCGCCACTAACATGCTCATGTTTCACATTTCCACGCTAAGAAGGAACAAGCTGGACGTTACTTTTCCGGTTTACAGGTCAGCTTCATTCATCGTGATGAACCTTGGCGAACTCACTCGATGACCGCTTCTAAGGCAACAAATTTAAACCTAACAAATGTGCTGCTGAAAAATTGTGGAAGGAGTGGGAGGGGGCAGCCGGTCCCAATATCCCCTCAACCCTCTTCATAGAAAGAAAAGCGTACTGAAAACACAACGCAATACGTTCCCGTCTCCCTGCCACGACAGGTGAAAAACAAAAAAAAAAAAAACTGGGGCTAACCCTGAGTGTTGATGCCATCCCCACTCACAGTGTGATCGCGTTTCGTGGCACTAAATTTATCGCCATTATTAAAATGTCTCCGCGTATCAACCCCCTGCTTTCTAAGCGCATCCTTGGAAGCTTCTTGATCGCTTCGTCGATCAGAAAGAGTGGTGAAAAAGAGAAGCGATGAAGGAGACGCGCACCATTTTATTTTTTTGCGGAAATTGCGGAGCGTTACGATTGCGCGAAGCAAAAAAAAAATGACTTCTTTCTCTCGCTTACGGCGCGTAATGCACCGACGGACAATAATCATTTTCCGCAAACACGCAGTCATAACAACAACGAGGGAAAAAGAAAGCACGTACCAGCCAACCTGAATAACTTTTTTTTTTCTTTCCATATGCTCACAATGGGCGCATACGGTAGACTCCCGTTTACATACAATAGAACGTGGATATTTTTTTTTCTTCTTTCCTTTTGTTTTCTTTAAGAGTAACCAAAAAAGGAGGCCAAATTTCAGAGTCCAATAAAGACGAGACAGTAAAATTAACTTCATTCTCGCTGTTCTTGGAAGCCTCCTCCGAGTCTACGATGTTACTTGAACGTTTTTTGTTTTGTTTTTTCTTGACTAAACGAGTGCACGGCACGACACATTCTCCCATGTTTTTGTTTTTCACGCAGTGGCACGTATGTTCAGAATTTTTTTTTTTTTTACTTTTTATGCCTGCAGTACTTGCGCGCCAACGGTATGTACTTCTCTACTATCACACACACACACACAAGCACGCGTGGCCGGACTTCCTGTTTCATTTCCCACCCCTCACTCTCTCATTTCGCTGTTCCCCTTTCCGATTCCCCCATCGCTGGGTGATCAATTGAACAGATTTCTGGACAGCCTCCGTGCCTAGGCCTGCCTAACTGGGCTGCCACTCTGGTGCACTACAGCTGTCCCATCGGTACAACGGCTACGACGCCTGCTTACTAACTCGAAGGTCGCGGGTTCGATACCAGCCGCGGCGATCGCATTTCGTGGGACACGAAACGCTAAGGGCCATGTAGTTAGATTTAGGTCGACCCACGTGGGTCAAACCGAGTCTTCCTCTAAAACCCGTCCCGTAATCATATCGTGGTTTTGGCACGTAAAGCTGCAAATATTAGTCTGCCTCTGCTGTCTCCTCTCGGTTCGGACGGAAGATGGAGCATTACGTTCTTGCCAAAAGCAGAATTGCTAAGCCCCTGTTTTTTTTTTTTTTTTTTTACGCAAAATGGGATCGCCGAATGGAAGCGAGCCTAAATAACACTCGACGCGCAATGACAAGCTTCCCGGCGTCGGAAGTTACTCAGACACGCGTGTCAACAGGACACCACGCGCCGACAGCGGGCAATTGAAACAGAATGACTGCCACTACCCCTACGACACGTTGGCCCCGCAATAAAACAAGCTGTTACGCATCCTGCACCACGCACACCGCCGCACACGCGATGAAATCTGCGTGTGGAAATCCAACCTACCACTTCCCTTTAGTGAAAAGAGGTCCCCTCTTCCGGAGGGCACACACACCCCTCGCCACCTTCCTTTTTTTTTCCACGTCCGAAGCTTCTTCCCTCGCTAGAGAAACGCGAGAAATCACTTAGCCTAATTGAAGTGGCCGGTGTCGCCTGCCCAGCTGACCGAGCGAGCCCCGCGGAACGACTCAGTACCGACACGTCGCTGCCCCTCGCGGATTACGGCATCTGCCTCGTATTAGGAGTTGTTGAAAAAAGCAATAACGATAAAAAAGCAGTCAAGCTCATCTCGGTTAACGAGCTTCGTGCCAGCACGGAGTCGTTTACGCCACCAGAAAGAGGAGGAGGGAGGCACTCTTCAATGCCCTCTTTCAACGAGCAGACGTTACTGAAACTATTTTCCTCTTCCCCCAATCATCATCGTTCGCTTGCTCTGATAGTGCGGTGTAAGAATACCTCACCTACTACCCTTTTGCAACACACTCCTGCGGCGACTTTTTTTTTTTCTTTCGGCGCCTGATAATTTCATTACTCCGCGCGCGCAAGGGCGAACAAGCAAGCATGGTGAATGCGTCGAGAAACGAATGAGAAAGAGTGCGTAGGAAGCGCAGAGTGAGAAAGAAGGAAATCGCCACGAAAGAAGCGCAACGACTGCTGTGCTCGAGGCTCCGGCGGAACAGATGAAATCGAGATCAGCGTGCAAGATAACCGGTTAACAACTCGTGGCGACCTTCCATTCGTAATGGCCGGCGGTCGAGACGTTTACGTTTTGCAGAGAGTTTTTCAAAATTAACTAGAGGGAACTCTGGCGCTGCGATCGTTCAGCGACCATGGGAATGATGGGTAGTACACACATTTGCCTAGTCTTCGTACTTGCGGGCGGCGAATCGTACTTGCGGCTTTAATCATTACTGGTTACGGTTTTGTTTTGAAAAAAAGAACAAACCATTTTGAACTTAGGGACTTGATTCAAAATAGTAAGCTTAAAATAAGGTTGTGAAGCGCAAACGGTGAACATTTGCTAATTTATGTTTTTGTGAAAAAACAGCCCCAAGCCACACGCACACATACGGAGCCAGAAGCAGGCCAGAAGTACGAAAATCAGACAAATGTGTGTACTACCCATCCTTCCCATGCTCGCTGAAGCGCCGTGTGTTGCAACTCCCATAGACACTAGCGCCAGAGTTCCCTCTAGTTAGTATTGTGGGAAACTCTATGAGGTTTTGGATGCCTTTGTTCTTCGTAAAGAGAGACCGTGTGTATACCTGCGGTTTGGTGTGTGTGTGAGGGGGAAGGGGGCGGCATAAACGCATCAACTCAGTAGTAGTAGCAGCGATTTAAAGATAGGAACAACATTTCTGCAACCGTTGGAAATGGAGAAAGGGAAGTCAATAAAGCGGAAAAGAGAGGTCAACCTTCTCGAGATATAAGTACCCACAGCACTGAGCGGAAGACCCGGGAAATTTATCTTCCACCCGCTTCGAAAAACCAGTGGGCGACCGGCAGCAATGGGGGAATATTAATTCACTCGTAAATACATTTGTAAATGTTGTGATGAGAGTGTCATTGGGCAAGACATAAGAACAAGCGACTGGAAAGAAAGGAAGATTTTACTAGGACTGTATTTGTATGAAAAATACACAGTGCATTCTCCTCGTGTAATTCTTGCGTCATGCCAACCTGCATTCCTTGCGTTGATTGTATAGTGAGGTTTGTTTACTATCATCTTTACCAAGACAGGGGCAAGAACTTCGTCAAGCCACCTTGGTGTAGCTTTTTATTTCTGCCCAGTCATCAACCCCTCTTCCCTGCTATTTTTTAGACGAGGTAAAATGCGAAATTTTTTTGAACCCATTGCCTCCCTAATCTCTTAACGAAAAAAACAAGTGTCTGTGCATGTGTGTGCCCGCACGCGCAGAAGAGTGGGGGGAAGGGGGAAGGGGAGCTGACAAACACGCATAAACTCAGGGCCGCCACGAGCTGCTATGCTACGATGTTCTCTCGTTTCGAGTGGACTGGCAAATCGAAGCGACGGGCGCCACCAGTAAGTCAAGTGGACGAACAAGCTTATCGCGGCGAAAAAAAAAAGCAAACACCCAAGCCCGACAGATAGAGATACACACACACATACACAGAGACATCGCTTGGCCCCGCAGCGAAACACTGTTCGCCTAAGTTACGCACGTCGCCCGAGGCATTCGACAACAAACCCCGCGGAGCTGGCAATGAGGGAAGCGTTGGGACAACTAACGCTGTGTAAGGGAGTAATTAAAGCCGAAAACATTGGGTGCACGTCACCAAAACACCACCACGCGCTATTTTTTATACCTTCCCGACGGAGCGAATGAGGATCTTAGTGGAAAACGTTCCCGGTAGCGACAAGTACCGAGCTAATTTGAAATGTTTGCGGTAACAATAGAAATTGAAACAATGGAATAAGGGCGAGAAGAAATAAATGTACGATGACACATAGGCCTCTCCTAAACTAAAAGTTTAAATGCATACGAGCAACGCATCTGATGCTCCGACATTCATGCTGCTCACGACATTACTTAGCCATCAAAATAACAAAACTAATTTTACGTAATGTCCTCCCCGTACACGAAGGAGCGCACGCATCGATAGTTCAACTTTTCTTTTTTTTTTGGGTTCAGGGTCAATGACATCGTTTAAACGGGCCCCGCGTGTGATACTACAACCACTGCGGCGTAATGAGAAATTAATGCTACCTGTTATGTCTTACAGCAGCTGTGTAAAGAAAAACGTATTCGTTGCACATAGCAATACCAACGCTATCATCTATCACCCGTTTGTCTCAGCTTGAGTTGCGGCGTAAGTGCATCGACACTCGTTTGCTGAATTTCGCCGTTGATAATTGCTCGTTAGCGCCGAACAATATGCTGCGCCAAAGGGGCAAAACGGTCTCAAACTAGTGTCACTATGTCGGGATTTGCGCTTGTTTTACCTTTTTAGGTGCAGAAAGGAGCATGTGGGAATGTTTGATGTGCACGTTAAGCAGAAATATATATATATATATATATATATATATATATATATATATATATATATATATATATATATATATATATATGTGTGTGTGTGTGTCGTTACATGCGTCACGAATGCTTCACACGTCACGTAAATCACCGGTATGAAGTTATCACACCATGTAGTTGAACGAATGTAAAAGCAGGAAGACGGCCTTTTCGTGCCATAAAACGACAGCTACTTTTTAAGAACCTCTCAGGCGCGACACACTTTTTCTTTTTAAGTGAAAACAGAAAGACTGCAACAGCGCCGCATTACTGCGCTTAAGTGGGCGAGGCGTGGCTACTGGATTGGCCTCAAGTAACAAAGGCAGTGACGACTGATATTCTTCGCAGTGACCAACCAAATCCTGTAGTTTTACCTGCCTGAACCATGATGTGTTTATGAAGCACGTCTTTTCTTTGTTGGGGGCTCCAAGCTAATTACGAACACTATTGGTTTTCTTTAACGCGCACAAATATGTGAATGTAAGCATAAGGGCGTCTCCAAACTTCGACGCTCAGCGGAATGCGGCGGGGGAATCGAACTCGCGCCCTAGAACATCCTTGCAGGTGACACCTGACCGGTGATGGTCAACAGGGGGCGCCGGAAGAAAGGAGTTAAATCAGGCAGTGAAGTATATACACACAACTGACCCCTATGAAGACGCTTCACAGCTGACATTTCCAGGGACAAGCGTTCGAAAAGTGGTGAACGGATTTAGACACGATAACACGGCGATAATTCAAGACCGATAAAACCGGATACATTTTTTTTTTTTTTAACGAAATACCAGGAACGCTGAGCTTCAAGGCCTTCCAGCCCATAGTCAGCGCATTCGTCGTGAATACCACTTGGCTACCTCCACAGCAGACAGCCAAGTGTCAACCATCACACCAAAAATCCCCACCCCAACCCCCCTGAGCACAATAACAGCTCGCTGGAACGAGTCTCGGCTTGTTGTACATTCCGTACGAGAGAAGTGCGCGCTTAAGGACAAAGAAAAAAGTAAGTCGTGACAGAACGTGAGAAAAACTGCGATGCTGTGTGTGCCGTCCGGGGAATAATTGTATACGCAAGATTTCCTACAGCTATCTCTCCTGCCCCGACAAGCCGTCGAGAGGATAAAAATGTGCAAGACAACGAGTGCACGACATTCAAGAAACGACTGAGTAGCTCACGCGATGTGAAGAGAAGGACTTAACAACTGACGGGCGCAAAGAAAGAGTTGCGAATAAAGCACGTGAAAAGCAATAAAACGAAACAAACCTGCGCCTGTCCTACATTTCCATCAACACACGAGCAGGCACCCCCAACAAAATGCGCGCTGCCTTTCATAAATAGAGGTCACTGGTAGGAGACCTGTGATACCAACGCCCATCGAAGAAAAAACAGAAAGCTGTACGCGTGCATAATGTACGTTAAGCGTAGGCGTTTCCTCGCAGCATGTTTCTTCCAGTTCGATATTAATTGCCGTTATCCGTGCATGATCGAGAGTTTGTCGTTTGAACGACCGAGCGAAACGTCAACAGCTGTATTAGTTCCAGCCAGATGGCCTGACTTGTCTATTCAATCATTTAAACACGACATTCACACTTTCGTAATGTTTTCGGCGAATAGGTGACGCGCAACGACATATTACAGTTGCTACTTCACTTTAAGGCTTTGCTGCGACTCTGAACAGCGCGTGCGATCTTAGCATTCGAAGCAGCGTGGCGCGTACAGTTCCCGGGAACATTCGTCGTCGCACTTGCGCAATGATATTCGCGCACGCTTTCTTTTTTTTCCTCGTGCAAGCCGGCAAGTCAAACACAAACAGAGCTGACGCCGCACAAACGGACAAAAGGCGCACGGTCGAGTGGCACGGATAATTCTAAACAAATAATATCGCGAGCCTCTTAATCCGGCGCGGGTGATGATTGGCGAGGAAGAAGCGGCGCTACCGATCCGCTGGCGACAGCGCGCTCCACTAGCGGCGCTAGCCCTGCGAAGCGGGAAAAAACGACGAAAAAAATCATGGCCCTGGCCCAAGGCACTGGCAAAAGCCTAAAGTTGAGCGTGAACTGAGATCAGGGGCGATTAGCCGGAATACCCGGCCGCTCTCGGGGTTAGGCCTAAGCGGACAGAAGCTAGCGAACCTCGCGCACGTCGTGGACCGAACGGGTCTTCGTGTAACGCACCGCGTCGGGATGCATCGATTTCGGGCGGGCCCGACGAGCGAGGCCGGGGGCGCCTTTCCGCAACGGCTGGCCCAACTCCCGAGGCCCGAGCCCCAACGGTTGACGGAGAAATCGTGACAAGCCCGCGCAGCAGAGAGACGCGAGAAGGTTAGGCCTACTTACCTCCAAATCCTCGTACGTCCTGAAGCTGAGAATGGCAAAGCCGTCGATGACATCCTCCTCAAAGATGGGCTCCTTATTCCTTTTCTTGCGGTTCGGAGGCCTCGGGGGCTTGGACGCCGAGCGGCCGGGCGATTCGTCGGCCTCGTCGGCACTCTGACCGCCGCGCATAGCCTGCTTTTGCATCCGAGCGGCCCTTTCGCGGCGCCGACAGCGGGAGCCCCGCACTTTGGCTTCGCCTTCCATGGCGACAGACAACGCGGCGGCGGCCGCGGCGGCCGAATCAACCGCCGCGCCTCCGGGTGCAGCAGCACATCGCCAGGCACATTCACACAGCGGTTAATCCGAGCACGGCAAGGGTAAAACACACAAGATCCTGGCACAGGGTCGACGACAATCCAGCGATCAGCGTCCCACTGGAGACGTTTTTTCTCTCTTTAAAACCGGTAAAAACGCCGTCCGAGCACTCGACACGAAACCCCAATTGTTCGCTTCAAATGGCGGAGGGAGATGGACAGGCCTGGCCGCAGCGCGCCGCGGCTCCCCTTCTGGAAGGAAGTGCCTCCGCGAGCCGGCTCGAAAAAGTAGTGCGCGCGCGCGCGCCGCACACACATTCTCCTTCTGCTCCATGCCTGCCGCGCTCCCCTCACGACGGAATGCGCGGCTCCACTGCCGCCGCCACCGTGCGCGGGTTGTTCGCCGTTGTTGCTTCTGCTGCTGCCGATGCTGGCAGCCACGGGCGCTGCTGCTGCTGTCGTAGGAGCGATGGAGGAGAGAGTACTCCTCCTGATACAATTAGGAGGGCGGCTCATTTGCGCGCGCGATCAATGCAAGACGCGCAACACGAGACCTAAATCACGCTCCTCGGGCCACCGCCACTCCTTGGATCGTAACAGGAGAAAAATGTGGAACCACATGGGGTAAGTCACGTGCGACTGCTCCATTTCGCTCCGCAAAACTCGTTCGAAACGAGATTTTCGTGTTGCTGGGTGTGTTTCAACTTTAGCAACGTCGTTGTCGCTCTTGCATATATATTTTTTTGATGATTTCTCCCACCATTTCCTTACTTCTTAAATATTTCTGTTGCATCGTTGTTTCTAACCTGTGCATGTAATATCTGTTTTACCTGATTTCTCCGTTTACTTCAATTGTCCGTTTCATTTTCGTTTTGTGTATTCTCTCGGCGTGTAATTAATTAAAGAACTGATCATGTGCGGAGTGGCTTGTTCTGGTTAGAGCATTGCACAGGCCGATGTTTCCGGCCCAGCCCGAAAACATCTGGCTCCGGCCCGTAGCCCGGCCCCGTTCAGCCAGTTATGCCTTGAACATAAGCGAGTCACTGTCCATTCTTCGGTTATTGTGAAAATACCTTTTTCGCTCAAGATATTTTCTAGTTAGTGTTTTAGAACTTCTTTCTGTGTCACGCCGTTTCACTGGCATACTGTGTGTACTTTCTGTTAATTACGCCGATAACACTTTTGAAAATAATTGCAGGGTTATATATAATTGTAGTCATAGCTGGCTGTCTCACGTACGCAGTGCTAACCACACAATGTTGTTCTTGCATTTCAAGAAAAAAAAAACACGATTACAAAATATGCTGCCCCCATGAAGGCGAAAAAAAAAAGTCAGGCATTTATACTGTGAGTGTACATAAACTGCATGCTAGTCAGGGCTCTTGAGTTAAAGTAACGAATCTGCGGATAACTTCATTGAATATGCCACGCAATAAAAACAGCTACTTCTCGGAGAAATATACCAGGCTGGACAGCGCTACATAAATTAAAGCTATCGCGTTGGCTTCTCGCATGTCTCCAACGTACACTGCGTTTTCTAGCTCAAAACGACAAGATTACTTTCCCCAACTTTCTTCCTCGAGTCGCCGCCACAGTTCCGTAATCTGTCAATGCGATCCACACCCATTAACAAGCTAGCCGCTATCCTCCTTGTTCCATGAAGAAGCCTATTTTGTCGTCTTATCCGACACCCAACAGACTTCGCTGTCAGTTGGCATTACTTTCCGCAATCGGTCCAAACCAATAATAAGACTTACTGCGGGTTCGCAGGTGACGCTTGGGAAAACAACTGCATCCGCCAACGGTTTAACTACTGCAATGATGGCTTCGTGAACTTAATTCGTCTCTGAAGATTCACTGATATCGCCGCAGATGAAAAGAACGACGGCCGCTTCTAACTGCACGAATTACGGCAGTAATTAGAGAAATTAAAACTGACTTTTAACCAGTGGAAAGTATTGGTCGAGTCAAATGGGTGAATGAAAGTTCTTCCTACGAAAAGTCTATAACCACTTTGACACTTTTGAAAGGCGGCCCCTGGTGATCAGTGCGGAGCGATGAAACTTGGCTAATTTTGCTCACGAAACTGAAACTGACGCAAAAAACAGCGCATCTACCATTCACTTTGAAACCGCGCTAATTGAGAAGGTAATAGTTTTAAATTGTGCAAAATTTTAGTTGTTTTTTTATTTATTGCTTGTACATTTCTGAAGATGCCTTCGGTTAAAATAAAGGCGATGCTGCATGTAGCATGAAATGAGTCGTTTTTGTAATTTTCAAATAGTGTTGGACATATTTCTCGAAACACCCTGTATATGAGACCCGGGCCTAATACGGGCCTGACTCGAGCCCGAAGCTCATGGGCCCGGTCCGGGCTCGACCCAACAATGTCTTACCCGGGCCCGTGCAGTGGTCTAGTTCCGATTTGGTGAGACTCGCGCCTCTTCAAGGCAAGCTAAAATTCTGCCCGCGTACGACTTTTTACTCTAATTGTATGAATTGACGCAATTAACAGCCCCAAATGAAGCGTAAATGAGCATTTGTTACGAAGTGCTGTGACAGCATGCAATTAGCTTAGTAACAAGTCTCACTCACATTTGGCATTACTGTATCCAAATCAATCGGTGCGAGGATAGGAATACCATGTTCGCCGCATATTTTTAATCTCGACATTAGCGTATTCATTTAATTTAATTATACCCCTCATGGCTAGAGGCATCACAGGGGGGGGAATGGAAGCAACACTTGACATAAAAACAATAAAACAAAAAAAGGAACAAAAATACAATAAAACAAAATGCATACGAAACAAAAAAGCAAAATGTGAACTTGCAGTTAGTTTACAAAAAGCCTTAGTATAGAATGTTAGCTAGGGAATCACGGAACTGTTAATGATGGAAAATGTTCACAACGTCCGCGGGAGGACATTCCAATCACGAGAGGTTCGTGACAGAAATGTGTGATAAAAGTGCGCAGTATTACATGAAGCGAGTCCTACCATGTGAACATGGTCTGTGCGATGGGATACAGAAGATGGTTCAGGGATGAGCTGATCACGTAGTGCAGGGGGATGATACGTTTTACGGAACAAGGCTATGATGCGTTACACTTTTCTGCGTGGCGATAATGACGGGAAAGGAAAGAGCTAATTTCGTGCAAGTTATACCGGTGGTGCGGCTATAATTAGAGCGATTGAAACGTGTGGCGTTATTCTGAACCATGTAAACGCTTCCTTTATGGTAATGAACTGAACTAGAGCTTTTAAGCTACTCATCCGCAGAGGAGCGTTTCGTGGTCCTTCTTAAAAAAAGGGGGAGGGGGAAGAAAGAACACTAGAAGCTGCATTCTCCATGTTGACATAATAACGAAGATTCCACTATATTATTTCGTTCATTTAGATTATGTCGAATGTGAAATCCGCGTGTATCTTGCGGTAATAATGAACGATAATCGAAGTCGCTCTCTCGCGATCAATGTCGCCAGTGTCACGGCCTCATCAAGTGTGAGGCCCACGGAACGGCTTTATGCTCTGCCATAGTAGAGTACCTCGTGCTATAAATAGTCAACGTTTTTCTAAACACACAGGAACCAGTGGGTGTAGAGTAAATTACGCATGCATCCTTTTTTTTTTTTTCTAAGTGGGCATCACGGGAAGTAGGTTACCAAATCAACTTACAATTATTTCCTTCGAAAGCGTGGCTGATAGTTACCAATTGATGTAAGTAGTTTATTCACTGAAATGTCATATAATACTTCTAGGTAACTTTTTTCTCTTAACCGCCATTTACATTTTGCTAGTACAGTGGCTAGACTGTTTGACCGCGTACTCTGCGAATTTCTTTTTTGTAGTTCCATTCCTCGTCACCCGTCGTTTCTTTTTTTTTTTTTTTTTTGTAAACATCACCAACTAAGACTGAAAACTATCCAAGCGTGCATGTTTCGCTGAAAGTCGCCACACCCAGCGATGAAAATGCTGCTCAAAACAGGTTCAGAGGATGAATGCTGCTAAATATTTCTCCAAACTGTCATTTTTGGTAGTGACTGCTTCAAAGCAGCCACGAAAAGGCACTGAGAAAATAAAGACAAGGAACTTTACCCATATTATATTAGGGCTCTATATTAGGGGCGAAGCTCCTCAAGCCGTTGGTCATGCGTCTCCGATGTATGTAGTAGCAGTAGGTAGCCACCTCTCGTTTTGCCTTGGGAATTTTCGAAGGGTGGCGGTACTTGTATATGATTAATATATGATGAAAAGATTCGAGATGGCGGTACTTGGAGTGTTCACTAGATGGACGGACAGACATACAAGCAGATGGACGGACGCGCGAACACACAGACAGATGTACGGGCGGACGCGTGGATGGACGTCCACATGGATGGACATACAGACAGACATACGAACGCGGCAAAGGGACGGGCGATTCGCGGTTTACGGATAAAACCTCTCGAAGCTTCGCCCCACTCATCATCATTCACTCCGTGTATATGATGCGATATTTTTTTTTTTGCCTTATTCAAATGGACAGTGTTGTTCCACTTGCAATATATTTTAAATAGTCGACTACACAAAGCAAAACGTTAATTACTGCTGATTGTAGTTGTAAGTTCATTGTAGTTGGTTACAGAAAGCTGTTTCTTGTCATCAATGACCTGTATAACCGTTAGTTGCGTGGTTTTGTGTAGCTCGATTCTCCCTAGAAAAATCGATGCATTTAATAGAAACACCGTAATAGACCAGTTGAACGCGTTAACAAGGCGTCATTGTCCTCGCTTTGTTGTATGACAACGCGATTCTTTCGTGCTTTCTTTTTTCCTCCCAGTATGTCGAGGTGCTTTCTGTGCCCAGGTGAGATACGCATGCCTTCCGGGAACGCTAAACGGATTTCCAAGTCATGCCGTATACTTCATTGGGCACGAATAGTTCAGCAATGCACGGACCTTCGCCCCACGAGATCACCCTGTCGTCGGTAGTCGAGTCTTCTGCTCCCGGGTCGACCCGAAGCACAATGGACTCCCCCACTAGGGGTTGGGCAGCCGTAGGCGGGCAGCACCGTACCACGGCCAGCGGCCGGTGACCACCGTACACTCCGCTCATAGCCATGCAGGTGCGTAGCCAGAAGTTTTTCTCAGTGAGGGGCATTCTACTTGATTTCAGGGGAGGGCACCCTCTTAAATTGGTCATTTCTCGATCTGTATGCTACGGCAAACTAAAAAGTCGGTGAGGAGGGGCAGGGGGGGGGGGGGGGGAAGTGGGTAAACGGACTTATTCGGGCCCAGTGCGCCATGGACCTCCTGGCTACACCACTGTAAACATTCCACTTGCGAACCATGCTGCAAACTTCGCTCTTGGAGATGTGGCACGTAGCTGCGCCAATATAATTCAATGACTCGGTTTATTTGCATTTGCTACACATAGTGCAGCGAATGTAAATGACATTTGCATTCGCTGCGCCATGTTGCACAATGATGTTGAGCGGATGTAGATGAAACTTTGCAAGCGTTACGCTCTTGCAACACAAGCAGGCCGCATTCGTGAGAGAAAAAAATCGGTCGCAACTAACAAGGACGTGCATTTTACATTTTCACCGGCTTGTCTGAGTGCTTTGTTCTCTGATATTTGATCCTCCCAGACATCATTTAGGTAATTGGCCATTTGCAAAACTCCGCAAGGCGGCTTTCCTGCAAGGCTGTTTTCCTACCCGAACTTTCGTGCGCAGACTGTTTTGCTCGTTCATTGTGCTTTTACCGCTCCTATCCCGGTGAAGGCACGCTATTACAACAAAACGGCTCTTTCCCCAAACAATTACTATGGGGTTGTCCCGCCTCGTGCGAAGCGTCAGATCGCATGGTGGATGAAGCACCTGTCGTTCGCAAAAGCGGGGTGGCGAGACGGCGAAAACACAATGAGTCAGAAAAGCAGTCCGTGAACGAGAGCTTGTCAGGGGTGGAAAACAACCTTGCAGGAAAACAACCCCGTAGATTTTTGCAAATGGTCAATTTCCTTTCAACCTGTGTGGTCCACCTTTTTGTTGTTTTGCCTGTTTATTATGTATGTTTGCCTCCTGTCCTCTTTTTTTTTTACGTTTCGTGCATGCCTGGTTAAGGTTATTTGGTTCGAAATTAGACGTGCTCGAGCAGGCGCAGTAATACGTCTGCAAGTTTACCGTTACGGCTGTTCAAGTAACTGACGCCTCAGGTCAAATCAAAATCAATTCAAGTTTTATTGTTTCATAATACAGTGTACAAAAAGAATATACAGAAGGAGGTCCCGTAGCATAGACTGAAATGGGAAATGACGATGCTAACTAACACCAACTATATTCAATCACGAATGTGAACCATACAAAATGCATATATATCTATATAGATAGCATAATGTGATAAAGAAATAAAAAAAAACAAGACACTGAAGATAGAATGACATGGCGCGGGATAAACCAGTTAGGCAGAAGAGTGAGTGTCGCATAACGAAAACTTTTCAATTCAGGGCAAAGTTAATGTGTTTTTTTATTTGTATTAGAAATTGCAGTGTATTACATAATAATATGGCCGCAAGGTGAACTGTCTGTTTGCCATAATCAGTTCGCACTTTGGGGAGAATGAAGCTGTTGTGCTGCACGCAACGAGGGGGTTAGTGTTTAGTAAAGAAATAATTAATGATAATGCCATTTGTTCTTTAATTGGCTTGAAAAGAATAGCGGTGACATGAAATTTCACAAAGGCGGCAACGTGGAGAATTTTATTTCCTTGTAGCAACTGTTTACCATTGTAGTTGAGTGGACAAAACGTGATAAGTCGAATTGCCTGGTTCTGAATGATGTGTAGCAGTTAATCTAGAATAAGTGGCCTGTACTTTCCGTTCCCTCCGCTCACTGCATCTCCCTCTCTTTGACGTTGTTGCTTCAACCAAGCTTCAATCGTTTAAATATTTAAATGAGTAAATGAATGCAGCAGGAGTTCCATCGCTTACGCCAGGCTTTGTGGCGAGCAATGAATTTCGCTGTATTTTCCAGCCTTACAACACGGGTCATTTCCATTTCCAGAAGCAGCCCTTTCGAAAGAAATTTCTTTGTATACAGCTCGAACGCCCGTCCCTTCTTTTTCCGTAAACAGTTATGACGCGGAGGATACAAATTGCAAAAACGTTTATATATGGATCCGTTTTGTATAAGGATACGTTTATATATAGATCCGAAGCTGAGAGCCGCTGCTGCGCGGGTCGTAATACTGCTGCCGCTTGCATTGTAATGCAGCAGTGCGTTGTGAAACGCTATATACACACCCGGCGTCGTGAACTTTCGCAAGAGGCTATTTTTGGTATACAGTAACGCTTGCAACGTTTCTGCGATGCCTGGTTACCAACACATGACGCTCGACAAATTGTTTCCTCGGATTCACACGTACGGGAAATTTGTATTGCAATTTGAGGGTTCCCGCCATCTCGCTGACAAGGAAATGATGCTGGCCGGTTGAACTCCAAAAATGAACATTCAATAACGCTAACAGAACTTGCAACAGTTGTAGGATACAATATCGGGGGAGTTCCACCGAAGTGGTCGAGGGGTAGAATGCTTGCTTCCCCCACAATATCGGGGGCAGACGCACTGTTCATAGCATTCGTCTCGCCGGAACACACCCCTCTTGCGAACACAGCCTTCCGTCACAACCTTCTCACAGCTGCCAGTTTTAAAGAGAATGGCAACCAGTGTGTATGGTGTTTCTTTTTCTTTCTTTTTTTTTGCGCAACTGAAAGCTCACTAGTTAGTGAGTCTAATCACGCATTCACAATGTGGATAAACACCGCGAAACAATTGTAATCAGAATTTTTCTATTTGCAGCGAATATTAAGTGGTCTATTCTGGCAACAGTGAGCGCGAGAGCGGTTCGTGTTCGAGCGCGTTGGTTTATTGCGCATGCGTCCACTCCGCATGTGGCGCCGCGGCTCGACTTGGTCCAGGGCGGCCGCGACGGCAGTACACTCTAACGGCAGTGGCGCGCCTCTCACCGTGCAATTATACTTCTGCGTCATAAGCAGCACAGTACGGAGCGGGTCTGGGTAATAATAGGCATTCCGATTTTGAGGGCTGGCGTGCACGACAGCATCAGATTGCGCGACTACGTGCAGCAAGGTGATCGGCTCCATATTTCATAATACAACTTCGGGGTTCTTCCGCTAGGCTGCCCGACATCACGTTTTTTCTTGGGGTGGCTCCTTCGATGCGCGCGGCCCCTAGGCGTCAGAGGGGAGCGCGCGCATGGAGGAACCCTAGTTATTATTACATTTAAGCACTATGTCATAAGTTATAGCTGCAAGGCGAAAAGAATGCAGGGATCTGTCACCTTATAATCCATGTTATTTTAATTTCTACCAGGAGGTAACCACACGGTCTGACCAGTTGCCGGCCCCGTTAAAGCCCGTGAGTGGGCCATGCGCATCGTTGGTGCGCACCAAGCCAGCCACGCGAGAGGGGGGATTCCCACAAAATGTTTGCGCACGTATCACTCGGCGAGTTAGTCGATCGCATTTTCTCTGTTGGTGCTTTGTTCTAGCCATGTGGATTCATCGGACAGTAAAGGGAAAACGAACACAAAATAAAACCACTAGAAGAACAAATTTGGAAAATTTGGGAGCTCTGCCGCAGTCAGGAAAATTAAGGGCAAATTAATGAAAAATTAGTAGCCCCCCTTCCGGAGGGAGGGGAAATTAAGGTAAGTGAAGCTCGGCGTGCATAGGCGCACCTCGCGTACTCATTGTTTATTTATTTATTTAAAGTAGATTTCTCTATACTCGAAGCCGGACTATCATTATGATAACTCTACTGATCAATTCCCGTCGGCGGCTGCTAGGAATGAATGATACCATGTTTAACATCCCTGTTGTTATGCCAGCGAGTCCTCGTCAAACGTCCGTGCCTCTGAAAAAGGCAATCTGGGTCAAGGCCAGCCCGCAGTCCGCCTGGCGCGAACAACTCGACGGCGTGAACACGCGCGGCGCATCTCTGGCCCACGTGCATTGAGTCAGCTGCGCACGTGACAGCGAGCCGGCGTCCTCGTGTCTGGTGGTCTGACGCATGGCGCGGCGACCCCATTGGAGGAATCTGCCTTGACGACCAGCGGCGCTTCTGATTGGACATTTTGGTTGGACCCGGTGTAAATAAAAGAAGCCCTGCGGCGCGTCGCGATCGGCGGTCCTACGAGAAAGGAGTCCCCATGTCGGAGAGCCGACATGTGTGTGAGGCAGCGGTCTTAGGCGAAAAGTTGACCTATGTATTAGAGAGGAGAGCTCGGCTCTTCGAGTCTCTGTCGGCCCCAGTGCCGAAATTGTAACGCCTCTGTATATATGCTGTACATAAACCTTGTTTAACTCACCGTCGTCTCGTCCGCTCGTCTTATCAGCTCGGCGCAGAAGCAGTCGCGAGCTGAGAAACATACGCTACCAAACGGCTGGTGACCTTCCCGGCGGAGTTGGAAGCAGTGGCGCCTTCGGGACCGGGTTGGCGTCGCCGTCTTTCGCAACAGTGGTGGCTTCGGCGGGATCGGGCCGTCTTTCGCAACAGTGGTGGCTTCGGCGGGATCGGTCCGTCGTTCGCAACAGTGGTGGCTTCGGCGGGATCGGTCCGTCGTTCGCAACAGTGGTGGCAGCGGTGGGATCGGCCGGCGTCAGCGACATCGATGCGGTGAGTGCCTGATGTTTTCCCCTCAGTTCACCAGACTACTCTAGCTCAGGTTGTAGTAGTTTAGAGAAGGGCTGTGTGAAGCATTAGAGTGAGCTTTGATTGTTTCAAGCAAAGTCGAAGTGCTTTGAAACCAAAGTTAATGCGGAGGGGGTAAACACGGGAGAGTGAAAAATTGCTTGCGCGTCTTGCTAGTTGACTTATAGTGGGTACGGCAAGTAAATTGTTAACAGGGGCAAACAGCAAGAGGCTAGTGTGAACGATGGAGAACCTTAAAGTGAAGGAACTCATCGAAATTTGTGAGGAACTCGGCATTACTTTGGGCCGTGCGAAACGAAAGCAAGCGATCCTTGAGATCATGAAGGATGAGGGAGTGTCGGCTGAGGAAGTCGATGAGGCCTGGGTGGATATTAAAGCACGCCGTGAGGAGGCTGAAAGGCGAGAAGTAGAAGCTCGCGAAGAAGCTGAAAGGCGCGAAGCTCGCGAAGAAGCTGAAAGGCGCGAAGCTCGCGAACGTGAAGAAGCTGAAAGGCGCGAACGTCGCGAGGAGGCCGAGAGACAGGAGCGCCTCGAGATGAAACGAATAGAATTGGCAATCCTACAGTGTTCGCAGGCGCCTAGCGCAGCTTCTCAGACGATTCAGGTCAGCGGTGTTAGAATTCGGGATCAACTGCCACCGTTCGTAGTAGGCGAGGACATGGTGAAGTATCTCGTCAAGTTTGAACACGTCTGTGAGCGAAATGCTTTGGAGCAGTCTCTTTGGGCGCGGAACCTGCTAGCTCTTCTTCCCGGCGAAGTGTCCGACGCGATAACTTGCTTGTCGAGGGAAGCGTTTGAGAGCTATGACGAGGTTAAGGAAGTGCTCTTGAGACGTTATAAGTTGTCACCCGAGGCTTTCAGGCAAAGGTTCCGGTATGCTAAAAAGGGGAATGAGTCACACGTTGACTTCGCGTTTCGTCTTAAAGCCGATTTGATTGAATGGCTCAAGGGCGAAGGTGTTTATGACGACCGCGATAAAGTGGTGGAATGCGTTGCATTGGAGCAATTCTACCGCTGCATCGAGGAGGATGTCAAACTTTGGCTGCAGGACAGACTTGGGGACGTACAGTTAAACAAGGCAGCTGAGTTAGCTGAGGAGTATTATACTCGCCGAAAGTTGCATAGCAGGGCAGCGCGCGTTGAAAAGGATGAAAGGAAAGAGGGCTTTTCAAGGAAACCTGATCAACGGAAACCCGCTCCGCACCGTAATTTCGAGAAGGACCCGTCTCTTACGAAGGACAGTGTAGGGGAAGGGCAAACAGAAGCGGAGAAATCGAGTGAGGTTTCTACCACACAGGTATTTGAATCGGAAAACAAACGGAAGCCGCTAATCTGCTACAACTGTAAAAAGGAAGGGCACATCGCTAGAAACTGTCAGGAAAAGTTTGCCTTCGCGACGATCCGAGAATCAGAAAAAAACATTCGGTTGTTGGAGCCGTATCTCCAAGAAATTAGGGTCAATGAGAAAACGTGCCGAGCACTTAGAGACTCAGCGGCAACCATGGACGTTGTCCATCCTTCATTGGTGTCTCCGGATGACTTCACAGGAGAATGCGCGTGGATCAGGCAAGTCGCCGAGGAGCAGAGTGTTCGCTTACCAATCGCCACGGTTGTCATTGAAGGCCCGTTCGGTAAGCTTCGCACCGAAGCGGCTGTGTCTGCCGCGCTGAACGATCGTTTTCCTTATCTTTTCTCCAACAACTCGGAGCAGCTCCTCAAAGAGCAGGGCAATCGTTCTTCCCCAACTTTGCGTGCATGGCCCTCACGCGATCGCAAGCGCGAAAGCTTTCGCGGAAGCTGGACCTGGTTCCATGCGGTGAACTCTCAAGTGACCTTGTCGGCGGGTCGACGGAACCCCAGAAAGGAAAGTTTCCGCATGAGTCATGTGAGCAGTCACGCGAGCGGCCCGTCGCCGACACGACCGGCGCGGTTTCCGGAGAAAGGGGAGACGACATGGCGCCATTGAGTCAGAGCGAGAGGGCTGCAACGCTCTCGCCTGTAGCGGAAAGTTGGAGCGAGCTGCCGAGAGTTGATCGAGAGACGCTCATTCGAGAGCAGAGTGAGGATCTCTCGATTGAAGCGCTAGTGGAAAGCCAAATTGAAGCGCTAGTGGAAAGCCAGAAAAACGCGGCACAAGTGCTGTCGAAGGAGCACTACGAGAAATCGGGGAAGAAGCGCACTTTTGAAGTTGATAATCAGGTAATGCTGCTGCAGCCGTCCAAAAGGAACAAGCTTGAGGTTGATTGGGAAGGGCCCGCCACAGTATTATCGAAGCCTTGCGATTCAAATTATGAAGTGAAATTAGGAAGGCGGCCGGACAAAATTTACAACTTGATGAAACCATACGTTCAACATCAAGCGGTCGTAAATCTGTTGTTGAATGCTTCAGTGGAAGAGGAAGCAGAAAATTTGAGTTCTAGTGAGGTAATCGAAGGGGGATCGAAAGTAATCCGGGAGCAGATAAACCTAGAGCCTAGCTTAAGTGAAGGAGGACCTGAGAAAGAGGACCTGAGAAAGATTGGTTCCGAGTTTGAAGACGTGTTTTCGGACCGCCCCGGAAACATGAGGGTGATCGAACACGATATCGAGCTAAGCGGTGAGGAGTCAATCCGTAGCAAGCCGTATCGTTGTTCCCCTGTGCAACGTCGAAAGTGTGAGCCGCTCTTGGTGCCGCATAGGTATCGTCGCCTAAAAGTGGCCGGTTACTGAAGTGGAGCATGTTGCTCCACAGCGCAACTTTGACGTTCGCTAAAGAAAAAAAAAAAGGAAAGGTAAACGCTGTGGGGTCTCGGCGAGGCGAACGAGCGCATCGCCACGCCACGCCACGCTCTTGGAGTGAACGGACACAGCGGACACGGTCGGTACAAAGCCCACAACATACATTTATTAACTAATTTAGACGACGACATCGTCCGCTGAATGATACACCAATTTCAATTAACACGCTACCATACAAACAACATAACGCAGTGACACACTAAACACACAATTGCATGATAAACACACACTAACACACCCAACACACTAACACATACCCAAGGCGGCGTCACCAACGCCTGACTTTCCACGCGGGACCCCGGCGCGAAGCCCGCGGTGCCGAGCACCGGGGACCCGTGCTACAGACAACCGTTCGCGGCAGCCGCCACGCGCAGAAGAGGCTCGCTCAACGCTCGCCCACCACCAAGGCCTGCCTTCCGCCAGGGGCCACCGCCAGCGCTACCACTCTACCAGCAGTGGTACTCAAAGCGAACACAACGCCATCTATCGCCTGGCGGTGGTCACCACCAAAATAAAGCCTTGGGGCGAGACACGTGTGCCACGCGGCGCAGACAACTTTACAGGGGGAGGGGGTGTCAGCACCCCCACATTCCCCCAACCTTAAATCAAACCATATCCCGAAATCACAAATTAGCTACACAAGCTTTAACAAAAAAAATGATATCGCACGACCATAATGTCTTTGCACCACGACACCGCCGCCGGTCGACACTGCTGCACTGTCCGGCTAGGCTTCACCTGAGTACCGGCCCCGCAACAGCAACGTTGCCGTCGGCGCGACGATCCGTCGCTTGCGCCGACACGTCTTCCAGTTGCGACCAGCACTCGCGAGGGCGCCGGACTGCAGGCAGTTGCGCAGGTCCCAGGCATCTCCATCGCCCGACCTCACGACCGCATTCCTGGCCAACGACGCTGACGACGTGCAGGACAGCCGGCCGTGGATGACATCCCTCCCGCTGAATACATCAACAAAAAACAAAACTCGAAAGAAACAAAGGAGCGCGGCCCAGGGGAGGGAGCTTCAGGCTTTTCGGCCACGTGGTACGGTGGTCAGTACTGCTAGCTAATACATCGGTGGCAGCCGAGACGCCCATCAAAATAAAACGAAAATCACTTTTCCTAACTCGTGCTCACAAGAAAAAAAAAAGTGAGGGAAGCGGAGCGCGACACTTCAACGCCACGATCCACCTAGTTGTGCCACGTGCGACAGGCGGCTGCGTAGAGCCTTAGGCCTAATGAGTCGCTCGGCAACAACCGGCATCCACCCAGCACCCAGCCTAGGCGCAGAAGAGGCAGCCGCGAGGAGACGTCCACTGTGTGAGGTGGCCCTATCGCTCGCCGCACACAGCAGCTTACCGAGCGATCGGCGTCCACCGCCCCGGGCGGTGTCACGACGCCTCGGCGTCGAGCCGCAATACAAGTCAGCAACGACGCCCGGCTCCCTGAGCCCAAAGAGATAGAAGAAGCTATTCACAGAAAATCGGACCACCCACGAGGCTTCCGTACTCACTCGCTTCGGGCCTGGCCTACAAACCACGTGCTCTAGGCCTTGCTCACCCCAGGATGCGGACCGCATGGCTCTCGTCCTAATTCAACAACGTTTTTGAAAACTAACAACAACAAAAAATAACAACACTTGCGAGCAAAAAAAATAAATAGAAAGTCAACCTGCCGACCAATTGAAACACGTTACAAAACCAATCTCTTCGCTTCTCAACAAAGCACACCACCGACGCTAGCAAAGAAGTCCCCCCTAGGCCTACTCTACTCCGGCTCTAACAAAATCCCTGTACCAAACCGCAAAAACTGTCGTCCGATACTCCAAGAGCTCCACGTTGGGCAGCCAGTGTGGGGTCTCGGCGAGGCGAACGAGCGCATCGCCACGCCACGCCACGCTCTTGGAGTGAACGGACACAGCGGACACGGTCGGTACAAAGCCCACAACATACATTTATTAACTAATTTAGACGACGACATCGTCCGCTGAATGATACACCAATTTCAATTAACACGCTACCATACAAACAACATAACGCAGTGACACACTAAACACACAATTGCATGATAAACACACACTAACACACCCAACACACTAACACATACCCAAGGCGGCGTCACCAACGCCTGACTTTCCACGCGGGACCCCGGCGCGAAGCCCGCGGTGCCGAGCACCGGGGACCCGTGCTACAGACAACCGTTCGCGGCAGCCGCCACGCGCAGAAGAGGCTCGCTCAACGCTCGCCCACCACCAAGGCCTGCCTTCCGCCAGGGGCCACCGCCAGCGCTACCACTCTACCAGCAGTGGTACTCAAAGCGAACACAACGCCATCTATCGCCTGGCGGTGGTCACCACCAAAATAAAGCCTTGGGGCGAGACACGTGTGCCACGCGGCGCAGACAACTTTACAGGGGGAGGGGGTGTCAGCACCCCCACAACGCTAATGCAGGTGCATTGAGCAGTGCGTTCCAGCTAGTAACTTCTCAACCTTTCGGTTTCTCGCTGGCGATTCGGGGCAAAATTTTGACCTCATCACGACCTGGGCTGAGCGCTCTCGTTCAGAGTAATCTCAAGGGGCCAACTTTGTGGTATTCTAATTCGTTACGTTGTTGTACGTGGGAAAAAAAAATTGAGTTGTCATTTTAAGAGTCTTGTGTCCCACATGTGCCTCTTGATGTAGAGGGAACAAAATTCCGATAGACACGTAGATAGGTATATGTTGTACTATACTTTGTCTGGTGTTCTGTCGGGTGACCGAGGGCACTTGCTTGTGTCGTGTGTTGTCTGTTGTCGAACCGTTCTTGGCAAGTTGCAGAACCATCGACAAGTGCTGAAACCGAAGATGGTCAGAAGAGACGAGTGAAGCTGGTCGACAAGTTGTGGCGACAAGCCAGTGGAGCTGGGATCCGTCGTCAAAAATGGGATGTGTTCCCGGAACAGTCTGGAGCTGTAGTCTCCCCATGGCCCTGGAGGCGAACCTGGAGGGACCTGGCGAACGAGCGCACCTGACATCCGAGCCCCGTGGAAGCAGCTCGTCTTTCCGGTGCATTGTCTGGCGGCGGGGGTGCTGTTATGCCAGCGAGTCCTTGTCAAACGTCCGTGCCTCTGAAAAAGGCAATCTGGGTCAAGGCCAGCCCGCAGTCCGCCTGGCGCGAACAACTCGACGGCGTGAACACGCGCGGCGCATCTCTGGCCCACGTGCATTGAGTCAGCTGCGCACGTGACAGCGAGCCGGCGTCCTCGTGTCTGGTGGTCTGACGCATGGCGCGGCGACCCCATTGGAGGAATCTGCCTTGACGACCAGCGGCGCTTCTGATTGGACATTTTGGTTGGACCCGGTGTAAATAAAAGAAGCCCTGCGGCGCGTCGCGATCGGCGGTCCTACGAGAAAGGAGTCCCCATGTCGGAGAGCCGACATGTGTGTGAGGCAGCGGTCTTAGGCGAAAAGTTGACCTATGTATTAGAGAGGAGAGCTCGGCTCTTCGAGTCTCTGTCGGCCCCAGTGCCGAAATTGTAACGCCTCTGTATATATGCTGTACATAAACCTTGTTTAACTCACCGTCGTCTCGTCCGCTCGTCTTATCAGCTCGGCGCAGAAGCAGTCGCGAGCTGAGAAACATACGCTACCAAACGGCTGGTGACCTTCCCGGCGGAGTTGGAAGCAGTGGCGCCTTCGGGACCGGGTTGGCGTCGCTGTCTTTCGCAACAGTGGTGGCTTCGGCGGGATCGGGCCGTCTTTCGCAACAGTGGTGGCTTCGGCGGGATCGGTCCGTCGTTCGCAACAGTGGTGGCTTCGGCGGGATCGGTCCGTCGTTCGCAACACTGTGCAGTAGCTGGTAAGAATGATCCACCATTACTTTAACGAAAACTCTATCGATTATAGATAATCTGCGTACAATCACACCGAATCTGTAATAATTTATTCGTTTATTTGTAACATGCCTTTCGCTTGGAGACCTATGAAGGGGAATAATGTGCTCTTTGTAAACTGTCTTCTTATTATTATGATTGCAATAATATTTATTGATCATTAGTATAAACTGCTCTAAAGCTTCCGTGGTTCTAGTTCTGGCCTTCTTGGTTCCGCTAGACGTTTCAATGAACTGGTGCGCGCGTGTGCTGCCGAATGTGCTATGTTTATCTCTCTTCCCTCTCTGGTCTCTATTTTCGTCTCCTCCATCCTCCTCCCATGCGCAAGGTAGCAAACCGGCTGCCTATAGGCTGGTTAACCTCCCTGCCGTTCTTTTCGTTCTATTTTCCTTCCTTCCTTCAATGCGCGCAAAGAGGCACGCGGTATCCAAGAATGATTATTCATCTCTTGCCTTGTTTTCGTAAAGGCTGGAGAACCCCTTTAATTGGTAACAAAAACAAAAAGCGAGCTTACGTTGCCCTTAAAAATAGATATGAGATAAAAAGCATTAGCTGCTGATGCTTTGACTAAATCACAGCCGGTTACAATCATCCTTGGTTTGGCCATTGAACAATATGTACAGAACGTGGCATATCGAAAGCAGTGCTCTTATGGTGCTCAGGTTCCGTATCCAATTCCGACTATTTGTTCATCGGCTCTCCACCATTATCCACGTGGAACATCTGTCATATACGCGACGGTTTCTGCCCTCCAATAGCACGGCATCAAGTACTCTAAAGCGTCAAATAGTTTTAGTTGTGGAGCAGGGATACATTCGCGGAACAATTCTATTTATTTATTCTCTGCTCATTAGCCGTCTGCAATTGGTCGAAGCGCACCATGAGATGCTTTTCGACCAATCGCAGGCGGCTAATGGTGGCGAAAAGCATAAAATAGGTTAAAAGAATCAAGGCGCTTCGACCGTTTGCAGACGTCTAATGGCGGCTAAAAAGCATAGCATAAAGGAATAGAGCCGTTCCTCGATTACACCCCAGTTCTTTAAATAGCCAGCGTAACGCTGTCCCTCCATGCGTCCGTACGAACGCACTTCCTTCGCCGCAGCTGTTGGAGCGGTGCCAAGTAGGTCACGCCGCAGCTGCGCGTTCACTTCACGCTCCCTTCGCAGTGCGCGCTCACGTCAATCTCTCCTTCGCCTGTCGTATTCTCGCTGCAGCGCCCGCAGCTGCCGCTTCGTCCGTTCCCCGCAACACCTGCCGCTCGCTACACCGCCGGCTCGTCGGTTCACGCGCAATAGACCTGACGCCCGCCTAATGCACGTGTTTAAACATGACTGTACGCGTCACCTCTCACTCGCTTCACCACTTCCACCGCTCACAACGCTCGAGCGTACATCGAGTAGTACAGCGTCGAAATACACTTTTTCTAAACACAGAACATCTTGTCGCCTCGTTTGTTTGTGGGCTAGCGTTAACGCACTGCTCTCCCGATCGTACAGTATCGCGGCTAGACGATAAAAAGCTGTTGAGCTGTTGGGCATTTTCTTCAAAGAAGGAGACGAACGTGTCCAAATCGGTGCAGATCCACGAAGGGAATTCTAACGATCGAGCGAAGCTCCGTTGACGATATCATAAACGATGTAAAGGATGTGCATGACAGGGGCGTAGCCAGAAGTATCTTTTGGTGGGGTGCGCACACACCCTTGAAATTGTGATTTTTCGCTCTCTATGTCATAGTGAAAAAAAATTTGGTGTGGGGGCGTTGTGCCATCCTCTGGCTACGCCCCTGGTTTATGAAATCCATCTGTCCGTCCGTACATGGATAGACGCACGCACGGATGGACAGACAGATGAACAGACATAGTATGATCTATTTTAAAACTATAAGCGCGTTTCAAGCGCTCTGCGTACGTATGTACGCACTCGGTGCGTATGTAACACGCACCACTTGGTATACGCATGTACGCACCTGAACAACAATGCTTTTAAAGTTCAAGAGCGTTTGTTCAAATGCGAAACATTTCTTAGTGAACTTCGGCTACTTTGAGCCTGCCTATCTATCTATCTATCTATCTATCTATCTATCTATATATCTAGCCGCTTACGTTTGGGTGCTCTTAAGCCCCCCCCCCCCCCCCCCTCACTTGGCGTGAACCAAAATTAGCATGGAAGGGTAAGATGGTTTGGCGAATATAACGTGCTGGTCAGGACATGAATAATGTCACAATCCCGTCGCGTACGCCGTCAAACAATTCCCGCCAGGCAGTGGCACTTACCCACGGGCGGGTATGTGTCGCTGGTGCCCCGCCGCGGTGGTCTAGTGGCTAAGGTACTCGGCTGCTGACCCGTAGGCCGCGGAATCGAATCCCGGCAGTGGCGGCTGCATTTCCGATGGAGGCGGAAATGTTGTAGGCCCATGTGCTCAGATTTGGGTGCACGTTGAAGAGCCCCAGGTAGTCGAAATTTCTGGAGCCCTCCACTACGGCGTCTCGCATAATTATATGGTGGTTTTGGAACGTTAAACCCCACATATCAATGAAATGTGTACCGCTGGTAAGCAGGTATGTGCCACAGGGGATTGGCACTTACTATCAACCCAGGAACGACGAGAACACACATGGACAATTTAAAGTTACGCACGAGCGTTAAGAAATACTCGGCATCGGTAGCGTCGGCCTGAAGAATGCAAGGAATAACTGTCAAAGTCCCAGCCGAAATCGAACCCAAGCACTATGCGTAGCAACGAAGTATTTTACCACGGAGCATCGGCTAAGAAACATAATGCTTATGCATCTTAACGCAGAAGTAGTCATGCTGGGAGAGGAGGCTTTCCCCCAACGCTGGTCTACGCAATTTATTATCGTAAAAAACAACAGTGTCCGTGCCTTTCCTCCCCTATTGAGGAGGTGGGCTAGAGCTTGTACCACTGTGACATTACAGTGTGTATTTTTCTTTTCTTCTTTACAAACATGTTCTTTTTGTGCAATATTGTTCTTGAGCGCGAGAGCAAATTGTCCTCACAGGTGAATGCAAAACATCACCCTACACTATGAATGACCCCCCTTGTTTGTTTATATAGCCTTACTGTTTGTTTAAGTTTAATCATTTCGATGTCATGAATGTCCTGTCTTTGTTGTACAATTTTTGCATTGTACGTCACTGCATACGCTATAAGTTCTTTCGATGTATATAACAGCTTGCATTGTACATACGCATCGATCACCCTTGTCCGTTTTTCTGTGTGCACATAAGCTGTGTAAGATATATCCGGAAATAAAATTCTCTTAAACTATTTTACCACGGAGCTAGGCCAGGTCTCGTAACTACTTTTCAAATAGACCCTAACCTTCGTAAAGCCTTACTAGTGGTTGTAGTGCTGCCTAACCAATTTCATAAACATTACATACGTACACATTTGATACAGCCGTCACGTCGCACGTTAAAGAACCCCTGCTGGTCGAAATTTTTGGAGCTCTCCACTACGGAGTCTCTCATAATCATATGGTGGTTTTGGGACGTTAAACCCCTCATATCAATCATCAGCCGTCACGTCGGGTTAACGTCAGCTGTGGTTAGTTGTAACGCGCTGAAGTTGATTTATGCAGCATTGTCCAGGGCCAGCATCCTGTCAGTCCTTCATATCAGCTTCTGGTGTTTCTAATACGCATGATCCAGTTGGCATCGTTGCGCAAGTGCAAACAACTGGTTTGATAAACATCTGCAACCCTTCAAACATGTCTGTGCGTGTAACATTTGCACATATATTTAGCGTCATTTCATAACGTGTCGCCCATTAAAAAAATTGCAACATGGTCAGTTTCCCTACACATGCTTCGCATAACGTCGATTTCCAGGTACGTAGGTTCTGCCGAATTTTTTTTCTGCAATGTGCAATTTTTTTTTTTTTTTTTGCGTGGGCGAGCAAACAGTGACACACGATAAAAGGGAAGAAACCACGAACGCTGTTCCGCGCCCAGTCTTTCAACATGAAAACGTACCAAATTTGCATATCTCTCTGTTATTCTGAAGCAGCCATGTTGCGTAGAAACGCGTGACTTTCTTGAGAATCGGTAACCCAGGATGCGCTGTAAAATTGGAAGGAGTTAATCCGTTCATCCTACTCTGCAATTTTCGGCGAAACAGTTGGCGAAAGATCTATCCGGAAACAGAACGAGGCGTGTATACCGCGACAGTGCCATCCCTGCGGCTAAGCGCGACGTATAATGAATTCGTCACGCTCGCGACGGGCAGCCTGGGGAACCACGCGTGGACAGTGTGGGCAGGCCATGGGCGGTCATTGCCCGCCCGCGCAGCTTGAAGATTCCAACGCGTCGCTTCTTGCCCTCTCCACCTGCGCGACCCTCCTCTCCAGATCTGTTTTGGCGGGCAGCTGAAGGCAAGGTGCGTCAGGCGCTCTAGATATCTGTTCTGTCGGTCCAAGCCCCGAATCCGGAGTAGGCACTGCGCCGTGCTCCCGACCGGGTTGCGGAAATTAGGTGCCTTTTCTCATCTTCTAACCACTACCACCGAATCCGTAGTGTGATGGACGATTGCATAATCTCTTTAGATTCGCTTATTTGCGTATAGCAGTGTGGAGGGGGGAACACGCACATGATTCGAAAAGCAGCTTCCAAAGCGTATGCTTTCATCTTCATTGCCAGCGGAATCGTGCGCCACTTTGTTTAGAATAAGTGGTTGACGATTTAGAGCACTAGGTACGCTACTCTGGGAGAGCGCCAACACCCACTCCCAGAACGTCAAGATCTTGTGTGATCAGAAAAAGTTGTTAACGATATAGATTATACTTGGTACTCTACTATGGGAGAGCATAAAGCCGCCCTTGGGCCTCACACTCCGGCAGACGCTGTACTGTGGGAGCCCTTGTGATTTGAAAAAAGTGGGTAATGTTTTAGAGTACTAGGTACTCTACTAAGAGAGAGCATAAAGCCGTCCCATGAGGAGCAGAAATCAATGGCCATGCCACTTATTCGGGTTGAAAAGATTACCGACTTGCGTGGCGGCATTTCGGCGTCTTTCGAACTCACAGAAATGTGGCCCTCCAAAGTGCACAGGCCACGTGCGTACTTATACGCGCCATATTCCACTTACTGGTGCTCTCTCGGTTGTGGATTTGTCGGAGATCAGCCGTTTCTGATATGCCAGTCTGATCTCTTATTGGGGTGACTTGTTATTTCACGTTGCCACGGTTCATTGCTGACTATATATGAACGCACGACCGCGTCGATGTGGCTTGAAGCAGGTGCAGTGTTGCGCGGCTGCGTACGTGGGTGAAGCTGCGATTCGCGGTGTGCTGGAAGCATTGGCAATGCAAAAGAAAAAAATGAAGGAAAGGAGTGCCTTAGGCTCGCACATACCAAATTTCGCTTGTCCCATTTTCACGATAGGGATCAGTTTATTTCTTTTTTTTTCTTTTTTTTTTCTCCCGCAAACCTCGTCGGCCGCCAAATACGACGCGGAAGACGGTGGTCTTTCATTGACGCCTTGTTGCTTCTGAGAAGCGAATCCTTAACATATTATACATATATCGGTATGCTCACACGACTGGTTAACCTCCCTGCCTTTCCTTGCATCTTTATCTCTCTCTCTCTCTCTCTCACACACGAGAGCACTACATCCAGCGTGACGGGCACAATAACTCGCCGAAGAGGCAGAAACGAGGCTGCTGGTATAGCTCTATGTGTACTTTCTAGAATCACTGCATTAGTTGCACGCAGCACACGAACCCTGTGTTATGTCATTCTCAGGATTCCTTTGTTCGTTTGTGGTTTCTTATAGAGCGTGAACGGTAGAGACGCTTTGCATACAAGAAATGCATTCATTACACCTGTCCTTCTCCGAACGCTTTTGTCGAGTCTCAGGCAGCCGTTCATTTCTCAGATTTTCTCAAGTGCATTGTAGGCGAGCTGTTGCCATCTCGGTTACCGTCTGTTTCTTTCTATTTTTTTTTTATTTCTTTCGCCCTTCCTGCCTACCTATCGTGTATGAGTAAGCCAAAGCTCTCAAACAAGCGTAATACGAAAAAGACTAAAAAAAAGCGCAATGTTTTCGCGTCGTACTGACTCACAGCACACATGCCCGCAAGTGTGGCATTTCTGAATCACTTCGCACAAAATCGTGGGCGGTGCGACACCTGCGGCATAATGTATAGCGGAACGGCAACCAGAAACGAATTGCGAGCATCGTCGCTGCAGAATATTTGACACCGCGTGGTCCTCCGTGGCGCGCTGTTTAACTTGCGTTGCATGTGCTCAGCACCTGTTAACCAGTATGCTTTCATGTTATAGTGAACAGGCCGAGAAGGGAGTATTGTCGACACACCGTGACAAGGTTGATTCCAAATGTCGAAGGATGTGCTCTGATACCGAAGTCTCTCTCTGTTATTATATTGCAACTTTTTTCCATGGTCTTCAGAGTACTGAAGAAAGAATGCCGTACTAAAACTTGTATCTCAGCATTACCCATGTGCTTCTGTAACGACTTTGATAATCGTAGTATACTATAAACCATACTGTAATGAACAAGACAGGAACAACTTTCAGTGGTTGGACAAGCTGTTATTGATGATTGTGATTATGGTCCTTGTCATTCATTTAATGGCATGTACCCACCCTAAAAAAATTGGCCAAAAATTTTTCACGTGCAATTTTGAGCATTCACAGCATTATTAATAATCAAATAGAAAATAAAAATAAAAACGTTAATAAAGCCCAATATTTATTTGCTTGTGCATTCAGATCAGATAGCGTATTAGCAATCTCTAAAAGATTAGAGTAATGAAATTACTTTTTTTCAGTTACTTCATTCATTACTACTATAGGAACCTTACACACGTAGAAATTTAAAATTAATTTGTTTCGTTGAGTGAGGGAAAGCACAAGTGTGTAGGTCCGTGTGGCGAAAATATTGTTGGTCCGGAGCCCTCTGCTACGGCGTCTCTCATAATCATATGGTGGCTCTGTGACATTAAACTCCAGATATTATTATTATTATTATTATTATTGTTGTTGTTGTTGTTGTTGTTGTTGTTGTTGTTGTTAATGCCCTGGTATTCTGTTTATTTGCCGGTGCTGCGTACGGCTTACTCACCTTCGAAAAAAATATATTCTGCGCCCATTGGGAATATAGTAAAAAAAAAATCATATTCAAATTGCGTTCTCCTTGAACTCCGTAGCTAATCGATGGGATTTTGACAAATTATTGCAAACATGTGTCCTTTTGTTAGGCCATTTTTTCTATGTCACGCAGTGTCATAAAAAAGACTAATGACATTGCTAAAATAGATAAATTTAGGATTCTCATCTTCTCGAGATATGCTCGATGTCCATCTCATTACAGAAAAAAAAAGAAATTGCAGACAAAATCAGTAAATGAAAGAAAAGATCTCGAATGTATATTCGCAGGCTAATCGTTTTCATTGGCACCTGAGACTTGAGCAGAAGTAACGACGTGTTTAAACCACGTTCAATCCGATGGTTCATTTGCGTATCAAACCGCTAAGCTGCCGATGTGGTTTTAAAAAACAAAAAAAAAACAAAGTACAAGGAAACGATGTATACCGGCCGCTGGGTGTTTCTGGAATGCTCTGCGCGTTGATCCCGCGCAGGCGTGCGGCGCATTAGTTTTTTTTTATTTATTTTATATCAAGGGTGACAGCCTTTTTCAACCAGCGATTAGAAACAACAACAAACAACCCCGCCGGTGAACAGCGCTAAAGCTCAGATCGCGATAAGGATGCGTGGCAACGCTTGGCACCGTTTCAGACGCGGCTGTTTTCGTTTTCTCCCCGCGGATTGTGGCTTTTGTTGGTGTTTTTTCCCAGGCTTGCTACAGACGTTGCTCCGCGCATTGTGAGTACGTGGATTGTTTGCAGCCGTGTGGTTTCTATTCTTGCTATTGACTGTTCTCATGCACTGGAAGTGATGGTTTTCTTCCGTGTTGTTTGTTTGTTTGTTTGTTTTATTGCAAGCCGAGCTGCGTAAACAAGTATACTGTGATGGTTGATGTCCTCGAAACACTATCTTGATGTGCAAGAAGTAACCCCACTTTGCCACAGAATGAAATATATGTCAACAGAGCGTATTCAAAAGTAAGAGAACGAAGTTATAAAGAAAGAAAAAATAACATACACATAGGGTTCCCTCAGGGTGTGGGCATGAAACGAGCTTATAAAGTTAATTGCTTCTTTTAAAAACCTGCTCCGCTGCGATGAAATTCCAACATAATATTACACAAATATATGTTTGCGGAGACGGACGTGGTGTTTGAAGAGCCACCACGACTGTTTTTTTTTTTTTTTCTTTTTGCAGGGGTCAGCAGAGTCGGTGCTTATTAGGGTGTGTCCTAGTACTAACTATTAACGCGACTAGCGTTAAAGAGCTCGTTTCGCAGAATTCCGTTGTGGGCGTCGTTGGTTGTGAGCGACAAAACATCATCTTGTGTGTGGTTGCGAAATCGAGAAAGGTGCGAACTAAAATAAAATAAATAACTTCAGGTTCAAGTGAGGAACGAACCCAGGTCGTTTGCTTGGCAAGCGGGTGTTATATCACTCGGCCACGCGAATGCTTGTGAATACACTGGGAATACCTTCATCTGCTTAGAAATGCAGTGAAAGTAACTCGTGCTGTACAGAACACGCGTCCTTCACAACACAACACAATACATGCTTCACAACACAATATCTACTTTCTCAGTAATAGGCCGTGGTACAAGCGTACCTTGTCATCGGGCCTCAGAACATGTGATTATCATATTTAATTCATAGTTTAAAGCCAGTCACTCACTACGAAAGACACACCCGTTACTGTGCCTATTTTCGTAGTGCTGACCCGCAAGTCGCGGGATCAAATCCCAGCTGCGGTGGCTGCATTTTCGACGGAGGCGAAAATGCTGCCGACCCGTGTCGTCAGATTAGGGTGCACGTTAAAGAAACCCAGGTGGCCGAAATTTCCGGAGCCCTCCACTACGGCATATCTCATAATCATATGGTGGTTTTGGAACGTCAATCCCCACATATCACTCAAAGCGTGCATGACAAGTTCGAAGAGGTTCCACATGAATGGTTAAAAGCATGCTACTCATTACACGGAATGCACTGCGACAGGGTATCGCTATCGGTATCGCGTTCAACTTCTAAAGGCAAAGCTTAAGGATCCTCCAATTTTTACTTTGCTAATATGCACGTGAAAAAAAAAAACGTTTTTGCTCTTTAGTACCCCCTTTAACACGAACGCTGCAGACACGCCTATATATACGCTCACCATGCATAAGTAAAACACGTTCACCGCGTCAGCGTAAAGGCGCCTGATCAGTTTCCAAGCAAACCTTACACCGTCTATTCTGTATCCTTCTCTTCTGTACGCATCGTTACACTGAGGCACCACGTAGGGGATGGGCGATGTGCCAAAAGTATAATCTTACATCTGGATTACATCAGCGAGCGGACGGAAGGGGCTTCTTTACAACTGAGCCACATAGGCAGCGCGTATACAACGAACAAACGAGTTCCGCCTTTGTGACCTTTCATTCCGAATGTGCAATCGTCTACTTGTCGACTCTCTTGTCGAAATGGTTCTTATAAAGAGAATCCAGCCGCCTTTAGCGCTTTCGTTCTGCACGATCGGCCTCTGTCGGAACAAAGGATTCTGGGTCATTGGCCGAGCCCATCCTCAGCCCAGAAGGCTTTGAAAGCTTTGCTGCGCTTTTTGCGGACAACTGGCCTCAGAGACAGACTTTAGTGTCTTATACTCTTGGATGTTGCCTTTCCTCTGTCGCAATTTTTTTTTGTAATTTCTCCCTCTCTTCGCAACATTTCTTTTTAACATCTTTCATTCCCCTCACCCCTTTCCCCAGCACAGGGTAGCCAGCCGGTCTAAGAACTGGCTAACCTCCCTGTCTTTCCGCTTAAACTTTCTTCCTCCTCTTCCTCCTTCGTTCTGCACAACCTAACCGGCATGGAAGTGTGGCAGCTTGGGCTAGTTGGTATGGCATGACGATAGTTATAGCGCGAGAACAAAACGACGACACAGAGACAAGAAGGACACGAAAGACACGAGCGCTCCTGTCTTTCGTGTCCTTCTTGTCTCTGTGTCGTCGTTTTGTTCTCGCGCTATAACTATCGTCTAACCGGCATCTCGTTTCCGTATACGTGTATGTAACTCTCCGTGTAGCTTGGTAGAGTTCGACATCTTCCGGAAAACGGTTTCACACATCATCACAGAAACAAACAAATTGATGGACAGAGGAATGAATTGAACGAGAGCGAAGTGGTAAATAAAAAACGGCTGCCGCAAATAATGGCGTTTCCAGCTTTCTGATTCGACTCCCCTCTCCTTATTTCGCACGATTTCTTTTGTTTTCTTTTTCTCTTCTTTATTTCTTTGCGACAGGGTTTTCGACTCGAATGAACTGCTGGCACTAATCGACTCAGGCGTCCGGGATGGACAATACCGGGAACTCTCTGATTGATTGAGCGGCCGGGATTACTTGTCGCGAACCCCCTCGATCCGCACTCCCCGTATGGTCTTCATTCTACAGCACGGCGCGCTTTGATCGCTTTTTCTTGCTTATTTTCAATTTTACGTTCATTTCTCTTTATTGTTTCTTTGTGTATTTATTTCGCACTTCTTTACGTCATTTACTTCAAATGGCGGTTTGTACACACTGGTCCGCGTGTCATGCATTACTGCACTTTCCGACGCCGGTTTCCCAAGCAGAACGTGCTTTGTGACAGCGATGAGTTCGAAAGGTGAATTTTGACAGCGAAAGCGGGTGTGGGATCGCAACACGGTTCACGTGCGCGCCGTCGATGTGCGTCGGTGCCCATAACCACTGTCGCACGAAATAAGAAAGAAAACTCAGTAAATGACAAGCTTTAACGACACAATGTGATTCGAACCCAGGTCCCCTGCGTGCCAGCCTAGTGTTCTACCGCTGAGCTACGCCGGTACTTGGAACTGCTTTGCAAACTGGCCTTAAGCAGGCTTGATGTCGGGAAAGGAATCTCGTTAATATCAGTAATTAAGCGTTTTAGAAGAGCAAATGGGCAATCAGGGGTCAATGCGAATTGCGCAAAGAGTTGGTCGTCGAATGCCCCAACCGTTTACAAAAACTCGATCTTGTTCACGTATTAACTGTGGTACATTACACTGTGAGTGATTGTTGAGATAAAGCTTCTGGCATAATCCTTCATCGTCGTAAAGCGTAGCACAACAACAAAAAATGCACAATGTTCCTTGCAAGTGTGCAGCAGGTACCACCCTTCTCCGAAGAATGACGAAGGATGGCGTATAGTGAATACCTGCTACGTACTACACAATGATTAATGGCATGGTGGGTACCCTGCAAATGTGCGTGATAGTAACCTAAAAGAGTGTTTAAAGAAGGCTCTGAAAGGCCGCTTCCAGCGTTCGCTGTGACAGTGCTGCTCAGGCCTGGTGTGTGTTTTTTTTTTGTCTGTTTTTTGTAACTGCTCTAATGCATTTCGCCCCAAATGCTCACGATGGCGAACTTTTCCGGAGCTAAAGGTTTTTCTTGTTGCTGCTGCAGCTTTTGTTGCTAATAACTCTTATCTCCCAAAGGCCTGAAAAGGGCACTAATGAACACGATAATAGTAGGCCACATCCAGAGTGCAGGTTGTCGACGAACTTGTAAATGAGATTTAAAAATTAATGAATGTCTTTCCAGAGAAACAGTGCATGCGAATGGCCGGTGAATGAAGATGAGTTTTATCTATTCGACTCTTCTTACTCGTCACGTGCTCTCACCTTGGTGGGAGTCAAACGCCTTTTTTTTTTCTCTTGTTTGTCCTTGACTCCTTGCGGATGAACGTGCAGCTCCGCTCTCGAAAAAGCGCTATTACTCATCTACGCACTGCTACACTAACACGCGCTCGGCTGCAGGCAGCTCACGTGTACAGTGTCGTTTACCGTATACCGCATGCGAGCTGTCTCAAGTCACGTCGGCGAGCGTTGCGTTGCAGGCTCTGTGGGTCTTTGAAACGCCCAATGAAACATAGAGTACGCTTATATCGTTTCAACGAATCAGCTTTCAAAAAGAAAGAAAGAAAAAAGGAAAGAAAGAAGAAAGAAGGAAGGAAGGAAAGAAAGAAAGAAAGAAAGAAAGAAAGAAAAAAGAAAGAAAGAAAGAAAGAAAGAAAGAAAGAAAGAAAGAAAGAAAGAAAGAAAGAAAGAAAGAAAGGGATGCTCGCCGTGGGCAAGCTTGAATTATAACCCTTTCGCTTTTTGAAAACGCTGGATTATTTATGTCCAGCACGAAAGGAATCGCGCGTGTCATCTGTGCAGTGTTTTTCCTCGAGTATCGCGAGTGTTATGAGGGACTGTTTGCCGGAGCGACATACAGTTCCGTGCGCTCGTGTGATGGGTAGCTTTGTTATTGACGCGGGCTTGGGTGACCTTTGTGCTGATATGGTTTTATTAGGGCGTATGACAGGACATGTCGAGTGTACCTTCATATAAGTGTTGTCCTATATTTGGCGCTTATTATGGGCCTAGTGTTTTCGCTCCGCTCGTGACTCACCGCACTCGTTTAATTATTTAATTAGTGTACTCATCAATCTCATGCCTTCGGTGTATTGTATTTTCCTGTATTAGGGTGTGGTATACAGTTAATCCCGCAATATGCTACGCGAACAAGCTTGCAACGCTCATCAATTTCAATAAATACATTAGTTAAATAATTCACACAGCGACAGCTTTGGTGCTTGTCATAACTCTCCCGATTTTAAATGAGTAATGACCAGGATCTGCCACACAGTGAAAGATGAGCTAGTATGAAACGCCTTTTATATGAAACAGCAAATGATGGGAAGAAAAGTAAGGAATAAGAAGCAAATGCTTGTAAAGTTGCAGTGTCTGTTAGCAGTAGCAGTCGATCGTGCGGGCGTCAGTCTGCCTTCACTATTGGTGTTAGCAATCCTTGAATTTATGTTCGCGTATATCGCTTTAGCGAGGCAGCGTGGCAGGAGCCATGTCGAGCGTCGGTGGAAATACCTTCGAAAGTGATGACCAAAGTTTATCACCGCTTGTGACCCGAGATAAAAATAGCGATAGTGCGGTGCTATAGCACGATTCGAAAGTTATCACGTGTGTGTCGACCGAGGAGTACACAACAGCATCAAGGTCGGGGCGAGATAGGTGTCGGGCACGCTTCGCCCACTCTTTTTGCTGTTACTTAATAAAGTGCCCCTCGCCGCGTTCAAAGACGAGGGGGTGGTTTTCTCCTCTCCTTCGCTACACTTCGCGAACGCCATGCATCCTCCTCGCCGCTTAAAAGCAAGTAAACAATGTCAGCACTAAGCGCTATAGATCCAAACAAGATTCCGCGCTTCTCGGCTATAGCACGCTGTTATCGCCGCTTGCGCAGTTGTGAACACACAAAGTTAGTGTGATGGTCCATCTTCAAGCAGCGCGGCTCTTTCTCCCAAACAGATGATCCGCGTGTTTAGGCCACCGGGTTATAAAGCGTGTGTCATTGTCAAGTCAAACTTCCTGTTAAACGGTACTGGCAATACTATTCAACGTGTTGCTTGGAAGTGTGCCATTGCCAAGTCAAGTTCAAGGTTTTTTATTCAATATTACAGAAATGTTCATACAGGTTATTGAAGTTTCGTAGTACTACATATTTTCTCTTCTTTTTTTTTTTTTGCAAAGGCGTGCGTGCCGAATTTAGCGTTGCTTACCGCCTTGCACTCGTTTGTCTGCTCGAGTTTTTCAGCTCTCAGTTCTCTACAGGACGCGCCACCTTAACCGTTCCAGAGAAAATCGAATTTCCACACAGCCTGTAGTTGATTACTTCTCGTGTAACGAAAAGTACCTCGTTCTAAGTTACGCTTGCCCAACATGGCTGCAATATCTGATATTCATTTCGTTTGCTGCGCGCATTATAAATTCTAATCACGTCGCAAAGTCGATGTGGCGTAAGCGAGCAACGAAAAAAGAAAAGGAGGTTCCCCGAAACGAGATTGCGAGAGCTTGAACAAGTTTTTTTTTTCTATTTCTTTGTAGCGCTTGCAAGCATGGTTGTAAATGTTTTCTTCTTGTGTTGTTGTTCTGGTTGTATCTTCGATACAAGTCTCATTAGGGCCAGCGCGAAACGCTTCTTAAAGCCATTAAGAACGGTGTCAGTATGAAGCTCAACACGTGCGTTAGTTTCTGTAAGCTAGAAATACAATCCTCCCGTAACTTTACCTTGTTACTTTTCAACAACGCGTAACACAGTAACACAGCCGTAGCCTGTCGAAAGGTTTAGGGACACCACAAAAGCCGGAGCTAGCGTTGTAGATCGCAGCTTCGTAGAATTAACTCGGCAAATAAAACAAATGTGCCAATGTTCACGTTTGTAAATTATTGCAACTGTTCGCAGAAATGGTATGACTCATTTACGTATTCTTCGTATTATATTTCTCGACATTGCTTCCAAATGACTTTCAGCTTTTATGACAGGACTACAATGTTCAAAGGGTCTCTATTAGTACAATATGTAGAACAATGTCTGCACTATTGAAAGAGCTGAAACACGAGCCCAACGTTGCCTTGTACCTTGAAACTTGTAAATTTTTTTAAGCTTTCAATTTATCTTGCTGGGAAAAGTACGCACCCTAGCAAAAGCCAGTATCTTTGGCAAACTGTTTTGCTTCTTCGTTTTGCTTGCCAGTCAGTGCTGTCGACTCTTTCGTCACAGAGCTCTGATGTGACAGGACGATTGAAAAACTCATCTACAGACGAAGCTAAAACGCCAGACTCTCGCCGATGGTGCCACTGAGCTTTGGGAGAGCTGCAAAAAAAAAAAGAATAACAATACATGAATGCACATTAAACGACCGGGAATACCATTGTCGGCCAACGCGGCATTGATAGCAGAAGCTTCAGTAACCTCTTCTATTTCTGATGGCAGAATTGCACGCTCCGTTACTTCAACTGTATATTTCTTGGGAAATGGTCGGTTATCAAAGCGGGCTGACGCTGGCAAGATGGTTCGTCTCAGAGAACTACAGCGAGAGAGTCAGAGGTCGTGTTCGATCGTATATAGGCGAGCGCACTGTGTGGTAACGCCCCCCTCCCTCTCTTAATCACTCGTGGGGAGCGCCTTTACTTAGTCAAACCTATCCCTTTATAGTTTAAAGGGGCCCTGTAAGGCTTTGTCAGCTTGGTCACGAGGTGCTGCCTAATGGTGGTCGAATTTGCAATTAATTTTCGAAGTCATCTAAGAATCCTTCCCTTCTCTCTCAACGTTGCTGCCAAATATACCCGATTAACAGTGCCGTAAACCCAAACCAGTGGTCATTGGCTGATTTGAGTATCGTGAGCTGCATAGTAAACTGCGGCACATACGCGTGACCGAGAACTACGAATTTCAAGAGTGCCGTCCTTCTGCCACCGTGATCGATACAAACTTCTGGAATTCAGTTCTGTGGTGTGGACACTTTTTGTTGTATTGAAGAAATCTGGCAAAGTGTGCTAGTGTCTCTCTCTATTTGCCTTTTATTGTTTTGTGCTTGTTCACTCCTTTGCGATGGCAACCATTGCGCAAGAGAACAGAAGTCCGTAGCCTGAGCCACGCAATGGCACCAACCTGGTGTTATCATGGCTAAATCATGGTGTTAGTTATGACTTGCCAATGGTTTACAACTACATTGATATATGTATAGTTGTAAACCCTTGTTCCATAGGGTTTACAACTACATATAACAATCAAGCACACGCTGACTGTTTTTCAATGTGGTGTGGCGAATTTAGGAGTCCCCCGTGTAGAACCTTCTCTTTCTTTTCTCTCCTTCCAGTCCTGGCATCGTGAGTGCATCCTATTACTCCGGTGGGTCATGACGGATCCCTGCGATGGCAAGCCGAGGAATGACCAAGCCACGACCCGAGGTGCTGCAGAGACGCGAAGTCTCTTCACCTCTCGACTCCTTCGCCGAGATTCGTTTGGACGCTTGGTATATGTTCGCCCCACTCCTGCGGGCAGTTTGCGTTCATGTGATATAGAATGGTGTTACACCAAACTAGTACGCGATCGTTGCTCAACTAATTGCTACAGCGCTGAGACTTCATACATTCCCCCATAAGACATGCTCTGTGCCGCGCGAATACAGCTCCCACCGCTGAACCTTTTGCACGTGTTACTAGAACAAAAGCGAGTGACGGTTCTTTCGAATGTCTGACGTGGCTCACAGAATCTCTTGTGCATTTTGTTGTTACTATCTGGCGACACATTGCACGCAAAATGTGACTTCCACTGAATGCTCATACAAGTCGATGCCTGCCGGCGTCTTGATTTAAAAAAAAAATATTCTATATTTTTCACTATAGAACAAGGGAAAAAGGGCTATCCGTGTCAAAGATTTGGCAACTACTTCATTTTTTAATTAGTGTTTTATTTTTATATCTTTATATTGTTGTGTTTATTTTATTTGTCATTATTGTATTTATATTTATTGTGTGTGTGTGTGTGTGTGTGTGTGTGTGTGTGTGTGTGTGTGTGTGTGTGTGTGTGTGTGTGTGTGTGTGTGTGTGTGTGTGTGTGTGTGTGTGTGTGTGTGTGCGTGCGTGCGTGCGTGCGTGTGTGTGTGTGTGTGTGTCAAATCGTATATCAATCGGATCAATATTCATCACATGCATTGGCTCTTTTCAGGGAAGCCAGACAAAAGGTGCGTAAAGGAATAAAAGACGACTGTGCGACGTCCGAAACCAATTATCTGTGCGTGCCGGGTGTACTTGAAGCGGCAAACTAATTATATCAAGCTTGATTCATTTATATGCGGGGTTTAACGTCCCAAAACCACCATATGATTATGAGAGACACCATAGTGAAGGGCTCTGCAAATTTCGACCACCTGGGGTTCTTTAACGTGCACCCAAATCGGAGCACACTGGCCTACAACATAAACTCTATAATGTTACATGCGTACGCTTCCAGCTGCGTCACGGGAAAACATTACTGTCGCAATGGGCAGCCAGGAGTCGAGGACTGAGTAAAGAAGGGCGTTTGCTTCTTTTCGTGGTTGTAGTGCTGACAGGGTGCCTGGGTGTTCATATATTCCGTTTATTCATATATATATATATATATATATATATATATATATATATATATATATATATATATATATATATATATATATATATATATATATATATATATATATCAATTGTCTATCTATTTAATTATTTATTGTTTATTTATTTATTTGTCGAATACTGCCAGCCTTTCACAGGCCATTACAGTGAGTGGGTTGATAGATACACAGGGGAAGTACGGGAAGTACATTGTACAAGAAGTCATAGACAGTCATAATAACTAAAACAACAAAGTGTGGTAAGCCGCATAATCAGGTATAGGAACGGCTACAATGTACACTAAATTTAACTATCGTGTTGAAAATCGTGTTGAATTTGCGGATAAACTGAGATTCTCGTTGTTCCCGCTCTCTGATTGTTCTAAAATTGTTTTGCAATAGTGTAACCCTGATATAATTGAAGCCGTGATATTTCAATGTGTGTGTCGAAAAAATTGTTAGTTATTTGGAGCACTTGTTACTCTACTATGGTAGAGCACAAAGCCGTGCCGTTGGCTTCACACATCATGAGTCCGTGTCAACAAAAATTACGCCGTGACCAGGCACGGCGGGTCTATGGAGCCTGTCTCAACAAGTTTCGGGACAGGAATACCGGTGCTACAGTGTGCTGTGTTTTGAAAGCTTAGTCCTGGCAGGGAACGTACATACATGTGCCCGATGGTTGTTGAATATAATTCTAAACGGCGTGTCTGTGTGGCCCACGTATTGCCTGTTACATACCGCACATTATTGTTTGTAGCTCCCGTCGACACATCGGCAAAATAAACTGTCATGTTATACTTATAACCTCACGTAAACTGAAAGTATTCTTCAGTAGATAAGCTTTTATATACAGTATGAAAGTGGATGCGTTTTCACGTAACAACTGTTAATTTAGCCGACGTTTCGGTGGGAGCCCCGTCTTAGATATACACGTCGTGTAGAAAGTTAGCTGCAACATGCTGTATACAACTACTGCGCATATGTTCTCTCGCGTGTCGATGGAGACCTCTGGGTGGAACAGCGCGGTCGCTGACGCGTCGCGATGAACGGCTGTGCGGTGATGGGGCGGGGGGCAGCAGCGACTTGACAGCGCAGAGCAAGTGACAGCTGGCCGGGAAAGTCATCGACAGCCGCGAACAATGGCTCTTTTAGGATACGCCACAACGGCCGTCGAGTTTTCCGTCCTCGGAATAGACGATGTGCCTGTTTAGTGCAAACATCGTAACACGTGAAATGGTCAGGCCCCTTTTTCTTCATGCTTTTCCCGTTAATTTTTTCCTTCTGGTATTTTCTGCCTATGCTATAAAAATTCATTCATTGTTTCGTGAAAAAAAACGTTGTAGTTATGTCACTGAAATGCGCTTTTATACTGTCGAGATCATAGGTAGCAAAAAAAAAAAAAACAAGTGTGGATCTAATTAAAGAAGTACATTTACTTCTTGGGGCTCACTCTGACTGATACTGACTTTCTCAGGCATACTCACCAAAAGATTACTCACCCGGACAAGTGTCTCCACTATTCTTTCAATGCCAGCTAGATGCGCCCGATCCAGCCGTTCACAACAGGAGACGGGGGGGATTTTTCGAGCCCGGAGCCATCCAAGTTTCATGGCGAAGACGGGCAGAGGAGCCGGAGCTGGTAACAGGAACGTTTATTTGCAGTATTTTACATGTTGAAGGTGGCGTGATACTATATGAATGAAAGAAGCATCGTTGGAGCGTCACGCGCTCGCATTTTAAAGCTGGTGTCTTCCCATGACTCCCTACAGGAGAAAACGATTGAGTTCAGGACACTCCACTGAAATTATCGTCTTAAATTCGCCCCCGAAGAGGGAAAGTCAAACACCGCCTTCTTGTCAACCTAGGAAAGAGGGAAGATGCACGCCCACTTCGTCTTACGGTGAGCTAGAAGTGCGGCACCAAACGAAACACAAAGCGATTATACGGCGCGACACTGCACAGTGACGACGAGTCCTACGCGCAGAGTTGACTCATCGATGACGCATCGGCGCTAGGAAGGCTGCGGTGTGCGGAAAAATGAAGATGAGAAGGCACCGTGGAACGTGGGAAATGTCTTTGAAGACTGATCCCACACGCTCAGCTCAAAATCCGGTGTACTTTTACGAACCAAGCAGCGCATAGGTACACACAACTCAGCCTGCAAATAGCCCTTTCTAGGCAATTCCGTCGGTCGGACGTATCGAAAGGATTTTTGACGAGGCGAGCCGACGTGCTGTGTTGTCGCCGATTCTGGACGCCTCAGGGAACGCTGCAAAGCCGGAACAAATTGGGGTACATCTAGCCGAAACCATCCAACGCGTCTAAGCGGCCGGCGCCAATACCGGGGAGGCCGATCTCAAACAGCACCCTCTCCTGTAGCCCTCTCCTGCTATCCCTCATCACCTAGCCCTCGTTTGTATTTTGAGGTGATGGGAGAGAGAACCCTTCATGTGGCCCCTCACGACGGAGATTAGATGAAGTAATTAATGAATAAGAGTTGGGTACACTTCGTGGGGCGGCGTCTTGCATTTGTTGTGTTGATAATGTTGGCTGTCACGCTGGCTCTGTAAGCGATAAGGTGCTTTGAGATAGCTTTCAAGTTCGTGGCGCTATGCAGGCAACCAATGGGGAAGCGTCACCGCGACCCTGCTGCATGTGCTGACTTAAAGACCGCTGTGAGGCAGTGGCATTATTTTGCAAGCCACAAAGAAGGAGCACGAGGGAACAAGTCTGACAGACGTGTAACGTTGAAGAGGTAAACACATCTATCGCATGTCTTCTGGAAAGCGCTCGGACACGCATGTGACGCAGGCAGCTCTACCCAATAATATGTGGCGTCGCATCACGACCGTTGCATGAACTAAGTTGGACCGACGGCTTTCGTTTAGTGGTGTGCGTTTGCACTGACATTGAAAGAAATGAGAAGGCGTTGCTCGAACTCGCTCAGACTCGAATTCACGGCTTGATCTGAATCTGGTGACACGACTCATGAGCGAGTTCGCCGACCTGTGGTTGAGATGCTGTCGACAGCGTGCCAACCATTCCAATTGAGCCTGCCATTAAAAATGAAATTGTTTCATGCTATTCACAGTTCTTCAGTTTTGATGACAATAAACAATGAAGACGTGAGTTTCTTTCGGTGCCAGTTATGCTTCAAGTGTGTAGATATGCACATGTAAAATTCGAAATTTTCGGAGGAGTGGTGTGACCCCAGGTATGCTCGTAATTTCATCTATATATCACAACTCTTTAGCAGCATCTTTTGTGCTAACTAGGCTTGCAAAGGTCCAATATGATTATAACATGGCATACCTAATGTGATAGAGGTCCGTGTACTGTGCCATGTCGGTGTACGCGTGTACACCCTTGAAATGATGTGGCAGTTAAAAGAGTGGCGTCTTTTAGGTACATGTCTCGGGCTTGTCACATGTGGAACATGCTAACTTATTGATCAGTATATTTATGCGCCCGCTACCACTGGTCGACAGTATAGGCGGAACTAAGGACGCCTCACTTACTAACCACGTATCTCTCTCTCATTCCTCTCTTTTGTACAGGGCTCGCTCGGACTTGGACTAACCCGGATGCTACGCTGCCCAGTCTATTCGGCCTCGCACTTGGCAAAATACAACTCAACCTCGATCATTCGAAATGAGAGTCGCAGCACTATTAATGAATCCTGCTCTTAGAGGCGAAGCTTCATATGGTCGAGCTCAACCTTGTGTGTTGCCCCGCCGCGGTGGTCTAGTGGCTAAGGTACTCGGCTGCTGACCCGCAGGTCGCGGGTTCGATTCCCGGCTGCGGCGGCTGCATGTCCGATGGAGGCGGAAATGTTGTAGGCCTGTGTGCTCAGATTTGGGTGCACGTTAAAGAACCTCAGGGGGTCTAAATTTCCGGAGCCCTCCACTACGGCCTCTCTCATAATCATATGGTGGTTTTGGGACGTGAAACCCCACATATCAACCTTGTGTGTGGCGTGGCCTCCCTCACTGAGCATGCGCGTCCCCTCTCTTCTCTCCTACGCTCCTCCTCTCTCGCCCCCAGCGCTCGCTCCCCCTCATTCTCCTTTAGGTACACCGTGCCTCTAGACATACCTCCCAGCGACGCCCATTGCGCAAGCGCGCCCCTCTCCCTCCTCTCCTATGCTCCCCTCTCTGTGCCATGTTGCCCACATGGCGCAGCATTGCACCCTGTACAGCTGCTCACCCTTTTTTTCTTGACGTGACCGTCCTATCAAGGTAGAGAGATAACACTACCCACGAATTAATCGAAGCTTTTCGCATTGATAGATGTGGGAAAATGTGTCATCACCCGTCTAAAACCATTTCAGAGAAGGAGTACCTATATTTCGTTAAAGCGCTGCACTAATATTTTGGTTCTGTTCATCCGCCTGCGATTCCTTATTTTTATTTTTGCAAATTCCTTTCCGCTTAGGCGCATGCTTCTTGACGTTTTTTTTTTTTTTTTGTGGAACGGCGATTGTTTTTGTCAGGTTTTTCGATTTTCTAGATGAGAAAATTTGTGCCGTGTGACAATTTTTGTGTGTTATACATCTGTTGCATCTTCAATAAACTCCCAGTTCGAGTGTGCGCTTGTGTTGTTCTCTTTTGAAGTCCCTGTTATGTGCTGCGCCCAACTCTACCTTTCACAAGTACCACAACGTTTTCCCCCTCATTGCGCATACGCCCCCCTCCTCTCGCACGCTCCCCCTATCTCTCGCCTCGCAACGCCTACGCAGGCAGCGTCTGCTAGCGAGTTTCCTTATTGAAAACATCACTACACTGCTTGTTACCTCTTTCTGCACTGTATTATTACAGCGTGATGGGCCGACTGCACGCGCTGCACAACCATTCACTGGCCACGCCGCTCATATAGGCTCTGGATCTTGACATCCAAGGTAGTGCCGGGGGGTGATTTCTTCTGTGCGTTTTTGAACAATTCAAATTCGCAGTGTGTGCCTTAACTAAAAGTGGACTGCGGGTTTCTGTGTCCAATCGGAGTCTTCTAAGTGGTTCGCATTGCCAGTTAACAGCGATTTGCACGTTACAGTAAGAAACACCGGTCAATCAATGCTTGCTGTGCGCCTCCCCAGGCTTCTTTCTAGCGCAACGCCACGATTGGAGCCAGCGTCAACGCCACCGCCAGTGTAAGCGTACGCACACGCTGCATCGACCCATGGTTCCTTTTAACGGGAAATCGCGTTGTTTTGTTGTTTTTGTTGTTTGATTGATAGCACACTCCCGATTTCTCGGAAATGTTATGAACTCGACTCATCTTTTGTCTTTCTCGGTGCACTCGCTCGTCCCACTGGCTGCAGATGCAATATCTTTATTTTCTTCCTGTATTATTACTTTATTAAATATTTCAACAAGAACCGAAAATGAGAATATTTGTAAACCATTCCGCTTCGTGTAGGCGGATGGCTAGCGAAGCAGTGTATAACACACAACACAGAGGTGAGATATAATTTATGAGAAATGTGCAGACACATTCAATTGTTTTCAGTACGGGCCGTGGTTGTCAAGACAAAAAGCGCAGACACACACACACTCATTTTTGATTCGTGGTCTTTATTTACCTTGAATCGACGCGTTGCTCCTCCCACTAGAGTACGCGCTGCAAGCGCCCTCCTCAGAAATGAAATTAAACATGAATAGAGGCTTCTTGCTGTTCTGTTTGTCGTGCCTTGTGATGAGCTACGCTTATGGAACAAACTGTCACAGTCACGCCGTCGGGCAACAAACAAGTGTACATTTATGAAACGCCTGGCACAACGGCCTGCTCATCAGCCGAATCTAAAGAATAGCTAGTAACAGGAGAAATTATCCAATACATCGAAGATACAATTAACAAACACAGAACACAACGCACTAAGAATAACATAGCATATATAATATGCCGCGTATGTGGTCTTGCCGATGTCCGGCTCACGACGAGCAAGAAAGCATTCCCTGCACAGTCGACAAAATCGCAAGCCACAGGTAAGCTTACACATAGCATGGTCTCTCCTACCTGGTTTAAATAACATCCTCGGTAGCTTTCCATTTGGAACGAGATGACCTGCATCGACATCGTGCGCGGCGAAAGGAAATTCGGCTTGTTTGCACACTTTATTATCATTGTATTTCTGCTCAAAACCAGGTATGAATAGATATTCAGGGTGCCACGAAATGAAAACAAACGTCTGTTCATTCGCAGCAGAAGCAGCAACAACAACAACTACTACTACTACTACTACTACTACTATACGAATAATAATATTCATTGATTTCACAAGCCCGGGAACAGCTTTAAACGTTCGTGTGGACACAGAAATAAAAACACGAACAATAAGATCACTGCGTGCAGTGCGCACAAAACGAGGGCAAACGTAAACACAGGAAGGTCGTACCGACAGGCTACTGACCTATATTAACACAAGAAAGAAAAGGAAAATGATGATAGATAAGTATGGTTCACGTGCAGCAAAGCACAATGTAATATGAAAAGACTGAGTAAATGGCTTGTGTAATTTATGAAACTGCAAAAGCGTGAAGCTCGCGATAAAACAATGGCTGCGAGTTATGAAAAGCGTTGCGACGTTAAGGAAAAAAGAGCATTACGGAGACTTTGTATCCAGCGGACGGTTGCTAGCAGAGACCGGAAAGTGTGCGTCGTTGCTTCCTAATGAACCCTTTTCCTGGCGAAGATAAGCTCGTTCACATGGCGTGCGCCACTCGTATACCTCGTCCACCTTGAAACAAGCTTTTTGGGGCGCCGCAGTTAAGCAAGCCTGATTCACTTTGCTGTATTCTCTTTGGCTGGAACGAGCTGTATTCTCTTTGGCTGGAATGAATGATGAAGTAAGAGTTCGGAAAGGATGCATTCTGGTCGAAAAATTACTGAATTTCGGTAGCCGGAATTAGAAAACGGTGTCCTCTTCCGCAAGCACGCAAGAGGTTCGCGTGTGCTTAAAATATAGTTCTGTCCGGAAAAAAAAAAAGAAAAACCCTCTTGCTTCCCAAAGTTTTGTGGAATGGAAAATTTCAGCTCTCCTGCGAGTGTGGCAGGGACTACGCGGATTCAGTTATTTTGCTGAATCACTGGACTGGAAAGGCGACCCCGTCTCAACTTATGGACAGTGAACGCCGGTATTATGTAAAGAAACCCTCACTTTTCCGCCCAAGGTTTTTTTTTTCTTCCTGGGCTCCTATGTTTATACGCACAATTTTTTTTTAGATTTCAATGTCATTCTTTTCACCGTATAGAGTGGACATCGGGGAACTTTCCATGGTGCAGTTCAGTGAAGCCAATCGTCTGCATAAAAAAAAAAACATTTGGAAATAATGTTGAGCATAAGGTGCATTTATGTTTTTAATTGTTTCAATGCACTGACAATGAAATGGGCAAATAAATAAATCTGTATTTTTTTATTCTTGTATTGGCTTTCGTCGGTGGGGAAAGTTTTAACTAACGATAGATGGTAAGCCCGAACATGCGGGTTAGATTACCCGTTCGATGTGCCTGAAAAGAACACCAAGTTGAGGAAACTGCTTCGAAGTTTCCCACTAAGATAGCATATGTTCTATTGACAAGTAATATAGTGAGCGAGTGAGAACAGAGTTTAACTTGACGCACGTACAATTTGCTACCCTTCACTAGGGAAAGGGATAAAGGGGCGAAGCGAGAGGGAGAGAGAGAGGTGGACCTAATCACGTGCACGCTTGAGGATACCATCAAGTCTGAAGGCGGTCGCAGCAATCGCATTACCACTCGCACTACCATACGCTGTCCGTTGTTGGAATTCCCGACCAGGTAGCATTACACGTCTGCGAAACACTATTGCATTCCGTAACGCATTGGCCAGTTATCTGGTCAACGACATGATTGATTAATATCGGGGGTTTAACGTCCCAAAGCCACCATATGATTATGAGAGACGCCGTAGAGGAGCGCTCGGGAAATTTCGACCACCTAGGGTTCTTTAACGTGCGCCCAAATCTGAGCACGCGGGCCTACAGCATTTCCGCCTCCATCGGAAATGCCGCTGCCGCAGCCGGGATTCGGTCTCCTGACCTGCGGGTCAGCAGCCGAGTACCTTAGCCACTATAGACCACCGCGCGGCGGGGCATGGTCAACGACATGTAAAGATATTTGCCATTATATAGCAGTACTATCTCGGTGTTATTGTAATATTTTTCTCCTTTTTTGGTAAGCCATCATTTTATAACACCGTAGCGTCGCTTTTTTTTTCTTTTCATCTTCTTTTCCTTTTTTCGTGTGCGAATCAGTACATTGCATAGAATCTGAATTTGCTTGACTGTATTGCATTTAAGATAATCCCTCGTGGGATTCTTTCACTATTATATTTTTATCTTTGCTAGTGTTGCGGTCTGTTTTTTTCATCACGCAACTACTTTGTATTGCACTGCTCTTTATGCCATTTGGCACACGAAGGTTGTTCGAGCATATTGTAATTTGAGAACGACACTGAAATCCACTTTTGTGCTGCCCCTCCTCCTTACACAATGCCTCAGCGGAGGTCTGTAAGGTGTTTTTAAACGAATAAATAAATAAATAAATAAAAATTTGACAGATCCCACGTACCTGGCAATCGACCTTATGCGAAGCATACGGAGGGAAGGTAACCATGTTGCAATTTTTTATTGAGCGACACGTCATAAAATGACGTTAAATGTATGTACAAATGTTTTACGCACAAATATATGTTGAAGAGTTGCAGATGTTTCTATAACCAGTTGCACTTGCGCAACGATGCCAACTTGAAGATGCGTATTGGCAACACCAGAAGCTGATACGAAGCGCTGATGCTCGCGAGGACGCTGGCCCTGGACACTGCTGCACAAATCAACTCCAGCGCATGGCAACTAACCGCAATTGACGTTTACCTGACGTCATGGCTCTATCAAAGGGTACTTATATGTGATGTCTGTAAAGTTGGGTAGGCAGCACTGCAAGCACTATTGACGTTTATCGAAGATTAGCGTCTATTTGAAAAGTCGTTCCGACACCTGGTTTAGCTCTGTAGTAAAATGCTTCATTGCCACGCAGAATGCTTGGGTTCGATTCCAGCTGGGACCTTTCCATCCGTCACGTCGACGCTACCGATGTCGTGTATTTCTTAACGCTCGCACGCTACAATTTCCCATGTGCGTTCTCTTCGTTCCTGGGTTGATACTAAGTGTCAATCACCTGTGCCACATACCCGCCCGTCGGTATGGGCCACTGTCTGGCGGCAAGTGTTTGACGACGTACGCGATGGGATTGGGACATCATTGATGTCTTGAATAGCGCGTCATATTCGTCAAACCATATTACCCTCCCATGCTAATTTTGGTTCATGCCAAGAGGAGGTGACCACGAGAGCACCCAAACGTAAACGGATAGACAGACAGACAAACAGACAGAAAGATAGATAGATAGATAGATAGATAGATAGATAGATAGATAGATAGATAGATAGATAGATAGATAGATAGATAGATAGATAGATAGATAGATAGATAGATAGATAGATAGATAGATACGCTCAAAGTCGCCGAAGTTCGCTAATAAATGCTTCTCGTTTAATAAATAAACATGCGGGTGGAGTATTCACAAGTGAAGAGACATCGAAATAGATTCACACACAGCATGTCTGTGTTGCGTGCCACTTCGTTCGTCCTCCTTTCTGCTGTTGCATGTGCAACCAGCAAGCCCACTGCATGGCAGAGATGCCCGCGGGGTTGCGCATCAAGACAGTTCTATTATACGCGCGAATACGCGTTGCACTGACCGTTTTGATTGCAACAGCATAAAAATTGCGCTCAGTGTTATTCGATGTGGGTGTACACATTGATGTCTCGACGGGCGTTGGTTGCGACATCGAGTGATCGATTAGGTCCACCCTTCGCTGTCTGGCCTTCTGGCATGCAGAAATGACTATACGCAACGACTATACAGAAACGACTATACAAAACGAATATATACGCACACTATCGCGTATAAGCTGCAGAGTGTGCGCATTAGCCCAAATGCAAATAACGCGTTGACAAATGCACACGATTGTCATGGCTCCGCGTAAAAACACAAACAGCGAAGTCTGCGTTTATCGGTACATGACGGTCGCGAAGTCGTCCAGGAACTTCTGTGGTGCTGCTTATACGGCCGCATTAGTGCGCAGAACCTGCGTTCTCTTCACACTTCGTAAATATAGGTTTACTACGCCATGCGTAGCATTAAGTGAGCTTTCCTTTATACGTAGATGCCGATACGTCAAGAATGGTTGGGTAAACGCGCTTTCTTTATTTTTTAGGTATTCATTAGAGACATCATTTAGGTATTAGAACCCTTGCTCGTTTTATTTCGTTCTATCTTCTTTTAATATTTATAGTGACAGATATAGAATGCTTTCAATATATCATCGATAAGGTCAGTACAATCGGCTTAGAAGAAAAAGATGGCTTTCCCCTCCTGGTCACCTTAGGCGATTGTATACGGGGCCGTATTATTTTTTTGAAGTGCACATCGTGAATAACGTAAATAAGTTTGAGCTGTGGGTGTTCACAGTTCTATAACCAATAAGCTTGACATTGGAATTTATGAATTAGAGGTAGAATGGCATGACGAGGGCCGTGCTTTTTCATACGTTCTCCGAATAGAACACCAAAGGTATAAATTTCCCTCCATTTTAACATAAAAGAACTACACGTTTGTTTTGTTGTATTTGCCTAATACGTCTCAAACAAAGAATAAAGCCATCATCATCTTTTTTTATCTCTCTTTTATTCTCAGTCGATTATAACGGTCCCCCGGCCCCCAAAGGCTTTCGGCACAGCCTCAGGAATTGGAGGCAGAAAGAAGCTTTTCCAACCCCCGGTAATCATGCAGTGCCTCTCGAATCGGCGCACATTAGACTGAGACGGTGTCGTCGTGTGACGTCATATCGTGTAAAACTATAGCGACGTCGAGATGACGTTCTAGAGTGACGTCATCGCGTGATAATATCTTGCACCACTCTCGTTGTCGTTGACGAGTGCGCTCTTTCACGTTTAATGCGGCGTCTAAGGCTTTCGCCATGACATCCATAGGCGTGTTAGGGTGGGAAAGTAGGGGGGCGGGGGCTTTTCTGGGGGAGCGCAAAGTTACCCCGCACATTGATACTACAGTGCGTAGACACTATAATAGACACTATATTTCCAGACACTATATTGATATAATAAAGAGGGGGTGCTGTGCCTTGGCGCGAGGGGGGGGGGGGGCGCTCCGCCTATTCATTGACATAATGGGGAGAGGGGGATGCTGCAATGAGCCTTCGTCCCCCACTCCCTGAAGGGGAAACCGACGTTCACGTATAAAGACCTCTATGCAACGTTTTTTGGTTTAAATTTTACCTTTTTACACTACTGGTTTAATCTCTATAATGAATGACATTTGTAAGCTTATTCTGCGAGCACTATGGATCGAAACATAGTTTAACTCTCTAGTAAGGAATTGTTTCCTCTGGGCATCAACCGACGTCGGCTTAGTTCAGAGAGGGCACTTATATGTGTTCTCGGTAAACAGTCGTGTTTATCTTGAACGAAGCAGTCTCAGTTCCAGAGAGGAAGAAAGAGAGAAAGCCGCCTTCCGAGAACGGTATTTATCTTTGTTGCCATTTCGTGCCTCTTATCGTCTTTCCTGTTGAATTTTTTTCTCTCTCTCTCTGCTTGTGTCTTTGTTCCCTAATCTTTGCTTGTGTTCATTGTCCCGACTTTTTCCGTTGCACTTTCGTGATCACAAGCGGAGACGCGGAATTTCGCTTTCATCTCCCGAACCATTCTTTTTACTTATGTGCAATAGATGCTGCACCGCCGCTAAGCCTCCACGAGTCGTCTCGGGATAGGGCGTGCTATCGCGTTCACTGCACGGAACTTCCAGTGCTACATTCGCGGTTCCACACACATCGAGGCGTCCAAGAGACTACTGATGAACCGAGATCGCACACAAAAGCTGCATGCGTGCGTCTTTTAGCCGTCGACCTTTCCAAGTGAGTGCTTTCATACGGCGCCGTCTACTTTGATTTCTCAAGACCGGCCCTCAAGAAGATGACGCACACAAGATCCCAACGACGCACGGCAAGGAAGCCGCTTGTGTGGGCGACGGATCTCGGGTGCCACTTTGTATGGACACGTAATGTTCACGTCTGAAGTGACGAGTGGCACTTGACACGAAATATTCTCTCGCTAGACGGCCCGTATAAATTGCCTTCGGGTTCAGCACAAGACGCACTCATAATATATTGAGGAAAAAAAAAAGAAGAGAAAGAAAGACAGTGATCTCAGCATTTGCCAGAGACCACTCGCCAGCGAAGAAGCCGTTTGCCGCTTTGAATCTCCAAGCAGCAGTCACATTGTGTGAGCGTGGTGTATCTTTGCCATTTTGTGCATTAGACGCTTGGCTTTCTTTTTCAAATGGATACTTTGTGTACGGCAACCGTCTGACAGAGATATATATGTAGTGATTTTTGCGGGTCACATAGTTTAATCACTGCAGCACTTTATGGAGATGAGGATGAATTTAGAAAAAAATATTGAAAAGCGCCCCTTTTCTTCTTTTTTTTGCTATGGCATCACTGGCAAGTTGCTCGGCTTAGAAAGGGGGATGAAGAATTAGAACATTCGAAGTAAATGAAAGAAACAAAGTAAAATTATAAACGTGCATCCGCGATGGTGATCATGAACGCTATGCTGCGCGTGTGACATTAATTTGATATAAAGTGACGAGAGTATTGCTTATTATGTAACCTGCAATCGCCGAAGGCCAACTGGAGAAGAAACTCTTTCTTAAGGTTTGTGAAACATTTTGCTCCATCTTCTCCTTTGTGTAATGTAAGCAAATAAACCTTAACCTTCAATGACTATACACAAGGTAAAAAACGCCGTTTCTGTACACGTGGGCTGAAAACTGCACTTGGTGATTATATTTAAATCTTAATCAATTGGGAGTTTCAGCGTAACGTCACCATTGGAATATCGAAAATACTGTTGACCTGCTAGGCGAACGTCTACCCGCTTTGGCAGATTGACACTGCCTACGTTTTTGACGAAGAATGTAAGTCATCTCCTGTGAGCGTTAGAATAACTGTATCAATTAAAGATATCTGACGTTATTGTAGAGGAGGTGTTCCTCCTTTTAGAACGTGTGCTTACTTTAATGGGTGACACTAAGTCCCTTTAATGGGTGACATTAACTGGGCTTTGCAGTAAGATGACTTTTTGTTGGGTGAGTTGGCGTACGTTTACTTTCGCAGAGTTACACCTGCCACTGCACTTCGAAGGTCTCCAGAAAGAGTTAATATACAACGTTTGAAAAAAAAAAGGGGGAAGGGGTATACGTGTGATAAGTGAGGAATCGCCAAAAAGATTAAAATGACTTTTTTTCCTGAGAGAGTACACTTGGGTTCTTCTTTTTTTATACACTTTCTTTTGAGCGGAGTATTCGATCTCAAGTGGCAATACCGATTATACTTATAGCCGTAGGCTTGTAGGGGTTTTATAGCCGCTATCGTGCTACTGCACTCGACAAACTCGGATCTTCTCTTTTATTGTTATTGTTTTGTTTTAAACGCTCACACATGCTGAGCTTTACCGGTCGATTTCCAACAGAACGCCGCATGCGTGCCGCTCCGGTGCATTCACACGTGAAGAAAACAAAACAAAAAGGACCTTGTCCTGGAAGTTAGTTCTACCCTAAGTGGCATGCCCAGAGTGGCAGTCTAGATGAGAGAGAGCGCGCGATGCACTCACGCTCAGGATGGATGGCTGCAGGTGGTGGGGAAAGAAAAGGGTGGGTGGGGGTGTTACAGCGGGGACTGGCGAAGAACCGCCAGCACTTTTCGCTTAGCCACATCCGACGCCCGCGTGGCTATATGGCCACCCCTCGCTTCCATCCTTCGTCCTCGAATAGATGAGGGCCGCATTGCTTCCACCCCGACTGGTTGGGGGAAGGAGGATCTCGACGATAGGACGTGACTCGCATATCCCGTGCCGCGCGCTGGACCCGGCGCAGGCTCACTGCGGAGACGATGCAACGAGCATGCACGGCTCGGAGTGCGTGAGGCCGAGACAGCGAGTGCGACGTGCCCTGAAAACAATAAAACAAAAATAGAGAAATTTTTAGATATGGAGGTAGAGGGGTGGGCAGGTGGATCAATTGGCTGCAAGAGGGAAAGAAAGATGCTTGTCTTCACTTCATGCAAATTGAAACGGATTCCCAGAACGCTTAAGCGGATGATAGCGCACGTCCCGTCCTCTTTACGTGGTCCCCGTGTTATCAGAACTAAGGCTTCATTGAACTTAAGAAACCTACTAGACACACAGAAAAGTATGTTCTCTTGTATATCGGATAAGCTGTAGGGAAGACACACCGAGGGACAACGGAGGAGACACTTGGCGGAAATGCATTAGCATGGCATATAATTGCGGCGTATTGCGGCTTGTGATTTTGAGCAAATTTGTCGTGCAGTTTCTTGTGCGTCCTTGTGCATTTCGCGCTGAAGAATTTCGCTCGAGCAGACAACGCAAGCAGATAGATGCATATACGTATTGGAAAGAAACGCGAACAGTGTGGCATCTACATTATCGGCATTTCCGCATTCATTGCAACTGGTTCTACACTGGGTGGTGATGAATGTCCACTAGAGGCATCCATGATACAAACAAGTGGCTTTCTATAGCACCTTTTTATTGCCGCCAATGCTATGAGCGTGATTTAAATAGCGCGCCACGCTGTTCGCGTTTCATTCCACCTCCTTTGTACAAAGCGAGTTGCACACAATACCCCTTCCCCCTTTAACATCCGGTAGGGTTAATTTTAATGTAACTGTGAAAAGGATAGGGCGGTCGTACTTGTCTATCGAAAATAAACATATTTCACCACTCTCCCTTAATTGTTTCAGTTGAAATAACCCATGTATATGAGGGCTATCACTATAGAACCGATGTTTCGATCGACAGGCGGCCGTGCCCTCTTCAAGGCAGCAACTGAAGTAGTTGCTTCCATCAAGGCTGAGAAGACCACGTCTTCAAACATTGGCTCGAACAAGACCCTTGTTCAATGATATTAAGGCCCGTATTCACAAACCAACCTCGGCCGTACCTCACGTTTTCCTCAACTCTCTGTACTCCCTACGTGCGTTATAAAGACGCGAAAATGGTCACAGGGTTAAAGATGAGGACAAGACTGGTTCATAGATACTGGCTTCGCTTGTTGTGCAATAATTGTTGTGCAATACAAGACAAAGATTATCTATCTTTGTCTTGTATGTGCTTGAATTCTTATACATTTTTAGTTGACTTATGTTGCCTTCCTGATTTGCGCATCTGTTACTTGTTTCTTTATTTTGTCTTTTTTTCTTGTGTGTTATATATGTTGCACCAACCCCCTCTGTAATGCCCTACGGGCCCTGAGGGTATTCTAATAAATAAATAAATAAATAAATAAATAAGGTTTACAACCAGTGAGAAAAACTCGAGGAAAGGATGAGGTTGGTTTGTGAATACGGACCTTAATATTTTCAAACCTCGATGCACCCCGATAGTTCTGCCTCATTCAGACTTCCAGACCGTATCAGCATTTCGTACTTCTAATAAGAGGTGAGCCCGATTCAATTAGTGGAATAACGTAATTATCGTCCATTTCATATGTAACTGCAAAGGACGTGAACAGAACAGGTATGGAGCACCCGCCATGGTGGTCTAGTGGATGGGGTGATTGACTGGTGTCCCGAAGGTTGCGAGATCGAATCCCTGCCACGCTTTCGATGGGGCTGGAAAATCGTGAGACCCCGTTAGCACGTTAGCACTTCATTCAGGTGGTATAAATTGTCAGAGCCCTCCACTACGGCGTCTGTCATAATCATATCGTCGTTTTGAGACGTTCCGTCCGAGCAATTATTATTATTATCACGAGTAATTCTGCATATATTGTGTCGCCACATGATCCGTGAGTCCGGTTCAAGTAAAACGCGTGATTGGGCAGATCCTGAGGCTGCGTGTTGCGGCGTTGTCAAAGACGTGGCGTGAATAGATAGATCCCTATAATTACATCGCATTACGGACTCTCAGGTGTTCTTTCAGCAGCCATATAAGACATTCTTTCCCCTCCTCTTCCTTCTTTAAGTACACCCTACCCATACAGTTCCTTGGCGCGTGCCTTTCTTAAGGAAAAAGGCACGCCACTTTTCCTTAAAGGTCGATACGAGTCGTCGGTTCGCACTCTTACCGTATATATCGCCCCGTTGAGTATGAATTAACACTCGATAAGCGGCCGTCGGAAAGGATGAGCCCTCGATCCTTGATACGAGGTGACCTGGAACTAAGGCAACGTCCCCCGTTTCCTATACTGACTCGTCCAAGAACCAACGGTTTCCTAAAGCAGTGCGTGCTTTAGAACTCTCGAAGAAGCGATTGCGGAGGGAGGGGAGGGGCGGTAATTTATAGGCTCTCGTCGGTGCGGCAACGGAGAGCGTATCGATTCAGCGGCCCTCGGCCGCGCCACTCTAATTGCATTCTTGGCAGTGGTGGGAGGCTGTCCACTCGGCGACCCGCTGCTCCCCGATGCCACTCACTGGACCGCCGGGCAGTTTTCGACGGCTCTTTTTACCCGCGTGTGGCCGGACACTTGGTGGCCCTTGAGTGAGAGATATCTGGCTCACCGCTGGGATTTATTTGCGGGAAGCTGCGGATCGAGTCTATATGCACGCGGAGAATGCGAATCGCTACTTTGAGTCCCGTCCTCCTGAGGTTGTTTTCCACCGAGAGATGCACATGAGCAGGTGCCGTGTCATTATCGGCGCTGGAATGAGGCGGGCGTGTTTTGAGAAAGCACCTGCTGCAGCAGCTGCTTTCTGCACCTTATACGTGCGACAATGCGTGAAATGCCTGCGTGAATGTTTGTGTTCTGTAAACGTATCTGTTCAGCGCACATGGGCCTCTACAGTAAAGGTGTCATCTTCTGCCATGTGACACCGCAATCATTGTCGTCGTTGCCGTAGTAGTAGTAGTAGAAGTAGTAGTAGTAGTAGTAGTAGTAGTAGTAGTAGTAGTAGTAGTAGTAGTAGCAGTTGTTGTTGTTGTTGTTGTTCTTGTTGTTGTTGTTGTTGTTGTTCTTGTTGTTGTTGTTGTTGTATGTCACGCAGGTGATGCAACCAACGGGGAAGTGAATAAAGGAATGAATTGAAATGATTATGATGATTATATTGAAAATAAAAAATGGCGATGATGATGCTTTTCTTCAAATAAACGAAATGATAATGACGATGACCTTTTAATTTTGTACCGAAGTTGTCATTACGGCATATTCGCTGTTCGACGCTCTTCACAGCGTGAAACTATATCCGCATTTCTAACGCGATAGCGTTAAAGAGCTCGTCTCGCAGATATCCCGGCCTCAGCCTAGTTAGTTGCGTGCGAGAAATCGTAATCTTTGCGTGACCGAACAATCTAGAAAGATGCTAATAATATAAACAATAAAAAATTCTGGGTCTCAGTGCGGACCGAACGCGGGTCGTTTGCGCGATAATTGGTGTAATAATGCAGACGCGTGCCGGCAGTCACAGGCACGCGTCTGCTTGTGACTGCAGTGAAAAGAACTTCCTCTGCTGAAAATGCAGTGAAAGTAACTTTCATGTTTCACAAGCACACGCGTCCTGTATACATGCTTCCCAATACAACATGAAATGTTACCTTCCGTGCCGACCGGTTGTGCCCACGCGGTCTCCGACGACAGCGCAGCTCTGGACAACTGGCTCGCCCTACGCCATCTCCTGTCGCCGACAAGAGCTCCCGCAAGTGGTGCCCAGTGCTCGGACTCCTGTGACCGTGTTTCCATCTTTCCTATCTCTATCTCTTACGTCGTCGCTCGCGCTGTCCCAGTGCATCTCTCTTCTCTCTCTCTCTCTCTCTCTCTCTCTCTCTCTCTCTCTCTCTCTCTCTCTCTATATATATATATATATATATATATATATATATATATATATATATATATATATATATATATATATATATATATATATATATATATATATATATATATATATATATATATATATATATATATATATATATATACTTTCAATTCCGTCATTTTAATCCCTCCTCACCCCCATCCCTTGTGAGCTACTGGTGAGGTGTCGCACGCTGATGCAGATAGTTACGGGGCTCACTCTTCTCTTCTTTTCCCTCTTATAACCACAATCAATACCGGAATGATGCGTGGTACAAACGTACATTGCCACGGGGCGTGAGAACATGGGATTATCATGACTTCATATGGTTTAAAGCCAAGTCACCCACTACAAAAGGCACGCACGTTACTGCACACACAAGGTCAGGTAGTGGGTTCACAAGAAGTTTGAAAAGATTTCATTTAGTAACTGGGAACTTAATATCGCTGTCGTGTTCAACTTCTAATGGCGTAGCATAATGTTCCCAAAATATTTTTTCTCTATTTAAGAACGGGTAATAAGTGCGTGAGGGTTCCCACATGTTCCTCATGTGGTTTTGTGCGTGTTCAGTACTTTGCTAGGGCAAGTATTACGCAACAGAAGAGTAGCAGCTGGCGCCATGCACCATTTCAATTTATAATAATAATCAAAAAGATTTGCGCTTTACCTCTGAAAGCTTGTATTTCATATGGGACTTTTAGGTGAAATGAGGAAGCAAAGAAATAATTATCTGTTAAAAATTAGACCTCATTCGCTTTCTCGTTGCAGGGTCTTTGTCTCGCTTTTCCTGGAGCACAGTGCACGAGCACAATCGACAAATCTCAAGGTGCACTAAAGTTTAATAATAAACCGACCCGCATTGGCGATTTGTACTCTATAAACAGTCGTGGCGTTAATTTCACCAGCCTATTTTCATTGAGAGAGAAGAAAATCGAGGTGAAAAGTTTACTTTTACATTCAGCGCAGAAAACCTGCGCACGTGGTTTGACAATTTTATGGGTGTAATCTTCGTATTTTGGCGTCATCGGCGCGACGAAATTTCCTGGAACCTAATATACTGATTCTTTAGCCTCCCCAAAGGGTAACGTGCTTCATTTTTTTTTTTTGCTGCTTAGTTATGATGCACGCCCTCGTAGACATCGTCAAAATCAATGACGTCACGGTGATTGGTGGTAGAAGTCCAAGGGTGCGCCACCAGCCACATTTTCTTTTTGCATGTTTTCAGGCGTACCAAGCGTGCTCTATAGCAGCGAGCGTGGTGTTTGTGATGTCAAATTAAAAGCAAATTACTGATTCGAGAAAAATCGGTATTTCTCTGTAGTGTCGCTTGAATGCCTTTGAAAGCCGAAAAAAAGAAGAAAGAACACACACACACCAGGGAAGCGAGTCCCGCCATCTTTTGCATTAATACTTTTCAACTTTCGTAAGACGAGTCGGCATTGTTCTCATTTTTCCGCACAGAGCGTCGTCCGCAGTCCAAGAACGGCTCTCTTTCTCATCGCAAAGAGTGAACGGCGGCCCTTAAATTGCACCATTGTAAATGCCTCACTTCGAGTGCTCAGCACAGCTATAGACATTTCCCAACGGCCATTACCAAAGGGGAGGATCGCAACGTTGTCCGAGCTCCACAGATGGTACCGTATATAGCGTTTTCTTGTTATTTTCGTTACTTCCTGCCCTTTTATTTCCAGAGCCGATTGACCACGCCTTTTAGCCGATAGTGTCCATCGGCGTAAGTACTCGAGGCTGGAAGGCCGTTAATCTACCGGTTTGCCAATGAGGTCCTCTGATATCTGGTTATTTTTCAAGCATTACCAAATATTTACTACCAATTCGTTATGTTGACACCGGCAATGATTTTTGTGCGTGAGACAGATTGTATATGTGTTTATATATGTGGTATATGAAACTGTATATAATATGTGGTAATTAATCGGCACAATGTACAGGTGTCGGCCAACCGCTGTCTACGAATCTGTTGATCTCCTGGTAATCCGAAAATAGCGTTTACAGTTTCGGACTTCTTCAGTGTCCAAATGTCACTAGAGTGTATGTACGATGATTTTTATTTTTTTTAAGCATTCTGGTCGTGTGGTACTATGCGTACTCAAATTTGAACCGTATGCTGTTTGCTTGACCCATTCAAGAGCTAAAGAGGAGCCGACGCTTTATATGTACGCCCACATATTGTGTCATAAGAATAATAACAAGAAATCTTCATCAAGAACCAAGTCTACTACCACACGGTTCCTTACCTCTCCTTCTCGGTCTAATGATTCCAGACGTCTCGAGAGCTTCGTGTACGTGTTTGCATCCTTACTAGACTAATCAGGCCTCAATAATTAGCCTATCAGCAATTTAGCGCTTTCTTAATTAATTGTTTTTTTTTTCGTTGCTTTCTCTATCCTCCATGTTTCGTCGCATCGTTCGGGCTAACGCTTCTTCCCGCCGCCTCTTCACATCCAAAGCGATCGAGCGAAGGGGCACTGAACGTGATTTCGCGAGCAGAGAAGTGCAGGAGAAATACCGGCTCATTATGCATACAGTTGTATGCTGAAACGACCGTCGCTCAGTGAAAGCGGAGTGTCACACCCGCCTCCCCCAACACTATGCCAGTATTATGTAAAAAGACGGATATAAGAAGATAACGCATATCAGAAAATAAATATGCGAGAAGTGTTATTATGAAATGTAAATGCTTGCACGAATGCAGTGAGAAATTAATTGCATAATATGACATTGTCTAACAGCCTGCCATACGCTTGTGCTATGAAAAGTTTGTGTACATATACCTGAACTGCACTCGCAGAACTTCATATTTGCAGAAGTGTCCGATGTATACGAATTCTCGTTTCCTTTGCATTCATAGCTGAAACAAGGTTCTGTTAGTGTCCGGATGCACGTATGCTCTTGTGAGGAGGAGGAGAAATAAACTTTATTATAAGAAACCATCAGTTTTAGGTGGCCGGGTCTAAGCCTCCCATGAGGGGACGTGAAGAGCTTGCCTCGACGCTGCCTCACGGGCGTGCTGGGTCGCCCAAATTCGGTCGTAAAGAGCGGGGCTCCACAGAGCCTCATGGAGCTTCGACGAAAGGGTTGTGGCGTTAGTGTGTCTGTACTGTGCCGGGCAATCCCACAGCATGCGCGAAAGCGTAGCCGGGTGAGTGCCGCAGCACCGGCAGTGGGAGGTTGTGTACACGTCCGGGAATATGAGGTGAAAGCGGGCGGTGAGGGATACCTGTTTGTTTGAAGTAGACGCAAAGTGGTGGCCTGTGCCCGGTTGAGCTTAAGGTGAGGTGGGGGTAAGGCTCGGCGTCTGAGGTAAATGTTCTTAACCAGATCACTGTAGGTAGTGAGGTTGTCCCTGGTGTCCATCTCGTCTCTAGTAGCTCCAGCGCGGTTGCCAACGCCTCGCACAAGGGAGCGGGTGACCTCGTTGAGGTTGGGGAGGCGTGGGTGGACCAAGGAGGATACATAAAACTTGCTGGAGTGGAAGAGGCGCTGTGCGAGTGAAGCCAGCCGCCGCCATCTTGCCAGTGGCAAAAAGCATGCTCAGTGCCATCGCGAGCTGCTGATTTCGTCCGTTCTTGTTTCACCTTGTCGGCATGTAAAGACAAATGGTTTACTATGGTTGCCTCTTGCGTCGTTCACGGATGTGCCAACAGGTTGAAGAAAGGTTGTGGCCTCACATTCCACCTGTACGTACACGAAAACGTCTTCGACATAGCCATTCCGCGCTCGTTACTAAAGGGAGCTATAGCTGATGCGATCTAAGCGTGCAGAACATAACAGTCCGGATTTGTTTTACAGGTTTCCTAAAGATCCCGTGACGCGGGGCCTCTGGGAGTGGGCTGTTCGCCGTGAGAAGTCGAATGCGAAAGACTGAGATCACTTCGCTCTGTGCACTTCGCGCCAGAGTGCTTTGACCACCTCTTTGACATTGAAGGGAAGCATGTGAACTGGGGTTATGAAATGGCATTGAAGACACTTCAACGTGAAGAAGGGTTGTGGCTTGGAAACAAACTTACGAAAGCCCACGTCCAATGGGAAAAGCAAGAAATTGAAGGTATGATATGCTGTACAACTGATCGAGTGCCTCAGTTGCCGACGCTTTGGACTTCTGCGAACAAAAGCTAAAGCTGCCGCAATTCAAGGGTGCCAGCACAAGATCTACGTTTATTAGAACTTTTGATCGGTTGTTTGACATCTTAAAACTCCAGGAATCCGCTGGCAAGGTCGTACAAAGCGCCCCTTCGGCAGGGGAACGAAGCATTCTAAAAGTCGTTTTTTTGCGGAGACTCGAGCGTACATAAACGAGCTGAGAGATCCGGCAGTGACAGAAGGACTGAAAAAGAAAACGGATTTATTGGTTTTTGGACACGCATGGCAAGCACGGAAAGAATGTTTGACAGACTTCTCAGCCAGGGTCAGCTGAAATACTTACTGACACACAAACTCAGTCAAGACTATGCCGAAAACTTCTTTGAATCAATACGTGGATGAGGCGGCCATAACAACAACCCAACAGCTTCGCAGTTTATGGCTGCATACAAGCGTCGGTTCCGATGGAAGTCACGTCTTCAAGTTCTGGGCACTGCTCCGAAGATGTTCTCTCCGTATTGTATGCAACGACTCCTGCAGCCATGGTAGATCCAAGAAGCAATTTCACTGACATACGCAAGGCCCCAGTCGTGCAGCCCGATGACCACGACAATACGCATCGCATTGACTAGCCCGAAAGCTTTTCTGTTTTTGTCAGTTCCGTGGTGTCATACGTAGCAGGCTTCATTGTTCGAAAGGTCGAACTGCAACTACCTGTGAAGAGTGCATAGCAGCCATGCACTCGGATGAGCTGACACCTTTATTTAAATGTAAGAGGCGAGGTGGTCTTGTTTCACCGTCGCGAGATGTCATTAGACTCTGTAAAGAAGTCGAGGAATGAGGCAGCTACAGGCTGAATGTGATTCCATCACAACGGTGAAGTCAAGAGCAAAACACCTCATCCTGAAAGTTCTATGAGCTTCCTCCGAGAAAAACTGGTTCCATAAACTAGAGCAGCACGTCCTAGACTTTGATACGCTTGATAATAAGGTTTACAGTTTGTGCAGGCAAATCGCCGAACAATACGTAATAGTGAGGATACAACACATGACGAAGGAAAAAAAAAACGAGAATCGGTCAAAAGTAAGGTGGGACCACTTTTGACAAGGGCAAAAATTTTCAACCACCAGTAGGGCACCTATGTTTTCGATGATGTGTTTGCTTTAGGCATCGCTATTTGATGCATATGCAATTTAATTGAGTTCTCTACATGCCACTTGGCTGCGTACAAGGCGCAATAAACATTTACAACCGGAATTACTTGTTTTCGTTGCTTTATATAAACACACGAGTCACTTCACCCGCAGCGCGATGAAGCATAAATTTGCAGCGCTCGGCTCTTTTCTGCCACTGGCAACATGGCCGCCGCACGCTCGGCGCGGCTTCACTCTCTCCCGTAGCGGCGCATAGGCGGCTTCCACTCCAGCAAGTTTTTTGTATCCTCCTTGGGGTGGACTGGGTCCGCGTGAGCGGGGATCCATGTCAGGGGAATCATGTTTTCTTTGGAGTGTTGTGCCTGGCATTTGCATTGCGATGCATTTTTTTTCTGCGTCCAAAGGTGACTGACGGATAACGTCGGACTTTGCCATGCGATGCTTACTGAGATTGGGCTGGCACAAACAACGGTGGTATGGAGGGCAAGCAGAGACTACAGAGACGCCACGTGAAATAATTAACATGACCGATATCAATTCTTAGAATGAACCTGCCCATGCCAATGAAACTGCGAACGTGTTTGAGCAACATAATATTATTTTTAATTAAGAGAGAGAGAGAGAGCATAAGTGCGTGGAAATTGTGTTGCACACATGATATGAAATGAAAGTAATAGAAAGTCTGCCTCTTATGCCTAGTTCACACGGAAACATCCGCTTTCTACATCGACCGAAATTCCCCTGCCACCGAAACGCAGCGTTGTTCGCACTGGACGCGCCGTGAGCAGCCGAATATGACATCTACCACCGGGCGAACGCGGGATGGATGCGCTGTCACCCGGTTGTTGTCACGGCTCGCAAACGCCACTACGCTATCCGGTGGTGTATACTTCGATGATTCTCGTACGCAAGAAGCAAGAAAAGACAGTACGGCTTACTTTGCTGCCAAGTGGCTGTCTTGTAATGCACGAAGAGCAGAAAAAACCACCGACGCCAGCGGCGTTGGTGGGTTCGTTTTGCTCTGCAAGACCGCAACAAGCTTGGTCACGCCAATAGCAAGCTCGGTCACCTCTTTCACGAAATACGGAGGCAAAGTAGGCACAGAGTAGGTTAAACTCCCGTTGGTTTCAACATTCAGTCACGTGCACTGCAGCATAACAAGTGAGTAGGGCTTCGCCGCCATTTTTCAAAATTCCTTGACTAGTGCTCTTATTGGTCCGCGGTGACCGATTCGGCGGCACACGCCGCAAAAATCGGTCCGAGAGCGATCGGCGCGGAGAGGGCCCTTTCGGCGGATCTCGCCGCCGCCGAACCGGATTCGGAGCACTTTCGGCGGCCGGAATGCTCAGTGTGAACGCGGCCTTACGTTTGACATCCGTTTTATGGCAATCACTGCTGTTTTTTTTCCCTTTGGTATGAGCATTCAATTATGAAGCTGCGCGATTGCTTAACTGCTCGTGTTGTTTAATGTTGGGAGACTTATTCTTAATTTCCGGTGCCTGCGATTCCACCCGGGGAAAGTCAGGGGCGTGGTTTGGATCCGGCTGAGCTCTTCACCCTCCCCCTCTACACAGCCCCTACTGCCAAAAAATTTACATTTTGTACGCGTATATATAGGCGGCGTATACATTTCCCAGGCCATTGTCCCAGTTATTCATGCGGCACTGCTGGCTGAAAAGTTTGGACCACAACGGCACACGTGCTAAAGGTGTTAAAGACAGGAAGGAAAAGTATTTGAACTGCCCCCCCCCCCGCTCCTTCCTTCGAGGGACGTTACTGGTTGACACCCGAGGATTGCACAACTAATTTAATTTACTTGTAGAGTTCATACATACATGTACGGGAACTGAGACAACACCAATCACATCTCTGAGCAACTAAGAATCGCTGGGTGGCATCGCCTCCTCTGCTTCAGCACATGCTTCGCAACGCATCCCGGTCCTCTGTTAAAGAGTTGAGGAAATAGACTTCAGGAAGTTAGGGGGGGGGGGGGGCACTTGTGAGCCTGGTGCTCAAAAGGCGAACAGAGCACGAGAGAAGCCAACCTTGCGACTTGCACACTGCCGCAATTTTCGGTTCCGCCGAGTAGCGCGAGCATTCGCCATACTTCTAAAAAGGTTTCTCCAGTGTACCCAGTATAATGCACGCTGCTTGTGGGGTATAGTTAGCGACTCGACGTGTACAGATAGCGGAGACAGCCGAACCGATGTGCCACGAAACGACACTGCCGGTGTGCCCCTTTTTAAATATTTACCCCCGACGCAGCGCTTTCCGCTGGCAGGCGGTGGAGGGTTTTTAGCTCGCCCGCCATGCCTGTTCGTGTGTGGTCTCTCGCGAAGAGAAGGGAGAAGGCGGGCGCCCGCCGAAGGGGGTGCATCGTGCCAGAGGCTCGGAACGATGCCGAGAAGCGGAGACGTGAGGAGGGAAAGGAGGAGGGGTGTTCAACGGGTGTTGAAGGCACGCAGGATACGGTACACGACGAGTGTGGTGCACCATGATTCTCGGCTGCGCGCGCCCTTGAAAGGAGGGGTGGCGAAAAAGTAACGGAGATAAGGGGGCTGGCACGGATGACATCCGCAATTACACACGACACATGCACTGAGCGAACCGAGCAGGATCAGAGCGAAGTCTAGCATGTACCATTTGTACGGCGTGTGTCAGTTTGAGTGGGCCCGGCGCGTGGAGACAAGAGGGAGGGGACAAAATGCGGCCTTGTCACGTCGCCGTGCTTTCGCGGTTTCGCAAGCGCGCTGACAGAGTGTGTATGCGTAGGCAGTCGATGTGCGTGCCAGCGTGGCTGGACTGCTGCTGTTGCCGCCGCTGGCAACAAACCGTGATGAGCTGCTCTTCTCATTAAAAACGTAGAGAGTTTGTGTGTGTTTGCTTGTGTGTTGCTCTTTCGTGGCCAATGGCAAACGCGTGCGCCGGAAATGAATATGTTGCCCACATACCGTACGAGAATGCGGAAATTCGCTCACGATCCTTTCCCTCCACCCTCTCTCCCCACGACGCACGAAATCTCGTATTGTCGGCGCGGTTGGAATGTTCTACGGCGCCCGGAAAATGTAAACGGCATCATCTTTGTGCCCCCTGGAATGACGGGCCAGCGCCCCTTCAAACGGTCACCGCATCTGTCTGAAAAGTGCTTGCAGAGAGAAAAGTAAAAAGTAAAGAGAGAAGAATGAGGTCGTTATACAATCTTATTCTCCCCCATTTATAAGTGGCAACGACGCGGAACGAGATGCACAAGAGTGCGGCAGCCTTTGCTGTCTGTCATTCTTTTTTCTCTTGTTTTCCCAGCTGCTGGTTTGTGCACCTGCCGCGCTATTTTCACGCCAAATAGAGTCGATTCGCGGAACGACGCAGATATATGTATACGAGTCGAGCGAAGTGGAATTTTCGCGCAGTAAAAAATTAGCGCGACACAGAGATTTGGAAGCGAAAACTTGTAACAGCCATCGCGAAGCTTGTTTGTGCATTAATCTAACGTTACATCGATATCTTGCTGAGTTCGCACAGTGCCGACTGAATGAACCTGTATAAATGGCGAAGAATTGCGTCTTTTGCCGGCGCGGCACGCAACTTCCGCGAAAGTGGGCAGACGATTGGGGCCAAATTATATCCCTCTGCGCGTCTTAGACTCAAACACGTGCTTTAGAAGCCAAACTTACCTGCCACGGTGGTCGTCGTTGACCCGCAGGCTGCAGGATCGAATCCTGGCCGCGGCAGTCACATTTTCATGCAGGCGAAGACGCTGGAGGTACGTGTTCTTAGATTTAGGTGCAGTGCGGATCAGTTGCAAGAAGAAACGAATTTTCGATAATACGCTATGTCCTTTCGATTCGCCAAGTATACAGGTTAAAACGCTGCGGCGGTAATTCTTCTAGTGGAACTTACCATTACTTTTGTAGTATGCGCGGCCCGCAGCGACTTCTAAAATATTGATTTAACAGCATTTTTCCACTCCGTGCGAATGTGTAGCTCCCCGTCGTCAGCGTACAAAATTTCAAAGCTCGCACTGAGCCTCCCGCACAAAAATATTCCTTGTTGGGGAAAGTCTCTCATAAACCGGAAAATCTCTATACGGCGTCTTTCTGTAATTTACGTCCTCGTGAAACGACAACGTACACTTCGAATAAAGCACGCTCCCAACGTAACAGCGTATAAACGCATCGCAAATCGTATATTTTGAAAGTATACCATAACAGTGACTCGAATTTTGTTCTTGAACGATACGAAGAATCCAAGGACTTCATATCGTGTACATATGAGAATGTCAAAGTGCGGCTATGACACGCGATACAACAGTAGTTATTCTACCATATGGATGAGTATATATGGTACCCGACCAGGCTAAATATATATGCCGCGCATCTAGCGGTGGTGAAGTACTTCCGTTGAACGCGTGCACGCATCAGATTATTCCTCAATGTGCACATCAGTTTGACTATAACTGTTTCCAACGCCTTCGTTTCCCTTGCCGCTGGTGCTTGCGTTACTATACGCTGCGTGCTGTGATTTAGGTCACCGTATCACATCCTATAAGGAAACGTCCAAAGCTCTGAAGGCGCGGCAAAAATAGGCAGAATAAGCCCATCAATATATCCCTTATCCCAAGGTGTGTCTGTCGCGATACTACGCATGCTTACGAATGGCGGTGTTCAAGATATTTTTGTTAATGCGCTCGCATTTTTAAATCTTTTTCAGCACGTTTGCAGTGAGGAAGGTACCTTATTTTATATATGTGTACATGTTTGAATCATAGGAATTAAGAGTGTTCCTTCTATAGGTATGAAGACTGCGGTGAACTAAAAAAAAATCTGTCGCAGAACAACATCTATACAACAACGCCGGAGTTACTTGAGGTAGAATGGAAGTGACTTTTGTCTATTTTTCAGTATGTTAGACCCGTGATAATCGATACTGCGCCGCATAGGGAACATACGACACACTGGAAAAATAAATGTTTACTGCTGACCATGAATTATTTCGCTCGCACACTGAATGACATATGATTCTCGATTCGCTCAGTTGATGCGGTGACCTCCCCGGAAACTCGCTGGTCCCGGTCTCGAACCCGGTACTCTCTATCCAACAACAAAGTAGTTTTTGTTTCTTGAAATATCCGAGTGCATTTTATAAAGCTTGTCGCTACGTAGAGGCGGACAACAATTTTTCCAATCGATACGTTCGAATGTTCGTGTTATTAAGGCGGCAGCCTTAAGCGGTTCATAGGATGACGAATGTTACCGTTAGGCGGTGTCCACGTCGGCGATAACGCCTATGGCACCCAAAGTATCACCTTACACACGTGGCACGGGCATGGCGCCCTCACCCTCACTTCTGTTGCAGAAAGCTCTGAATTTGGCATTTGCTTTCCAGTGAGATGTTTGAAATTATCTACCGTAATGACCTGGTCTTGCTGTCGCCCGATGAACACTCCGCCGCTTGCGGAGCTTCTCGTGTTGTCCCATGTTCATTTTTGGCATTAGCGCTGAGTCCTCAGAGGCCGGCAGTTATCACGAACTCAGCATGCGATTCAAATTGCTGAGGACGCAGCTTAAATGAACTGGCGACCAATGATCACATCTGGTGGGGATGTGTCAGTTTTCGCCCATCCAATCCTATCCTGTCTGCTCTCTCGAAATCGACATGGGATGAATTCATCATAACCTCCGATCGGGTGAAACAGCTGGCCATCGTCTCCCGCGGCGAAAGAGTCGCTTCCTGCGTATAGAGTCACCCTGAAGAAAAGGGCAGTTGACTTCTAGTCAAATAACGTTAATACAACCACCGAAATACAAAAAATGAGCGATCGATCAATCATTAAAATTAGTCAAAGGTACGGTTTCGGAAGGGCATGCAATATACTACTCCGACTACAACATGATTTAGTGTCGACATTAAGAGTCATCTCGAAATTGTTAACCTTTTAAGAGCGTCCGAGATTGAGAGAGGGCACAAAGAGTGCCCCGTGTCCTATCGGAAGCAGCTCCCATTCGTCGAGCCAGAGCGAGCGTATCTAAATAGCCTCGCGCGTTTTCGCATTCGGGACCAAAACGCCGCTTCCGCTCGTGGCGCCATTCGGTGGAAGTGATTCGCGCTCCGGACCGTGCGTACTGGTATGCCCTTCGCTACGGACTAGTTGCCAGGCGCGCCCCTTTCTGCTTGCTCGCGCGCCTCTTTTCATTTTGTGTGCGCACACCCGAGGAGCGCGATGGGTGCTGGTACGTGGTCACTCCCGTGGCTCTCCGGTATACGCCTCGATGCGAATAACAATGGGGTGCGCTTTCTTAGCGCGCACAGGCTGTCTTTTTGATACGCTCGGAGGATAATAAACCCGGTCAGGCAGCTATAGTCCGTCAGGTTATGGTGCGTGTCAGGTTAGCGCGCGCAACGAATGTTGCGGCTGTGTCCCGTTGGGCTTCTGTTAAGGCATTTCACTGAAATACATCGATAGAGAGATAAAGAAAACAAGAGGAACGGCGAAAGGTGAAGATTGACTAATGAAAAACTAGACATTGGAGAAGACTAATACCGAAGACATACAGCTCACCCAGGACAATGCCGGCATTCCAGAAAGTCAGTGGGCGCGATATAGAATGTATAGCTAACCGGCCAACAAACAATACATTGCTTGTTTTAGAATTTCGTGACAGATGCCAAACAAAAACAAAATTTTGAAAGGAAGAACAGTTATAGCAGAGTCAATGACTCTCTATATACTGGCTTTATTGAAAATATTATGTAATACCTGGTCAAATGTTGTCTGTTGTCCTTCGAGGAGTAGTAAGTAACACGAAAATGATATAGCACAAATACTTTATTATATTATTATTATTATTATTATTATTATTATTATTATTATTATTCGAGAACTGGCTCTTCTGCCCACCGTGCGTAGATTTTTTTTCTCGTCTATTCTCTGTGTTGGCATTGCAAAAAAAAAAAAGCATATTAAGATGCTCAAGTTTTCTCGATTCAAAAAGATTGAAGCGTTTGTGTAAGCAAGAGAATATAACAATACTTATGGATGATGGCTCTTAATCAAAGGTGTTCTCACGTGTTTCATGAATTAGAACACTTCTTGTGTACTCACTCATTCACTCAGACTTCACCTTGTACACTCTCATACGAAACACTGAGGCAAAGCGTGAATTCATATAGTGCGACCGCAAGGAAAGCAAACAACCAAAGAAACTGAACAAGCTTGTACGACCTGAGTCATTAAGTCGTTATACCTTCCTGCCCATCCTCATTTGCATTATCGCCTCATACAATCTTCTCATTTCGTTGCTCAATCACCGTGCTCGGATTCGCTTCCTCTTGTTCTCGCGTGCTTCTTCCATTCTTTCCCTAATCTCTTTGTTCAGAATGATTCTTTTTCTTTTTTCGAGGCCCTCACAGTGTAACCTCGTTAGTTGATTAGGCAAGTCTTTTATCTGGATCTTTTGGCGTGTGTACGTGTCTATATTGTTCCCCTCTTATTATTTTCCCCCGCAGCTGTCGTCTTCCTCGTCACTCTGGTCAGTGCACACCTTTACGTATTCGCGGCCTGTGCACTTCCTTTGACAATGCTTCGTTCGCTCCGGGTCTGACGCTCTTCGCTCTCACATTCGTTGTTCATTGGTGCGGGATAACGTTATCGTCTTCCTCGCAGCAGCCCAGTACCGTGAGAGATAAGATGTGCAACTCTGAATGAAATGCTGGCTCATACCATCGCATTAGTGGACACTCGGTCATTAATCGCCTCCGGAAACATTGGTAATCGGCAAACTATCGATGTCAAGTGAGAACGTCATCCCCTTTGGCTCGCCTCTCCTTTTGTGGTTTAATTCCTTTGCTGCCACCTATTCTTCTATCAATATAGGTGAGGTGTCGACAGTGCGGGCAGTTTGGCTACTTACAAAACAGAGGCGTATTTGCGCATTCCATTTGATTGTTGTTGCTCCTGCTGCAATTTGTGTATGCCTACACGCGTTTTTTTTAAATCCATTAGTTCTGTGTCACGGTTTCTTTAACAGAAACTTTAGAATTATGCGGCGTGCACTATAACTAAGCCTTCACATTCTACCTAAATTATTGGGAGAAAATGTTCAATGACACCATAATACCACATACATACATACACATACATACATACATACATACATACATACATACATACATACATACATACATACATACATACATACATACAGTGAGATAATAACTATGGGATCTTGTCAATGCGCCGCAAAGTTGAAGATTTGCACTCGGATATGGTCGCTTTTTGATTATCGTGTCTAGCGGCCATTTTTTAGCTTCAAATGTAATAAGTGAAACTGCAGGCAAGGATAAATCTCAAGTTCCATGCTTTGCGACCAACGAAGGTCCTCAGAAGCGCAGCCTCGCCTCATGTCGTGTACCTATACTTCCTACACTGCTACTCTATCGATAATCATTTACACAACGATCATGTACTCCATCCTCGGCCTATGACCAACAAAGTGTGGGATTGGGCTATAGTTGATACTCTATTATTGAACTGCTCAAGCGCGAAAAATAAAAGACAACGCACACGAAAAAGACTGTGTACTGGCACAGAAAGGCGCTGCAGTCCACGTCTTTTCTGTGGGCGTTGTCTATTTTTTTTTTTTTTTGCTATGACCAGCAATCTTATTTTATACTCACGAAAACGGAAACGAGATACGCATTTTTAGAAACTTTTCACAGCACCGATTCACGAAGTGGGAAGCTGGATGAGCAGGTGGTGGTGAGGCGTTATCCCTAAGGTCACCCCACCTTGAAGACGTCTATAGGTCGAAGTGCGCTGCAACATACTCCAAGTCCACTCCAAGCCGCACAGACCTCGGGCGAAAGCGACTCGATAGAAAATTCACGCTGGCGTCTGGTGACGACAAAGGGCTTCTTGGCTCTGTATAAAACACGTGGCAACGCACTTCTTCGGGGACTCGCACGGTTCACAGACTTCGTCGACAACGTAAACTGGGTCTTCTTAGTCGCTGTGAACATGGGCCACTAATTCAAACAGTGCGAGTATCGCGTAAGACAGCGTAATATCTCATTTCGTTCTTAATTTCAATATTGTAATAAAGCTACATTGATTCAAAGCGGCTGGTTCCGTATTCGCGACTCTTGCAACTAAATGTAGCGAACCAAAACAGTCAGTTGGGGTTAGACACCTTGCGGAGGGGAGTGCGAAAGCTATATGAAGCGTCCTTCCATGTACTGTCTTTCTTTCTTGCTGTCCAAGAATGCCAACGTGGACAAAGAAGCCGTGCATTCACACCAACAGCTCCGGCTTTTTTTTCCCCGTCCACGGGGCTTGAGTCGTCGACGAGGCGCATATTTCTTCTTTACAACGACGGACAGCCACACGCGCGCGAAGCTCCCAGCGATCGAGTTTCCAAAGAGCCGGCGAAAGTGCGAGGCGTCCGGTACTTATACTTCGGACAGAGCAACAGCGAGCGGTGGCGCGTTTCCGAAAAGAGCCACCCGATATCTCTACCCGCCAAATGGAGCAACGTATTTACGCTACGCCTAGGCACGAATCGACGTAATCTCTATCGCCGACGGGCGGGCTTAGCGCGCGAGACGCGGGAATAGAATGGGCGCGGTGGCGGTCGGCTCCTGTTTTTCGACTCGGACATCGTGAGACACGGTAACAGAAACGAATAAAAAAAAAGCGATAGAAGAGGCAAACGAAACACGAAGCGCCCAGATCCTCTCCTCCACACCTCCGTTATCGTCCATCCGTCGGCGTCCTTCTCTCCACATGTAAACTAGTTTGTCAATGTACGGCCACACTCACTCAACGGGCCGAGTGGCCCTGCGCGTTTTTGGCGCGAGACAAAAAAACAAGAGCCGAGTTTTTTTTCTTGTTTGTTTTCTGGCCCCTCGTAGATAATAACGCAAGTTTCATTCCAGTACGTTTTATCTTTTAATTTCCTTTCTTTATCCCTCCTGTACTTCATCTCGTCGACGTAGCGTTTTGCGTAGATCGCCCCATTGTGACCGGATGGAGCTCGAACATTAAGTGTAGTTGTAGTGGTTCTGCATTTATCGGGCGCCTGTAGATGCCGTTGGCTTTCGGCGCCGTCGTCCGGTCCTTGACAATCTGCGCGGCCTGGGAGAGAGAAGACAGTCGCCTTGGTACAGGGCGGGGGCGAAAAACCGTAGAGCAGATTTCCGCGGACGTCTGCGCAGGAAGGACTGAACCAGTTGCGTTATCACGTTTTCTCGGCAACTAAGAGAAAGGGCCACCACCGCTGCTGTTTGCTGCTGGCTTGATTGCTGCATTTTCTCGGCAATCACTACAGCCCCCCCCCCCCCCCCCCCGTTCCACGCGCCATCCAGTCCGTGTCCATATCTGGAGGAAGAGAGAAATGAAATGAGAAACATAAAAGCGAGAGGAAGTGACAGGAATTAGAGCAGAATTCGGTCCACTCTCGGGGAGAAGTGAAAACAAAAAAAAAGGAAGGGTGGGTGTGAGTGAGTAAGAGGCGCTCGTACGAGCCTCATTATTAAGTGCAACCAACCTTCCGGTATCGCGGCGTCCGAGTGGGTATAAAAGGCGTGTCCAGAGAATGCCCAACCATCACAACTCAGCTTGACTCCTCTCGAGTAAGCCCACTCGTCTCAGCTCTAGCGTCTCAGCAGCACCCAAAGCCGACGTCATGAGGACCATGGTAAGCGAACGGCAACCGTAGGCACTTCGATGCACTCAGAGCTGCTACTCGGCAGGCCCGCTCGACAATCTGGATTCATAGACTTCTAATCTCGCTTTCAGCCTATATATCTTTTAAAACTGCATGGTATGCAATCGAACTCTTGGTGATCCCGGTTTGCTCAATCTATGGCAATAGAATTACACCAAGAGGATTCGCAAAGATCTTTCCAGTTAGACTGAGAGCTTAAGAAACTGGCAGCCTATTCTAACGCATAAGATCTTCGCCCTTCATAGATAAATATATTGTTACGTGAATGATTGCTAACGCATCTTTACGACATATGATATTTTAAATAATTGAGTAAATTCCGAAGGAGCATTCGATCATGCATTCCTCTACACTCTGAATTTCATCGTAAGAATGAGAACTCTTTCTTTTTCAATATTAAACAAATATCGGTTGATTGAGTGATTTGCTAACAATGGAAACGTTCAGAACACTCCTCATCTAACGCCTAAAATGTAGCCTAACTATTCGGCATGTATTTTCTCAAGAGAAGAATGCACTCCAAGACTTAAAAAAAAACGGTTAGTGTGCCTGAACGTGCGTCTCGCGAAACATATGAGTGACAGGTCTCAATTTCCCGCAGCTTGTTGCCGTTGCCCTTACCGCCCTCATCGGCGTCTGCTACGCTGGCGTCGTCTCCTACGGCGGCCACGGAGGTGGAGGCTACGGCGGCGGTGGCTACGGCTACGGCAAGTCCCTGCCCGGACCTTCCTTCCTCATCAAGAGCCTTCACCACGTAAGCAAGGTCAGCCACGGTGGACCCATTCTCGACAACTACGACCTGGGCGTCGCCTACGGTGGTGGATACGGTGGTGGATACGGCGGCGGTTACGGCGGTGGATACGGCGGATATGGTGGATACGGAGGCTACTTGGTCAAGGGCTAGACGAGTGAGTGGAGGAGTCAAGCTACCCAAGAGAGAGAGAGAGAGAGCGAGCATGCGCAGCCGTATGAGAGGAAATTCGAGATCAACAACAGCAACACCCCCGGTTCCCCTTTACCCATGTCTCCCTTCATGTACAGTCGCGGTAACTGAAAGTAAGAAGGGTAGCCTCGGGGATATGTAGCGTCAGTGACATTTGCTAAGATCGCGAGGACTGGTGACCAGCTCGAAGCACGGCAGGAGTAGTGATGTACCACGTCACGGCACAATGACTTCAATGGTGGTCCACAACGGCAGGGAATGTCCTCAGAGGTGCGCCTGGCAGCCGCAGTAGCCGTGGATGCGAAGGTGCGAGGGAGCTTCCGTCCTTGCGATTCAATGTCCACGCTTCATGCCTCGGTTGCGAGTCCCTTGCTGCTTTCTGCAGCGTTGTACATTTTGTACAGTTACTTCTGGTCGCGCTGCAAATAAAGCAATGAGTGAGTCTGACGTCTTTGGCTCTGTGTGGTCTTTGCAACCATTGATCTCTTTAATCACTTCTGTAAGCAACACTCTGGAACGACAAGGTTATCCTTCTTCTCATTGTCATTTTTTTTTCACCCCGTCTACACCGTAAACACCAAGTGCAACCCTATATATGAGAATCTCGAGCGATGAGTTAACTGTCGTCGCAAATGGCATATTGTGGAGTGCGCAAAAGCGTAGGAAGTGGCCGAACACGCTGCTGGCGAAACCCTTGTAGAATATATTTCCCCCTGGATCTCTAGGTATCTTCCAAAGTGCAGTGTGGGGGCTCTTCAAAAGATACATTCACGTACACCAACGCCACGAGCGTTCAAATTGCTGCCCCCAAGCTTCAGACAATCATCCGCTGTCTGCAACGCTGATTACGCCTTTGTAGGTTGTGCAAATGTAGCAGTGTAATACAATATATGTGTCATACACGCAGTCGATCAGTGCACAAGAGCCTGAGACCCTGTTTGGTATACAGCCTTCCTGCACACAAGCTGCTTGGTGATATGAATGAGGAGAAGAAAGAGAAAGACGATAGAAAAAAGTAAGGAGATAAGCAGATTAACCAGACACTGGCTTGATTGATTAGCCTACACGTGCGGCAGGGGAAAGGCAGAATTATAGAGAAATAAAAGAGCAAGAGTACAAAAAAAAAACGTGAAATGACTAGAAGAGGAATACAGGAAAGGCAGGGAGGTTAACCAGGACGGGGAAAGAGAAGAAAATGTGGAAAGGAGGAGAGAAATGTCCGTGAGAATACAAGAGACATGTAGCACATTGCAAGTAGAATCGTTAATCATTTTCACGTACAGAATATACCGCCTATTTAACAAGCACCTATATTTCTTAGTGTCTTTCTTCCATTCTATATCTCTCTTTCTTTGCCCTCATAGTCCCATTCCCCTGACACGGGATAGCAAACAATGTGGTGCATATCATTAACTTCTCGCTTCAATTCAGCGATGCGGTCTGTAGCTCTTCTTTTTATACTGCTTGTATGCATGCAAATAATACTCCTATAGGGATGAAAAAAAAAAAACTGAAAGTCATTTGCCAGAGACCGCACTTATCTCGCGTGTGCTTGCCTTGCAACGCGTCCTTGTTTCTTTTGTGAACATTGTAAGAGCTAAGTATTCTGAGAATCATGCTGAACGCAAATCCTCGGGTCTGTATGCACAACGATACGAATCTATTCACGAGTTACTCTTTGTCCTGTTCCAACCCATACGTGTTCATTTATACGCCAGCGCAGTGTTATACACCGCTGCTGACGCATGCAAATATTCTGAATCATTGTCTCAGTATTTTCTACTTGGTATTCCGCCACACTATACTTGCCTACAGAGTCGGACAAAATCGAGAGGGCAGAATCTTTGTCGTTCTTTCTGCCCCGGCTGATGCATCTTTGTCTGTGCTGTGCGGAAGTTCATACGAGTAAATATTCCTTCGCATTATCAGCCGCTGGCACAATTTAGTACAGCTTATATTTGTCGATCGACTGCACTCACATCTTCCTTAACTCTCCCGCATGCATCACTGAATATACACACTCTGCCAAATGGACAGATCGCGCAAACACCCAGTTTTCCTCCGCACACTGCTTGCTCACGTGTCACAGCCAGGCGCGGCTGAGTGCCGCAGCCTGAGCGCCTAAAAGAGCTCGAGATCGACCCCTTTTCCAAGGCTCGGTTCCCGTGCTGCTGGGAAAATCAATCTTTCCCCCACCTGCTTCCTCTTCGTCGCCACCGGCGAGACGCCGTTAGGAGCGGCCAGTATTTGTTTCTCGCGTTGTAAGTCATTCGATAACGGCTGGCGCGACAAGGGGCGTTTCGAGCGAGCGGCAGTCGGGGAAAAATTTACGGGCCCCGAATAAATACCTCACAAACGGGAATCTCCGGAGTACGTCGATGTGTATCCGTTCCTGAATAATAAGACGGGATTATATATATATATATATATATATATATATATATATATATATATATATATATATATATATATATATATATATATATATATATATATATATATATATATATATATATATATATATATATATATATATATATATATATATACGTGAGCACCCTCTTTGGGAATCGCCGTTTGAATTCCAGGCGATAAAAGACATCGCCCTTGAACGTTGCTACAGTTACACTGGGCTGTACTGCTAGAAATTTTGCTTGGCTGAAAAATAATGATCTGTTATTAAGCATGCCCCTCTTGCTATTATGTCAATGTATGGACACTATAGCTTTGCGCTCCCCTACTTCCTAGGTGATAAAGGGGGTGGGGGGCACACAGGATGTTGGCAGAGTGCCCCCCCCCCCCCCTCTCATGCGCACGCCTTCGAGGCAGTGCAAAAGAACTTTGGGGCAGAGAGCTTTTGCTGGTTGGCGGGACAGGATGAAAAAAGAAAAAAAAAAAGATGACTTTTTTGCGAGTCAACAGCGTGAAAAACAGGACTGACGCGGAGACACGCAACTCGTCAGTCCCATGTCGCGCCCTGTTCTTTCGCAGCTCCGACTGACTCTTCAGGACACCCTTCTGCAAGACGACTACCCCTTTGAATTTTTTATAAGCGAACAGGTATGCATTGGCAGTGTCTTATTCCAAGTGCCTTTGCTATCACTCAGCTCGTTCCATTTCGTCGCTGGTTATCATATCTTCCTGTGCCGATGACAAAAATGGAGAATAGGCTCTAACCTGCGTGTTTCTTGGAGGGCCAATAAAGTTAATTCAACAACATCAACAGCGTGCTGCAGTTGCGGTGCGTTGCACGAAGCAACGTTAAACGTTTCGCCGTGGTGGCGACGTGACTTGTAAATACCCGCAATGCTACACTGCTGACACGTTCGATGCTACATAACGTTTTTTATGACTTCTTAAGCACCGTGTGTTATAACTCTTTTGAATATTCGCAAGCAAAGTGTCCTTATGACGAACGCTTCTAGTGGAAGTTCATAGAGGTTGTACGGTGTGGAACGTACAAAAACGAACGCGAGAAAAAAAAATCGGTAGACCCGACGCATTTTGAGAATCGACGTTATGCGAAGCATGACGGTTGGGAAAGGAACTGTTTTATATTTTTATTAATTTAGTGACACGTAAGGTATAAATGTTGCACGCCCAGACGTGTGTCGAAATGTTGCATGTATTTATACAACCAATTCTTTAAACTTGCGAAATTATGCCAATAGAACATAATTATTAGCAACACCAGAAGCGATAAGCTGATATAAAGCGTTGATGCTTCATATCAGCAGTGTCCAGCCCTGGATACTTACTGCAGCATAAATCAACTTGAGCGTATGGCACCTAAATACAATTGGCGTTAACACGACATGACAGCTGTATTGTAGGAGTACATATGTAATGTTTTTATTCTTTAACTTGATAGCCAGCACTGCAACTGCAATGAACGTTTCGCGAACATTAGGGTCTATTTGAAAAGTATTTTATTTACAGACACTGTCGGCCATTACCAATGGGTATTACAAAAGTGGAAAACAAAAACACAGAAACATAATCATTCTAGAATCGTTACACAATTATCATGTGTAATTGGAACTTACTCAAAACGATCACTAGGAAGTAGAACTCTCAAAACGGAACCACATTTAAATAAGTGCACCACATCGTACATGGACAAAATAATGCTTAGTTAGCTATACAGATGACAATATGAGCGATGTACTTCAGGGATTAAATCTACAGAGGAGCATGAAATGGCTTCTTCGGTCAAAAAATTTTATTCGTTGATAGCTCTTGGAAAGAATCTATGCTTATAACAAACAGTTAAAAGAGCAAGAGCACGAATAAACATTGAATGATGATGTCCAAAAGTTTCGCCACAAAGAATATCAAGATAGTAAGCATACGTTATGTGGACATGGTGATTGATAATCAGGTAGAGTTCCGAGACCTGGCGTGGCTCTGGTGTTCTGCAAACAAGAAAGGGCTGAGGTCAAACAGCTCTCCAAGATAGAGTACAGTCCAGTCTAGAGTCTTGCTCGTCGTAAATGTCTTTGAGGTGAATAACCATTTCAGTGAAGTGTGTGCTTGAAGAGGTGGTGGGCTCTGCATTGCGGTCCAGCATTCGTGTATTCCACAAGCTGTAGATACCCATGAGGAAAAACATATCACGTGGCACTTTATCAAGCGTTGCTGGTAGAAAATAACGTATTGTGTAAGCGTTAATGACGAAAGTTTATTTAAGCGCCCGCTGAAGGACATTCCAAAACAGTATGGCATCTTTGCAGCTAACAAAGCAATGTTCTATCGTTTCTGGCACATCACATATACGGCAGTTAAGAGACGGAATAAAAATACCCTTTCTTTTTAACCATGCGTTTACCTCCAATCTTTCAGAGTGGAGTTTATAGAAGAATGTTTTTGAATTCGGTGGAATGTACAATTTGCACACTCGCTTCAATACACCGTAGGCTTGAAGATGGAGTACATTGAGCGGTACAACGGAGGTGGGAAGAGCACACTTAGTAAATCTTTATAGAGTGCCTTGCGCGATACTGTGTACAGGTATTCTACAGAAAAGCGAGCTTTAAGGAACTGAACTGCGAGGTAAACTTCCTACCCGAATCCTCACAAACACGGGCGTTGACAGAAGTTTGATGAAACAATTAAGTCTGGTAAGCAATCAACAAGTGTAACCTGCAAGAAAGAAAGGATTGCAGGACGAGAATGGTCTCGAAAAATGAAGAATCATCACACTATTTGCCATATATAAAGGTGTTTTATTCCTAATACGCGCTCACTAACTGGCTTGAACATATTGTCCTGACGCATGGGCTCAAAAGTCGAAGACCACATGAAAGTAGCGAACTCTTTGTGGAAAGCGTTGTACATGAAGTTTTGCGCAATGAATGAGTTTCAATAAATAGTACAGCTTTGTTGCTAAAAAAGTATTGCAAGCTTCAGCTCTCCCAAGTATTGAAAATTGATAGAGAACAAATGTCTGGGCCTGTCATTCAAGCTTAGGGACACACTCCTTCCAGTAATGCGCACTGAATCTATATGCATACAATGGTACACCGAGGTATGTCGGAAAAGCTCTTGTCCAATTAATCGCTGCGAAGAGGTTTGGCGTGCTACCCCACAAACCAAACCAGAATCCTAAACTCTTAGAGGCATTAAAACTAGTTCATGATAGTACGCCAACCTTTTCAATACAGTATAACCTCGTTACAACAGACTTTCATAGTGAAGAGGATTTGGTCTGTTGTAAAAGGAGTCTGTACAATCCATGTACTGTTACAACAGACATTTACGTAAACACGTAATGAGTCTGTTATAAAAGGAGAGAATTGAAAGTCACAAACATAGTCAAATAATGGATTTATTAAATGTTTTGAAAGAAGCTAGTCAGCTTTGCCTGTACTGTGTGGCGGACACCTTTAGACACTATACGTGTCTCCATCATGACAAGTGTGTTCATTTCATCTGAAGTCGTGGCCTGTTGTTCAAAATAGTCTTTGAGCCCTTGAATGTAGTCCAACGCCTGAGAAGTTGTGACCTCCTCTGTGACAATCCCTGAGTTGCCTTCTTCATTTTGTTCTTCTTCTTGCTCAGCATTAGGCACTTGGCGAATTCGGGCTACAATCTCTTCATCTGTCAGCTGCTCTGAGCTGACCAGGTCATCATCTGCAGTGACGTAATCCGAAAACTGCTGGCTCCCAAAGGCCTCCTCCCCAGCTGACCACACACCAGGATCTGGTTGATCTTCCTGTGGCAAGCAGTCTGTGCAGTCGCTGTCAACTCGAAAACCTGCTTTCCTAAAGCAATTCTTTACGATTCCTGGCTGAATCTGCGCCCATACAGTTGACAGCACCTGCACGGCAAATTTCAGGTCGATCACTGAGTCCCGCGTCTGCTGCATGTCAAAAAGCAAACGCTCAGCAAGGCGTGAGCGGTACCGTGACTTCACTGAGTGCACAATACCTTGGTCAATCGGCTGAGCTCTTGATGTTGTGTTCGGCGGAAAGTACGCCACCTTCGTTGCATGAAGCCCGGGAAGCTGCATATGGCTTGAGCAATTGTCCAGGAATAGTATCACATTCCTTTTCTGCTTCACCATCTTGCTGTCAAAATTGAGTAGCCATTTGTTAAAAATATCTTTTGTCATCCAAGCACTTTTGTTGGAGTGCCAGTCCACGGGAACGTGCATATTGCGCATGCACCGTGGTCTTCTCGACTTCCCTATCACCAGGAGTTTTTCTTTCTCGCTCCCGTCCATATTGCAGCAGAAGAGAACGCTAATGCGATCCTTAGATTTCTTGCCACCGTGGCATAAGTCATCGCCAAAACAAAAAGTCTTGCCTGGTTTTAACTTATAAAAAATGCCGCTTTCATCGGCATTGAATACATCCCGCGGTGCGTAGCCTTCAATGTGTGCAGGTAGAACATCTGCTATCCAGTCGGCTACAACAGTGTCGTCGACGCTGGCAGACTCTCCAGAAAGGCACTTAAATGCGATGGCATGCCTAGATTTAAATCTGCTCAGCCAGCCTTCGCTGCACTGGAACTGTTCTTGGTTAAGAACAACGGCAAGTTGCTCCGCGCGTTTTCGTAGCAGCAGTCCGTTAACGGGTATATTTCGCGAACGGGCGTCACGAAGCCACATCAGCAGGGCCTCTTCAACGTCAGGATATGAAGCTTCGCGGAGCCGGAACCTCTTGGGTTGCAAGTCACCTGAGACTTTCTTCGCCAAGACTGCCTCTTTGGCGTTGATGATAGTGCTAACCGTCTGCTTCGACAAGCCGTAGGCCACGGCGACGTCCACCTGCTTTTTTCCCTTCTCAACTTGCTCGATGATATCAAGCTTGTCTTTAAGGGAAATCTGCTTGCGCTTCGTCGTTTTGTGACGCACGGCGTTGGCTGATGCGTTCGGCTCCATCGGTTCCATCACACCACGATCACGTCCGCAATGCACAGAGGCCAACAGGATACACAATGACAAACCATGAGGCCAAACAGCCCCAACTGCCCCAATTGAACAAAGCGAAGTACACAGCGCCAGGGCGCCAGCAGCGCCTTCGCCGGGCCGAGCATAAGCGCCACTAGACCTTTTATTCCGAGAGGGGCCGCTGCCAAGCGCATGCTTTCTATTTATTTTTCACTTTGACCACAGATTTATGCAAGTGGTCACTATTGTCTGTTACGAGTCTAACTAAGATTTTTTCATCTTTTATCTTTATGTTATTTCGACAACATTGCAATCATTGCAAATTATGGCTCGCTAAATGTAACAGAAGTCGAAGTCAGCCCCGGCAGCCAGATCAATCCAAGCCAAGCGCGGCCTCCCTGAAGTGGCCGCCGCTTGTGTTGACACCGCCGGCGTGCTTTTCCCGTGCCGCAACTATGCCTAGCGATGCCTGAAATCGGAAACAATTGAATCTCGGATGTCCGTGATAGAAAAGTCCGCTGTAAAGGAGGCCTGACCACCTTGCTGGCGTCACAATTTAGTCAATTATATCCGAATGTCCGTTGTACCCGAGTCCGTTGTAAACGAAGCTCAATCAATGGAAAAGATAGGGAGATCAGCATAACGCCGCGAATTGGTACGTAGTATCCAAATGTCCGTTGTACCCGAGTCCATTTTAACGAGGTTATACTGTAGTATATGCCACATTTTCGACACTTGGCTTATCTGTGCAAAATAATGTGACATCGTCTGCATAAGCTGTAGTACTCTAACTTCACTGCGTAATATACGAAAGCCACGAATGCAACTCGACTATATTATGCTTAAGCACAGTGGTTCTAGATAAAGTGCAAACAGAAGAGGTGACATTGGGCATCCCTGTTTTACACAAGAACGAATAGAAAAAGGCTCGGAGAGTTCACCATAAACAATCAGACGAGTTGAGCATTCATTATACATAGTTTAATGCCCACAAGAACAACTTCGTCAACATTGGCATGTTCGAGAAGAGAAAAAAGGAAGGAATGATAAACATGCTCAAAGTACGCGACAGGCTTGTGCCATTATTCATGTTCATCATATTTGTCATATTCGTCAAACCAGCTTACCCTCTCATACTAATTTCTGCTCACGCCAAGTTAACTTGGTTATCACGAGAGCACCCAGACGTATATATCCGGATAGATAGATAGATAGATAGATAGATAGATAGATAGATAGATAGATAGATAGATAGATAGATAGATAGATAGATAGATAGATAGATAGATAGATAGATAGATAGATAGATAGATACAGAAAGGGCTTGCCGTTCGGAAGGAAATGCTTCGCATCGATAATAAACAACCGCGCAGAAACGCCCGTAAAAGGCATGGGGGGGAGGGGGAGTATCGATATATCTGCACAGTGATGCAGTCGGGGGTCTGCCCATAGGACCGGAGCCAGCCAAAGTCTCGGGAAGATGTCGAGGAGAGCATCCGGGCTGGTTGCAACAACATTTATTTACACTATTTACATAGTCACGGTAGTGTCGCTGCGTGACAGCGGGAACATCACGGAAGCTCTTGATAGAAGCTTGGTAGGAGCTTCTGGGAGCTTTTCTTGAGCTCGTTTTCTGCCCTGCAGGGAAGAAGAAGGGAGGCCAGGACAGTCCAACGAAAATGTTGTCTTCACCTCCGCCGACAAAAGGGGGAAGGCGAAACACGGCCTCCTTTCCAACCCTGCATAAAAGAGGGAAGAGGCACATTCATTTCGTCCCGTGGTAAAGGAGAAAACACTGCCGAATACTCAATGCACACGACACAGCACAACGCGAAGACGTTGGGTCCTCTACGTGCAGATCAACTCTGTAGTCCGTTGCAGTGATGAGTGCGCGGCGCCGGGCAGGCCATGGTTCGTCGGAAACGGCGGCATGAAGGCACCACGGAGAACGTGGGAAACGCACCCGAACACGGACTTCAGACGCTTGAGTTATTGTCCGGCGCACTTCGACGAACAAAGCCGCGCAGAGATGACTACCTTTTTTAAGCCGCTTTGACTGCAGACAGCCCTTCTTACACCGTCAGTCGGTCGGGCATGTCCAAAGGGTTTCACGAGGGCAGACGACTGCGCTGTGAAATTCGAACTTTTGTGTCGCGTGCTCGCCGCTTTTGGCCCATCTCGGGATCGCTGACCCGGAACAAATCGGGCTAGACTCAGCCGCAATGTCAAACGCGTCCAAGCGGCGCCATACCAGGAAGGCCGATCATAACAAGAGTGAATGTTGCCGTTATTCACCGAATAACACGGAAAAATTGAGCAATTGGGAGCATAAGTCTACACTGGGGATAAATTATGAATGGTTTGCTACAGCAAACGATGTATATTAGAACAGACTTTCAAAACTATATTGCGTCATTCGTTCTTTTCGTATGTGATATAGAAAAGCCGGCACCACTAAAGATGCCAATATCCTACAAAAGCTTTCTAAAAAAAATGATAGCACAAAGTTGAGTTGTGGAGCAAAAGCAGAAGAGAGAAGACGTACGTAGAGTAACAAAGTAATAAAATAAAAGAAGTTGTTTAATCAATCCTGCATATTTCAGGTACAGTGAAAAGCGAAATATATGCTCAACTTCAGCCGCCACTATGCATACAACTTCGCGAACACCCGTTTTCAATACAGGTGGTGGAAGCGAAAGTAAACAATCGCAAAAAAAAAAAAAAAGCAGGGCTGACCTCTCTTTCCGTGTCCCCGGCCGTATAATCACTCCTAACGCAGTGCTCTCCGCGACGGCCAGCGGTTTTTCATCGTGCGTGACACCGGCAGAACATTACCATTTTGATTTCTCTCCACCTTCTTGTTTGCCGCCAGAAACGTTTATATTACTTCTTTCTTTGTCTCTTCTTTCCTGGTGCGCAGCAGGGCTGCGAGGTTCCATAGAGTGTGGGGGACCGCTCGTTTTCGACCTCGGAACACCTGCAGCCGCCAAAGCACATTGCAGCGTCCCCACCAAAGCCCTCCGACAGCCCTCCCTCTACTACCTCTACGAAGCCAGCAGCACCGCGGTTGGACTTTTTTTTCCCCCTCCCAGTGCCTTCGTTGTTCATCTCTTTACCGGCCACTCTGTTTGAGCGGCGTGCATGCGACGAGGGCAGCGTGCTTTTGGACAGGCCGGCCGGCTCAGTGCAGATAACGCGGGCAGATGCGGACGGCTCATCGCGGGTGCTCATTACAAATGCCTCTTGTGCTGCGCGGCAGTGGGTTTTATGCATGCGTGCGTGCGTTTGTGTGTGTATGTGCAAAAGGCTTCTCTCTTCTCACTGCGTGAACGATAATGTAGGCTGGATCTAACGCGATCCGCGAAGCTTAAATTTCCTTTCAGTCTTCATTCGCACGTCGCGTTGGGTGCATGGCGTAGCCGGTGGAGCCTTGATTGTTTCACTATTGTTTTACATACATACATACATACATACATACATACATACATACATACATACATACATACATACACAGATACATACACACATACGTACATACATACATACATACACACATACATACACACACACATACATACACACATACATACATACATACATACATACATACATACATACATACATACATACATACATACATACATACATACATACATACATACATACATACATACATACATACATGGCGAACATTTTCATCCGATGGGAGATGACAGCAATGACATGCGGTGTTTGTTTAATGGCGAAAGGAGTCGCTGTGAGAATGCTTTTTCCTTCCGTGGTACAGGTGCAAATTGCAGCACGCTCACGAAGCTTCGGTTTCCGCACGCAGCATTCCCCTTCCAAGCCCTCTGACAATAGCGTCACATGGGATGTTTCCGGTCAGTTCACATGACTCCGGACTGTACAGGTACCGTTACACTCTTCCTCAGCCAACCCTTCAGTGTATGGCATGTGTGGTTGTTTGTTGCGGCAACACAATAGTGGCCTGCATTATTTCAGCGCCGTGTGTGTGACATGCATGCTTGCTGGTGTCACTGCCCTGTTCTGCTTAATAGATAAGACATGCAAGGAGATCCTCTGCGTTCCTATCAAGAATATGCTACCTAACAAACGCGCGGTTTTCTGGGATAAGTAACCCTTGAATGATTCCACATAAAAATAAATAAATAAACAAATAAATAAATAAATAAATAAATAAATAAATGCCGCAAGTGGGAAACGAGATCAGAATGGTGGAACTTGAAATTACAGGCACGTATCAGTGTACAGGGCAAAGCCATCCATGTCCTCATGCAACGACATTCAGCGACTTCTAAAGGCATTCAGACGATAGACAATGAATGGACGAGCGAGCGTTCAAACGTAGCGCATCAGTAATTTCCGCACGACCTTTCTCTCCTTCGGACTGGTCGCTTAGCTCCCGCTGAGAGGCATCGCTACATGAATGAGCAATCACTGTCTCCCGTTACAATCCTGCTATATATCTCATTGCCCAACAGCTTAATAATCAGAGCACGCGTTCCCTTCAGAGGCAACACTGCTCGCGAAAGGAGCAGTCGCGAGCGATAACGCAGAGGACGCCTCTCGCGATGCACACCGCCAATTTGGCACTTAGCCCGCTAATGCATTGCAACATTATCGCCGCTGGTGTGATGCAGACGCAGCCGTGATATCTTTTTTGCTCCCTCTTCCATCATGCTCACCTCTCTTTCTCTCTCTCTCAGAACGTCTTGCCGAAGAACGACTCCCGGAGCCGTCACGCGAGCTTGTTAACCATATTTGTGCGCGTATTATACCGCACACCACTTAACGACGCTTGCGACAGTGTGATACTTAGCCATGTTAACCTTTACTGAGCTAACGTAAGGAAAACGAGTACACCCTGTCAAGCGGCTCCCTTTAATCGCAAGCCTCGCAATCAAAGGAGGACTGCCACATTTTTTTTTCATTTTTTTAGAAATACGACAAGGGCCACTCAAAGCGAGCCTGCCATGCATCAGAGCAACATAACATCATGTTTTTTTTAACTAGAGACATTTATTTATGGGTCGTCTGAATACCGCTTATCTTTCTCATTCGAATATAAAAAACACGTTAGTTTTCATTTTCGCCTGACTTTAAAGCTAAAAGGTAAAAGGAATAAACTTTAAAGTAATTACCCTCGTGAAATACTGTTATGATTTCTTATGTGCACTCTTAAAAAAGTTAGTAAAAACGTAGCAACTGTAAGCAAATATGTAGTAACTGCAACGCTTATTACCTTTATCTGACCATTACTGACCTTTTGTGACCCGTTGACTGCCTACGTTAGTAAACAGTTACTCTAAAGTAGTACATAAAGCCGTTCTAGTTTGTACTGCATTGTAAAGTAGTGCAAAATATGTTTTGCGCTATTGTAGAGTACAAAACAGTTACTTTTTGATACCTGCTTACTACCTCCCTACACTTACACTGTTAGCACACAGTTAGAAATCGGAAGGAAATAGCTAGTAATTGCAGCCGTTAATAACTTACTTGCACCGTTACTGTACCTTTTTTGCTACCCGGCCATTACCTACCTGGCACAAAATAGTACGTAACACCATTGTAGTAAATTTTGAGTGGAATCGTCTCTACGTATCGCATTTAAAAGAAAAAAAAAATGACGCAGAAGATATCCACAAATAAAAAAAAACAACATTTGTTTCAAATTACACAACCAAGATATGTAAGCGTCATTCTGCAATTATCAGAACGGAGAACGGCTTAACGAACCATGAACAAGTGCTACACGCGTTGTAATAGACAAATATAACATACTTAGTTAATTAAAACAAACCAACATGACAGGCGGATCAGAGTTAACCAGATAGTCATAAGTAATATGAAGTCCCTCATTACGGAGTGCGTCATAATGATATATGATATCGTGCTTTTATCACCTAAACCCCACAAAAGATTATTAAATTTTCACTGCAGGTATAATAGCACGGTGAACCATTCAAATGCACTGAGATTATGTTAATGAGTTTGGTATTTTGTTTTGGCCGCTGAAGATTATGCTTTCCTGTGGCACGTTTATAATAAACAGATATAAAATACAATTTCTTTAAAAAGTATGGCTGATGAAGAGTCTTGCGCTACGTCCTCTAACACACATAATCAGGCAGTATTGTGCTCTAGGTTCACGTTTTTTTTATAATTAATCCTGAAACACAAGTGCTTGATCTGGACCACATATGCACCTTCTAAGTTGGAGCTATATATACTGCAGGTGTCGTTTACCGACTATACTGTAGCGTAGTGTACTTGTCACGGCTATATGTATTCTTCGCGTTCATGACACACCACGCAAGGCTACTCGAAGTTGTGTAGTATTCAGACAATAATAGAAAAGTACAAAAAATGGAGAAATAATGTGACAAAAAGAACACAGTAGTATCAGGCTCTACTTTTTTTCTTAAAACCTCTAAACTTTAATACGTATGGTTAGTAAATGGTAGTAACAATGAAATACTGTTAGTAACAGCAAAAGTATACACTGTTACCACCCTCACCGTTACTAACTGCACTTAGTAACAAGGTTGCAACAAATGAGACAAATAATGCCCCAATGTTAGCAAGTGCTACCACCTTTTTCTTAAGAGTGCGTGTTTAGCTAAACGTCCAGTTTTTAAAAATTGACCTATGTGACCTATAGTGACGTTATTGTAGCCGTTTCGGTGTGCACATTCGTGCCATGTAGATAACTGTCAATTTGCATAGCTTGTGCACTTTCAGTGAAGTTGCGTGAAGGAACTTATTCAGTATTTATCTCAGATGGTCAAAACAAATGAACACATTAGAGCCCGTCTTTGCAATATTTCAGCCGAGTGATGAAATTTTCTCTAAAGAAGCCAGGTGATCACATATTTGTTTCTGATCACGTTTTGTCCGGAGTTCACTTACAATCCATTAACGAACAACGACGAAGACAATTACCATATATTAAGAAAATGATATAAATTGTGTAGAAGAAGATGAGCCTCCAGTCAGCAGCATTGCCAACGCTCGGCGTGCTGGGTTTTCTCGCCCCTCGCTGCTACGTAGTCATTGGTATTTTAGAGAATGGCGATCTGCTCTGACTCGCTGTATTTACTCGTAGGGTCACCGCAGGAACCCGTCTCGAATAAATTTTTTATCATTTACAAAGGCAGAGGAATGCTTACTCCTCCACCTTCACACCAAAACACTGCTGTGCCCGGCAGTTTTAGGATGTCTCGATCCTGCCTGTATACAGGAAAATGCCCGCATTGTGCGAATAAATCTTCGGATATCTTTCACACGGTGTGGGCATGCCAGTCAACCCCTCGACTCAACCCAAAACCGAACCCCACCCTGGAGGACTGCGTCTCGCTCACTGGATACCGTGCCGAACGGTTGTGCCCCCGCCATCTCCGAAGAGGACACAGCTCTGGCCGACCGGCTCGCCTTCCACCATCTCATGACGCCGTGACGCTCTCTTCAGTGGTACCCCGTCCTCGGACTCTTTTTACCGTGTCCCCATCTTTCTTTATCTTATCGTTAGTTCTGTATGTGGGTGTCCTCATCTCTATTCCTATCCCTTTTAATTCCTCCTTATCCCCATCCCTCGTGAGCCACTGATAAGGTGTGGCACTCAGATGCAGACAGCTACGGGGCTCACTTTTATTTTATTTTCTCTCAATAAAAATCCCCCCCCCCCCCCGCTGGAGGACCGTAGACAGCTCTCCTCAGCTGTTTCAAACTGGTGAGCCGGAAGGCCCCAGTCAATCGAGCCCGAGTCGCGTTGGACGCCCATGGACTGCTGTAACGAGGAGCCGACTTAGTGTTTGTGAGGGGTGGCCCAAGCTGGGCCATTTTCCTGTATGTATACATATAATACACTTCTTTTTTCTCTCTGTCTTCTCAAATGACGGGGAACGCATCATTTGCAAGATACAGAAAAATGCGGTATACGACCTGTTTAGCGTCATCCATTGTATATTCTTGTTTATACTAAGGAACCCCTACTTTGAGAGTTCTCCAAAACGAATGAATTACTCGGCTGAAAATAAGATATATGCCTTCTGTCGTAGCTCTTCGGTAGGCCACCAGACGCGTAAAAGGTTTTTAGTTCGAATCCCACTGACAAAAGAAGCAACTTTTTCATTCACTCTGGTTCGTTTCAATCGCACTAACAATGATTGCACCACATATAAAAGCAATAAGTAATGTACCCCGTGTTTGCCTGGCGTGAGAACTTGTTGCATTCATTTGGTCATGTATAGCAAACCAACGAACCCATTGGAAAGAACAAACCACATGTAGTGTCCCCTATTCATTTCTCTCAGACACATTTTGCTTTTCACTCGATGTATTGATACTCCCCAGCCCCTATCCTGAAGCTAGAAAGCTCCTCCCATATTGAATCCTTTGCCCCTTCCCTTCCAAAAAGAAACAAAGTTTGTGCATCTGCACCTAACGTGCTTTCGCCCTAGCTTCAGTATCCAAGGCATTGCCAGATTTCTGCACATCACCTCTCAGCAAGCGGCAATGTCATCTCATTACGTCATCATGTTATGTCACGTTTCGTGTAGTCACACGATATCACGATTGGTGGCACAAACTTGGGAGACCTGTGACGTCGGGGTGAGATTACATGATGACGTCACCATGAGGGGATGATCAATTCTTGCATCACTTGCATCGAAGCCGCCGGACGCCGAAGGTCAGTTTGTTGAATGCTTTGCTGGTCGAGTTGGTACACTGACTGAAAATCAACGTAAAGCGCAAAAAAAAAAGGAAAAGAAAGGACGTGACACAACAGACAAGTACAGACGAACTGGCACCCGTTCCTGTCTGCTTGTCTCCTGTGTATCGTCCTTGTTGGATTATGCTTTTATTTTCAGTCATTTTTCGAGTTTTATGAGTCAATTAAGACTTTCGCCTTGGAATTATCCTTCTTTCGCTCTTACACAGGAGGAGGAGAGACTGTTACCGAAAACAAAGCCGCCACTGTTGTCTAGTGGAAAAGGCACTCGGCTGCTGACCCGCAGATCGCGGAACCGAATTCCGACCGCAGCGCCTGCATTTTCGACAGACAGGACAGGACAAACAACTTTATTTGGTCCTGAGAGGCAAGGCAGCGGGCCAACTATGTAGGTCCCCACCCAGCCGTTGGCTAGTCCCATGTCGGAACAGAGAGGCCATGCCTCTCCGCTCGTTCACGGGCCCTCTGGACAGCCTGAAGCTGGACGTCTTGTCTGGGGTCTGTGATTGCCGTCGTCCAGTCTTCTTCTGTTTTAAAATCCTGTAACGCAGGGCACTGCCAGAGCATGTGACTCAAAGAGCAAAATTCACCACAATCTGGGCAAAGTGGATCAATATCCGGATGAAGCATGCTCAGAAAGCCCCTAGAGGGTAAGACCCCGTCTGGAGCATGCGGAGCGTGCTTGCTTGTGATCTGTGGAGCTTATGATGGGGAAAGGGAAAAGTCTGTCGCTCTCCTCTGTAATGAGATGTTATCTCGTGAAAAGTAACGAGAGGATCACTGTGGACGAGCTCTCCCGAACCCACCCGAGAGACCACCCCGTCGCGGCTTGTGAAACCTCGCGCACAGTCGTGGGCTATCTCGTTTGGGTTCAGGTGACCCGGCAGTACGTCTGGTCCCATGTGAGCGGGAAACCAGACTATGTGATGAATAACGTCTGAGGGGGGTTTGCTGTAGAGGAGAAAATGTTTGAGGCCCGTGTGCTTAGATTTCTGTTCACGTTAAAGAAACGCGCGTGGTCCAAATTTCCGGAGCCCTTTTCTACGGCGTCTCTCGCAATCATATATTAATTTTGGGACGTTAAACTCCAACAATGATTAATCGTGCTACTCAAAACAAAGACGCCAGGAAGAACAAATAATACCATCGAATTAAACCAGATTCAGACTCTGTTGATATATATGCGGTAATCACCTTGGCAACGTTCCGGACCGCCCGAAAGCGCGCCCCATCTCCTGCCTTGCATATGTGTGCGCGCGCACTCACCCCACCCATGGAATTCGCGGCGCAGCGCATGCACCGTTCGAGCCAATTTAGGCGTCACGGTCAGCGCGTGCCGGCACGTGGGGCGTGACCGTATTTGCGTCTATCAGGCACAGCGGTGCGCGCGTTGCTATGCCCATGAGGCAGTTGTGGCATTTCTAGTGCGAGACCACGCTCGGGTGGCTTGCCGCAAATGCCCCTTAAACTATACGTCGGAATCACGCGCACAAATCGCACCATTGCGCAATTGCAAGAATGCATTCCAAAAGCGGGCTGCTTGGTTCGGGGCACACAATTTATCAGATTGATTGATATATGGGTTTAACGTCTCCAAACCACCATATGATTATGAGAGACGCCGTAGTGGAGGGCCCCGGAAGTGTCGATCACCTGGGTTTTTTTAACGTGCACCCAAATCTGAGCACACGGGCCTACAACATTGCCGCTCCCATCGGAAATGCAGCCGCCGCAGCCGGGATTTGATACCGCGACCTGCGGGTCAACAGTCGAGTCCCTTAGCCACTAGACCACCGTGGCGGGGCGCACAATTTATCAGCAATGTATGTGCGTAATTCAGAGTTAATTTGCATAGCCACGTCCGTTGAGTCTCCCTCTGTCATATCTCCATTTCGCCTTTTCTTTTTTCGCGCGAGAAGGTACAGCGAACCGTCGCCAATGTAGTGATATTCTCCGCCGCCTCTTTCTTTCTTTCTTTCTTTCTTTCTTTCTTTCTTTCTTTCTTTCTTTCTTTCTTTCTTTCTTTCTTTCTTTTATTCATTCATTCTTTATTTCATTCTTTCTTTATTTCTTTCTTTTTTCACTTCGCGAGGTTGACTTTCTTCCCGTGCCAATCTAGAGCGTACGCGTCTGAGTAATAGTGATTATTATTATTATTATTATTATTATTATTATTTCGTAGAAAGACAGATAAAGAGAGACGCAAATACGGGAATGACAGAGCGTTTAACCTGAATTCAAACAGCCGGTTCGCTACCCTACACTGAGGCGAAAAGTAAATGGGAAGATGAAAAAAGAAAGTGGAGAGAAGAACAGGTGCCCAAGAATGAACGATCGAACAAACGGACACGTATACAAACAAGCAAGAAAAGGCGAAAACCGGGCGCACAAACGGTGGTCCCAGAGTGAAAACCTTCGACCAAGCGAAAACGTCATATGATGATGTCATAATATGACTCGACGCTATGTGGCAGAAAAATTGACAGAAACGGCGGAACCACAGGGGGGGCGTCCTGTTGTGTCGATAAAAAACAGTAGAACATGTAAGTAGCAGCTAAGGTGAAAAAAGAATGGTAAAAGTACAAATCATTACAGCATGACAAACTATGCGATAAGTCATATAAGTAGTCGAAATCACGTACGATAAAAGAAAAATACAGTGTCAGGATATTAGAATCAGTTAATCAATCATCCGATTGGTGAAAATTACACAGGAGTGGGCGAGAATAGTTCTGTTTCAGAGTAGACTTGTTAACCTCGGGTGTTCTTCAAGCCTTGCAGATAAGAGTACACATTATGCCATCGGACGGTAATCACACTCACATGCGAACTGAGTGAAATGAAATACGAAAGACAAAATGCAAATGAGCCATCCGTACACTCCAACTTACTACGGCAAGTTGTATTCGTATATTCATCATAACAAGAGAAACTCGATACCAGGGTAGCCAAGCTTGGGTATACTTCGTGCAAGCTTGGTTAGTTTTCTGGGCTCGCGGTCTCTGAAGAAACTTTTTCGTTATTTAGCTACTTTCTTGTACACTCGACCGGTACCAAGTTATCAACATCTAGCGACGTCGCATCCAATGGTGCACGTTTGAGTATATGCGGTGGCAGAGCGGAATGACCTAGGCGTGTTTCCTGCTCCGAAAGTTGTAAATGAAATCAATTTCAAGCTTATAAACAATTAATTCGGCTAAATAAAAAAATCAAGACTTCTGTCTGTCGATTATCTCGATAAATAAAGGAAACGTATAAATGTCGCTCTAGCACAAAGGAAAAAGGCTTTTCTGTACATGTCTGTGAGGCGCAGAAAACTGTTCCAAGGTGCCTCATTTCCACAGACCACATATCGCTGAACGCGTGTTTAAATGGTAATTGCAAGTGAGAGTGACATCCAACAGCAGGGGCAGCGCCACAATTTTTGGGGGGTACGGGGGGGGGGGGGGTGTGGCAGACATAAACTTTAGCAGTTAAAAGAATAATATAAGTGACGTCGGGAGTTTTACGTGCCAAAGCCACGACACCGTTACGAAAGACGCCGTAGTGAAGGGTTACGGAAATTTCAGCCATTTGGTGTTCTTTCACGTACACTGACACCGCACAGTAAAGAAGTCTTTATCTTGCAGCCTTCATAAAAAATTGTACAGATTCCATGTACCTGAGAATCGACGTTTTACGAAGCATGCGGAGGGAAGGTGACCGTGTTCAAAATTTTTTTTATTGAGCGACACGTCATAAATGTCGCTAAATGTATGTACAAATGTTGCACGCACAGGCATATGTTGAAGAGTTGCAGATGCTAGTTGTTTGCACTTGTGCAACGATGTCAACTGGAGCATGCGTATTGGCAACACCAGAAGCTGATATGAAGCGCCGATGCAGATTGATTGATTTGTGGGGTTTAACGTCCCAAAATTACTATGAGAGACTCCGTAGTGGAGGGCTCCGGAAATTTCGACCACCTGAGGTTCTTTAACGTGCACCCAAATCTGAGCACACGGGCCTACAACATTTCCGCCTTTATCGGAAATGCAGCCGCCGCAGCCGGGATTCGATCCCGCGACCTGCGGGTCAGCAGCCGAGTACCTTAGCCACTAGACCACCGCGGCGGGGCGAAGCGCTGATGCTCGCGAAGATGCTGGCCCTGGATACTGCTACATAAATCAACTTCAGCACATGACAACTAACCGCAACTGAGGCTAATTCGACGTGACGGCTGTTTCAGAGGAGTACATATGCGATGTTTATAAAATTGAGTAGGCAGCACTGAAACCACTATTGATGTTTCACGAAGATTAGCGTCTACTTGAAAAGTAGATTTGAGACCTGGCGTAGCTCTTTGGTAAACTGCTCCACTGCCACGCAGAATTCTTGGGTTCGATTCCAGCTGGGACCGTGATATTTATTCTTTGCATTCGCCGGGTTGACGCTACCGATATTGGGTACTTTTAGCGCTCGTGCATTAAAATTGTCCATGTGTGTACTCGTCGTTTCTGGGTACATACTAAGTGTCTATCACCTGTGACACATACCCGCATACCAGTGGCACATACCTGCCCGTGGGTATGTGCTACTCTCCGGCGGGGAGCGCTTGACGACGTACGCGACGGGATTGTGACATCATTCATGGACCAGCGCGTCTTATTCGTCAAACCATCTTCCCTTCCAATGCCAATTTTACCTTACAAAGGCAACGTAAGTCACCGAAGTTCGCAAAGAAATGCTTCGCATTTCAAATGGAATCGCTGCGGTTGGTATTGACTCCGCTGCCTTTGGTCCAACGCGACGGACCGCAGTTAAAAGGGAGAAACGGAGAATGAATCCGGCTGGGGAAAGCGGTGGCGCAGCGGCCACGTGTCGAGTTATGGGGTCGCGCACGACGCAACAAGGTGCGGCCTTCCCGGCGACAACCTTGAAATCTCCTGCATCGTGGCCGTGACCGAAGGATGAGTGAAGTCTTGCACTGGCTCTCGTCCAAGGCTTCCACGTCGTTGCCGCACCAGCCGCCGCGGCTCGCTTTGCCAGGAAAGCGCCCGTACGCGCGGTACCAAAGAGAAAGGAGCTGGCATCGCCTCGTGGTGAGAGATGCCGCACGTTCGCGCAAAGCTTCTCGGAACGCTGCTGCTCTGCCGGTCTCCGACACCTGCAGCGCTGCGTCCTCATTACCGGAAACCGTCCAATAAAGTGATCTCGTGACGTTCGTAGAACAATTAGGCTCACGTGTGCTAAGCTTGCGCAACAGTGTCTCGGGTTATCGGGTTATCTCGGCTGCGCTGTTAACGAACCCTCCTATACACCATTATCAGGGGTTGGGAGCGCAGGGTGCCTATTGTATCCTCTCTAAAAAGATATATATATATATTATTATATATATATATATATATAGTATATAATATATATATAAATATATATATAATATATATAATATATATATATATATAAAGTATATATTCTAGGGGAAAGAGTGTAACCTAAGGCTCGTTTCCGTTTTTACACAATAACAATAAATCAACAGACAGTAATGCCAAGGAATGTACAGGGAAGTTTTATGAAACCATGAATGTAAATAAAAGAAAGAAACGTGCATGAAACAATAACCGCCGTGGGATTATAATATAGATATATATATATCTATAATATATATAATTCCCCATGGTTTGCTTGTTGATATCGAAGTTGCAAGAAGACAAAGACGATCTCTCTCTCTGGCCGCTGCTTGAGTACTCGACTAAACGAGCCCATTTTTATCAAGTTTGTCGAGAGTAACGTGACAATATATAGATATATATATATATATATATATATATATATATATATATATATATATATATATATATATATATATATATATATATATATATATATATATATATATATATATATGCTATGAAGAAACGCAGGGCGGTTAAACAGTAAGCAAGTGTCTGGTTTGCTACCCTGCACTGAAAAAGGGGATATAGAAGACAGCAAAGTGAGGAAAAAAGAAGGAGAGAAAAAGAGCGCGACGGAAGCGAAAACACACAAGCACACTAAAACGTCACAAACGTTCGACGAGGCGGTCGATCGCAGAAACTATAGGATGGCCTTCGTCGCTTTTCGGCGCGAAGCTCTATCTTTCCGGTATTCCAAAACAAATTTTTCGGAAAGCGGCTGGTCGTCGAGGCGTGCAAACACTGCTCACATGGACTGTCTCTGCCAGTTGTGCTGAGGGCACTGACACAAAATATGTTTGATGGTTTCGTCAGTGCCGCGATGTTCACACGCAGCACTGTCTGCCTATCCGATGCGGCAAGCAAAGGCGTTCGTAAAAGACACCCCAAGTCACATGCGACAGAGAACGGTTGTCTCAGATATGGATAACCCAGATGGAATAGAAAGTCGTAGGTATGGGCCCAGACGGTGAAGACGGGTGTCTGGAAATCCGGGCGTGTTCCGCCAAGACCTGGTGACATCGTGCGTGAGCGCATGAATCCTCGCTGCTGCGTCGCTTCTTGACAGTGGAATGGGATCCATCATGCCATTTTCGTGAGCGTTCCTTGCTGCAGCGTCGACATGCTCATTATCGATGATTCCGCAGTGACCTGGTAACCATTGAAAAGTTACGTCATGTCCTTTCTGTAGTACTTGCTGATGCAATTGTCTTGTTTCCAGCACCAATTGGTCTTGAGGTCCACGACGTAGCGCAAACCGAATGCAGTACAGAGCTGGTTTCGACTAGGTGAAAATGCACCATTTCAGAGGTGCTTCTCGATCAATCCTGCGGAGTGCACAGCGGACTGCTGCGAGCTCTGCGGCTGTCGATGTTGTTTTGTGAGACGTTCAAAATTGGATGCTTTCGGCTTTTGCAGGGAATATCAGAGCTCCTGCAGATCCTCTAACATTGGTCGAACCGTCCGTATAAAGTTAAACGTGGTGTTTGTATCCTTCATGCAGCATAAGTAGAGTCTACTGCTTCAAAGCTGGTGTCCAGAGAATGCCTTTTTGGTGATTTCCTGGCACTGTCAAGCGTAAGTTTGGACGGTATAAACATTAAGGGGGTGTCAGGATACGTTCCGGAGGGAGGTGTTTGGCCTGCTGAAAGGCACTCACGGTAACTTAATACTCTCTTACAGAAGGAGGCACTCGGTCGGTCTTCTGGAAGCGAAGTGAGGTGGTGGGCAGGTGCTCGAGCAAGGTGCCTAATATGCGCGCGAAGCACCTCGAAGGCCGGATGATTTTTGGCGGTTGCGATGGTCTCCGCTGTGGATGTGCAGAGTGGTAATCGAAGACAAACTGTGCCTGACCCTGGGCGTTTTCGATTGTACGCGTATGCTACTTTTGCGGGTGTTCGTCAAAACAGGCAAGCTGCAACGCAGGTACCCCAGGAAGAACGTCCTGCAACATTGCGTGTACTGACGTGCCCCACTTTTTAGGAGCGAAACTCTTTATAGCGGCACCCGTTCGTCCCTCGTAGTCTGTAACAAGTATAACATTTTGACCTCCAAGGTGGTGCCGGTGAGAGACTTCTTCTGTGCATTGTTGAACAATAAAAAATAGTGCTCAATGTACATGTCAATGGCTGCTAATGGGGAATGAGAGACAGGAGCATTTGGCTTTTAGTTAACGCGCAGGCTGCGATCACCATTAGCAGCCATTGGCATGTACATTGAGCACTATCTCACAAGAAAGGGTTGCTACGTTATACTCGCTGGGTGTAACCTCTTTAGCTTTAGAAAGGTTTAGTGAGCATTGAGCCGCAGTGCCATGAATACAATGAACTTGTATATACCATGAATGAACTCGAGGTGGTTAAAAATGGGAAGTAGATACGAAGCGCAAGCCGTAAGAAAGTAAAAGCTGAATTCTCCGCCTCTCATTTCCCATTAGCAGCCATTGGCATGTACATTGAGCACTATCTGACTGAAAAAGTTTGCTACGTCACACTCGCTGGGCGTAACCTCCTTGGTTTTCGAAAGGTTTAGCGAGCGTTCGGCCGCAGTGCCATGAATACAGTGAACTAGTATATACCATGAACTCGAGGTGGTTAAACGTGGGAAGTGGACCCGAAGCGCAAGCCGTAAAAAAGTGTGCGTGTGCCACCTCTCGTTTAGTCCTTGGAATGTCCGCTGGATGGCGGTGCTTCTATATGGGGAATATATGATGAAAAGATGCGAGATGGTGGTACTTGGAATGTTGAATAGATGGACGAACGGACACATAGACAGATGCATGGATGGACGCATGAACGGACGCAGGAGCGGCTGCATGGACGAACGCAGGGACGGACGCACGAACAGACGCACGCACGCACGGGCTGATGGACGCATGGACGGTCACACTGACGGACGCACGGACGGACGGAAGCGAGAACGAATGGACGGACGAATTCTTCGCCCCACTCTCCATCATTCACTCCGTGGATATGCTGCCATTTTTATTTCCTCCGAGGAAGTTGAAAAGTTGGGAGATGGCTGTTAGGTGCTTTTTCTGCAGAGTGGCCACATGGGGACTCCCCATGTGACCCCTCTGCAGAAAAAGAAAAACCTGTGTGTACGGGTGTAGCAGACAATTTGTCCATTGATGGTGATGGGATATGACGTCATTGCCCTCCGCGTGAACGCAACCAGTGCCGATTTGTCTGGAGAAATCTCGAGGCTTTGCTCGCTAAGGTATGCCGAAGTGGAGTTCACAGCTTTCTAAAGTTTCGCACGTATCTGCGCACGTGTTACACCAGATTTCCAAACACCAATATCGTCTGCATAGATAGTATGGGTGAAAAACAAGAAAAATCAATAAAAAAGGGTGGTGTGCAGTCCTCAGAAAATTTTGTGGCGGTCTTCTAACAGTGACACACGTCCCCGGTCGACGGCCCTAATTGATACGATGCATTCGGAGCTGTCGAGATCGCCCAGGCAGCGTCGGGGTTCATGGTGAATCGATGCATGGCACGTTAATGGAATTCGAGACTCGTTCTGTAAACATGGGTCACCGCGGCATCAACGGACAGGCCATATAAATTAGGCGTCTCTACCCCGAGGCGAGAGTACGATGACCCCGTATAGCCAGCGGCCAACCGTCGTGTTCGCAGGTTTACTACTGGCGTGCCGGTACTCCTGTACTTTTTTAACTGTAAATTTGCATGTTTATTTATGCATGCACTCATACAAACGCATGCACGAACCTATGTAAAGAACGTTTGAACACTCCCCAAAAAAATAACAAAATTGGCAACGTTACTGCTCGTAAATAAGCCCGTACCTGTACCTACTGTATCTGTACGTACTGCGAAGAAATATCTGTACTTACTGCACTGTACTGAACAGCTGCACTTACTGGGAAGAAAGTTGCCAGCTTGAAGGGGAAATGCAATTTCACTGCGTTAATAATCCGTGGCCATTGCTGTGGCTTCATATGCTACGTAGATTAAAAGCAATCTTACGCACTCTGCAGAAACTAGCTAAGTGGCAGACAATGTCAGTGTCTGATTAGTGTATTGCTTGATGAAGTGTCCTGAAAAATTAAAATCTCGTATGAACATTCTGGGACATTTTCATGTACAAAGTTGCCCTAAAACTTTGCCCCACTTTATATGGAACTGTCCAGCATGGTTTCCAAAAAACAAACAAACAAACAAATAAATAAGATGTAAGTGCTTTAAAAAGACTTGGCCTGTATAGCCATCAGAACAAACCACGCTGTGATCTCTTTTCTCTTTTGCTCATCTTTCGCGTTTCACCCGAAAATCCGTAGCAGCCCATATCTCCAATAAAATACCGCTAATAAACGCAGTTTCACAGATACTTTTTCTTTATTTACATTTCGCAATAAATATGGGAAAGTAGGCTATGTCAGAACCAGCTATTCCAACATCATGGTAGAATGTAGAAAATGTACAGAAAACTAGGGAAAAGTTAGGAAGAATAAAATAAGAAAGAAATGATTAGAGGCGTTATATATTTACATACACCGCAGGGCTTATGATGCATGGGAACAATGTATAGGCATAAGAGTGAAGGCTTTTGAGTGATGAGAATACAAAGTCTCGCGCATCTCGTCCACTATAAGAAATGGAATTGGTTACAGGAGAAAACATAAAGAGAAGAAGGAATTACCGATGTCTGCACTCCATAACTGTCAGCTCGTGCACGTAACACCTGTACACATACAGCGCATAAACCCCTGTGTTTTGCATCTTGCTTACCAGATTTTTTTTTCTTTGGATGCCACGTGACAATGCGTCGGCGCATGCACACAGAGAACTCTCGTGCAAGCAGGCACCGAAGTTTGCATGCACGAACGATAAAGTCGCATTCAGCGCATGCCGGGCTCGAGGCGTCCTTCAAAACGGGTGATAGACGTGACCATTCTTTGGCGTGCTTCGGAGCGTCTGTACCTATACGGCTGTTCGCAGAGCATGAAGTTGCATAGTAACATACTCAGCTGCTTATTGGCAGTAAATAAACTTAGGTACATGTTTACCAGTTAAGCTTAAGCGCATAAAAATGCCGGATGCTCTTGACAAACCGCGTCCGATGCCTGAAAGAACAGGATGTAAACAAAAAAAAAAGACAGAAAGAAAGTTGTGAGAGACCGGTGGCCCATTCTGTCTGGAACTGCGCCACTCTCTTTGTTTCTTCCATCGTTCATTCATGCATTTACACTTCCTAATTACATAGACGCTTTCATGCGCACGTACTGCAGAATGCATGGAGATAATATAGACCGCGAAGTACTGCTGCAGGTTGCGAAACTTTGTGTCAGACTGGAAACTGGGTCGCATTATTAGATGATTAGGTTCGTCCGCTGCTACTATATATAAATATATGTTCCGCTAGTGAGCGACGATACTTTCCCGGTGTCTTATACATAGCAGTCACTTTCAATATCTATACAGCGTGTGACACGATCGATTGTGCAGATGAAAGCTGTATGCGTGACTGCAAGTGGCTTTCGTATCCCGCAGAACTACAACTGTATACAGTAGATAATTGGAATAAAGATGTTATGCGTTTTGTTTGCGAGTTGAGAGTTAAGGAGGCAAACGTGAAAACGCTAATTATTTTTTGACCCACTGAACCTCGATATACCGGTCAGTTTCCGGTACTCTCTTCTTCGTCGATTCGGTGCGCCGTATACGTGAGCAAGACCTCCTGGACTGTGCGTTGACCAGTGCTGCAGTGAATGAGCTACGGCTCGTTCATACCTGCGATTGTCACCAATGACCACTTTTGGTCACAAAGCGACTGCTTTGGCTTGGTCACGTGACTGCGTTCACAAACCTCTGATACAATTGGATGCGTAGAAACAGAACGTCAGTTTCTCTTACAGGGCAATGATGATGCTAGAAGACGTGGATTGTGTGTTCCAAGGGTATAACGATGCATATAACGTCTCACGCAGGTGAAGACGTCGGTCTCGTGGAGTCGCTTTTCTGTCTCCAGCCGCAAATGGTCGCGGGACCAGCGCTATTGTCGCAATTGTGAATGAGCCTGAAGACATATACCGAACAAAGCTGAGGTAGCGCGTAAGAATCAGTGGTATGGCAAAGGATATATATATATATATATATATATATATATATATATATATATATATATATATATATATATATATATATATATATATATATATAGAGAGAGAGAGAGAGAGAGAGAGAGAGAGAGAGAGAGCGTGGGTTCGATTCTCGGACATGGCAGCCGCATTTCCAAGTGGGCGAAGTAGCAAAGAATGCCCGTGAACTGTAAAAAGAAAAAGAAACCCTCAGTTGGTCAACATTTTCAGAGCCACCCAATACAGCAAAGCGTCAGTCATCATCGCATCCCCGTTTTGTGACGCAGAACCCTAGCAATAAACATGATTATTATATGTGAGCTGCCACTTTCTTTATGTCAGTTGCTTTTTCTGGAAAATGTCAGTATTGTATTGCTTATTTTTTATTGTTATATTTTGGCGAACAACCATAGACCTTACGGTTGTTCCTGGGCACGTTAAATGAGTAAATGATCGATCGTTACTTTATGAAGTTGATCTTCACAGGAAGTTTTGAATAGTGACGTATCTTCCACGACGGTTACGAGACTTTAATCCGCAGAATTTGACTGGAAGTAGCACACACAAACAGCTTCCCGAGCAAAATACATCGATCCATTTCACTAGAATGCTACTGTTGTCATCCAGATGAAAATGTTCGCCATATTCTTTTCGAGTGCCTAAAGTACACAAATGAAAGAGAAATATTACGGAAGAAACTAGCAAGTTTGGACAGATGGCCCCTCACTTGGGCCATGGCCTCAGATGCATGATAGTTATAGCGCGAGAACAAAACGACGACACAGAGACAAGAAGGACACGAAAGACACGTCTGTGTCGTAGTTTTGTTCTCGCGCTATAACTATCGTCATGCCATACCAACTAGCCCAAGCTGCCACACTCAGGTGCATCTTCCGAAAAAATCGAATATCATCCTGACAGACTTCTTAGTGGATACCGGACTGTTTAAGCGCTTGTGATATACAGCTAGAGGCCGAAATATAGTGGATTGATGTGTTATTATACTGTGAGTAGAAATAGAAAGGTTTGCGTGTGAACGTTTTATGACAGCTCCAATTGCTGCAAGAAAACTATACATTGACATGTTGCTTCGACTGGCCTGAGTGTGCTATTACGTTTTGTGTGTGTGTGTGTGATCAATCAATTTTTATATTTTTTTCTCTGTAGAAATTATTGATATTCATGGAGTAGCCATGGTAATATGGACCTCAAGGATATCCACAGCAAAACTGATAGAACGGAACAGAAATATTATTATTATTATTATTATTATTATTATTATTATTATTATTATTATTATTATTATTATTATTATTATTATTATTATTATTATTATTATTGCTGTGAACGGTGAGCAGCACCATGGCGTATATATAGCTTTTTGCTGGGCAGTTACATCGTATTAACAGAGTACCGTGCCAAACTGCCCGAAGCGTATACATACATACAATTGAAAAACAAAGTCAGCCTGAAAAAATAATAAACCATTTGTTGACACGTGCATTAAGAGAACCACAGCCGTGCAGTGCGGCAAAAGCAACCGGTCCCCGTGAGCCAAGATCATGGAGTGGGGAGCCATAGGGAAGTGCTCCCGGTTGTACGGGTCTAAATCCTCCTGTGCGTGCGACTCTCCTTTGAATGAATGGATCATGGAAGGATCAGCGCTGAACAATGGGCAAGCTTCTCTCCTTTCGCTCTAATCGAGGTGGCCACGTCTACAGCTCATTGTTGTCCTGTGAGAACAGTTACAGTAGCAGCACTTCCAGAAGAAGGAGGAGGGTTCGTTAGGAAGAAACCGCTAAAGCATTTCGATTGAGCCTAAACACTTGAGGACAACAAAAACCACAACAAAAACAAAAGCGTCAGCAGTAACAAAAAAAAAAAACGACGACGACGACGACAACAAACAAACAACAACAACAACAGGAAAACAAGAAAGGCGCACTTGTTGCCTTTTTAACATCACGACGGCTAAAGAAGAGAAAAGATTTATTATTTCCGGCAGATTGCTGGGCTGGACTCCCGCACTCCCACCTAGGAGGTGACGGAAAGACCGCGTCTCCCAGCAGCTTCCTTTGACTGCTGGATCACGCAGAGTTGCTGGTCCAGGCCTAACTGAGCAGCGCAGTCCACCAACGCGCCCAAAGGCATTCACTCCATGGAGGCCGCGACACCAGTATTGCAGACTAACGCTGAACATGATTATACGATATGGTCAAGAGAATCTCTGGCGGTACAGTACTGGCAAAGATTAGGGCTATATATAGACTTCGGGATATATTGGTGTTTGGGGTGAGGGGAAGGGCATTTCCGCTTTTGCATTCGATAGTGTTGAGTTATGTCACAGAAATTATAGTGAGCCGATCGTCCCATTCCCATACCGCCGTAAATCCGTTTGGTTGACTACTTTGTCTAAAGCAGCTCGGAGCGCGAGACCTCGAGCCACGTTGTGCTCCACTTAATTTGAAATAACCTCCGGTTGAGCTACAGGCGTGTGGGCAGGAAAATAAAAAACGTGCACGCATCTGACGGCGTCGTAAATTATGCCTGTATAAAGGATCCGCATTGCGGCTATACGCTATAAATAAAATATTGGGGTGATGAGTGTATGAAAGTGCTTGGTGGCTTTATTGTGAACAACTAAAACCCTAAACGTTTATTGTCTACTAATTAAGAGTGCTTCATCGCATGGCTTGTTTTAAGCTAATCACTGCTATTGGGCTTACTATATAATTACATGCGACAAGAACGACCACAGTCGACTATATGTCAAGAGCAGATGCGTCAAAGTTTCAAGAATACCCACGTCAAAGTGCGTCTTGAGAAGCGATCGATTTCACATAAAGGGAGTTGCAGCTGAGAGATAAATGCTATTCACTCTCACACACATCCAGCCTTAATACAGCAAGATTGAACGCCGCTCGATTGCGTAAATTTTAAGAGAAACTGGTGTGTATTTGGAGACTCTCTAATCAAGAGGTAAGAAATCGCCTTCAACCATGATTTTCACCTGAATTTTTCTACAACCAGTGTAGGGTAGCGAATGAGAACTTTCTCTTTCGATTATTCTGCGTGCCTTTCCAACTATATATATGGTGTCTTTTGTTCGTTCGTTCATTCGTTCGTTCGTTCCTTCTATCGTCCTTCGTGAACTAATTCATTCGCCTGTCCATTAGTGAAATCTATAAAAATGTCTGTTACATCATCGGACAAAAAGGGATCCGTAGGATTCATGTAAACGCCAGTGGCTCGGGCTTAGCTCGACTTGAGACTCGACTTGCTTGTTTTACGTGCACAGTGATAAAGCGCCTGAGTAATGAGTATATATAAGCGACGAAAAATGACTGCCCGCTTGTCGACTGTGTAAGAATAAAAAAAAAGGAATACGAATAACTTCGCACGCTATGCGTACCGCATGTAACGACGCCAGCCTCGCGAAGTTCGTCTTGTTTGATAACGTCGCAGATACATACGAAGACTGATCGGCATGTATACACTCTTTCCCAGGTAACGATATGCATGCAGCTACGCAGTCTAAACAGCGTGAAAGGGCGCGAGGAGCAAGCAAGCAAGCAAGCAAGCCGGGTCACGTCCTTTTCGAGCAGACTAGATGCGTGTAAAACCTTTATGGATCCCTTCGCCAGCGCGCGTCAGCGCTGCGCATAGTTCAGTATACGCAGCGTATACACTCCGTACCCACATGTGCCGTGATTAACGATGCCGCCTCGGTTGCTTGGCGCGTATAATATGTAAGCGCAGACACAAAGAACAGAGGAGCTTGTGCTGCGGTAGCGCCGTTTTTAAGCGAGTGAGGCTTTACGGCAGACGAGCACGTTGAGGTCGAGCGCAAATGCGAGGCCGCCCTTATTGGCTAGCTAGGCTGTACAGTTGGAATTAGTTAAGAGCCGGCAGATGCTTATACAGTAAACTACGGAGAACCAGATAAAGTGATAATGAAAAATATCCCAGTAGAGTGTGCATAGGTGTTTATTATGATCATCCCCTACAGCTTTGTTAATACTACAAGCAAGTAGCAGCGTTGGGGTCGCTTATTATCAGGTTGCCGTTACTGTAATTATTAATTATTATTGGAGAAAAACACATACTTCTTTAAGACAGCGCAGCCCTAGTGCGGCTTAAAGTTTCCCCAGTCGTTATGTCGGCTGTAAGCGTTATACTCTTAATCCAAAACCCCCCTCTCTCCACCTCGTTTAGCGAGCGGGAAGCCTCCTGCTGCGGAGCTCCAGCTTGAATACCCCGCACCTCCACCACTCTGAAATGGGATTTATTGGTGCAAGTATACCACTTGAGCCGGAGGCGACAACCGACACAAGAATTACAGTGTGGACCCGAACAGCTCCCGCTCGGGTCATCAGGCTAAAATGGTGGCCTACTATACGGCATATCGTTCTTCTTCCTCCTAACACTAATTATTACAAGTGGCTGACTGCTCTCCGAGGATCGCCTGACACGTGCAAGACGTTTATGCCTTAATCTTCCAATGAAAAAAAAAAAAATAACAGGTTTACAGGGGTCGAGACAGCCAATTTTCGATCATAATGTGTGCTATGTGAGTTAATCTTTTCGCATTCACAAATAAGCTGGCAAAATTTAGCACAAATGGTCAAGTAATCAATTTAGAATTGAATTAATATTATAAGCACGCGAGTGCCATGTGAGTCGGGCTGCACAGGCGCACTGACGAGTCGAGACGTAAAAAGCAGTTGGAGGAGCGAGCGCCCGCATTTAGCGGCAAATGATATTGTTCCATGGTACGCTGCGCGTCAAATCGAGATGTTTTAGTTTCCTTCAGCTTGGAACTGAAATTGAACGATTTGCAAAGGGCCGAAACTTCGGTAGAAGGCGATGGCTCCACTCTTTCCAGCTTATGACGTCACTAGCACCACAGCTATATGGCGGTAGCCGGCGGTGGGCGCGGGCTTACATGCAGGCCACTTTCGCGGGCTTCTCTTATCCCGAAATATTCTCTTACGGCCCACTTTTCAGACCTGTATTGACATAACAGACCCTCTACCTCTGGTTTTTCCTGAAAAACACAAATTCTAAGGTGACCATCTCATGGCCCCTTTAGCAATGCGTTCGTAAATGGCTTGCGGATTACATTACGGATGAGTCACGGTGCCGCCATGCTGGGCCGTGTATATCATCGCCAACTTGCATCTTTACCAAATAAACGAACAGAGCTACGGTAGACGCATTCGCATGAAAGCGGTTTTGTTGGTGCATTCGATGTTTCACGACCTTATCAATCCACGTCACGTTATGCAGGGATATAAGAAAACGTCCGTTCAACAGCCTAAGGGGTTGGCTCCCTTGAGTCTTACGTAAAATCGCGTAAACCGTGGCGAGGATAGCGTAAGACACGAGATCAATGGCTGCGGTGAGAGCTTGCGAACGTCTATGGTGGGTGCCGCCGGGCGAGATTGCGTTTCCGTGTCATTTTACCGAGTGGCTTCTCGCGTTGCGACATCCGTCGCATGGGAACGGTGAGGCTTTTGCGGCCGGACAAGGGGAGAAGACATTTGAGCTGCCAAACATCCGGCGACGACTGCCGCCCCCTCTTTTTCTCTTCGTGTGAATGCGCCTCCTAGGACCGCTTTCTTCGGTAAGGCTTTTGTTTTCCTCTTCTTATTTTCTTTTTGTTTGTTTGCTTCCATGTCTTTAGTTTCACTCAAAACGTCGAATGATAGCCGGAGGGCGTTCTTTGAAAGAGGAGCTGCTGAGTGGAGCACACCCTGCATGGTGGGGAGGGGGGAGAAAGAAACAAAATATTATAAAACGCTTAGGTGAGCCGTTTTTACAACGCTTTACAACGGGCTTGCTCAAGTTCTCGAGGTACTTTTTATTTTTTTAAGTGGGTTGTATTTTGCATGAGTGTAATGTGTTGTACGAATGCTTTACGTACAATAATGATATTGCACATTTGAGCGCACGCACACACGTGCACACATACACATACACGACCGTCAAGCACTGCTTAAAGGCATCACGCCTCAAAATTCTTTCCTAGTCCACAGAGCTTCTACCCTCTCTGACCATGAAGAAGCACATTCATCTGTTCTTATTACCTCGAGATTGCCTTGATATGATTTCTTCATAATACTGTCTTGGTGTGGTCTCCCGTCACGGTGACAGTGAAATCCATCCATTTCAGAGCGCCATATACTGTGCAAGGCCGTCATCACGATTAAATCAAAAGGCAACCCATCGTTATTCTCTACTGATAAATGCCTGATTCCATCAAGGTCTAAAACATCCCAAATTTATGCTTCTTCCGAACAGTGTAGAAAAACGTGGTCAATTGCTTCCGGTTTGTTATACCGATTAGAACACCGATTCCCACGGCATACGGAAACCTCGGTCCTCTAGAAAAATTCTTACAGGAAGTGTTCCGGTGTGTAATTAAAAAAAAAAGAACGATTTTGCATTTGGCGGTTATACCTGCATGTATTCAAACGAGTAAGATTTAGAACTCACAGGGCTGTTCCTTCAAAAATTTATCTTCGGCCAGCATTTTGTATTTTATTAGTCTTCAATCAATAGCTGATTGAACAAAATTATGTTTTTAATGATAATGTATCACGTCAAAGCAGCCCACTCATTCTATTTAGCTTAATTGTCATTTATTCACCGATCTCTCCATGACGATCCGAGTTCGTGCTACGTTTACAATCATCGCTGCTTGCAACCGCCTCTATTAAAGGTTTTCAAGCTATAAGTTCACCAAGTGACCATTTTTCAAAATACTTTTCGTTATCTTTTTTACTTAGCCCAGTCACCGCTATACCAACGTAGCATAAGTTTATTATGCGTGCGTTTCCGTTTGCATTTTCCTTAATCTCGGATAAACTTAGCTGAGACATACCGTACGCTTCTAGTGGGCCTCCGCACAAAACGCTGTATTAAACTCGCATTTGCTACGGACCTTAACGGCAGTAAGCTTTTGACATATGTACTTACGCCAAATAACGTCTGAACGTTCAAACGGCAGTAACATTTTGATATGTGTGCTTACGCTAAATAACGTCTGAACGTTCAAATCAGGCAGCGTTCTTGCGCATCGTTACCCAGATTGCGATCCTTTTTTCTTTATTTATTGGTTTTCCCCTCCCCTACATTTTTAAAGTGAGAAATAACGCGCCACCATTTCTTTCTTTCTTTCTTTTTCTTTCTTTCTTCCTTTCTTTCTTTCTTTCTTATACATTCATACCAACCCTGCCATTCGTCAGATCAGTGAAAAAAACTACGGCAATCGAAAAGCAACAAGCACACAGCCATCTGAATAAGAGGAAGGAGATATACAGAAAGATATACAGTTATTCAGAGAGGCTGAGAAGCAAGAGAGAAAGAAGGAAACGCGGATTTTTTGAGCCGAAAACCCTCGTTCGTCCGAGACGGAAGCGTTGGCGCGACATGAATCATTGATGGCGATATATAGAAGAACCGGAGGCACAGACGTGACTAGTTGCACGCACGCGCCCATTACCGCCGCTGTCTGGGCGGTGGCGCGCTTGCGAGCCAGATTTACTTATTGATGCGTACATTTGATTGCGCGGGAAAACGCAAATCGGTTATTGCTTCCTCTATTCCTTTCACTTTCTGTAAAGCGCTCTCTTTTTCCCCTTGGCGAAACCACGCACGTGCGTGCTGAAAATTCAAGGCACATATAGCTCCTTGGGTGTATACGGGTATAGGCTCACTGCACGCTGTACGCATGGATCTGTCGTCTGCTATACTCGTGTGTAAGAACTTTTAACGTACACTTTCCTTTCCTCCGAATTGCCCGCACAGACGCTCCCTGTCATTAAACAAGAATAATGAATGTACAACATTTATTCCCGCGCGGTAAGTACACGTAATTTTATACAATTGCTCCTATTCCCTTATTTTATAGTGGGTGTATGTATGTGCGTATGTTTGCTCCTGCGTGCGTGTCGAGAGTGTACCCAGACATTTTTGTATGTTTGCGCGTGTATGATAATGCGCGAACGCGTATGTACACGTATACAAAGTATAAACATTTACATTTTGCAAGTATGCAGAATGGTGGGGGAGTGTGGCGTTCCACGTTCTTCCCACACCCCACAACTTCTCAGTTTTGCATGATACGAAGACACAGAAACGCCTGCGCGAACGTGTATACATATTGAAATCTTCGAACTTCAACACACGTACCCCCCCCCCCCCCCGCCCCTCGTGGATCCCTTTTAAAATTTCTCGCTATGAAGTACGTGTGCTTGCCACTTTAGTTTACGATCTCTCGTATTGCTAACGGAATGAACAGGATATACACGAGATCGCGCAGGGCTCGAGCGAAACTGCTCTAAAGAGTGGAACTTGCCCCGCCGCGGTGGTCTATAGTAGACTCGGCTGCTGACCCGCACGTCGCGGGATCAAATCCCGGCAGCGCCGGCTGCCTTCCGATCGAGGCGGAAATGTTTCAGGCCCGTGGCTCAGATTTGGGTGCACGTTAAAGAACTCCAGGTGATCGAAATTTCCGGAATATTTCATTACACTGTCTATCATAACCACATTGTGGTTTTGGGACGTTAAACCCCACATATCAATCAACAAAGAGCGGAACCGGCTTCGGCTGCGCGTGCACTAATAATGTGGCTGAACAGGCAAACGCAAAAGGAAAGAAGCCACGTGTGTCCCGTATGCACGTGGATGGTAAATGAGCGAGACACGCGAGCGACAGAGCGCTGAGAGCTTCATCTATCATCTCCTCCTTCGACGCTTTTTTTTTTTTGTTGAGCTTTCTATTGCGGTACTTCCCTCGATTTCTCTTTATCTGCGTCGACACGTGGCCCACCACTGACATGCGCAGCCGTCGATCGATAGCATCTCGTGTAATATAAAACATCGGTTCGTCGATAAATTGACAAGGCGAAAAGAAGGAAGGGGGGAAAATGAATTAGTAATGAGACAATGCCTGGTTAACCGAGTTATAAGCTGGCGTGTGTGTCTGATCGATTACAAGAAAAAAATTGTCGGGTCCAATTAATTATGTAAGTGAAGAAGAATAAGAAAAATAGTATTGATTAATACAGTGGTCTGCCGTGATGCGCATCCACACAGTAATTGCAGTATTTCTTTGATATATTCTCTTTTATATTCCTGTCCGTCCATTGCGACTTTTTTCAAATTATATATATGCTCTATAATTTAAGATGACAATGCCTTGGCCAATTCCTTAGAGTGAGCGTGGGGCATATATAGTGTTGACGAATCAAAGCGAGCTAGCCAATGCAGTCGTCACCGCGTTCCCCTCGCTTCCAAAAGTCGTCGCTCCAATTATTAAAGAATCACGGAACTCAAAAGTGAATGTTGTAATTTCATTCACGCCACTTTCGTGTGTAAGATCAAACGCTAAATAGAGCTAAAAGAGGTGCGTGGAAGATGTTCCAAGAAACCTTGTTCTCCTCTGACAGCTGCAGTGCTGCACATGAAAGTATTGTTGAGATAGCAATTATATGGACACTCTCGGAGGATTTTCGCCGTCGCCGTCACGTCCTCTATATGTGCCTGTATGTATATATTTAGAAAATTTTGATAAAAAATAATTGAGAAAAATGTTTTTTTTATTTCTCCTCCACTTCCATTGCCTCACGCTTTTCTCTCTCTCACACACACATCTATTTCCCTCACTAAATAGAGAAATGTAACATTGACCATTGCTTTCTGTTATATCAACCAACTACTGGATGTAGTATAGCTTAGCATTGTGAAATTCCGCACGCTGCTTAGCATGTAGCACGCCGATATGCCGGCCGCGACGACCACATTTTAGTGAAGCCGAATTGAATGCCAGGACACCCACTTTCTTGGATTTAGGTGAACATTGTGGAAGGACGTCAAACTTAATTCAGGAGTGAACCAAAATGGCGTTTCCCAAAATCAAGCCGGTATTTTCGTGCGTAAAGCCTCACAGCTATAGTTCTGCTTCTAATAATAAAGGCAAGATCGCGAAGTTATAATGAGAATGGCATTCCCAAGACACAATTTGCCAGGCTTACCCCTTCAGTCATGTATATTAAGATGGACAATCAGAAGCGAGTGCGATTGGCATAGCGAAATTCCTACGCACTTAGTATAACATTCCAAGAAAGGAAATGAAGGAATGTGTTCTGTTCTCTAAGTTTTAGTAATTAAAGTTAATCAGTGTGTAAATGATTATCTAATTATTCCGACCAGTCAGCTCTAGTACTGGCATAAAAAGAATAAACTATTTAGGCCTGAATTGCATGCACAGTCTGTTTTTTAGTTATGTTTGTTGCGAGCACAGAATTTTTTTTTTTTCACGTTGACCATATAGAACGCGGCACGCCGGACGATCGTTTAACATGGTAGTGACTGCAGCAAAGTCATCCTCTGCAGCAATAAGCAGCACAATGAAATTGAATGATCGCAAACTTGTCCACTCAGGAAGCCTGCAGCAACGTGCAGACCCGAGTTTCAGGCCATTTTGAAAAAACAGGCGGCGTATCACGTGCCGTCGAAATTCGGCATACACAATTTCGTACGCCGTGACTGGAGAGGCCAAATCGGTTCAGTGTTCCACGTTATAGTGTCCCTATAGAGTGCCGCTAGAGTCTACCGTGGTGGTGCAGCTGGTTACTGCTGTTATAGGCTGCCGACTCGAAATTCGCGGGATTGATCCCGACCACGGCGGTCGCATTTTGATGTAGGTGAAACACCATGTACTCTGCTATGTCAGCGCCCATTAAGCAACTCCAAATGGTCTTCATTTCCGAGGCCTTCCACTAGTGTGTGCCTCGTACTCATCCCATAATTTTGGCACGTGAACCCCAGGTATTTTTAAATAGTGCTTTTAACCCACTCCAAGATTAAAGATGAGAGAGTGGTTTCTCTATAAGCTTCACTCTACTTGCATAGAGGCGCTATCTCACCCTTACCACTAATTTCTAGTAAACCACGTGAAGAACGTCCGCAAGAATCCTTGAGCCTGTATCAGAATTTCACTCTTTTTTGTACAAGCAGTCGTCACGGCTTATGTCCTAATGACGTCTCCTAGAGAGACTTCGCGAACAATGATTAGACGCCACGTATGGGACATTTCTTTCGTGAAGTGGAATAAACGTTCTAGTTGTGCCGGCTACAATATTAATTAGATGTTCACCTCATGACTGATCGACCCTGTGCATACGTCAGATGAAATGAAAATTTTTTTTGCGCTGCGGCACACTGGTTCACATGTGGATAACGTAGGTAGGAAGTGTAAACTTAAGGGCTCGTTTTCTTTTTGTATTAGACAAATTATTGAGAACTGGCAGAGAACAATGCCAAAAAAGTAATGGGGGACATTATTACAAATAAATGAAATGTAAATGTGGAGAAAGCAAAAATGTTCTCTCTTCACATTTACATTACAATTACTTCTAATAACATCCCTATATACTTTCCTTGGTGTCATTGTCTGTTCTCATTGTTACTGTGTCTAACATAGCACGCTGTTTGAGTGCGATATCATTAGCGCATGGCGCGATTTCCGAAAAGAGGACGCACTAAGTAAAGTTCAGCAGAATAACTGCGAACAGCACTCACCGATTATTCCAGCTTGACGGTTCCATTATTTGTCTGGCTTCATCCGGAAGCGCTTTCGAACAATCGACAGCTCGCTTTATTTTTCGTCTTGGGTCGCTCCACAACTCTAACGAAAAAAGAACGTGATATCAACGTGTTATTTCCATATTTCTTTTTCATAACTTACATTCGCCTTCAAATGAAGCTGGATGGTCACGCTGCTGCACTTATTTATGCACGAGCGGCTTTCTAGAGTCTAATTCGCATTTCAGATGAGCGTTTTTCAAATCGTCAAAGTCGTTTTTCTTTCTTTTTTTGGAGGGGAGGAGGCTTCGCATAACAGTATAAGTGTCATCCCATTGAATTGAAGACAGCTGGCATCACTCCCAAGCGAAGTAGTTTTATTTTTTTATCTCTCCCTCTTTCTTTTACTTTTATGGGCATGTAACATATACGAAGTAGATGAATGCTCACTGACAGTGATTTTTCTTCTTTTAAAAGAACATTGCGGTTTTCCTTAAGCCGACCATTCTGTCATACATCTACGCCCCGGTCAAGAAGGAACGCGATCTTTTATAATGAATGCATGTGTGTATAACATAAAAACTCCAGCGCCTAAGTGGAAGCTCTGAACGTAACTACACTCTGTTAATTGACCTGATGAACGTCTCAGCAGCCGTCCGCATTTTTCTTTTACGAAGGCGGGCGTACGTCATCGTTCTAATCACTCGTTGCACTTCTCTGAATACACACAGTACTGAAAAAACAATATCAAGCCTACTGGAAATGAAAAACAAACTACTGTCAGCACGCAAGTTCGAACGAAAAAACAACCGCACAGGAGGCAGAAAATATCACTTGCTGTATAGGACACCCCCCCCCCCCCCCCATCCCACAGAGAAAATTGAGAAAATATTTCTGGACATCAGCGATATTGCTAGAAAGAGAGCATGCAGGAGGATACATAAAAAGCATATGAAAAAAAAAACGCCAAAGAGTATAGAAGCATTCATCTCTTTACATATGAAATGTCATTAGAAGACCGGTGCGTTTATTTTATAGCCTGTGGCTGCAGGTTATTTCCCGCCTGGCCTGAATAATAATTAATTAATGATCAGTTAATGAGTTAGTCTGTAATTACTTAACCCTATTATAGCTCAAAGTGTAAAAGAAATCAGAGGGATGTAGTTGGGTGCATGAGACCATAAGCAGCATACAATCGTATAAATGTACGCTTTCTATTGACAATAGCAGTGCACATGACTGATTTCTGTCTACACAATGAAGAAATCACTTAGAAAAGAAGGGAGGGGGGGAATGGATAAAAAAAGCTTACGGGAAAAAGAGGAGGGGAGGAGCCTTCCGGTGAATTAGAATCATTATCTACTTGTATAACTTTCGTCAGACAAAGCTGCGGATCTTTGCCAAATCAAGCGAACTTACAAAGCAAGCACTATCATTGAAATGTAGATTGCAGAAATAAGTAGTGACGATATGTAAGGTAGAGACAACAAAAAAAAGTATGAAGAGAGCACGGGATTACCGGAGATCAAACGGTAGCTGGCGCGCTAATGTAGACGTCCATACATACATACGTTTCTCGACCGTTGACGGTCTGCTGGGGCTGATTACTTCCTGTTTTTTTTTTCTTGTTTCTTTTCTTTTCCATCTTGCTCCGCATAATGCTTGATCTCCGAGCTCCCGTTGTGAATGAATTCTATAGAGTTAGCTGAACGATGGGTCGGTGGCATTCCGCTTCCATAAAAGCGCTGTCCCGATCGGTAAATTCCGTGCACATCAAAAGGACCCTGCTGCCCTTCGATTGTGAATGCTATCTGGCTATCCGCGGCCTTATTCTCCACTGACCTTTAAAATGTGGAAGTCTTTTGAAATATGGCTTAGAACATTTGCTCAGTTTCTATAGCTAGCCACTCCCGTTTCTTTCTGTTCAGATTGTAAAGAACGTTTAAATAGTCTAACTGCTATTTCTATGTATGCATGTATGCACGTACGTACGTATGTATGTATGTATGTATGTATGTATGTATGTATGTATGTATGTATGTATGTATGTATGTATGTATGTATGTATGTATGTATGTATGTATGTATGTATGTATGTATGTATGTATGTATGTATGTATGTATTAGATGTATGTATGTATCGTATGTATGTATGGTATGTATGTACGTATGTATGTATGTATGTATGTATGTATGTATGTATGTATGTATGTATGTATGTATGTATGTATGTATGTATAGTGTGTATGTATGTATGTATAGTATGTATGTATGTATGTACTGTACGTATGTATGTATCGTATGTATGTATGTATGTATGTATTATGTATGTATGTATGTATGTATGTATGTATGTATGTATGTATGTATGTATGTATGTATGTATGTATGTATGTATGTATGTATGTATGTATGTATGTATGTATGTATGTATGATGTATGTATGTATGTATGTATGTATGTATGTATGTATGTATAAGTGTGTATGCGTGTCGTGAATTCACAGTACGACGTAGGACGTCACAGGACATCGTGAGTAGGGTGACCGAAGGGGCAGCACGTTGAGCCTGTATCATATCTCTAATTGTGCACCAAATAAACAAACAAACAAAACGTGAGAGCCCGTAGTTGACACGTAGTGCATACCCTTATACATAGACTCGCTCGTGAAACCAATATAGTGCATTGGGACGCCTTATTTGATTCTAAACAGAGTAAGATAATCAAACTATTCGGCGAGTTGGTGAATAAAGTTTACCATCCCGAAGTAGAATGCATGAGAAATGAATAGAAAAAAAAAAACGCACAGCAGTTTCTTTTCTTATTTGCGCTGTAGAAGACACTGCTCACTGGCGCAGGAGAACGTGAAACATTTTACTCGAGAGTGGCTGCCGAAGTAAGCCGACAGCTGCATACAACCGATGAAACGAGTGACAGATCATCGGTCTCGAGCTGTGCAAGTCGTTTTCTGCCAGGAATGGACCATTATGGGAGGTCGAGCGTAAAGTATAAGGAAAAGAGCCATGCTTTCGAAAAGAGAAGTTGAAAAGAAAGCAGAAGGAACGTACTAGAGTGAAAGAATATGAAGCAAACACACAGACAAACGAAGGAATGAGAAAGGAGCTTCTGGGATCGAGGCCGGTGCTCTATATTCGTCGCGGAGGCGTACAAGAAGCCTCGTTGCGAGGGGAGCATTGGCGTCGACGCAGTAGCAGCAGCAACAGCGGGGGCACCGTAGGAGCACAGGCGTCAAGGGAGGCGACCGTGTACCGAAGGAGGGGAGGCCACGGGAGCGCAATGGCAGAGGGGAGGGAGGCTGATCGCTAAGCTCCAAAGACTCCTGCTGCTGATGCTGCAACAGGGATGCGGGGGTTCCCAGCGGCTCGCCGCAGACCGCGCGCGGCTTCCGGCACGTCGTGGGGCGCTTGCAGCAGAATGACGGCCACCGAAATGGCGGCCGCGCTGTCGTTGCATCGGCCGGCTCTCTGCTGGCGTCATTCCTCGCCTCGTGTTGTGGTTGTTTGCACCTAAATAACTGACACAGACGCGCACGAGCTGGAGTGGCCACTTCGTTCTTAACATACATCATTGCACGTAAATAATAGTAGGCAATACAAACAGTCTCTCTCTCTCTATTATATATATATATATATTCTATACTATATATATATATATATTATAATATATATATATATAAATATATATATATATATATATATATACTATATATTATATATATATATATATATATATATATATATATATATATATATATATATATATATATATATATATATATATATATATATATATCAGCATAAAAACACTTGATATAATGGTACCCAGGCACTTGCTCTAAATTGGTCAAAAAGAAACATCCCGCTATAGGGTGAGCCAAACAGCTCCCTTTTCAAGTTAGGGCTTTGAATTGTTCAAATGGTTTCACGAAGAAGGTCGTTTTCTCTTTCTTTCTTTCTTTCTTTCTTTCTTTCTTTCTTTCTTTCTTTCTTTCTTTCTTTCTTTCTTTCTTTCTTTTTCTTTCTTTCTTTCTTTCTTTCTTTCTTTCTTCATAGACGGCAGATTGACTTTGAAAAGGAAAAATGAAGAAATAAGCGCGGTGCCGTTGCTGTCTCTCTAGATGGAGGACACCTCCACAGCACCGCGCCGGGGATGGGGGAATGGGAATTTAAGTAGCCGGCACTTTACCCTGAGTGTATGTTCACCGTGAATGCCAAGCCTGTTGCCAACGGCCAGTGTCCATGCGCAGCCCAGTTTCTCTGGCGTTTGCTCTTTACTCCTGCCCCAATAACATTAACTACCAGGGGGCTTCTAGAAAAGACAGCGTTGCGTCCCACCTTTTTGTTCTATATATGACCGTGTAGTCGCATCCCGCGGTCACCGCTTCCCCAGGGCTTCCGCAGAAAGTTTCGTTCAACTCATTCTGCCCCGCAGAAAGGGAAGAAGAATGGAAATTTCGCAATCTCACTCGTCGCGGGGAGCCTAGCTCACACCGCTAAACAAAGATAGATTGAAAGACAGGGAGGGAGGCGGGAGAAAATAATATCTCATATGTCTTTTTTGATGCTTGCCCGATCAAGGTACCTCTTTTAGAAGAGTGCACTAATGTACACTTACTGTTTCAGGACCCACGTCTGTCGTTCACACCACCTTGCACCGTGCTCATTTATTTCAGGAAGTGACAAAACATATTGAAAAACGAAGTAGGGATCCTAAAAAAAATCAGTTAGAAAAACTTGTATGCACAGTTTCAGTGTAATCTGCTGTACTTGTGTTAGCATGAGCTGTTATGTGAATGATGGCGTAAATACTTTATTACAAAACAGGCCTCACCGCAGTATGCTCATTAGAATAAACAGTGAAAATGTTGATTAAGTTGGGAGATTCAATCAATTCTGTGTGTATCGCTTGTTTATTGCGAGCATTAAACTTCAAAAAAAAAAAGTAATATTCGCGTGCTTCGCCATTTTTCAGCTTGTGCTTAACCTGAACGCGGAATCCTGCTTTGAGCTAGTTGCTAACGGTTCATCCTTGAAAAAAAAAAAAGTACAGCTAGATGAAACATGGACAAATGTACGCAATGAACGTGGCACCAATCTCTGTTCTTCGTGCATGTTCAGCGTTTGGCTTGCGTTGAAGAAGTATTTTTTTAAATGTGAACTTCGGCAAGTTCCCACATTGGTTGTCTCTCATGTAGAGGGAACATTTCGTTGGCGCCTATTTAAGTTATTTTTTTAAAAACTAGCACACAATTTGTTTGTGCGATGCCTATATATGCCTCTAAAAATGCGCAGCCGAATTGAAAAAAAAAAAGCAATTTCGCATTTTGAGATGGCTGGTTGCAATGTAACCTGAATTGTCTTATGTGCACTACAAAAGAAAGAGATGCGATAGGGAAGGGCATGCTATATATATATAAAGTCTCACATTCATTTGCGGAAGACAATACGAAGGGTAAAGCCAACCGGTGCAGTCATCATCGCCACCTGCATCATCACAGAAGAATACGATAATGATTATGAAGTCCTCCTAAGGGAACATTCGAGTGACAAACGAAATATTCAAGACGATGATGATGGTAATGATGATCATATAATTCGTGTTGACGACGACGACGCATCGGCGGTCAATGTACCCGTTTGATAAGGCTTCTGTCAAAAAAAAAAATGAAATGAAGGACACTGAAGCGAACCGGTACAGACACAGGAAAAAGTGATGGAGCAGGCGGTGGGTAGGTTTGCACAAGAAGAGCCAACGGAAGGCGTCCCATATCTGCCGAAGCAAGCGTCAGCGGCGCTAAATAATCAATGTTCGACTTCGCCTCTCGATCCATCCTTCGACGCGCAGGATGGAACGGCCAGCACACGCAACGGGCTCTTGTCCTCGACCGCGAACGTGATTTCTTCCGCTTGTCCGACGCGAGAGCGGCGCTTGTCTCGGCTCGACCGTTCCCAATCGATTTTGACGCCACCACCGCCAACGTGGGCTCTGCAGCCGCTAACGCCGTTTCCGCATACATACCTCCCTCGCGTGCCGCGCTTCAATCGCGAAGGGGCGCGCGCGTCGATTTGCCTCGACGTGTGCGATTGCTTCGACGCGTTTTTCTTTATTATCGTTTGTTTTTTTGTAATCGTACGCCCCAACACCCTCAATCACTAGGACCCGATCGAACCTCCTGCACATCCGCCAGAGCTTCTGTCTGACGTATTTCGTGCAGCGTGAGTGTTTACTTGTTTCTTTTTCATCCCTTTGTTCAGGGTTACTCGCTTTTCGCGGAAGAAAAAAAAAACGCGTTGATCCACCCATGACAGACGACAAAAAGTCGCAAATCGAGCGTTGAAACCCGCGGAAAGGCAGCTGGAGAGCGTGCGCTCGCATGCAGCAGGCGGCGCTGTGTAATCGCGCGTGTTCGCGCCGGCGTGCCTGTAACGAGGCGGTGAAAAACGCGAATAGCGCTATACTATAAACGCGGCTGTATCATTCGCTAGTGGTTTAACTGTACTGTGGCGAACTCTTCGAACATATGAGAGACGTTGAGCAAAGTTAAGGGCCCCTCATTAGCTGCGGGACACGTGGAGTCGAGCTTGCTTCGCTACTCCACCTAGTGCTCTGTTTTTTTTTGTTACTGTTTTTGATTGGAAAACGAAGAGTAACACATGTTTGCCGCTATGTTGCAATTATACTGAGCTCTATTTCTCGGGTATACCTGTGGCATAGTCTACCGGCACTGGCGAACAGCTGAAAATGCAATACCTATATAATGGAAAATGCTCAGGGTCAGGCACTTTAGAGTTTGTCTCGGACAACTCTGGCTATTCTATAGATGTCGCTCAGCTTGCTAATGACTTGAAATGAAAACGTTACTACCAGCGTCTTCAAGGAGCACGCTGAAACAAGTGTAAACCGAGAACTTCGGTGAGCTAAACATCGGGAGGAGGAGGCAGAAGGACGGCGACAACCTTTAAGGTATATTCACACAACGAATGCGAAAGGGGACCAATCAGTCACGTGGCATGTAACATCATTCGGGTCTCTCCGCAGCCAGCATTCACACGACGGACGACGGAGGAGAACTTAACGCTACAAGCGAGGATTGCTGCATTGCTCTCCGAAGATCCCATCGGTGATTTCGGCCTCCGTCGTTTCACGAATCGCTCTGCGTAGACCGAAGCGGGAACGCAGGAAAGTCTGGAGTATGGTGACGTAGTACGTAATTCGCAGGCTCAAATCGAGATTTGGTCTGTCGTGGGAATATGTGCTTTAGGCCGCGTTCACACTGAGCATTCTGGCCACCGAAAGTGCTCCGAATCCGGTTCGGCGGCGGCGAGATCCACCGAAAGGGCCCTCTCCGCGCCGATCGCTCTCGGACCGATTTTTGCGGCGTCTGCCGCCGAATCGGTCACCGCGGACCAATAGGAGCGCTAGTCAAGGAATTTTGAAAAATGGCGGCCAAGCCCTACTCACTTGTTATGCCGCAGTGCACGTAACTGAATGTTGAAACGAACGGGAGTTTTACCTACTCTATGCCTACTTCGCCTCCGGATTTCGTGAAAGAGGTGACTGAGCTTGCTGTTGGCGTGACCGAGCAACACCACCTAGACTATTGTGAATAGTCTAGGTGGTGTTGGACCGAGCTTGTTGCGGTCTTGCAGAGCAAAACGAACCCACCAACGCCGCTGGCGTCGGTGGTTTTTCTGCTCTTCGTGCATTACAAGACAGCCACTTGCCAGCAAAGTAAGCAGTACTGTCTTTTCTTGCGTACGAGAATCGTCGAAGTATACACCACCGAATAGCGTAGTAGCGTTTGCGAGCCGCAACACCAACCGGGTGACAGCGCATCCATCCCGCGTTCGCCCCGTAGTAGATGGCATATTCGGTGGCGCGGGGCGCGTCCAGTGCGAACGACGCTGCGTTTCGGCGGCAGGGGAATTTCGGTCGCTGTAGAAAGCGGATGTTTCAGTGTGAACTAGGCATTAGAGGCGGCAATGAACGCCTGGCATTCGACTGCGATGATGGTTCCGGAAATTTATACGAAACAACGCAGTACGGAACGCTTGACTGTAGCCATATGGTTCGGTTTACAAGCTGTGCTTTGAGGCTAAAGAAGCATAACCAAGTAAACAAGCTTTCACTCGAATAACTATAGCCTAGCTAAGCCGCAGCGCTTTTTAGGACTGATAATCCTCAGGCTGTAGGCCGTTCCCTCCTCTGTAGTAGTTGTTCTAGAAACATTATGTAGCCTCCTCTAGTTTATTAATAGGGCAATAGATGGCGTTCTGTGTATATGTCTTTGAAAAATTTTAAAACATTTTGCGGCGTTGAATTCATGAGGCAATAAGTTCTTGCAGTAAATTCATTCTATAAATATTTAAAAAAAGTGTTTCAGAGCCCCTTTAAACTATTGCTTGCTTCTAGTATTAAAGTGGCCCCGCCGCGGTGGCCTAGTGACTAAGGCAGGTCGTTATAAGGAATCCCGGCGGCGGCTGCTTCATTTTCAATGGAGGCGAAAAAAAAAATGCAGATCCCACGTACAGTGGGAATCGATGATATGTGAAGCACGAATGAGAAATGTTGATATGTCACTTTAAAAGTAAGCACAACGTTACGAGGGGGTTAAATGATGCCGTACAAGACTTCCATGTCATGATTATCATGTTTGGATGCGCCGTTTACCATCGTCATCTACTCACGGCACGTGATGCCAAATTTGGTATACGTGGAGCCTGCGAAACGGCCGCGAGCATGCTATGAGCATTGTATGTTGTCATGCTCTTACATGCCACGCGTGTCAGGATTATCATGTTTGCACCAGTCATATATTTCGTCATTCATTGACGTCACCTAACACCAAATTCGGTATATGTAGAGCCAGCGAAACGGCCGCGAGTGCATCATGAAGGGTCTAATATACTCCAATGTAGCGTTGACGAACGCGCCCGCTGAACACAGCGACGCAACGTTAGCAAAACGCGAGCACTCTTTAGTCTGACGCCAGGCGTGACCAGCGTCTGTCGGCGCGACCTGACGGCAACCTGTGCGAAATGCGACATGCTGCATTTCGTGCCGATGCGTTATCCAGACAACACTGCGTCTTCCTCTTTTCGTGACGGAGAGACGCCGGACGTGCTGAAACGCGCATGCAACGCAGCACGGCACCGCCCTCGAGTATATGGCAGGACCGGCGCCTGGCGTGGTAACGCCGGCGTGGCGCAAAGAATTGAACACCGGCAAGCCCGCACACCGCGCCACGTTTATATGTATTGGCTCCTTGAATGTGGCATGTAGTCATGTTCTCACATGACACGCATCTCATGTTTATCATGTTTGCAATAGTATCATACCTTCGTAATTCATTCACGTCCCGTAATACCGAATTTGGTATATGTGGCGCTAGGTAAATGGCCGCAAGCGCATCATGAGCATGGCTTGTAGTCATGTTGTTACATGACACGCATGTCACGATTTTCATGTTAGGGTCCGTCGCTTGTGTTCGCCATGCAATCATTCCATACCATACCACTTTAGCAACATACCATGTGAACGAAACCATCGCAAGAGCTTCAGGACCATGAAATGTAAATCATGAGAGTCATGACATGTCATGATTTTCATGTTATGACTAGTCAAATATGTTTCTCATACAGTCATGTTATGGCATACCAAGTTTGGTATTGATACCATTATCGAAACGGCCAGGAGAGCTAAAAGTCGTAGGTGGCTAGATAGATAGATAGATAGATAGATAGATAGATAGATAGATAGATAGATAGATAGATAGATAGATAGATAGATAGATAGATAGATAGATAGATAGATGTGCTCAGATTTGGGGGCACGTTGAAGAACCCCAGTTGGCCGACATTATAGAGCCCTCGATTTCGGTGTCTCCGATAATCATATGGTGGTTTTGAAATGTTAAACCCCGCACATAAATCAGTGGCTCAAATTATTTCAGCAATATATGGGCCATTCGAGCAAGCCTTGAACTGCTAAGTTCACTGACCAAATAAAAGTGTCGTAGCAGGAGGGAACATCCTGTTTGGTGTGACAATAGTAATATGAAATATACAGTGCATGTCTGATTAGTTCTTTAGTTAACGAAATTCGTTAGTAGGGCCTGACGCGCACGCCCATAAATGTTAATTAGAGTGCGAGAACCGGAGCAACTATATCGTACGTTATTAATTGGTTAGGGCATTCCATAGTTTCGAATGTATGCCAGTGCCCTGTTACTGGAATGGTATGAAGCCTTTGTGTTCTGTACATGCTGTAAATAAACTTTTTCTAAACAAGTTTCGAATGTATTACATGCTCCATGTGTTTCAGGCCCAAGTATTCTTTTAGCGGGACGGCTCAGTGCTCTCCCATAGTTGAGTACGAAGTACTCGAAATCGTTAAACATTTTTTCTAAACACAATGTAATCAGGACAGCTTATGGGTCACCCTTAGTCGACTACGTATAGTGCTCTAAAGCGTGAACAATTTATTCTAAACACTAGCGAAACCGGAAGAGAGGCATATGCCGAACATATGTGACCATGCTGTGACAGTGCTTTTCACCGTTAACCATTTATAAAGACGATGGACTTTTGGTGTTTAGAAAAGAGTTATTTAATCGTGGTACGGAACAAATTATTGGAAACAGTGTTCATGCATTAGGTACAGTAATAAACACACAAAGGGCTGTTCAACGCAAAATTCTTGGCCTGTCTGTCTCTTTGTAGACCTGCCAGTCTCACCACTCTGCCAGGGCAACTTCTCAACGCCCAGGCATCTTCATCTGCTTGCTGCGTTCATACTTGTGAATATTGTCAATCAAAAAGCAAATATTTCGCATATTTTAAGTAAACATCAATACGTGTGCATTATTTCGAGTGTTTTTTTATTTCTAAAATGCACAGTTGCCTAACTATATATACCAAAGAGCTTATTATGCTGTGCGGACGATGCAACGCAATAAACGGAAAAGCGGGCGTTTCATACGCTTAACTAAGCGGAGACACTGCCACCTACCAATGAACCTGCGTTTTACAAAAACGTTTGCTTATTCAAATTATTGCCAGACGGCGTCCATATCTCATGCAGCGTAGGGAGCCTACATAACCACCTGTCGCAGCGCCTATACTCATCGATTTGCTCGCGCAGAACGTCAAATACACGTTTTATTAGCTCTCTTATGTTGCGAAGCCACCTCCGAAATCCCACCGCTGACCTCCACTGTTGCGTACGACGGACCTATCCCGCCGAAGCCACCACTGTTGCGAAAGACGGGGACGCCAACACGGCCTCGAAGGCGCCACTGCTTTCAACTCCGCCGGGAAGGTCACCAGCCGTTTGGTAGCGTATGTTTCTCAGCTCGCGACTGCTTCTGCGCAGAGCTGATAAGACGAGCGGACGAGACGACGGTGAGTTAAACAAGGTTTATGTACAGCATATATACAGAGGCGTTACAATTTCGGCACTGGGGCCGACAGAGACTCGAAGAGCCGAGCTCTCCTCTCTAACACATAGGTCAGCCTTTCGCCTAAGACCGCCGACTCATACACATGTCGGCTCTCCGGCACGGGGACTCCTCTCCCGTAGGACCGCCGATCGCGACGCACCGCAGGGCTTCTTTTATTTACACCGGGTCCAACCAAAATGTCCAATCAGAAGCGCCGCTGGTCGTCAGGGCAGATTCCTCCAATGGGGTTGCCGCGCCATGCGTCAGACCACCTGACACGAGGACGCCGGCTCGCTGTCACGTGCGCAGCTGACTCACTGCACGTGGGCCAGAGGGGCGCCGCGCGTGTTCACGCCGTCGAGGTGATCGCGCCAGGCGGACTGCGGGCTGGCCTTGACCCAGATTGCCTTTTTCAGAGGCACGGACGTTTGACGAGGACTCGCTGGCATAACAGCACCCCCGCCGCCAGACAATGCACCGGAAAGACGAGCTGCTTCCACGGGGATCGGATGTCAGGTGCGCTCGTTCGCCAGGTCCCTCCAGGTTCGCCTCCAGGGCCATGGGGAGAATACAGCTTCAGACTGTTCCGGGAACACATCCCATTTTTGAAGACGGATCCCAGCTCCACTGGCTTGTCGCCACAACTTGTCGACCAGCTTCACTCGTCTCTTCTGACCATCTTCGGTTTCAGCACTTGTCGATGGTTCTGCAACTTGCTAAGAACGGTTCGACAACAGACAACACACGACACACGCAAGTGCCCTCGGTCACCCGACAGAACACCAGACAAAGTATAGTACAACATATACCTATCTACGTGTCTATCGGAATTTTGTTCCCTCTACATCAAGAGGCACATGTGGGACACAAGACTCCTAAAGTAAGAACTTGAATTTTTCACAATTACAACAACGCAACGAATTAGAATACCACCTAAAGTTGGCCCCTTGAGATCACTCTAAACGAGAGCGCTGAGCCCAGGTCGTGATGAGGTGAAAATTTTGCCCCGAATCACCAGCGAGAAACCGAAAGGTTGAGTAGTTACTAGCTGGAACGCACTGCTCAATGCACCTGCATTAGCGTTTACCTTTCTTCTTTTTTTTTCTTTAGCGAACGTCAAAGTTGCGCTGTGGAGCAACATGCTCCACTTCAGTAACCGGCCACTTTTAGGCGACGATACCTATGCGGCACCAAGAGCGGCTCACACTTTCGACGTTGCACAGGGGAACAACGATACGGCTTGCTACGGATTGACCCCTCACCGCTTAGCTCGATATCGTGTTCGATCACCCTTGTGTTTCTGGGGCGGTCCGAAAACACGTCTCCAAACTCGGAAGCAATCTTTCTCAGGTCCTCCTTCCGGACTTCACTTAACCTAGGCTCTAGGTTTAACGGCTCCAAGATTACCTCCGATTTCCTTTCGATTACCTCACTAGAACTAAAAATTTCTGCTTCCTCTTCCTCTGAAGCACTTAAAAGTAAATTTACGACTGCTTTCAAGTTACTGTGATAAATTTTGTTCGGCCGCCTTCCTAATTTCTCTTCACAATTGGTATCAGAAAGCTTCGATACTACTTTTGCGGGCCCTTCCCAATCAACCTCAAGCTTGTTCCTTTTGGACGGCTGCAGCAGCATTACCTGATTATCAACTTCAAAAGCGCGCTTCTTCCCCGATTTCTCGTAGTGCTCCTTCGACAGCACTTTTGCCGCGTTTTTCTGGCTTTCCACTAGCGCTTCAATCGAGAGATCCTCACTCTGCTCTCGAATGAGCGTCTCTCGATCAACTCTCGGTAGCTCGCTCCAACTTTCCGCTACAGGCGAGAGCGTTGCAGCCCTCTCTCTCTGATCCAATGGCGCCATGTCGTCTCCCCTTTCTCCGGAAACCGCACCGGTCGTGTCGGCGACGGGCCGCTCGCGTGACTGCTCACATGACTCATGCGGAAACTTTCCTTTCTGGGGTTCCGTCGACCCGCCGACAAGGTCACTTGAGAGTTCACCGCATGGAACCAGGTCCAGCTTCCGCGAAAGCTTTCGCGCTTGCGATCGCGTGAGGCCCATGCACGCTAAGTTGGGGAAGAACGATTTGCCCTGCTCTTTGAGGAGCTGCTCCGAGTTGTTGGAGAAAAGATAAGGAAAACGATCATTTAGCGCGGCAGACACAGCCGCTTCGGTGTGAAGCTCACCGAACGGGCCTTTAATGACAACCGTGGCGATTGGTAAGCGAACACTCTGCTCCTCGGCGACCTGCGTGATCCACGCGCATTCTCTTGTGAAGTCATCCGGAGACACCAATGAAGGATGGACAACGTCCATGGTTGCCGCTGAGTCTCTAAGTGCTCGGCACGTTTTCTCATTCACCCTAATTTCTTGAAGATACGGCTCCAACAACCGAATGTTTTTTTCTGATTCTCGGATCGTTGCGAAAGCAAACTTTTCCTGACAGTTTCTCGCGATGTGTCCTTCCTTTTTGCAATTGTAGCAGATTAGCGGCTTCCGTTTGTTTTCCGATTCAAATGTCTGTGTGGTAGAAACCTCACTCGATTTCTCCGCTTCTGTTTGCCCTTCCCCTACACTGTCCTTCGTAAGAGACGGGTCCTTGAAATTACGGTGCGGAGCGGGTTTCCGTTGATCAGGTTTCTTTGAAAAGCCCCCTTTTCTCTCATCCTTTTCAACGCGCACTGCCCTGCTGTGCAACTTTCGGCGAGTATAATACTCCTCAGCTAACTCTGCTGCCTTGTTTAGCTGTACTTCACCAAGTCTGTCCTGCAGCCAAAGCCTGACATTATCCTCGATGCAGCGGTAGAATTGCTCCAATGCAACGCATTCCACCACTCTATCGCGGTCGTCATAAACACCTTCGCCCTCGAGCCATTCAATTAAATCGGCTTTAAGACGAAACGCGAAGTCAACGTGTGACTCATTCCCCTTTTCAGCATACCGGAACCTTTGCCTGAAAGCCTCGGGTGACAACTTATAACGTCTCAAAAGCACTTCCTTAACCTCGTCATAGCTCTCAAACGCTTCCCTCGACAAGCAAGTTATCGCGTCGGACACTTCGCCGGGAAGAAGAGCTAGCAGGTTCCGCGCCCAAAGAGACCGCTCCAAAACGTTTCGCTCACAGACGTGTTCAAACTTGACGAGATACTTCGCCATGTCCTCGCCTACTACGAACGGTGGCAGTTGGTCCCGAATTCTAAAACCGCTGACCTGAACTGTTGGAGAAGCTACGCTAGGCGCCTGCGAACACTGTAGGATTGCCAATTCTAGTCGTTTCAACTCGAGACGCTCCTGTCTCTCGGCCTCCTCGCGACGTTCGCGCCTTTCAGCTTCTTCACGTTCGCGAGCTTCGCGCCTTTCAGCTTCTTCGCGAGCTTCGCGCCTTTCAGCTTCTTCGCGAGCTTCGCGCCTTTCAGCTTCTTCACGTTCGCGAGCTTCGCGCCTTTCAGCTTCTTCGCGAGTTTCTACTTCTCGCCTTTCAGCCTCCTTACGGCGTGCTTTAATATCCACCCAGGCCTCATCGACTTCCTCAGCCGACACTCCCTCATCCTTCATGATCTCAAGGATCGCTTGCTTTCGTTTCGCACGGCCCAAAGTAATGCCCAGTTCCTCACAAATTTCGATGAGTTCCTTCACTTTAAGGTTCTCCATCGTTCACACTAGCCTCTTGCTGTTTGCCCCTGTTAAGAATCTACTTGCCGTACCCACTATAAGCCTACTAGCAAGACGCGCAAGCAATTTTTCACACTCCCGTGTTTACCCCCTCTGCATTAACTTTGGTTTCAAAGCGCTTCGACTTGGCTTGAAACGATCAAAGCTCACTTCAATGCTTCACACAGCCCTTCTCTAAACTACTACAACCTGAGCTAGAGTAGTCTGGTGAACTGAGGGGAAAACATCAGGCACTCACCGCATCGATGTCGCTGACGCCGGCCGATCCCGCAGCTGCCAACCACTGTTGCGCAGCCACCTCCGAAATCCCACCGCTGACCTCCACTGTTGCGTACGACGGACCTATCCCGCAGAAGCCACCACTGTTGCGAAAGACGGGGACGCCAACACGGCCTCGAAGGCGCCACTGCTTTCAACTCCGCCGGGAAGGTCACCAGCCGTTTGGTAGCGTATGTTTCTCAGCTCGCGACTGCTTCTGCGCAGAGCTGATAAGACGAGCGGACGAGACGACGGTGAGTTAAACAAGGTTTATGTACAGCATATATACAGAGGCGTTACAATTTCGGCACTGGGGCCGACAGAGACTCGAAGAGCCGAGCTCTCCTCTCTAACACATAGGTCAGCCTTTCGCCTAAGACCGCCGACTCATACACATGTCGGCTCTCCGGCACGGGGACTCCTCTCCCGTAGGACCGCCGATCGCGACGCGCCGCAGGGCTTCTTTTATTTACACCGGGTCCAACCAAAATGTCCAATCAGAAGCGCCGCTGGTCGTCAGGGCAGATTCGTCCAATGGGGTTGCCGCGCCATGCGTCAGACCACCTGACACGAGGACGCCGGCTCGCTGTCACGTGCGCAGCTGACTCACTGCACGTGGGCCAGAGGGGCGCCGCGCGTGTTCACGCCGTCGAGGTGATCGCACCAGGCGGACTGCGGGCTGGCCTTGACCCAGATTGCCTTTTTCAGAGGCACGGACGTTTGACGAGGACTCGCTGGCATAACACTTAAGACAGACGACTAGATCGTCTTTCGACGGCCTTTGCAGTGAGCCCAAGAAATACGTGGGCATTTTTTTTTCTGACCACAATATTGTTTGCCCACTTACTCCACCCTTACAATATTTCTAGAGTGTTTACAATAGAAGTGATATATGACATGCAAGATGAAAATAACAAACGTTCAATACTGTTATTTATTGTATAAAAACGAAAAGACAAAGATATGATTGGGTTTCTTTTAATTCATCGCTTTGATCACTCACGCTTTGAACATACATACATACATACATACATACATACATACATACATACATACATACATACATACATACATATATACATACATACATACATACAGACAGACAGACAGACAGAGGGACAGACAGAGGGACAGACGGACGGACAGACGGACGGACGGACAGACAGACAGACAGACAGACAGACAGACAGACAGACAGACAGATGGATGGACGGACGGGCGGACGGACGGACGGACGGATGGACGGACAGACGAAAAAGAAAGAGAAAGGGTAAACAAATAGAATTAGAAAGGAGGGAGCCCAAGATGGTTTGGCGCTCTTTTTTTCTTTCTTGTATTCACGTAAACCCAAAAAAGTGAAAACTTTTTCCCTGAGCCGGAAGATGTAATGGTTTTTCGTCTAGTTTCGTGCGATTAGGTACAAAGAAAAGTGAGATAAGAAAAGATGTGTTTAGAAAAAAAAAGTATTCAACAATTTCGAGTACTCCGTACTGAACTATGGGAGCGCAAAGCGCCTCGAATGTTCAAATGAATCGCGCGTGTCACTAGAGTACTGGCGTACGAGAAAGTTTTTACCCAACCTGTTCAGCGGTACGACTAAGCTGAAGAACTTTTTTTTTATTTAGAGCTCTGAGTAGGTTAGCCAAACGAAGTTAGTGTCCTGCGCTCCTATTTGCATCTGAATTTCTTTCACTCCTTTCTGCGTCTCAATATTTTGCCTTATGCTAAATCACTGGAAGGTGGTTCGCAGTTTGAGTCGCTTCCTTTCTAACGTGTCGGGTAACGCGTGGTTGTGGTTATGCTGCGGTTGCGGTGAGCAGTTTTTCTATGCGACTTGTATACGTTTTTGCTTTTAAATCTGATTTTTAAATGTCCTCCGTGATGGAATGGAACAACCGCACTTCTGAAACGTTGCATCATTTTATCCACGACGTCCACCGCGATGGGTCCGCGGTTACGGCAGTCGGCTGCTGATCCGAAGGTCACGACTTCGCCCCCCCCCCAGTCCCCGCGGCGGTCGAAATTCCAGGGCACTCTACCATTATTATTATTTTATTTTTATTCACAGATACTGCTGTCTTATGTTTGAGACAATGCAGGAGTGGTTACAATAAACAAACAAAAACAGTAGAAATTAAAAAAAACAAATTTACGTAATTAGACACTTGTTTAACAAACAATAAATGATCAAATAAAAGGAGCAACCGCAAAATTAAAAACATCAACCTACAATATTGGACACTTGTTTAACAAACAGCGCATGCGGTAGTCGTTTCAAAGTAGTGTCCAGATTACTCCAAGTGTCAACTGTGCACGAAAAAAAAGAATATTTATAACAATTATAAAACATCTGAATGGCACAATGTTCAACTTCCAAGTGTCAACTGTGCACGAAAAAAAAAAGAATATTTATAACAATTATAAAACATCTGAATGACACAATGTTCAACGGATTGAATCGGTGAGTCACATGGGTAGGATGATTGGTGAACGAAATGGGTGTGGCTATGGGGACGGGATTGTGCATGATGTTAGGTAGCATGGTAAGCCGATCACACATACGTCTGTGTTCTTTCTAAACGGTTTAGCAATAAAGCACGGTAGTGCTCCGATGGGGAGAAATCACGGTCATAACGGTTAAAAATGAATCTAATCGCTTTTCGCTGGATGGCCTCGAGTTTATCTATGTCAATTGCACTGTGGCGCCCCTCATAAAGATATCTTTGTGCTGGTACTTAAAATCCCAGATATTATTATTATTATTATTATTATTATTATTATTATTCATGGTTGGCAGTAACCAAATTACTTTTTTTTCTGTACTGGATAACGTAGTTAATTGATTGCAGTGAGTGATTTCTAAACTTCTCGTAACTTTTTTATTTACTCTAACGACGTAATAGGTATATCCGTGTCTCTTATGGCATAGTTCTTTTATTTCTTTCTTTTTTTCCTGTGACGTCATGGCTCTACGACAAACTGACGACAAATGCTTGCGACAACCGCTAGAGATGGTTCAAAAAGAAGCAATTATGCATTGTCAGCTATTATAACTCTTAAAAAAAGAGTCAGAAAAAGGTTTGGTTAAGATCGAAAAAAAAAGAAAAGTATGCACGGAAAGTAAAGAACGGATGAAATAAACGGATGAAGCAAAATACACTGACACGAAGTCGTGAAAGGTGCCTCATTGGTGTCGTTCAATCAGAAAATATGGACGAGAAAAAATCTTAATGCCATTAAAAAGCATGACAGCCACTCTATACGTTCTGGCCAATGAGCAGAATAAAGGCATACTGATAAATGCTTAAGAGAATAATTTTTTTAATGAGCAGTCAGGCAGGTAGAAGGGTTGGAAGAGGGGGATGACAGATTGAGCGTGTGCTGAAATCTCTGAGACTTATGCAAAAGTTTGCAGCAAAAGTACAATGCTGGCAGGAGACGCGAAAATTGAAAAAAGAAAGAAAAGAAATGAACGTAAAGTAGAAAATAAGCCAAACAAAGCGATCAAAGCGCGCCGTTCCGTAGAATGAAGACCATACAGGGAGTGCGGATCGAGGGGGTTCACGAGCGGTAATCCCGGCCGCTCAATCAATCAGAGAGTTCCCGGTTTTGTTCATCGCGGACGTCTGGGTCGATGAGACATGCGGCGCTTCGCGGTAGTGCGAGCAGCTCATTCGAGTCGAAAAACCTGTCACAAAGAAATGAAGAGGAGAAAAAGAAAGCAAAAAGAAATCATGGTGCCAAAGAACGAGAGGGGAGTCGAGTCAGAAAGCTCAAAACGCCATTATTCGCGGCAGCCGTTTATTATTTACCGCTCCACTCTCGTTCAGTACATCCATCTATCCATCCACTTGTTTGTTTCGGTGATGGTGTGTGAATCAGTTTTCCGGAAGATGTCGAACTTTTCCAAGCTACACGGAGAGTTATATACTCGTAGGAAACGAGAGGTGCCGGTTAGATTGAGCGGAACGAAAGTGCCAAAGGCGGCTGGGTTCACTTTATAAGAACAATCTTGACAATGGAGTCGAAGTAGACGATGTCACGTTCGGAGTGAACTGTCTCGAAGAGAGAACTCGTTCGTCCGCTTTATATACGCACTCGGCAGTTACGAAGAGCCTCCATCCGTCCGCTCGCTGATGATGTAAGCGGCATGTAAGCGACATGTAAGATTACACTTTTGGCACGTCGCCCATCACGTGGTGCCTCTACGTAACAAGACGTATGGAGGGGAAAGAGATGAAATCCATGGTGTTAAGTTTTCTCGGAAACTTCAGGCGCGTTTACACGTGCGGAGCGTCTGTGCACATGTCTGCAGCGTTCGTGTTAACGTCCATTTGTATGAGAGTATGATGTACATGTGCCGGTGTCGTCTGAGACTATTCAAAAAATTTTGTGTGCCTAAATACGCTTGCAGGAGGGTCAATAGACGGCCAAGTTGGTAAATGTCATCCATCAAATAAGACAGACTGTAAAACCGAAAAAAAAAATCTCGGAGGAATTCTCATGCATTCATCTAAGACGACTGAAAGGTCTAAACCTTCCTTTCCTTTTAGATTCGAAGCATTTCTTCACGTACAGCAGCCACTTTTTGCGTGGCCTAGGTCTGGGTGTTCTCGCGATCACCGCATTAACTTGCAGTAAGCCAAAAATAGTATATGAGGGTATGATGGTGTCACACAGGTCCCGTTAATTCGGGAGGCGATCGCCGGGCTGATTCCAAGGGCCGATGTATCGGCCCCCCGAATCGCACCACGAAAGCATGGACAATTTAGAAGTGGTCCTTTTTGGCGCGCCAGCGGACGCCGGCTGTGGCCCAAAGAACAAGTCAGAGCCGAGAGTTGATAAACAAACGAAATTATATTCTCAATAATTGCAGATCGAAACAACACACAAGTATGCACTCTCCACGATAGTTGAGTACAATATATCACCAAACAAACAACGTACTACACAGTACAATCAGCCACACTCGAAACAACGGACACAGACAACGATACGCACTACAATGCAGTCGCATGCATTAAATAACCAAGACACTTAAAGACTAAAGAGATAGAAAACCTATTCAGTCCAAAGTTCTTGGAACAAAAGTCTGGATGATACTCTTCCGAGAATCACTCACTCAAAGTCCAGGGTTGTTGTCGTTCCGCAGCCCTCGAAGTTTCTCTTCCAGGAAACCTCGCCGAAGTTTCTCTTCCAGGAAACCTCGCCGAAGTTTCTCTTCCAGGAAACCTCGCGTCTTCAATAGGCCACTCTCCAAGCTTCAAACTTCTTCGCCGGAACACGTCGGCTTCACACACGCAGCTGTTGCCACGCGTCTTCGCCCGATAGCGGTAAACACACGCTCTTGCCTGTAGCTCGAGCCTTCACCCCTCAGGTGGAAATCCTCTTCATATCCTGCTTTGTCGCTACGGACAAAACCTTCGCCGACTACACGGCGGGATCCCTTCGCGCTCTGGCGCTAACTTCCGTCTTCTCCTGCTCTCTCGTCTCCGCTGCTCGGTTAAATACCTTCCGTGCGCGATTCCAGAAGGCTCTCGTCATTTCGTCGGTGCGATACGCAGCGAAGGCTGGGGAGGGGGCGAGACGGTTGGAATGCCCTCCGCGATGGATGACTCAACCCGGCGTGACCACGCCTCTTTCGTTCTAGAACTCTCGCGGGCTATCTCGGCCGCCGATGTGGAGTGAGGAGGTTCGTCGGCGAAGCCCCGCTTACAAGGGGAGAGCGCGCGCCCAGGGAGCCTTGGATGTTTGTTTTCTTTTTTTTTCTTTTGACCTCCCGGCGTCTCTTCCGCGCGTTACCGCAAGAATTTGGCGGCGCGCCCATTTTTAGCGCTCGTTCTGTGACAGATGGCTTGACGAATATGACTCACTGGTCATGACGTGAAAATCTGACAATATACACTCGCATACGTCGTCAAATCCTTTCCACCAGTCACGTGTGCCACATACCCGAATACCGCGCAAGGGTATGTGCCACAGCTAAGCGGGTATTCACCACGGGTGTTTGACAGAGTACATCTACCGTGGAACGGTGGGAACAGACATTGGTAATTTAAGAGCGAGAGCGTTAAGAAAAACTGGCGTCGGCAGCGTTGACCCGACGAATGCAAAGAATAAATGTTATGGTCCCAGCAGGAATCAAACGCAAGCATTATGTATGGCACTCAAGTAATCTACCACAGAAAAACGCTAGGTCTCGAAGCTGCTTTGGGAACAAACACTATGCAGGCGTAATGTTAGCGAAACGTCGATTGTAGTTGTAGTGCTTCATGACTATCGAATTTTATAAACGTTAAATATGCACTTCTATGATACAGCTGTAGCGACGGGTTAACGTCAATTGTAGTTAAATGCCATCCACTGAAGTTGACTAGCAGTGACCAGGGCTAGCATAATCGTGAGCACAAGCGCTATATATCAGCCTGGACCACTTCAGTTGTTGCTAACGTCCTTGTTGCTGTTTGCATCGTTACTCCCCCGTAAACGACAGGTTATATAAAACATATGCGACTGTTGAATGTATGTCCTGGTGTGCAACATTCGTACAAATATTTATTGTCATTTTGTAACGTTTCGCTAATCAGAAAAAAAATACCACCCAGCGGATTTTCCCTTTATGCTTCGCATAACAACGATCTGCCATTTTTTTTCTTCTCAGTCGACGTGATTGACTTCTCCATCGCTGATCTCCGAAGACTTTCTAACTTTAATTTGCTTTTGTATTGCCTCCACGACTGGAGGCATTGCAAAAATTCTGCACCCCAGCTGGCTTTGGACGGCCACCGTGATTGGCCCACCACTGACCAATCGACGTCACTGTCGTGGAATAACGTCAAGGTGATGTCACAGGGACCGCGCAACGTGGGACGTAACGATGGCGTCACGTGGAGACGCCATCACTTGACGACGTTAATTTCGCATCACTCGTGTAATACCACGCGCGACGCCGCGGTTGTCATTTATCGCGTTTGATGAGGCATATAAGACTTTTACCTTTAAAAATCTCCCGGATTTTACGAACATAACAAGAAATAAGAAGTTATGCAGCACAGCTTGCCACTAGCGCCAAGATCTCTAGGTCCTATAATGACCCTCCTCCTCCTCCTATCACGTACAGTAATTCATACCTGTATATGTGTACTTATCAGACCTTTACGATATCAATTTTTATGAAAGGGAACACGGGAATGCGTGGCCTGCCACCACCACCCAGAAGTTCTTGGTGGTGGTGGGCCTGCGCGCTCCGGCGGCTGCTGGCAGAGTGCTTAAGCGGGAGCGATAGCAACCACAGTCTTTTTTCGTGCCATCTCGTGGCGAGGAAAATAACCATTCGTTGCTGATATGGAACCGGCGGTCGAGATTACGACCCTCCCTATTCAAGGCGATTACGTGATATCCAAGGGGTTGCAATATTGCCGTTTGATATCAGCAACGAATGGTTGTTTTGCTCGCCGCGAGATGACGCCAAAGAGACTGTGGTTGCTCTCGCTCCCGCTTGAACGCGCTGCCAGCAGCCGCCGGAGCGCGCAGGCCACGCGCTCCCGTGTTCCCTTTCATAAAAATTGACACTGTACATGTTACAGATGATAAGTAAGCGATTATGACTAGGATTACTTTATTAAAACGCTATTGATTACAGTGGTCAAATATAACGTGCGATTCTATATCACACGCGCTGACCGGCCATGGTATGGTCTAGTGGCTAAGGCACTCGGCTGCTCACCCGCCGGCCACGGGATCGAATCCCGGTCATGGCGGCTGCATTTTCGATCGTGGCAAAAATGACTAAGGCCCGTGTATTTACATTTAGGTGCACGTTAATGAACCCCAGGTGGTTGAAATTTCCGACGTCCGCCGCTATACGGGGGTCGCTCATATGGAGGTTTCGGGACGTTAAAACCCAACAAATATTGTTAATACCACACGCATTTGAATTTGGCGTGAACCGCGCGTCAGCACGTTTGAATCGACCTTATCTTATTTGTTGTTGTGTTTATGTAGCCTATCAATACAGAGGGAAAAAGAAACGCGAAGTAAACAATGTCCAATTATCTGTACTTTGCACTGGTGCGGCACTTCAAATCACGGTCGCCACTTTGGTAAGGAACGAGAGGAGCGAGATGAAGCACTGAAGTACTACTTTCATAATAAGCATAATGCGTTAAAGAACAACACATGGTAAACATTAATTCTTATGCCGTGCCTAGTCGCAATATAACTTCGTGCTTCTGACAGGATATTTCTCTTAATTTAGCTATGCTTTACAAGAGCGAGAGAAAGGGCTCGGACAAGTATGATGCTTTTGTGTATGGACAAGAACGACAGGAGCGACGCGCTTTAACAAATAGAAAGTTTGCTCGCTCGCGCATACGCGAATTCTTAACAGCGTCTTATCGGCTGAACTCCGACGTACAGATGTACACGAACGATATATAGCTGTATATAGGTGTATAGCATAATGCAGGACCGCTTAACAGCGCCAACAAGACGCGTTCGCTTTCTCAGAAAGCTGATTTATTAACTCGGCGCCCTAGTCATTTTTCCGTTTCAGCGCACAACGAATCCTTCGTGAAGAGCGAAATTGCCCAATTCACGGGAGCGCGGCAGTCGTGCGCCGTTTGCGAGCTTGGTTCTTTTTTTTTTTTGGCGCGCTCTAATTGTGCTACACTTATCTCGAAGATATATATCACCTGCACTCGTGTATAACTGCGCGTGTAAGTGCACAAATGTCCCCCTCTCCTGTAACAGGCAGATTTATGTACTTCCACAGATGTATACGAAGATATATACATTTGCGCTGGGCAAGAAAATGTAGACGCGTTTATTTCCTCAAAGTCTCCTTGGATGAGAGAGAAAAAAAGATAGGCACTTTGCTCACGATAATTATCGATGTCATGCTAGTAAGCGGATCAAATTATGCTTTCGATACCGACTGAATTTCCACCTGCTAGGGAAAACATTTACCGGCTTGCGAACGCTACTTTGGAACGCAATATTTAAAGGAAATATCATGGTTTCTTCGTAGTTGCGTTAAGATAATCATGCGTATTGCTGTCTTCATTCAAGGAATATGCGTGTATTTCGGGATGTGTGTGACGTGTGTGCACTGGTTCATACTCACGTACATGTACGTAAAGAAAGCAGATTTGTACGCGTCACCGAAAGTAAGTAACCGATTACAATTAAAATTACATGATTCAATGTGTAATCGGTTGTAGTGGTCAACTATAACCACAGAGAAGTAACCAAAAATTATGAAAATGTAATCTATTAGTTTTGTTTTGTTGCTACCTTTCAAATTCTCATTGCCGTATTAGAATAACACGAGCTTACTCAAACTAAAATAAAAAAATACTTCGGCTTGTATGGATGAGAAATGAGAGACAGGAGAATTCGGCATTTACATTCTTACGGCTTGCACTTCGTATCTACTTCCCATCTTTAACCACTTTGAGTTCATTCATGGTATATACTAGTTCATTGTATTCATGGCACTGCGGCTCAACGCTCGCTAAACCTTTCTATAACAAAGAAGGTTACACCCAGCGAGTATAACGTAGCAACCCTTTCTTGTCAGATAGTGCTCAATGTTCCTGCCAATGGCTGCTAATGGGGATCGCAGCGTGCGTGTTAACTAAAAGCCGAATGCTCCTGTCTCTCATTCTCCATTAGCAGCCATTGACATGTAAATTGAGCACTATTTTTTATTGTTCAACAACGCACAGAAAAAACTTTCACCGGCACCACCTCGGAGGTCAAAATGTTACACTTGTTACATACTACAACGGCTACGAGGAACGAACAGGTGCCGTTTTAAGGAGCTTCGCCCCTAAAACGTTGCTGGACCAGAAATTGTGATTCAAGTCTCCATGACGTTACCGACACTTTTGAAAATATGAACGTTTATATTACAAACGTAGAAGGAAATTTATTTGATTGCAAGTAATTGATGACTTTTTACGCGTTGTACAACTGTGGAACAAGTGCCGACATCTCCTTTGAGCAGAGTTAAACTGCGGTTTACCAGCAGCATGAAGTGCTCCGCGTATTTCTGCCATTGAAGTTGCACGCGTCGCTATTCAAGAAAAAAAAAAACTACGATATCAATGTCGACCCACATCATACCTTCACATTATCAATACATAAAATGTCGTTGCACTATAGTTGAGAAGGAAACGAGAGCCAGAATTTGGAATGGGAACTGCCATTCGCTTGGCAAGTGCTCAGAGAAGTAAAGGAAACCTACGCACAAGAGCGATTTGCAGAGCTCGACACCTAAACGCGTTGCGTTGAGCAAATAAAGAAAATACGAGTTAGTACATACTGCCTCCCAAGCTTTCGTAACACGGCAGGCAGTTAGGAGCAGCGCAAACACGCATAGAGACCAGCCCTCCTGTGTGTAGACCAGTGCACGGAGGAGGCGCGATCGAAGCGCTCGAGTGAAAAGAGATTAGGAAAGAGCTGGTAATTAGGTGGCCGAGCGGGGCTGCATGCAGCTCGTCTGAAGCCGAATAGAAGATAAACGAAAAATCAAGAAGATATCGCTTTCGCGCGATCGTGTCGTAGACGGGCACACCATTCTGTTTTGGGAAGAAAAAATAACGTTGATAAGAAAGAAGAGACAGGAAGTCGATTGGCAGAGTTTCGAAATAGAGGGTTGTTCTCGTGATATTTATCGGCTTGAGAATTCTTAACCACTTCTTCCTCGCTTATACCTTCTTAAATAAGTAAGAAGTCACTCTTCCGCCCTTACTTTTCGTCTTATATAGTGGTTTTTTTTGTTTGTGATCTGTCATGGCTCTGAGCACCGCTCTAACGGTCGAGCGAAATGCATGCTTTCTTTTGCCAGAACCTCTGGCAACAGGATTAAAAGTTTAGTGCTCGCTAGAAAGCTCGAATTGAGTGGGACTCTCGAACGAAGTTAAACCAGTATTAATGTAAACTGTAGAGACATCGTACTATTTGCGAAATATGCATGTGTCATAGTTATAGTTAAGATGGTATAGCTATGTTATTCTTTTAAATCTGCCCCGCCGCGGTGGTCTAGTGGCTAAGGTACTCGGCTGCTGACTCACAGGTCGCGGGATCGAATCTCGGCTGCGGCGGGTGCATTTCCGATGGAGGAGGGAATGTTGTAGGCCCGTGTGCTCAGATTTGGGGGCACGTTAAAGAACCCCAGGTGGTCGAAATTTCCCGATCCCTCCAGTATATGGTGTCTCTCATATACATATGGCGGTTTTGGGACTTTAAACCCCGCAAATCAATCAATCAATCAATGAATCAATCAATCAATCAATCACTTTATCAGCAATCATATGATGACGTTGGGAAACAAGATTCTGCAGACGCGCGATGAACCCTAGTGGTTCACGTGGCCTGGCGATGAACCACGTGACGTGCTCTTCGAGACGAGTGACACCAACAGAAACTACATTGAATTCACGATGTGCTCCAGTTTCAAAAACGCGCTAGCATCGGGCAAGGTGCCCGCGATCAACGGAACTTTATGTCGACCGACGCGCTGCTTCGCATTCTACTCACGGCTCCCTATAGTGAGAGATGGTGCTATTTTTTTCGTCTCTTTATTTTACTCTTAAACAAATCAGGCGATTCATATTGCGCTTCTTTTACTTCTTGCTCTCTTTTGTCTACAGTTTTCACAGGTATACGTGATAAGTCTGAGATATTACTTTACCCGGCAAAATCATGATTTCCTATGAGACGAAAACTTTAAAAAAACAGGATCAAAGAAAAATAAAATAAAGAAAAAAACGTGTCACAACATTGACTCTCTAGTTTTTGGGATAAATAATTTTTCATAATGTTTGCACATAATATTTCTATAAAAAGTGGGGTAAGCTTCGCCAGAATTGAACGTAATAGCGATATTCTGTCCCTATACAGTGTGTACTTCAACCACTTGGTGCATACTTTTTATTCTATAGTGATTTTACTCGCGATGTTTAAATTGTGGATTACTACGACGTAATCGATAAAGTTGAAAGCACCTTGTGTCGCCGAAGCTTTTGCGTATGTTTGTATTCTGTATAATGGGTTCCATGCTTCAAACGACAAGAAGCTATGTGCGTGAAATTTTTTCATACTTGCTACGCACCCACTACATGGTCTTAAGGGAATGCGCTTGTTAACGTGCATGCATTTTGTAATGGGGGGACGGCTTTAAACCACGAAGTCCTTTTGGTGATCGCATGTATGCACTGACACCCGATGGAATTGTACGCTTGTACTACGCAATATTACTGCGACATGTTGTGTATATATATATATATATATATATATATATATATATATATATATATATATATATATATATATATATATATATATATATATATATATATATATATATATATTTATATATATATATATAAATATATAGTCGAAAAAAGGAAGACGACAAACGTACGAAACGCAGTTTTTACTAACGTTTCGGCAGGTGGGCCTGCCTTCGTTAGTAAGATGGTATTTTCACGAGATGGTATTTTGGACGAAGGCAGGCCCACCTGCCGAAACGTTAGTAAAAACTGCGTTTCGTACGTTTGTCGTCTTCCTTTTTTCGACTGCATTTCCTACCGGAACCATTGGATTTATCTCTCGCCTATATAAATATATATATATATATATATATATATATATATATATATATATATATATATATATATATATATATATATATATATATATATATATATATATATATATATATGAAAGTAGATGCGCTTTCACAAAACAACTGTTTATTGTGCCGACATTTCGACAGGAACCCCGTCTTTTTCAAGGCATAATATATATATATATATATATATATATATATATATATATATATATATATATATATATATATATATATATATACTTATTTATTTATTTATTTACTTATTGTGAATCCTGTATAGAAGACGCGTGTGCTTCTAAAGCCTGAAGGTTATTTTCACTGCATTTCCGTGCAGAGCAAATACTTTTCACTGCATTACCAAGAGGACGCATTGCTGTGTGGTAGAACAGCTGCTTGCCACACATACGACCTGGGTTCAATCCTCACACGAACCCGGAAATTTTTATTATATGTTTTACTTCTACATTTCTCAATTTTTTTTCTTCTCGGATGAGATTTTGATTTTACGCTCACAACCAAAAATGGCGAGACCAACACGGACGCCGGTGTTTCTGCGAAACGAGCTCTTTAACGCTCGTTAATAAGAATTAATGCTCACAATACAGATAGTAATTTGAGAAAAATATACATTAAAAAAAACGTTGTCACGTCGTTTCTTGTGACAAGCCAAAACGCGTCGTTGATGCTGTGCAATGTATACACATAACATGATTTACGCATTTCTGCAATATCTATGCGCAAGTGTCGATCGCCAATACACTCCCTGTGGAGGCGATGTAACCAAGAGACAACGAGGTGGTTAGGAGGTGTTTACTGTAGATTCATGAAACTTGTTTCTATCGGTTGATATTCTGACGGTACGCAGCCAGGTGGGATGCCACGCCGACGCGTCTCCCTTACACACAGCGTCCTGAGTGCTGAGCATTGTAATCGGGATCCAAAGCAGTAGCGCATGAGGTTTCGCTGACCCATATATGCCCAGACTTTGGAAAATTAACAAAACTAATGTATTTTCCCAAAATGATAGATTTCATGACCTCAGGAAACAGAACAAAGCTTTTGTAAAAACAAAAACTCCTTTGAACAATGTTTTTTGGATTCGTCCTGTATGTAGAACGCCGATGTTTGACACACCGCGAACCAAAAACGTTACCACCTATCGCTGTCATACGAAAGTTACTGCACACCCTATAACTGACGAACAATCGACAAAAAATATCAGCAGCATCGAGAACAATTTGACTCTACATTACATATAATTTTTTCGTGGTATAGCACTCAGCTACACGTGCGCGAAATAGCCTATTTGTGATTACAAGCACGTGGCTGTTTGTAGCTCAGCGGTCACCTAGAGTTGCAGGTGACGAGGACAGGGCATCATAACCGCACTTTAGGTAGCTGTAGGTTTTTTACAAAAAAGAAACGTTCGACTTACACAAAATGTTTCCAGCGTCCTACATGTATACATAGGAAACTGGGCATATATGAGTTAAAGGGACACTAAAACACTAAATTAGTTAAGACAAAGTGTTCTTTCAGAGCACTATGGTCTCTAATTTTGCCATCAGGAGAAAATTTTTAGAACATGAATTGCAGTTTAAAGATTTATCTCTGGATTTGCGCGCCGAATCTTCAGCATGAGCGCCGCACATGACGTCTCTTGATGACGTTAACGTGGCGTCACGAAGTTCAAAAGTCTTTTTTTGCCTATATATATATATATATATATATATATATATATATATATATATATATATATATATATATATATATATATATATATATATATTGTTATGGCGTTTATTAGCCGGCACACAGCGAGTCTACACAATGGCGACAGTAACGGCCAAAACACGGGGTCTCCGCGCGAGCGGCGTTCTCTTTGGGCAGACCCACTAGAAAGCACATAAGAGTTCGACCCACTTCAGTGTTCGGCGGCTTCTGTACAATTACCCCGGGGTCGAAGAGGGAGCCGCCTGGTGACCTAACAGCTTGTCACTACGAGCGGGTCATAGTAAGCCTTCAGACGCTCCACGTTGACTATGTCACGCCCGCGGCGGCGCATGTCCGAAGATTGTTCAATTGGCTCGATAAGATAGTTGACCGGAGATGTGCGCTCGATCACACGGTAGGGACCTTCATATTTCGGGAGTAGTTTGGAAGAAAGGCCAGCTACAGAGGTCGGGATTGAGAGCCATACAAGGGAACCAGGAAGGAAGGTGGGCTCAGAAGTGGCGGAGCCATCACGAATACTCTTCTGCCGCTCTTGCTCATGCGCCGTAAAAGTCTTGGCAAGCTCGCGACACTCTTCAGCAAGCCTGGCGGTCTCGGAAATAGGTGTACACTCAGATGGATCCGGCGTGTACGGGAGTATCGTGTCGATGGTGTGTGACGGGTGCCTTCCGTACAGCAAAAAGAAAGGTGAAAAACCAGTCGTGCTCTGAGGGGCGGTGTTGTAGGCGTAAGTGACGAAGGGCAGTATGGTATCCCAATTCGTGTGGTTGGCGGCGACGTACATCGACAGCATGTCGCCGAGGGTGCGGTTAAAGCGTTCGGTCAGACCATTCGTCTGCGGGTGGTAAGCAGTAGTTTTGCGACGGACAGAATGGCACTCAGTGAGAATGTCATCGACGACTTCTGACAAGAAGACACGGCCTCGATCGCTGAGAAGCTCCTGGGGTGGACCGTGGCGCAATATAAATCGATGTAGTAGGAAGGACGCAACATCACGCGCAGTAGCCGCAGGGAGAGCGGCGGTTTCGGCGTATCGCGTTAAATGATCTACGGCGACGATGGCCCAGCGGTTGCCAGTGGACGTCAGAGGAAGTGGTCCGTACAAATCGATACCTATGCGCCCAAACGGACGGTCAGGGCAAGGTAGCGGTTGCAGACCGGCTGGTGACATGTGTGCGGACGGTTTGCGGCGTTGGCAAGCGAGACAGGAGCGAACGAACTGCTGGACGTAGCGGTACATCCCGCGCCAGAAGTAGCGTTGTCTAATGCGATGGTAGGTTTTGAATACCCCAGAGTGCGCGCACTGTGGATCAGAATGGAAGGATTCACATATCTCCGACCGCAGACTGCGGGGTATCACGAGTAGCCACTGTCGGCCATCGGCGTCGTAATTGCGTCGGTGTAGGAGGCCGTCACGAATGGCGAAATGGTGAGCTCGACGACGCAAGGCACGCGTGGATGGCGTTGCGGACGGATCAGAGAGCAAGTCGATCAGTTGGGCGATCCAATTATCCTTTCGCTGTTCGGTAGCGATGATGTCAACATCAATGGCAGAAACAACAACCGAGGATACTGAGCAGAGCACGTTAGCTTCAGGCAGAGGGGAGCGCGTCAGCATGCTGGCGTCCGTTGCGGTAGAGGACGCGGATGTCGTAGTCTTGTAAGCGAAGAGCCCAACGGGCGAGGCGGCCTGAGGGATCCTTCAATGATGACAGCCAGCATAGTGCATGATGGTCAGTGACGACATCGAATGGGCGACCATACAAATAAGGTCGAAACTTTGTAAGAGCCCAGACGATCGCCAGGCACTCTTTTTCCGTGACGGTGTAGTTTGTCTCGGCTCTTGTGAGCGTACGGCTTGCATATGCCACAACATAATCAGGGAACCCGGGTTTGCGCTGCGCCAGGACAGCGCCGAGGCCTACACCACTGGCGTCCGTGTGCACTTCTGTTGGGGCCGTAGGGCCCCAACAGAAGCGCACACGGACAATATATATATATATATATATATATATATATATATATATATATATATATATATATATATATATATATATATATATATATATATATATATATATATATATATATATATATATATATATATATATTACTTAACGATATTGCAGGGCCCAGCAGATTCGTAAAAATCTAAGACTTTATTGCGAGCTGATGCGGGACCATCAAGGTGGTGTCACCACCTGTATTTTCTTTTTAAATGCGAAGCATTTCCCAGCGAACTTCGGCGACTTTGAGCGTATCTATCCATCTAGCCACTTACATTTGGGTGCTCTCAAGGTCACCCCCTTAATTCGGCATGAACCAAAATTAGCACTGGGAGGGTAAGATGGTTTGACAAATATGACGCACTGGTCAAGACATGAATAATGATACAATCCCGTCACGTACGTCATCAAACACTTCCCGCCAGACAGTGGCACATACGCACAGACGGGTATGTGCCGCTGGTACGCGGGTATGTGCCACAGGTAATTTACGCTTAGTATCTAGCCAAGAACGACGAGAACACTCATGGGCATATTCAACCTGCGAGAGTTAAGAAATACCCGACATTGGTAGCGTCGACCCGACAAACGCAAAGAATAAATGTCAGGGTCCCAGCTGCAATCAAACCCAAGCATTCCGCGTGGGAAAGAAGCATTTTACCAGAGAGCTACGCCAGGTCTCGGAACTATTTTTCAAATACACGCTAATCTTCGTGAAACGTCAATAGTTGTTGCAGTGGTGCCTATACCAATTTTATAAACATTACATATGTACTTCTTTGATACAGCCATGACGCCGGGTTAACGTCAATTGTAGTTAGTTGCCATGCGCTGAAGTTGACTTATGTGGCAGTGTCCAGAGCCAGCATCCTCGCGAGCATCGGCGCTTTATATCAGCTTCTTGTGTTGCTGATACGCATGTTCCAGTTCACATCGTTGCGTAAGTGTTGCTATGCGCATGCACCAGTTGGCATCGTTGCGCAAGTGCAAACAACTGGTTATATGAACACCTGCAGCTCTACCACATATGTCTGTGCGTGCAACATTTGTATGTTTAGCGCCATTGCATGATGTGTCGCTCAATAAAAAAATTATAACACAGTTACCTTTCCCCCGCATGCTTCGCATAACGTCGATCCCCAGGTACACGGGATCTGCCTTTTTTTTTCTTTTTGCATACTGTTCAGCGAACTGGGAGTATCGGAACACGCACAAGAGTCACGTTTATATCCTGTTGCTAAGCGTACCAACCACACTTTTGCTTCTGCGTGTAAAAAACTCCATTGGTAAAATAGTCGACCCGAAATCTATATTGCTGAAGAGACATTATATCACTGTTCTCGTTCATTATTAACTTACACGTAATCACTCACTCCCTAAATATAGTCTATATAATCTATCTATCTTCAATTCCAGTTATTTATTGTCTAAATTGACCCGTAAGAATCTAGGTGCCATTCAACGCCACTTGTCAGCTTTACAATACTATGATGCGTCTTACATCGCTGATTATAATTTTTTGCATCTCTCAATAACTTGCACGATACGCACGCGACAATGCGTTATCGCCAACATTCTCAGCGCCTATCACAATGTTAGGGCGTGAGTTGAGTTTATTTTCAACATGCGTACAGCTGTATATACATGAGCGGTTCGACAAAAAAAAAAAAAACTGCATTAGACAGTTTGCTCGCCTCCCCACTCTTGCATATGGCACACGTGCTCCAGTGAAGTATAGCGTAAGTGAGCGTTCTCGAAACGATTGTCGAGTCTCTGACTGCGCGTTCACGTCCACTAACCAGTATGCTGACTCTATTGGCGTCAGTCACCCCGCCATTACACAACCATAGACGTCGCTTATAGGGCTGCGCGCAATGGCACTCACGCCATCTCTATCGCACCCAGTGCCAGCACAGATGGCGTCCGTGGAAGGAATGTCTGCTGGCCCGTGCCTTATATACACCTTTTCACAGGAAGGAAAAAATCACCGCCATGATGGGCTATGCGCGGGAGTACGAAGGCTAAGGGCGCAGCGTTGTCAGTGCATTTTCGAGGGGACGAGCCAATTTTCACAGCCCAAGGAGGGCTATGGTGGCGCCCAGGGAGGCGTTTATGAAAAGGCGAATACAAGGTAGTAAAAGCTCCTCGGCCACGCTGCCTGGTGACGTTAGCCGCATTACGCGTTCACCTTGAGCGAAACCCCGCTTGTGCACGTGCGCATGCGAGTGGCGCTTCGTGCGTTAGTGATACACGCTACGGCGAGCAACGCGCTGCCGCGGAGGCAGCGTTCCCAACACAGAAGGGAAATGCGCCGTAAAGTCACGTCCTTCCTGCCGACAGCCTCCTCAGGGTCACTGAGTGCGCGCGTTATGTTATGACTTTCTTCGTTCATGTCTGAACACGGGCGTGTTGCGTTGTAAATGCGACGCTGAGCATAATATTCTGCACGCTCGCGTGCTATAGATGTTTCATGTGTGCACCTGTGTATACATGTGGTCTACACGCAACCCCCTCTTAATGCGCGGTACGCCGCAGTGGCTAGATGCTGTAACACTGCCAAAACACTTACTCTAATCCTTGGCAGCCTTTTCTGCGAAAAATTTGATATATTTAATATTCTTATCTGTGGGCGCTATACACCTTTTCACAGGAAGGAAAAAAACACCGCCATGATGGGCTGTGCGCGGGAGTACAAAGGCTAAGGGCGCCGCGTTGTCAGTGCATTTTCGAGGGGACGCGCCAATTTGCACAGCCCAAGGAGGGTTGTGGCGGCGCCCAGGGAGGCGTTCATGAAAAGGTGAATAGGGGAAGCATTTTTCCGCACGTGCCTTAAACGCGTTCAACCCTCGTTGAACACATGTTGCGGTTATGAAAAATTGCGTCCTTGTATACCGAGCCGTATGCGTTGAATACGTTGGTACGAAATTGCGCGACAATCCGCGAGAGATTCGTACAATGCCGCGGCAGTATTTGTAACGATCCATGCAACACACTAGATGGAATTTATACGCCTTCTTGCTTTCCTACAGGTCCAAACAATGTGCACGCACTGCACGCAATAGGGAGAGTGAAACCAAACGTGCATTTGCCTCGTGGTTATTGGGAAGCCTTTTGCGCACATGTTACGTAAAACTCTCATATTACCTGGGTATGCGCGTTATGCAAGACTATATCAGCGAGACGTGATTTCATATAAGCGGCCCACAATGCCACTTTGTCGAGTAAGCCGTGATATAAAGCGTCCAAAAAGAATGTGTTTAGAAAAAGTGGTCAACGAAAAAGCCATGAAACGCAAGCTTCTTACTGCGAAAATAGGCACGGCGCATATATCGCAGGTCCTATTTCATTCGGGAGAAACTCCGCACTCGTACAACCTCTATAAGCTCCGTATTTAACGCTATCTCGCAACCACGGGCCCCGCTAACCAGGCCGCTTGAAACGCAAGTGTGAGGCACCTGGAAGTCGTACCGCCATCATTACAAAAGATCAGGATTCGCTCGTTGAGCGCCGGAAGTGGACTACTGCGTACCGTAAAGAAGCTTGTGTTTACGCACTGTTAGGCCGGGCTGCACGCCCTACCGCGGTCCCAGAATGTGGAGCCAGGTGTTGGCCGCCGCTGTGAAACTCTAGCCGGCTTTAAGCGAGGGGATCCGAGCAAAGCCCTCCACGGTTGCGGCGTCGTTGACCGCGCCTATGCGCGCGGCGTAACCGGGGGTGCCCTTCGCGGCGCAGCCATTAAGCATTCGGAATGCCCACATTGCACTGCAACGAGAGGCTCGCTTGCGCTGCCACGCTGCTCCGCTGCCGCTAAGGACACGCGCGTTAAGTGAGCACCGGTGGGACCTCTTTTTCAGTTCCCTTTGCCACGCATTCGTGCAATAAGATTGCGTACGTGTTTGAAATTCATCCGTGCCGCCTTACCGGCCACGTGTGCCGCTTAATCGCCCTCTTATTTAGGGCTTTGTAATTAAAGTGTTGACGTGGTGCGCGGACTGTTGTGCAAACGATGCAAGTAAGTTGCGCTTCAAGGCTGATGGATATGGAGTGAACGTTAAAGCTTGTTGATGCTTTTCGGTGAGCTAGTTGATTCGGTAGCATTGTTAGTTGGTTCGGTAGCATTAGGACAGGGGCCTAAGGCACCCAAAGACCAGCGCTCACGTGTGTGTCTCTCCCATCCCCGTTTTCTTCTTCATTTTTTTTTGTTTCAGTGAAAGCTTGATGTTTACTTGTGGGGTGTGCGTAAGCACACACAGATCGATAGATAGATAGATAGATAGATAGATAGATAGATAGATAGATAGATAGATAGATAGATAGATAGATAGATAGATAGATAGATAGATAGATAGATAGATAGATAGATAGATAGATAGATAGATAGATAGATAGATAGATAGATAGATAGATAGATAGATAGATAGATAGATAGATAGATAGATAGATAAAGTGGTGGTGGTTCATTGGGTTTCTTGACGGACTTGTAACTGGTCTACTTGACCATCCTTCTTTTTAAGTTGTCTTCAAAATTAAAACGACGCAAGCTTTATGTGGGGTGCATAGGGTGGGGTGTTTTTGCTAGGCATTCGTCATCAACTGGACATCCTCAAAGCTGTGAGCAAGCTTTTATATAAAAAAGAACTTGATAAGAAGTTTTGACGTGTCTTCAGACATTCAAAACCGCCTTCATTATCGTGATCGAAACCTCTTTCATTCTACTCCTCTTACATCCCTTCCCCAAGGTCGTGGTATCGAATCGCCGCCGAAGCTGCTGTATTTTCGATGGAGGCAAAAAAGCTTGAGGCTAGAGTACTTGGATTTAGGTGCACGTTAATGAACCCCAGGCGGTCGAAATTTCCGGAGCCTTTCACTGCGGCGTCTCTCATATTCATATCATAATTTTGGGTTTTAAAGTACACATCATCATCATTATCATCGTCGTCATCAAAAACAACAACAATATTAGTATTTATTATTATTATTATTATTATTATTATTATTATTAATATTATTATTATTATTATTATTATTATTATTATTATTATATTATTATTATTATTATTATTATTATTATTATTATTATTATTATTATTATTATTATTATTATTATTATTACGACTACTACTACTGCTACTACTACATCCATTCCCCAACGCTGTGCGTTGGTCCTATAGCACTTACTCATACCGACCTTCCAGCTTTTCTGCGGTAATAAATTCCTCTCTCTCCGAGGAACATACTGAGATCAGGGTTCAAGGACTGTGAGGTGATGCTCTAAAAGGTCGTCATCGTTATCGTAAAAATTATACGAGCCAGATCAAAATGTACCTTTTTTTCACTCATTATGTATTCCATACCCGCGCAGCTAGCACAAAAACTAATTATGCTGTGTATTCAGAGTGAAAAATGCAGCTTGCGTGATAGCACGCGCACACGCACGCACGCACACACACACGCACACACACACACACGTACACACACACATGCACACACACACGCACACACACGCACACACACACACGCGCGCACGCACACACACACACGCACACACACACACGCATGCACACACACGCACGCACACACACACGCGCACACGCACACATGCACACACACGCACACACACGCGCACACACGCACAGGCACACACACGCACACGCACACACCCACACGCGCACACACGCGCGCACACACGCACACACAGACACACAAACAAAGAACTATCCATGCACGTATGCGCTTCAACGAGAGGGGCTTGTTCGCAGACCTCCTGTAAAGGCTGCGTGCGCAGACTCGTGAGAGTGATTTGAATACATCAATGCAAATGTCGGCCAGGTTTTACTGTCTATAGCTACCTCGTGCTGCGGCTTCGCAAAGGCTACGCGAATGAAGAGGCCACCCTGCAGCCCTGTTTGTGCTGGCGTGTAGTGAATGGTGCGTAAGGACTACCGTTTCGTTGCACTGTTTACCAGCTAGCGTTCGCTTAAAGGCAGGCGATGTAGAGTCAGTTACATTCTTCATTATTTCGAGCCGGCCCGCTGCCGGCGTTTTGCCTTGCGGTCGTTTAAACCGGAGATAGCGTATGCAGGAAAAAAAGTTTCTGTCATGGCCTGGTTACCCGCAGTAGGCGTTAAAGTGTGTAATTAAGTATGCTTGTCAATTATTCAAGGTATGTCATTTGTTCTTAATAACCTGGATTTGAGATGTACGTGTGTAATTACCTCTTATGCATGTTTTTACATGCAGAACTCCTCGAAACTGTTAAAAGTTTAAAAGCAATGCGCATTTGTTTAGAGATGCGTTCCTTCGTTAAATATTGACTGAATACTGCCTGGGATCATCCTTACGATTATGACCACATTATCAGCTCTTATTTCTCGCTTCAGTTTTAGCTGACGGCAGCACAGGGTAATAGAATGTAGATAAGATAACTCATGTCCCGATCTCTCTTTTCTTTATCGGCCCAAACTTTGTGCTCGCAGTACACAGTACAAAGCATTGTAAATGCAAAAATCGGGGACCAGAAAAAAAAGCTGCATGCTTGCGCAGCTTGACTATAGGCTCCGGTCAACCGTCCAGCAACGGTGACAGAACGAAACATATCAGCAAATCTAGCCATAGTATATGCAATTCTATTACCACAGTAATATTGTCAACAATATTGTAATGAAAAAACAGCAATTTATATTTTTAATCTACTTTCACTTTAGTAGAAGAGTATAGAAAAACACGTACCTAACAAACTACTGCACCTAGAGAAACATTAGTAGTTTCAATACATTTACGTTAATGATCCAGCCAGTCTTCGATAGTACGTTACGTAGGTCAACATTGTTTTTCGGCTCTAGGTAATATGCTGTGGTATCGAGCCATATTCAAGTTCTTTTTCGCATAATGGGACGCGAGAAGGAAACGTTCTACGGAGGGTGATAATCAAAAGGTTGTGAAATGGTATTTGCTCGAAGATTTGCTTACTGCTCGAATATTTCTGTTTGTCTTATTGCATCAGTCCTGTATATTCTCAGCAGTTTGTTTTAATGTGTCGTGAATCTTCATATGTTACCTTTGTGAATAAAGGTTTATGCGTATTCTAGAATTTAGGCGTTCTTATTGAATGAGTGGTCTGTACTAAGAATGTTACGTTTTTTTTATATTAGAGTTCCATAGTATAAGCGAGATGCTAAAGAGACATGAAATGGCAGAACAATTTTTGCGTTTTTGTAAAGTCCAACCTCACAATTCTGAAAACACCATTCTCACCATGACACCATGCTTGGAAAGCTATAAAACGCGTGGAAATTGTAGATTTCCACACCAAACACTGTGCCGTAACAAATTTCGAAGGAGTTTGCTGGATCCAACGTGGCTGCCAATCGCTAAAATAAAGTGAATTGTAATCTGTCGGTGCCATGTACCTGGCATATACGATCTTCCAGAAAGTTTGATCGAGCCGATGCCACTAAAATACCGAAAAAATACATTTCCAATTTATCTTACGTCATGGCGACATTTGGAGCGAATTTAAAATAAATCTTCAGCCTTGATTTTTTTGCCCAATAATGAACTTATGATAGTACGTGTTCTCGGACCGTCCCGGAGACACGACGGTGATCGAACACGAAATAGAGCTAACTTGTGAGGAACCAATCCCTAGCAAGCCGTATCGTTGTTCTCCTGTGGAACGTCGCAAGTGTGAGCGCTCTTGGTGCCGCATAGGTATCGTCGCCTAAAAGTGGCCGGTTACTGAGGTGGAGCACGTTGCTCCACAGCGCAACTTTGACGTTCGCTAAAAAAAAAAGGAAAGCTAAACGCTAATGAAGGTGCATTGAGCAGTGCGTTCTAGCTAGTACCTTCTCAACCTTTCGGTTTCTGGCTGGCGATTCGGGGCAAAATTTTGACCTTATCACGACCTGGGCTGAGCGCTCTCGTTCAGAGTGATCTCAAGGGGCCAACTTTATGTGGTATTCTAATTCGTTGCGTTGTTGTAATTGTGAAAAATTCGAGTTCTTACTTTAGGAGTCTTGTGTCCCACATGTGCCTCTTGATGTAGAAGGAACAAAATTCCGATAGACACGTAGATAATTATATATGTTGTACTATACTTTGTCTGGTGTTCTGTCGGGTGACCGAGGGCACTTGCTTGTGTCGTGTGTTGTTTGTTGTCGAACCGTTCTTAGCAAGTTGCAGAACCATCGACAAGTGCTGAAACCGAACATGGTCAGAAGAGACGAGTGAAGCTGGTCGACAAGTTGTGGTGACAAGCCAGTGGAGCTGGGATCCGTCGTCAAAAATGGGATGTGTTCCCGGAACAGTCTAAAGCTGTATTCTCCCATGGCCTGGAGGCGAACCTGGAGGGACCTGGCGAACGAGCGCACCTGACATCCGAGCCCCGTGGAAGCAGCTCGACTTTCGGTGCATTGTCTGGCGGCGGGGGTGCTGTTATGCCAGCGAGTCCTCGTCAAACGTCCGTGCCTCTGAAAAAGGCAATCTGGGTCAAGGCCAGCCCGCAGTCCGCCTGACGCGAACAACTCAACGGAGTAAACACGCGCGGCGCCTCTCTGGCCCACGTGCATTGAGTCAGCGGCGCACGTGACAGCGAGCCGGCGTCCTCGTGTCTGGTGGTCTGACGCATTGCGCGGCGACCCCATTGGAGGAATCTGCCCTGACGACCAGCGGCACTTCTAATTGGACATTTGTGGTTGGACCCGGTGCCTATAAAAGAAGCCCTGCGGTGCGTCGCGATGGGCGGTCCTATGAGAGAGGAGTCCCCATGTCGGAGAGCCGACATGTGTGTGAGTCGGCGGTCTTAGGCGAAAAGTTGACCTATGTGTTAGAGAGGAGAGCTCGGCTTTTCGAGTCTGTCGGCCCCAGTGCCGAATTGTAACGCCTCTGTATATATGCTGTACATAAACCTTGTTTAACTCACCGTCGTCTCGTCCGCTCGTCTTATCAGCTCTGCGCAGAAGCAGTCGCGAGCTGAGAAACATACGCTACCAAACGGCTGGTGACCTTCCCGGCGGAGTTGGAAGCAGTGGCGCCTTCGGGACCGTGTTGGTGTCACCGTCTTTTGCAACAGAGGTGGCATCGGCGGGATCGGTCCGTCTTTCGCAACAACGCACACACGCGCGCGCACACACACACACACACACGCACGCACGCACGCACACACACACACGCACGCACACACACGCACACACACACACACGCGCGCGCGCGCACACACACACACAAACACACGCACGCACACACACACGCACGCACACACACGCACACACACACACACGCGCGCACACACGCACACACACGCACACAAGCAAAGAACTATCCATGCACGTATGCGCTTCAACGAGAGGGGCTTGTTCGCAGACCTCCTGTAAAGGCTGCGTGCGCAGACTCGCGAGAGCGATTTGAATACATGAATGCAAATGTCGGCCAGGTTTTACTGGCTATAGCTACCTCGTGCTGCGGCATCGCAAAGGCTACGCGAATGAAGAGGCCACCCTGCAGCCCTGTTTGTGTTGGCGTGTAGTGAATGGTGCGTAAGGACTACTGTTTTGTTGCGCTGTTTACCTGCGTTCGCTTAAAGGCAGGCGATGTAGAGTCAGTTGCATTCTTCATTATTTCGAGCCGGCCCGCTACCGGCGTTTTGCCTTGCGGTCGTTTAAACCGGAGATAGCCTATGCAGGAAATAAAATTTCTGTCATGGCCTGGTTACCCACAGTAGGCGTTAAAGTGTGTAATTAAGTATGATTGTCAATTATTCAAGGTATGTCGTTTGTTCTTAATAATCTCGATGTGAAATGTACGTGTGTAATTACCTCTTATGCATGTTTTTACATGCAGGACTCCTCGAAACTGTTAAAAGTATAAAAGCAATGCGCATTTGTTTAGAGATGCGTTCCTTCGTTAAATATTGACTGAATACTGCCTGGGATCATCCTTACGATTATGACCACATTATCAGCTTTTATTTTTCGCTTCAGTTTTAGCTGACGGCAGCACAGGGTAATAGAATGTTGATCAGATAACTCATGTCCCGATCTCAGGCTCCTTTCTTTATCGGCCCAAACTTTGTTCTCGCACTACACAATACAAAGCATTGCCAATGCGAAAATCGGGGACCAGAGAAAAAAAGCTGCTTGCTTGCGCAGCTTGACTACAGGCTCCGGTCAACCGTCCAGCAACACTGACAGGACGAAATATCTCAGCAAATCTAGCCATAGTATACACAATTCTAATACGAAAGTAATATTGTCAACAATATTGTAATGAAAGAACAGCAGTCTATATTTTTAATCTACTATCGCTTTAGTAAGAAGAGCACGTAAAAACTTGTACGTAACAAACTACTTGCACATAAAGAAATATTGGTAGTTTCAATACATTTACGTTAAAAGATCCAGCCAGTCTTCGATAGTAACGTTAAGAAGGTCAACATTTTTTTTTAGGCTGGGTAATATGCTGTGGTATCGAGCACATATTCAAGTTCTTTTTCCCATAATGGGGACGAGAGAAAGGAACGTGCTACGGAGGGTGATACTCCAAGGGTTGTGAAATGGTATTTGCTCGAAGATTTGCTACTGCTGGAATAGTTCTGTTTGTCTTATTGCATCAGTCCTGTATATTCTCAGTAGTTTGTTTTATTACGTCGTGAATCGTCATAATGTTACCTTTGTGAAATAAAGGTTATGTGTATTCTAGAAATTTGGCGTTTTTTATTGAATGAGTGGTCTGTACTAAGAATGTTGCGTTTTTTCTTCATATTAGAGTTCCATAATGTAAGCGAGATGCTAAAGAGACATGAAATGGCAGAACAATTTTTGCGTATTTGTAAAGTCCAACCTCACGATCCTGAAAACACCATTCTTACCATGACACCACGCACACACACACGCACACACACACACACACACACACGCACACACACGCACACACACGCACACACAGACACACAAACAAAGAACTATCCATGCACGTATGCGCTTCAACGAGAGGGGCTTGTTCGCAGACCTCCTGTAAAGGCTGCGTGCGCAGACTCGTGAGAGTGATTTGAATACATCAATGCAAATGTCGGCCAGGTTTTACTGGCTATAGCTACCTCGTGCTGCGGCTTCGCAAAGGCTACGCGAATGAAGAGGCCACCCTGCAGCCCTGTTTGTGCTGGCGTGTAGTGAATGGTGCGTAAGGACTACCGTTTCGTTGCACTGTTTTACCAGCTAGCGTTCGCTTAAAGGCAGGCGATGTAGAGTCAGTTGCATTCTTCATTATTTCGAGCCGGCCCGCTACCGGCGTTTTGCCTTGCGGTCGTTTAAACCGGAGATAGCCTATGCAGGAAAAAAAGTTTCTGTCATGGCCTGGTTACCCGCAGTAGGCGTTAAAGTGTGTAATTAAGTATGCTTGTCAATTATTCAAGGTATGTCATTTGTTCTTAATAACCTGGATTTGAGATGTACGTGTGTAATTACCTCTTATGCATGTTTTTACATGCAGAACTCCTCGAAACTGTTAAAAGTTTAAAAGCAATGCGCATTTGTTTAGAGATGCGTTCCTTCGTTAAATATTGACTGAATACTGCCTGGGATCATCCTTACGATTATGACCACATTATCAGCTCTTATTTCTCGCTTCAGTTTTAGCTGACGGCAGCACAGGGTAATAGAATGTAGATAAGATAACTCATGTCCCGATCTCTCTTTTCTTTATCGGCCCAAACTTTGTGCTCGCAGTACACAGTACAAAGCATTGTAAATGCAAAAATCGGGGACCAGAAAAAAAGCTGCATGCTTGCGCAGCTTGACTATAGGCTCCGGTCAACCGTCCAGCAACGGTGACAGAACGAAACATATCAGCAAATCTAGCCATAGTATATGCAATTCTATTACCACAGTAATATTGTCAACAATATTGTAATGAAAAAACAGCAATTTATATTTTTAATCTACTTTCACTTTAGTAAGAAGAGTATAGAAAAACACGTACGTAACAAACTACTGCACATAGAGAAACATTAGTAGTTTCAATACATTTACGTTAAATGATCCAGCCAGTCTTCGATAGTAACGTTACGTAGGTCAACATTGTTTTTTCGGCTCTAGGTAATATGCTGTGGTATCGAGCACATATTCAAGTTCTTTTTCGCATAATGGGGACGCGAGAAGGAAACGTTCTACGGAGGGTGATAATCAAAAGGTTGTGAAATGGTATTTGCTCGAAGATTTGCTACTGCTCGAATATTTCTGTTTGTCTTATTGCATCAGTCCTGTATATTCTCAGCAGTTTGTTTTAATGTGTCGTGAATCTTCATAATGTTACCTTTGTGAAATAAAGGTTATGCGTATTCTAGAATTTAGGCGTTCTTTATTGAATGAGTGGTCTGTACTAAGAATGTTACGTTTTTTTTATATTAGAGTTCCATAGTATAAGCGAGATGCTAAAGAGACATGAAATGGCAGAACAATTTTTGCGTTTTTGTAAAGTCCAACCTCACAATTCTGAAAACACCCATTCTCCACCATGACACCATGCTTGGAAAGCTATAAACGCGTGGAAATTGTATATTTCCACACAAAACACTGTGCCGTAACAAATTTCGCAAGAGTTTGCTGGATCCAACGTGGCTGCCAATCGCTAAAAATAAAGTGAATTGTAATCTGTCGGTGCCATGTACCTGGCATATACGATCTTCCAGAAAGTTTGATCGAGCCGATGCCATTAAAATACCGAAAAAATACATTTCAAATTTATCTTACGTCATGCGACATTTTGGAGCGAAATTTAAAAATTAATCTTCAGCCTTGATTTTTTTTCGCCAATAATGAACTTATGATAGTAAAACATACGGCAATATAGTTCTCAGGGTGTAGTTTGTTAATCTAAACTAAGTTATTGTTCCTCTTAGTGTCCCTTTAAAGAGCGCGAAATATATCATTCTTTTAATGCTAACAAAAAGTGGGATGCTTCCGGTTCAATACACTGGCTTCTCCACCTAATTTCGGCTATAGAGGTTTCATATGCTCATTTCAGGACGTATTTCCTGTAAAAAATTGATGTGGACACAACAAAGTGGCTTCATTCACTAACTCACCCAGAGTCTTAATTTGTCTCTCTATTTTGATTTGAAATGACCAAACTGTTATGTAGTCATCGATTTTCCTTAAAATTCTGGGGGCACCGAAAACATTCACATTTAATTTTCGATTAATTTATAATAGTCTTATTTATCCTGCACCAGATCTCTAAGTTATGATAGAATGTACTACCATTTTCATGTCATTGTCTTCAGGTTTCTTCCTTCAATAAGTATATACGAAGCAATCAATGATTGTTATATATTATACATTCACACTCCTTATTGATACGTACAATAGCAATGATGTAGAAATGCAAGAGAATTAGTCCCAGTATGCTACGCTGAGGAACCCCAAGTTCAATAGGCTTAAGGTGTGGTTTATATTTATTTAACCCGGCGTATTGGTGGCATGCTCTGAAATAAGATTTAGTAGGCCGAAGTACCGTTCCACGTAACCCGCAATGTTATAACTTCCAAAATTATATTGAATAGTTTACCCGATACTGAAAGTTTTACTAAGAGAGAGAGAGAGATAAAGATGCAAGGAAAGGCAGGGAGGTTGACCGGACGCACATCCGGTTTGCTACCCTGCACTGGGGAAGGGATAAAGGGGAGAAAAGAGGTTGCAGAGAGATGAGAAGGTACACACAATCACGAGCACACTCGGGGAGCACACACAGTCTACAGGCGGTCGCTCAGGTTTGTTGACTTTAGGTAAAGTAGCAGTGCTTTAGTCGCTTTCTGCGCAACTGAGGCAGATGCCCAAGGTCCTAGTATCTTCTGCACACAAAAAAAGTTTTACTAAAATACTAAAAATATAGAAATGTGCATATAGTGTGATGACCTAATTATCAATATTGTATAGTACTTTCTCTTTTTGAACTAGAAGTGACGTCTTAGTGCAACGGCCTTTTCTGAAGCCGAATTAGTAGTATATTTATTTAGGTTGTATTTTCTTGTGAACTTCTCAATGCAACAATTTATTGCTTTTTCGAGTCCGTTTGAAAGTATAGTCGAAATAGACACCGGACGATACTTGCTTAAGCTATATTTGTCTCCATTCTTGTATATTACTGAAACTCTAGCTACCTATATGCCGTCTATGCCGTCTAAAAAAACGGTAGAGAGAGAGAGAGAGAGAGAGAGAGAGAGAGAGACATTATATGTGTGTAAGCTCAGATGCAATAACCTATTTCATTGGTTTTATTTCTAAGTCATCCTCAACAATACGGGTGCAATGAAGCTGAATAGACAGCAAAGTCATTTCTTGAGACAGCGAAGGTAAATAGTGATGCAGCTTATGGGAAATGTCCCAGTAAGCTTTATTTCATGGTGCACCAAGAAGTTTCTTTGCGTCAAACGAGTGATTTAGTGAGTGACTGAGTGAGTGAGTGAGTGACCGAGCAAATGAGTGAGTTTGTGAGTGAGCCAATCAGTGGGAAACTTAACCAGAGGCAGTGTGAATGAAAGCGAGTGAGAATGAAAAGCAGTAGGTGTATAAGTACTCTGGCCGTTAAAATGCAATGTGGTCCTGCAGGGGTAAATGCCGTCAATCGCCTCCTGGCGGCAATCGGGACACTTCTCTCTCCATAAATCATCGTCCAGGCCAAAGAATAACACTCTCAACACGAACTCGCAAAAGATCCGCCACACTACATCACTCTCGACGCGGCTATTCCTCGTAGCGTACTCCCTCTGCCGTCAGCCAGCTCATGCATCTTTTGCTTTCTCCGTTATCTTTCTCTGGAAACAAAACAAAAAGCAAAGCAATCAACCCCCGTGACAGCGTCAATGGACTCACTTGTGGCGTGGCAAGCTCGCAGCCAACCGTCTACCCCTGTGGGGCTCTACGCCCCCATGCACGCACTACAGACCGGTCGAGCACTCTATTGTTGGGCGGAAGACGAACACGGCGGCGTTCGAAAACAAACACAACCCATCCCGCGCCGTCTTCCTGGTTTTCGGGCCACGCGCGTGCCCCCCCTGTTACAGCGTTGCGCGGCTGCCAAGCCTCCCCCGGCATGTATGAATCTCTTTCAAGTCTCAACCTGCGTTCGCATCTTCTCTTGTTGCCGTCTTTCAACGTCTTGACGAGCGGGCCCGGCGTTAAGTAAGAGAGTTGCCGCATGCGTAGCGTTGCGTGTGCTTGCGCGCCGTTCCATTAACGTGTGCAGCCGCCAACGCGGAGCGGCTTATTTCGCTACGCCTGCGGGCTGGAACTTGACTAGCGCGCGGAACGGGTTTCCACGCCGTGTTACGTATATAACAGATAGAGTCAAGCGAGAAACAGCGGCCCGGTGTCGGGTAGTTAAAGGACTTCCTGAAACTTCCTCGCTTTCAGTAGCAGGTACTTTGCGGATTCCTTGCATGCAAGAGGATTCTTATGTATGGAAGCAACGCACTCGAGTTTATCAGGCGAAGAGAAACGAATCTTAGAAAGCGCAATTAAGATATTACGCTCGATAATACAGGAGCGTATACATACCAATTTAGCAAAGCATTTGGTTTCAGCTCGAAGGGGCCATAAATAAGGTTTTCTTTTCTTGCAGACTCGGTTGACATGTGAGAGAAGGAAAGGTTAGGAATTATATGAATAGGTCAAAGATCGTTGCTATACCGTGTATATATCTTGTTACCTTACCCACGGGCAGCACAGTAAGCCGGAAAATACGGCAACATCGAATGCGCGTGCACTGCATAGTAGCGTTCAATGTCTATTCGAGGGATGCAGTAGAGGTAAGTAGGCGTTGAGGTAGCTACAGAGCGAATGTGTACTCTATCTATTCATGTGAGAAATAATTTCAATGGTTCCGGTAGGAAATGCACTCGGAAAAAAGACGACAAACGTACGTACGAAAGGCAGATCGCGCGTATATATATATATTACGGTAGCCGGAAGAAACTCTGATCATCTAATATATATAATATATATATATATATATATATATATATATATAATATATATATATATATATATATATATATATTATATATGTGTGTGTGTGTGTGTGTGTGTGTGTGTGTGTGGGTGTGTGGTGTGTGTTGTGTGTGTGTGTAATACTTCAATGGGCCAGTTAGTCTTCGTGATGGTATGGGATATGGCACAACGGGAGCGTTGTCACAAAGATAAATATATTCACTTCTTAACACTTTCGGGAGGGGTCCTCCCTTCGTCAGGGGATGACTATAACTCAACCCATGACGAAGGGAGGACCCCTCCTGAGACTGTTGGGAAATAAATATATTCATCCTTGTTGACAACGCTCCCGTTGTGCACGAAGAGGACCCCTGCCGAAACTATTGGGAAATATATTTAGCCTTGTTGTAACGCTCCCATTGTGCCATATCTTTGATTTTGTGGTGTTTAACGTCCCAAAACGACCATATGATTATGAGAGACGCCAAAGTGGAGGGCTCCGGAAATTTCGACCACCTGGGGTTCTTTAACGTGCACCCAAATCTTTGTTACACGGGCCTACAACAATTCCGCCTTCATCGGAAATGCAGCCGCCACAGCCGGGATTTGATCCCACGACCTGCGGGTCAGCAGCAGAGTACCTTAGCCACTTGACCACCGTGGCAGGGCCCCGTTGTACCATGATATATATATATATTATATATATATATATATATATATATATATATATATATATATATATATATATATATATATATATATATATATATATATATATATATATAAGCTATTCAATAACAAAATGCGTTGAACCTATATATTCCTGCACTGTTGTAAGCACTGGTATTTTGCGGCCTGAACAATGCATGCTTTATATACAGTTGATCTTGAATGTTTAATGTCACAGCATATACTTAAGGAAGGAGGAAGAAAGTTTAAGCGGAAAGACAGGAGGTTAGCCAGTTCTTAGACCGGCTGGCTACCCTGTGCTGGGGGAATGGGAAGGGGACATAAAGATGAGAGAGAGGGTAAAGAGAAGAGAAAGCGGGTAATATATATTATAGGCGGCTGACAGGCTTGCCTGGAGTGTTATGGAGCTTACACCAACGAAAAAAGCTCCTAAAGGGTATCTTACGAGAGGCTGTCAATAAGCATTTTCACTCGTTATGGCTGACGCCTCACCAGCCATGTGTGACACAAGGGCTATCAAGGGAAGAGGCCTGCTTGCTTCATCGCATCCGAACGCGATCAGCGCGTACACCAGCATGGCTCCACAAGATCAGACTCTCCGCGACGCCGTTGGGCTCGAAGTGCAAGGAAAACGGTGATATCGAACACTGTTTGCTTAAATGTCGTGAGCTTAAGAAGGAACGGCAAGGTTTAGTTGAGGAACTGCAACAGTTAGGCTCATCATGTGACAGCGTGACTGATGTTGTGTTTCCGCGTGGTTCCTCGATCTTCAGGAAACAGGTGTCGCGACTTCTCTTGAAATTTTTGATCGCTACAGAACTCGCATGTGACTGGTGATAAGCGACAATTATGTTTGGGGTATAGTGCAGCGAGATAGAGCACCGTCACAATAATGCACGTGGTATAGCACAAAGGCCGCCGTCCTATGCAGGCTTACGTCGCGCTATGCATGATTTTTATTTGAAAAGCTTGCTCGTGCTTAATTAAAAACCAAAGGACATTAGCTACAATTAGCAAAGAGAAAACCGGGCGAGGCAGTTGCCTGCAAATTATGCAAGGCTAGATCCGCCGGCTACCTACAACATCCTTAACCTTCACCTTAACCCTGTGCAATAGCCTCTAATCTCCTCTCCTGATCGTGTCAGTTAACGCAACCTAATCATAATATCAACTATATATATAGTTACAGACTTACAGTAATTCCATTACGCAAGCGTTTTATCCCCCATTTGTTTTCGGCTAGAGTATCAACGAGATGTAGTTACGGAGCGCGGTCCAACTCATCACGTGGCCCTGTTCGAGGGACCCACCGCGCACGCGTCATCGCTCATCATTATGTAAAACAGATTCCGCTGCAGCAGAGCGCCGTCGCAGTTTCACACATTTACACGAGCACCCACGACACAACATCAATCGCACCACCGATCACTACGCGGTACACTGCGTCTCGGCGCCGCCCCCTCCTTCGAGCCACCGCCTTTTCAGATGACCGCGTCATTAATCTGAAGCCCGGGAGGTCACTGTCTTCGCTGTGCGATCACAATCCGGCGCCCCAAGTCGTGTGGACGCGGCAGGGCCGCCGAAGCTCTTCGCAGTCGCGGCCGATCCCTCCGCAGCCGCAGCCAGGCGTGCGTCCTCATTCCATTGCTTGCGTGCCATGCTTGTCCAAGCCGAGCAGGCGACTCGTGAACGCACCAAGAAGCGGCTGCGGCAAGGACCAAGGCCGGCGGCGCGGTTGCCCTCCCTCTCGTCGCCGACGGTCCGCTCCCGATCTCGCCCCCCGATACACCAGCGCTCCTAATCTTCGCCGGCGGTCTCTCCTCTAGAGCGCACTGGCCAGGCCGCGCCGTGCACACGACACTCGCGGTATACATACATCACGGTGTACGAGATAGGGAGAGGAATGCAAAGAAGCTCACGAATATACTGACGTCGCGGAATGCATTACAGGCGCTTTTGTAGAAGAGTGGTCGATATTGATCGGAGAGCCTCGGCAAAAGCATTGCGGTGCAGCAGCTTCCAAAAGCACGGTGCTTTAGTGTGGCTCAGCCAACGCTGACAACGTCCTTTGCAGAACGAGATGTTCCGAGGAAAAGAGAAAATATACTAACGTCGTAAAAAACTTCGGCAGCACGCTACACTCGGTAACACTTTAAGGCGAAAGCGTGCCGCACACTTGCTAAGTGCTTTAAGTTGCGCAATATAGTACCATGATTATTGGAAGAGATAACGAGCCTTAGGACGAAAGAGACGCATCACATCACCTTGACCTTCTCAGTCTATGGCGATGTTTCTGCGCTCTTGAAGCTGCCGGCAGCTGACGTATAGTATTGCATTGCCTGCGAGATCGGCGCTCCCATGAACAAGTGGCTACGTCTTATGACGGAAAAAAACATTATTGTGGCGTCATTACGACGTCAACGTATATCGCATGGCAAAAAAGTTTCCCTACTTTTTTTCCTTATTTGCGTTTACATTTATTCGTAGCCTTCTTGCGTCTGGCAACCTCGAAGACGGAAACCGTCTTAAAAGAAAGAAAAGATGCCAGAGTAAAAACTTCACCACATTGGCCTTCACCTTATGACTTCGCTTTCTGCGCTGACTTTCTGATCATGCATATCTGTATCCGTGACTCTAGCCACTGACTCCAGCTTCGGCTACTGGACCATTCTTTTTAATGACGTTGCTCCTCTATCTCTCTCATCTTTTCTAGCATACCTGTTCTTAATTTCTTTTCGTCCACACATTGGGAGGGGGGGGGGGGGGGGGGCTAGCTGCCACGGTGACTCACTGTTGAACGGACCTGGCAAACATGACGCAAAATGTCATAGTACGCCATCTTACGGCCATTAAACAAAAATATTGTAACCATGTATAGCGTATTATTGATAAAAAACGAATATACAAGTAATGTGCATGTATATATTTATCTGTATGAAAGAGAAGAACGATACAGTCAGTAAAAGTGGATTACTCGCGTTCCTCCACGAAGAATTTAGCTCGATCACATGCCGCACCGCCATCAGCAGGTGTCACTGTCGGTGGCGCCACCGTTATTTCTTCATGTCCACGAGGAATCACTTATCACATAAGTAAAAAAAATGCACACATCCTTGTTTCACAGGTGCCCCATTAGCATCGCAAATAGAAACTCGTTACGCGGATATGCGGGAAATACACTTAGCTCTGGAATCGCTGCGTTTAATTCCGACGACCGACATATGCAATCATACATCTAGAGCGTACAGCGCCACAATTAGAGTCATATAGAGAAAAGCACAGATAGCCGCATCGATACGGGTGTGGTACAAAACACTCGGCGTCCTCGAACAACGAACGGGGACTGAGAAGGTGACGATGGTATCTCATCAGCAAGCGTCGACCGGAGGCGACTACTCGACGCCAGTGTCCCGATCGGACAAGAGCTGGGCATGACGAGGTGCGGCACACCCACCACCGATGCACACCACCGCCGCGCCCGGCCGCAAACGGGGCCACTTCCGGCTGTGACACGCTCCACATCCCGTTTCCGCCGCCACGGGGACAAGCACACATCACGCGAGCCACGCTCGCTCTCTGCGCGGTTGAACGTGTGCAGTGTGTACACAAACGCGTGTGCACGCGTGCGATGCCTGCGCGTCGCTTCGTGGGTGACGTGCACGGTCACTTCCTCACCCGTGTAAACGGTAAACCCTCGACCTTACGTAAAGGCCGGGGAACAGCGGGAGAAACGGCTGGTGGAGTTGCCGCAAGGAGGAGGGTATTTACGTTCTGAAGAGAGCGGGTCAAAGGGTCATCGCAGTCTGTCACGTGCGGACCGCAGGTATAAGACCCAGAGAAGAGAAATAGACATTTCTTAGCCAATCCCCAACTGGGCAACAGAAACGACGCTTCAGAACCAGCAGCCTAGATTACTACAACACCCAACAGTGAGTGTGAGCCATGGTGAATTTGCGAACAAGAGAACAAGGGCTTCTGCGGTCAGTAGAAGCACGAGGAAGATTGGAGGTGGATCAAATGAGAAAGAAGTAAGGGAGAACAAAAATCACGAGGAGGAGGATAGGAAGGCACTAGATTGATGAAAGAAATGGAGCATGCATAACGAAGTATGTTGAATCTGCACCAGGAACTTTACCAGACCCACCATAGCCCCAGCTTCGCTGGCTTCCATCTTCACTGTAATGAAAGGGACCTGAATGTCTTATCACGAAATTGTTCTATGTCTGGTTACACCAGCACTTCAGTGACGTTAATTCCGCCATGGAAATGACGTTGGTAAAATGCACACGTTCACACATGACAAAGGAAAAACATTCACGCATCTTAACGAGATGAATGATGGACGAGTGGGCGAAGCTGGGTCCTGAGGTCCACAATGTCTACGTTGAAGTCGCCGACTAGTATAAAGGACGGACAGGTGGACGGTTTGACGCACACACACACGCATGGATGGACGGATGGACAGGCGGACGAACGCACAGATGTATGGACGCATGAATGGATGAACCGACAGATGGGTGGATGCCCAGACGGATGAATAGATGGATGGTAGGAAGCACGGACGGATGCATGTATGGACTGATGGACGTACAGGACGGACAGGGGAACGCATAATGCGTTCATCTGTGCTGTCATTGTGCGTTGTGCTGTCATATACTTGATTTATATACACATAAAGTCGTTTTTTTTTCTTACACAGATGTTTTCGTTTTCGTTGAACAGGTGTTCAGTTTCGGTTTTGTGGAGCATGACGGATGTCAACAAGTCTCGGCTCTAAGGAGCTTTACCCCTACAACTAGAAGCTGATGTTGACTAGGTATTCCTCAGAGATTTTGGGTAGCAAACCGGATGCCAATATCTTGTTTGTCTCCCTGCCTTCCTCTCTCTCTCTTTCTCTCTCCTCAGTGATTTGCAATGGGTGGGCCTTTAAAACACCCACTCGTGAAATTCACGTATTTTGTCACCTGTCACGCTTCTGCCAATCAATATTGCATACTTTAAGACGCCTTCTGCCACGTGGCATAGATAAAGTGTTTTTTTTTTTTTTGAGTGGTTTCAAGCTATAGCAGGACTTAGTAGGAAAACGCGCGCTTTATTTTTTTTTTTATTTTTTATTATTATTTGAAACAAATCCCGCAGCGCCACTTAGGCATTATTGCGGGGGGCACAGAGCCTCATAAAATGAATCCGCAGTCTTGCGGCCAACTACATCGGCTGGTAACGTGTTCCATTCAACAATGGATTGCGGAAAAAAAGAATGCTTAAAAAGATCCGTTCTGGGGTTGTATGGCCGTACTTTAAATTTGTGATCATGACGGGAGGATTGATAATACGCTTTTTTTAAATAATCTGAAGCATTAATGCCCGTTTTATTGTTATATATCGAATAAAATAGTTTTAATCTTAGATTACGTCTTCGATCTTGTAAGTATTGCCAATTAAGTTCTCTTTTCATACAACGGGAGCTTTCAGTTCGGCCATATTTTCCCAGAACAAATCTTGCTGCCATCGACTGAATGCGCTCTAATTCATGAATATGTATTTTGTTAAACGGATCCCACACAGGACAGGCGTATTCTAGTATTGGTCTCACATAGGCATAATATGCGGCCTGTTTAACTTCCTTGGTTACATGTTTAAGATTTCTTTGTAATTAGAGAGGCGATCGCCGGGCTAATTCCAAGGGCCGAAGTATCGGCCCCCCGAACCGCACCACGAAAGCGTGGACAATTTAGAAGTGGTCCTTTTTGGCGCGCCAGCGGACGCCGGCTGTGGCCCAAAGAACAAGTCAGAGCCGAGAGTTGATAAACAAAACAAAAATCATATTCTCAAAAATGGCAGATCGAAAACAATACACAAGAATGCACACTCCACAATAGTTGAGTACAATATGTCACCAATCAAACAGCGTACTACACATTACAATCAGCCACACTCGAAACAACGGACACAGACAACAATACACACTACAATGCAGTCGCATGCATTTAACATCCAAGACACTTAAAGACTAAAGAGATAGAAAACCTATTCAGTCCAAAGTCCTTGGAACAAAAGTCTGAATGATACTCTTCCGAGAATCACTCACTCACAGTCCAGCGTTGTTGTCGTTCCGCTGCCCCCTGAAGTTTGTCTTCCAGGAAACCTCGCCAAAGTTTCTCTTCCAGGAAACCTCACGTCTTCAATTGGCCACTCTCCAAGCTTCAAACTTCTTCGCCGGAAACATGTCGGCTTCACACACGCAGCTGTTGCCACGCGTCTTCGCTTGATAGCGGTAAACACACACTCTTGCCTGTAGCTCGAGTCGTCACCCCTCAGGTGGAAATCATCTTCTTCTCCTGCTTTGTCTCAACGGACAAAACCTTCGCCGACTACACGGCGGAATCCCTACGCGCTGTTGTGAAAGACGGCGACGCCAACACGGTCCAGATGGCGCCACTGCTTCCAACTCCACCGGGAAGGTCACCGGCCGTTTGGTAGCGTATGTTTCTCAGCTCGCGACTGCTTCTGCGCTGTTATGCCAGCGAGTCCTCGTCAAACGTCCGTGCCTCTGAAAAAGGCAATCTGGGTCAAGGCCAGCCCGCAGTCCGCCTGACGCGAACAACTCAACGGCGTGAACACGCGCGGCGCCTCTCTGGCCCACGTGCATTGAGTCAGCAGCGCACGTGACAGCGAGCCGGCGTCCTCGTGTCTGGGGGTCTGACGTGGCCCAGCGGCGACCCCATTGGAGGAATCTGCCCTGACGACCAGCGGCGCTTCTGATTGGACATTTTGGTTGGACCCGGTGCAAATAAAAGAAGCCCTGCGGCGCGTCGCGATCGGCGGTCCTTTGTGAGAGTGGCGGTCCTATGAGAGAGGAGTCCCCATGTCGGAGAGCCGACATGTGTGTGAGTCGGCGGTCTTAGGCGAAAAGTTGACCTATGTGTTAGAGAGGAGAGCTCGGCTCTTCGAGTCTCTGTCGGCCCCAGTGCCGAAATTGTAACGCCTCTGTATATATGCTGTACATAAACCTTGTTTAACTCACCCTGGTCTCGTCCGCTCGTCTTATCAGCTCTGCGCAGAAGCAGTCGCGAGCTGAGAAACATACGCTACCAAACGGCTGGTGACCTTCCCGGCGGAGTTGAAAGCAGTGGCGCCTTCGGGACCGTGTTGGCGTCGCCGTCTTTCGCAACAGTGGTGGCTTCGGTGGGATCGGTCCGTCTTTCGCAACAGCGCAGAGCTGATAAGACGAGCGGACGAGACGACGGTGAGTTAAACAAGGTTTATGTACAGCATATATACAGAGGCGTTACAAATTCGGCACTGGGGCCGACAGAGACTCGGAGAGCCGAGCTCCCCTCTCTAACACATAGGTCTGCTCTCAAACGGGTCCGCTCTGACACACATGTGAGCTTTCACCTAGGACCGCCGATCGCGACGCGCCGCAGGGCTTCTTTTATTTGCACCGGGTCCAACCAAAATGTCCAATCAGAAGCGCCGCTGGTCGTCAGGGCAGACTCCTCCAATGGGGTCGCCGCACAATGCGTCAGACCACCAGACATGAAGACGCCCCTTGTTTACTCGACGGGCTCGCAGCTGCGCTGCCTCACTGCACGTGCGCGCCAGAAAGGCGCCGTCCGCCTGTTGACGCCGTTGAGTTGTTCGCGTCAAGCGGGCTGGCCTTGACCCAGATTGCCTTTTTCAGAGGCACGGACGTTTGCTGCGGACTCGCTGGCATAACAGCACCCCCGCCGCCAGACAATGCACCGGAAAGATGAGCTGCTTCCACGGGGCTCGGATATCAGGTGCGCTCGTTCGCCAGGTCCCTCCAGGTTCGCCTCCAGGGCCATGGGGAGAATACAGCTCCAGACTGTTCCAGGAACACATCCCATTCTTGACGACGGATCCCAGCTCCACTGGCTTGTCGCCACAACTCTCCGGCCAGCTTCGCTGGTCTCTTCTGACCATCTTCGGTTTCAGCACTTGTCGATGGTTCTGCAACTTGGCAAGAACGGTTCGACAACAGACAACACACGACACGCGCAAGTGCCCTCGGTCACCCGACAGAACACCAGACAAAGTATAGTACAACATATACCTATCTACGTGTCTATCGGAATTTTGTTCCCTCTACCTCAAGAAGCACATGTGGGACACAAGACTCTTAAAGTACGAACTTGAATTTTTCACACTTACAACAACGCAACGAATTCGAATACCACATAAAGTTGGCCCCCTTGAGATCACTCTGAACGAGAGCGCTCAGCCCAGGTCGTGATGAGGTCAAAATTTTGCCCCGAATCGCCAGTGAGAAACCGAAAGTTTGAGAAGGTACTAGCTAGAACGCACTGCTCAATGCACCTGCATTAGCGTTTAGCTTCCCCCCCCCCTTTTTTTTGATAGCGAACGTCAAAGTTGCGCTGTGGAGCAACATGCTCCACCTCAGTAACCGGCCACTTTTAGGCGACGATACCTATGCGGTACCAAGAGCGGCTCACACTTGCGACGTTGCACAGGGGAACAACGATACGGTTTGCTAGGGATTGGCTCCTCACAAGTTAGCTCTATATCGTGTTCGATCACCGTCGTGTCTCCGGGACGGTCCGACAACACATATCCAAACTCGGAAACAATCCTTCTCGGGTCCTTCTTCTGGACTTCACTTAAGCTAGGCTCTAGGTTTATCTGCTCCCAGATTACTTTCGATCCCCCTTCGATTACCTCACTAGAACTAAAACTTTCTGCTCTTTCTTCCTCTGAGGAATTCAACAGCTGATTTACGACCGCTTGACGTTCAACGTATGGTTCCATCAAGTTGTAAATTTTGTTCGGCCGCCTTCCCAATTTCACTTCATAATTGGTATCGGGGAGCTTCGATATTACATTGGCAGGCCCTTCCCAATCAACCTGAAGCTTGTTCTTTTTGGACTGCTGCAGCAGCATTACCCGACTTCCTACTTCAAAAGCGCGCTTCTTCACAGATTTCTTGTAGTGCTCCTTCGACAGCACTTTTGCCGCGTTTTTGTGGCTTTCCACTAGCGCTTTAATCGAGAGGTCCGCACGCTGCTCTCGAATGAGCGTCTCTCGATCAACTCTCGGCAGCTCGCTCCAACTTTCCGCTACAGGCGAGAGCGTTGCAACCCTCTCGCTCTGACTCAATGGCGCCATGTCGTCTCCCCCTACGCATACCTCGCCGGCCGCTTCCGCGACGGGCCGCTCGCGTGACTGCTCACATGACTCATGCGGAAAATTTCCTTTCTGGGGTTCCGTCGACCCGCCGACAAGGTCACTTGAGAGTTCACCGCATTGAACCAGATCAAGCTGCCCAGATAGCTTCCGCGCTTGCGATCGCGTGAGGGCCATGCACGCTAAGTTGGGGAAGAACGATTTGACCTGCTCTTTGAGAAGCTGCTCTGAGTTGTTGGAGAAAAGATAAGGAAAACGATCATTTAGCGCGGCAGACACAGCCGCTTCGGTGCGAAGCTTACCGAACGGGCCTTCCATGACAACCGTGGCGATTGGTAAGCGAACACTCTGCTCCTCGGCGACTTGCCTAATCTACGCGCATTCTCCTGTAAAGTCTTCCGGAGACACCAATGAAGGATGGGCAACGTCCATGGTTGCCGCTGAGTCTCTAAGTGCTCGGCACGTTTTCTCATTCACCTTAATTTCTTGGAGATACGGCTCCAACAACCGCATGTTTTTTTTCTGATTCTCGGATTGTTGCGAATGCAAACTTTTCCTGACAGTTTCTCGCGATGTGTCCTTCCTTTTTGCAGTTGTAGCAGATTAGCGGCTTCCGTTTGTTTTCCGATTCAAATGCCTGTGTGGTAGAAACCTCACTCGATTTCTCCGCTTCTGTTTGCCCTTCCCCTACACTGTCCTTCGTAAGACACGGGTCCTTTTTGAAATTACGGTGCGGAGCGGGTCTCCGTTGATCAGGTTTCTTTGAAAAGCCCTCTTTTCTCCCATCCTTTTCAACGCGCACTGCCCTGCTGTGCAACTTTCGGCGAGTATAATACTCCTCAGCTAACTCTGCTGCCTTGTTTAGCTGTACTTCACCAAGTCTGTCCTGCAGCCAAAGTCTGACATTATCCTCGATGCAGCGGTAGAATTGCTCCAATGCAACGCATTCCACCACTTTATCGCGGTTGTCATAAACACCTTCGCCCTTCAGCCATTCAATTAAATCGGCTTTAAGACGAAACGCGAAGTCAACGTGTGACTCATTCCCCTTTTCAGCATACCGGAACCTTTGCCTGAAAGGCTCGGGTGACAACTTATAACGTCTCAAGAGCACTTCCTTAACCTCGTCATAGCTCTCAAACGCTTCCCTCGACAAGCAAGTTATCGCGTCGGACACTTCGCCGGGAAGAAGAGCTAACAGGTTCCGCGCCCAAAGAGACCACTCCAAAGCGTTTCGCTCACAGACGTGTTCAAACTTGACGAGATACTTCGCCATGTCCTCGCCTACTACGAACGGTGGCAGTTGGTCCCGAATTCTAAAACCGCTGACCTGAATCGTCGGAGAAGCTACGCTAGGCGCCTGCGAACACTGTAGGATTGCCAATTCTAGTCGTTTCAACTCTAGGCGCTCTTGTCTCTCGGCCTCCTCGCACTCGCGACGTTCGCGCCTTTCAACTTCTTCACGTTCGCGAGCTTCTCGCCTTTCAGCCTCCTCACGGCGTGCTTTGATATCCACCCAGGCCTCATCGACTTCCTCAGCAGACACTCCCTCATCCTTCATGATCTCAAGGATCGCTTGCTTTCGTTTCGCACGGCCCAAAGTAATGCCGAGTTCCTCACAAATTTCGATGAGTTCCTTCACTTTAAGGTTCTCCATCGTTCACACTAGCCTCTTGCTGTTTGCCCCTGTTAAGAATCTACTTGCCTACCCACTATAAGCCTACTAGCAAGACGCGCAAGCAAATTTTAACACTCCCGTGTTTACACCCTCCGCATTGGTTTTGGTTTGAAAGCACTTCCGACTTTGCTTGAAACGATCAAAGCTCACTCTAATGCTTCACACAGCCCTTCTCTAAACTACTACAACCTGAGCTAGAGTAGTCTGGTGAACTGAGGGGAAAACATCAGGCACTCACCGCATCGATGTCGCTGACGCCGGCCGATCCCGCAGCTGCCAACCACTGTTGTGACGGACGGCGACGCCAACACGGTCCAGAAGGCGCCACTGCTTCCAACTCCGCCGGGAAGGTCACCAGCCGTTTGGTAGCGTATGTTTCTCAGCTCGCGACTGCTTCTGCGCAGAGCTGATAAGACGAGCGGACGAGACGACGGTGAGTTAAACAAGGTTTATGTACAGCATATATACAGAGGCGTTACAAATTCGGCACTGGGGCCGACAGAGACTCGGAGAGCCGAGCTCCCCTCTCTAACACATAGGTCTGCTCTCAAACGGGTCCGCTCTGACACACATGTCAGCTTTCACCTAGGACCACCGATCGCGACGCGCCGCAGGGCTTCTTTCATTTGCACCGGGTCCAACCAAAATGTCCAATCAGAAGCGCCGCTGGTCGTCAGGGCAGACTCCTCTAATGGGGTCGCCGCGCAATGCGTCAGACCACCAGACATGAAGACGCCGCTTGTTTACTCGACGGGCTCGCAGCTGCGCTGACTCACTGCACGTGCGTGCCAGAAAGGCGCCGTCCGCCTGTTGACGCCGTTGAGTTGTTCGCGTCAAGCGGGCTGGCCTTGACCCAGATTGCCTTTTTCAGAGGCACGGACGTTTGCTGCGGACTCGCTGGCATAACAGCGCTCTGGCGCTAACTTCCATCTTCTCCTGATCTCTCACCTCGGCTGCTCGATTAAATACCCTCCGCGCAAGATTCCAGAAGGTTCTCGTCATTTCGTCGGCGCGATACGCAGCGAAGGTTGGGGAGAGGGCGAGACGGTTCGAATGCTGGCCGCGACAGATGATCAACCCGGCTTCAACCACGCCCCTTTCCATCTAGAAAGTTCGAGTGCTTGCTCGGCCACCGTTGTGGGGTGAGGAGGTTCGTCGGCATCTAGAAAGTTCGAGTGCTTGCTCGGCCGCTGATGTGGGGTGAGGAGGTTCGTCAGCGAGCCCACGCTTCCGAGGGAGAGAGTCGCGCGCCCGGGAGTCTTTGAATGTTTGTTTTCTTTTCTCCTTTTTTTTTATCGTTGACCTCGCGGCGTTACTCGATCCGGCGTTTCGACGCGAGAATTTGGCAGCGCGCCCTTTTTGAGCGCTCGTTTTGTGACACTCCTCTTTCTCTCTCTCTGCTCAGTGATTTGCAATGGGTGGGCCTTTAAAAAACACCCACTTGTGAAATTCACTTATTTTGTCACCTGGCACGCTTCTGCCAATCAATATTACATACTATAAGACGCCTTCTACCACGTGGCATAGATAAAAGTGTTTTTTTTTAGTGGTTTCAAGCTATAGCATGACTTAGTAGGAAAACGCGCGCTTTAGCACACAAACGACCTAAGTTCAATTCTAACTCGAACGAATGTTCTCCTTATTTTTTATTTGTATCTTTGTATATTTTTGTGCCATGAACAAGAAGATTTTTTCGCTCAGGACCAATGACACCGGCATGTACACCAATGCCGAAATCACGGCTAAACACTTTAACGCCGTCACGTTAAATATGTACTGACACAAAATTTCGTGGCCGAGATAGCCCGTGGGGTTGATTCCCAGGAACATTCGTATATCATCTGCAAAATATCAACAGCGAATATAGCTGAGAAGGTATTTTAAAAGAGTTTGGAAGTTTGCGTGAGCCCTCGACTCCATCATTCTCTTGATACCCTCGTAGGGGACCCTAAGGGGAACCCGTACTTTCCTCACGTCACCACGCTGCAGTCAACAAAACAACTTATGATGACGTCATAGCTGCCATTTTTCTTTTGCCACGTTTGTTCCCGCAGTCTATATTTCTCGGCGGCTGGTTGCGAGTGCATGGTCGTGGCGAACGCTTAGAAAGTTTGGTGTTTGGCGACATCGCAGTCCCGTTTCCTATTCGAAAGTAATTCTTTATGCGGGCCAAGCGGAAGTGTGTCACAGTTCCGTGTGCTGACGTGGTGAAGAGCTGCACACGCTAGGTGGCGACAGTTGCATCCAGTTTTTGGAGCTCTGTCAAACTGAAACTGAAATCGGTTGGTAATGATGGGCCTGTAATTATTTATCTGTCGCGTGCTGCAGCAAACGATGTGTCGTGTAATGACTAACAGCAACACATCTCATCAGAAAAACGCAAGGCCAATGTTTTTGTGTCAGTACCCCTTTAAGAAAAGAGAAACAAAGAGGGCCACCAAACTCCGCACGTGGTTCTTTTCTTTGGAGCAACTGAAATGGGCCATTGGCACAGGAACCTTTGCGAAGCCATATGCGATTTTCTGAGGTAAGCAAAACGAATGGAATGTTAAGTTTAAGGGCCAATTCACTTCATTTTCAACCCTATATAAATTTGGTGGGTTTCTTTTTTTTCCTTTATTAACTATACTTTTAATCGTCATTTTACCATTGTATTCATCTGTGTCCACTTGTGGCCCCATGTGCAAGGCTTCCCTGGCTTGCGTCGCCAGCCAGACGTGGCCCAGAAGTGCTATTTGCTTCTCCGGATCCCAGCTATAGAGAGGAGTGCCTTCCACTGCTCCAAAGAGTTTTCCATTCTATACATACGCTGTAAGCGATCGAGTTCATTTGGCCGTATAGCAAAACTCCACGAGATATGGTAAAGAGTCGCTGGCGAGTCGCGACACCACGGACAGTCGCGCCCATACAAAGTTGGATGAATTTTGTGCAGTCGTAATGAATTTGGATAAACTCCCGTTTGAATTTTACGGAGGTCTGTGGCGTCTTCCCCTTTAAGAGATTTGTGGGGGGCGCTACATTTCTGCCGCGTGCATCGCCGGTGGGCAAGAAGCTCTCGTGGAGCCATCCGAGCCGGGTCGTTTTCCTCCTCGCGAAAGCCGTCGTGCGTAGTGCTGGGTAGTGGTAACAGTGAGAAAGGCTGCTACTCCGCTCGGTTCGTGAGCGCTCGAGCTAGAGCGTCCGCCCTCTCGTTACACATGTCCTCTCGCCTGCATGTCCCGGGCACCAGACCAACCTATAAGTGTTGCTCAATTCGCCGCCTAAAGGTTTGCAAATGTTTAATGGGAGGTAGCCTTGCGCTAATAGCCGGCACGCCTCTTACGAATCTGAGAGCATGTACGTCTGGCCGTCGTTGCGCTCTCGACTTTTAATCGGCAATGCAATGGCAAAACATTCGGCATGGGTGATCGATGTAGTGTACAGTGATGCGCTGGACACTATGCTTATCGTGTCGCTGCTTATAATTGTGACGACGCAGCGCTTCCAATTAAACCCGGAAGCGTCAACGTATAGCACGTTCTCATTGCCTCTCACTGATTTTCTGATCCATTTTACGCGCTTTTCTCGCCTTTCGTAATGACGCTCCTTGGTCATGTTCCTAGTGATAGGGGAGATCGAAATACGCCGTCGGACTGGGTCTGGTACGTCTACCAACCCCTCATTCAAGTTTTGGGGTTCCGGTGGTATACCCGCCCTCATCATATCTCTCTCCCGACTTCGTCTGGCTGAGGCGGTCGCTGAGAGATCAATGTTGCTGCTTTTCAGCGTACTTGTTACGCACGTCGATCTCGACAAGCCTGCGTGTCGAAGTTCTTATCGGTAAGCCTAATGCTGCCTTGTAAGCCCCTCTGATTACGGAATCTACTTGCTCTTCCTCGTTCTTGTTCAGCGTGTGAAAATGCAAGCTGTATGTCAATTTGCTAATTACGAGCACCTGCAACTAAACGCACAGTATCACTTTCCTTCATGCCAATTTTGTGGAATGTGATCCTCTGAATCATCCTAGCTACTTGTTTGGTTGTCGATTTAAGAAGACTGATAGTGTGATGTGCCCTGCCATTGTTTGAACCCAGAAATCCAGGATCCGGGAGATGGCAGCTTCTTTTTTTCTGCTTTTCGATTTCTATTCTTCCGTTACTTTTGTAGCGTTTGCTGTGTATTTCGATCACCTCCGATTTTTCGGGTGCGCAGCTGAGACCACTGGTTCTGGCAAAATTTTCTACGGCCAGTGCCGCCTCTTGTAGAGTCTGCTCTTTGCTGACCAGGGATCCCCGTGTGGCCCACAGAGTAATGTCGTCCGCGTAAAGAGTATTACCTAGCTGTGGTACACAGTGCAAGGCCTGAACGAGTGGACGCATGGCGATATTAAACAACAGAGGAGATATTATGGCTTCTTCAGGCGTTCCCTTGTTTGGCATTCGGAATGGTTCAGAGCTAACGCTTCAGATACCGATTGCCATCTCCCGCTCAGTGAGTAAATATTTTATATAGGTATATATCTTTCCCCGCAGCCAATTTTATTTACCTCCGAGAGTATAGCTTCATGAGAGACACTGTCAAAAGCTCCCTTTATTCCAGAGCAAGCAGCAAATGCTATCCACCCTTGAGAGTGTCTTTGAGGACCCCTTCTTGTATTAGGAGGAAAGCGTCCTGTGTAAAGAGGCCACTGCGGAAGCCTGGCATGGTGGCCGAAAACAGCCCCCTGTCCTCTATGAAATTCTGAAGTCTGTTGTGAACGACCCGTTCGAAAAGCTTTCCCCTGTGCATGACGTAAGCGATATAGGTCTGAGCGCCTGCTGGGAACTTTTTTTTTTCGGGTTTTGAAATGGTTATAATTTTGGCGGTTTTCCATTCTGCAGGGATTGTTTTGCCAGGCCTTTGATGGCTTTGTCGCTAAGGATCCTTATCATCGCATACGTAATTTGGTCTTCACCGGGGGCCGTGTTCCTCTTGACTGCCGCAAAGACCTCTTCCTTTGTTGTCGTCTCAATATATAGTTTCTCATTTCTAGCTCTGTTGTAACTCATGTGATTAGCCAAATTACTTGGTGGACTATCGCCAATATACCTCTCCTTGAGCGCTTTTACGAGGCCGTTGTCCGTGCCCGGAAAAGCTTCCGCGATTTTCTGTAGTGTTCTGCTTGTTGTGGATTTGGACTTATCTGGATCAAGGATATTCCTAAGGATGGATCATGTTTTCGTGGTGCTCAGCGTGTTCTGAAGCGAACAGCAAAACTTGACCAATCCCTCGGTAGCCAATTAACTTTGCATATACATTTGCTTCCTCTGCAAGAGCAGCGATCCTATACTGTATATGTCCTATTCAGGCGTTGACGTTTCCAACGCTTTAGTAAGCTGCAGCTGCTCTCCCATAGGTGTAGCAGACGGTTATCTACTGCTGGCATCTTATGTGATTCCTAAAGAGAAAAGAAGAGAAAAGTGAGCCCCGTAACTGTCTGCATCAAAGTGCGACACCTCAACAGTAGCTCACGAGGGATGGGGGTAAGGAGGGATTAAAAGGATAGGATTAAATGTATAGAGATAGAGATGGGGAAGGAGAGAGCGTGGCACAGGGACAGCGACACCCAGAAGGAAGGAGAGGATAAGAAAAGATGGACACGGTCGCAGGAGTCCGAGGACGGGGCACCACTCAGCGAGAGCTCTTGTCGGCGGCAGGAGATGGCGTAGAGTGAGTAAGTCGGCCAGAGCTGCGCTGTCGTCGGAGATCGCGGGGGCACAACCGGTCGGCATGAAATCCAGAAAGCGAGTAGTGCTGGTGTCTCTGCGGTTGTGGCTGTTTTCTTCGTAGTTAAGTCCAGTACGGAGTCGGGTGGAGAATCTCGTTTCCTGAACTCTGTCCAATCTGTGATCGCCACCTCACCTATCACTCGGCGCAGTTTGTGAGTCGATATGGAGTCGCTTATGATGCAATGGTCACTTCCTAGATTTTCGTCCAGGTTTGTCCAAGATGCGTCTTTAAGGTTGAAGGTGAAAGTGAGGTCCGGGAACGTGTCTCTGCACACGCTGTTGCCCACTCTCGTGGGCGCGATCGGGAGAGTTATCAAACTCTGGCCCAGCCTAGACGCGGCATGTTCGAGACGCGTTCCCTTCGGTGAGTCTGTTGGGTAACCCCATGCGATGCTGGGTGCGTTAAAATCACCCAAAACAAATAGGTGGTCCTTGTTGCCTGCTATTTTAACCACCTCAGCAAGGAGCTCATTGAGTCCTCGATTTTGTCTTTTGGAGGACTGTATAGGTTGACCATTATAGTCTTCGCTTTGCCTCTCTTTTGGGGAAATAAACTGATATAACTTGGTGATTTATCTGCGGCGTTCCTATGTACTCATGTTTTGCCGCTCGCCTGCGGTGTGCTTTCACCGCAAGGAAGTGAAAGCACACCGTCTCTCTTCATTTAACCATATGGTGTAGTAGCGCAAATTCACGGGGACGAAAAGGACAAGAAAACACGACACTCGCTACCCGTGAATTTTCGTCCCCGTGAATTTGCGCTACTACACCATATGGTTAAATGATGTCTCACCAACTAGCCCAGCTCTCAACCCTACTGACCGTCTCTCTTATTCGCTAAAATTTCGGAAGCCATGCTTTAAAGTTTTCGTTGAATTCCTTGTGGTGACGCTGCAACGAAGTGCGCTCGCTGTCAATTTTTTTCTTTACTTCATATTTTGCGTGGTTTTGTAGCATCATGTAGCAACTGAAGCCAAATTAAAAAAAAAACAATACAGCTGTGCAAGTAAAATTGAAAAAAAAAAGAAAATCCATCGTCAACAGCTGTCGTTCGAACCGGGGTCTTTTGAATAGGAAGCGAGCATTCTACCCCTAGACCATTTCGGTGGAGCTGCGCGCGGCTTTTAAAACGACGACAGATTGCAGACTATACCAATCACAGCGCCACAAGCGGATTGACCCTGTTTGGGCTCCAACTTTCGGAGCTCGGTCCGGGCATTCCCCTTACTCTAGTACAGTCTAGCGGTTCACTCTAGTTCAGCACTACCAAAACTACGGAATGTAAATAAGCCACATGCTTGCGCAGCGAAATGTAGTCCCACATGCAAGTGTCTTAAAGTTGACAGGAATGACTACAATTGACGCTTTTTGGTGTGTTACGCTACTTCGATATATCGTAAGTTTATGCTTCTTCGCATTTATTTCATGCGCATTTGAATTATTTGTGCCGGTTATTGCCAATAGTTTTGTTTACAAATCAACAAGGCAGCACCCATGCAGAAGCGGCCGCCCGCTTCAATCCGGACTTGCTCTTGCTGCACGCCAACTGCACTGACAGAAGTGAACAAATGGCTAAATCATCCATCAATTTGTTTCATCTCACTGTGGGAATAAAACATCAGGTACGTTTTGTCGTTACTAGCGAGATAAGCTGGTTCTTTAGCCACACCTGCTAAGCCTAACGCACCGAGGCAGTGTTCGGGCTGCGTCGCCAGACCAAGTACGCTGCATCCCCAAATACCGGACATGCAACATGACACAGCGTTGTGTGCGCGTTGGATCCTCATTTGGTGGAAACAAAAAAAAAAGGCAGCATATCCACGGAGTGAATGATGGGGAGTGGGGCTAAGCATTCGTCCGTCCATTCGTTCTTGCTTTCGTCCGTTCCTGTGTACGTCTGTGTAACCGTCCATGCGTCTATCCACCCGTCCGTGCGTGCGTCTGTTCGTGCGTCCGTCCCTGCGTTCGTCCATGCATCCGCGCCTGCGTCCGTTCATGCGTCCATCCATGCATCTGTCTGTGTGTCCGTTCGTCCATCTATTCAGCACTCCAAGTACCACCATCTCGCATCTTTTCATCATATTATCTCCATATAGAAGCACCGCCATCCAGCGGACATTTCAAGGACTAAACGGGAGGTGGCACATGCCCACTTTCTTACGGCTTGCGCTTCGGGTTTGCTTCCCACCTTTAACCACCTCGAGTTCATGGTATATACTAGTTCACTGTATTCATGGCTATGCACCCCAACGCTCGCTAAAACTTTCTAAAACCAAGGAGGTTACACCCAGCGAGTATAACGTAGCAACCCTTTCTTGTCAGATCGTGCTCAATGTACATGCCAATAGCTGCTAATGGGGATCGCAGCGTGCGCGTTACCTAAAGGCCGAATGCTACTGTCTCTCATTCCCCCTTAGCAGCCATTAACATGTGCATTGAGCACTATCTTTTATTGTTCAACAACACACAGAAGAAATCTCTCACCGGAACCACTTTGGAGGTCAAAATCGTAAGGACCGTTATTTCGGGTATGTGCCGCTGGTGGTTACGTACTACGAGGGACGCACAAGCCACGCCATAAGGAGCTTCGCCCCTAAAAAGAGAGAAATAGAGCATTACAGCGGGAGACGCGAAGAAGCGCGTCGACGAAGAAACAGTCATACGAGACCTACGAACATCGTCGGAGAGAAACAGCCACAAAGTGATGTTATCCGCCGGCATGAGATCAACCGATTTTCATCAAAGCAACAAACTCACGCTTCTTCGTGTTCCCGGTGTAGTTGCCTGCTTAATAGCTTTACTGCATTTCAGGTTACTAAACTAGTTATAATAACTACAACTCGGTGAGCAGACGCCGTGTATACGGTGAGCATACGACATGGCGCGAATGAATACATGTGGAGGAGCTAAGCGCCCTTCCTATTGGTTGAGGGGCCTGTAGCCTCCACCGTGCTGAAGGGAACTTCTGAAGCAGAATATATCTATATGTGATACTCTTGCAAAGTACGACACGTAGAGTGAAGTACAGTACGTGCACTCCATCACATGCGCTGTCCAAGCAATTTGAAGCCCGCACATTTCCCATGAGTCATTCATAAAGCTAGACACAATAATTTGTGCACCCAGTTTCGTACAGCTTGAAGATACCGTACGCACACTGCTTTTCAGTAGAATGCTTCCATTTGTCCCCTAAGTATAGCGGTGACGCATGCATGGGGTGGTCACATATGGCAACTGTTGACCTTATTATGACATGATGTGGCTATGAAGCCAATGGTCTCTCTTTTGTCCAGTTTTCTGAGGAGAAAAAAAAAACAGTCACGAGGAGGGTAAAACAGAAGTGGTTAAATGAAAATAGGTTCAATAAATAAAGTGTCTTCAACAATGTCTTGCGAGGATTTTGGCCCATGAGTTTGCTTTCAGTGCTGACACATTCTAGAATGGCTTGAGGTAGGTTCAGCGATGAAGCATTCAAGCGTATGCTGATATGAGCAGTTGCTTGGAGGCTGCGGTTGAGCTGTAACAGGAAAAAAAAGCAGTCGTGGTTACTGAATGAATTTGTGATGCATTACTAGGAAGATTTGTGGAGCATGACTAAATTTATGAATTGCTCAATAGATGACGTTGTGTGTTCATGTTCTTGGAAACAATATCACTAGATGGCGTTAGCTGTTTTCATGTACAGTTGACGGATGGACGGATGGACGAATGTACGTACAGACAGACAGACTGACAGACAGATGAATGATGGACACACGGATGGACGCATGGACGCACAGACAAACGGACAGACGGACGGACGCCTCGCCCAACTCATCATCATTCACTCCGTGGATATGCTACGAATTTTTCGTTCCGGCCTCAAGGGTTGGTTTTCCCGCCGCTTAGGCGGCGACGCAAGTGAATTTTCGATTAGTTTTGTGTTTTTGATCACTACGAGCTAAGTGAACGCGTCCTAAGCGGGGGCACGCGCATTGAGGCGCTGTACTGTATAATAAAAGCGCTCACTCCTCAGCATAAAACGGAAGTAATGTACAACAACCTCGGAAGAGAACAGCGCTTCGAGATAGGTAATAGTGCACTTGAAGTTGTAAAAGACTATGTCTACTTGGGACAGGTAATAACCGCGAAGCCAAACCACGAGATTGAAGTAACTAGAAGAATAAGAATGGAGGGAGAACATTCAGCAAGCACTCTTAAATCTTGACTGGCAGATTGCCACTATCCCCCAAGAGCAAGGTATATAACAGCTGCATCTTGCCGGTAATTACATATGGAACAGAAAACTGGAGGCTCACAAATAGGGTTCAGCTTAAATTGAGGACGACGCAGCGAGCAATGGAAAGAAAAATGGTAGGTGTAACCTTAAGAGACAAGAAGAGAGCAGAGTGGATTAGGGGACAAACGGGGGTTAAGGATATCATAGTTGAAATAAAGAAGAGGAAATGGACATGGGCCGGGAATGTAGCGCGTAGACAGGATAACCGCTGGTCATAAAGGATAACTGACTAGATTCCTACAGAAGGCAAGCTGGTTAGAAGGAGATCAGTAAGTTAGGTGGGCAGATCAGATTAAGAAGTTTGCGGGTATAAAGCGGCAGCAGCAAGCACAGGACCGAATTGACTGGTGGATCATGGGAGAGGCCTTTGTCATGCAGTGGACGTATAATCAGGCTGTTGATGATGATTACTCCTCTCTCTCTTTCACACACAACGTAGACTAGCATGAATGAAGGCATGAGCATGAGTGTGGCGGAGGCAAGGGCTTGGAAAGCAGCTGTGTGCGCAAGCATGAAAGTATATACGGTAAGGAACAAAGAGCACGTCTTTACAAAACTTGAGGTCGAGCCATGACATGCTTCGCATACTATGGATTTCCTTTCAGGGAGATGTATGCAATTTTTTTTTCTTCAGCAGTACCCCGACGCAGCCCGATGGCCAATGAACCCACACATCGCTACCATGGGTCAGCCAATCTATAAAGACATGTGGGTCGCCGCGCTATCTTCCCACCCACTATACATACGCGACTGCACTACTCATTAGCACGACGCTCGAGCGGCCGCGTTTCGCACGAAGACACCCGCCCCGCTTTTGTTTTGGCTCTCATCGCAACGGGCGCGTTTTCGTCGCACGCCCTGAAACAGACCTCCATGGTGTAACGATAGGCGGCTAACTAATCGTCACGCAGGGCACATCCAAACTAGTTCCCGCGCTATCGCCACCCGGAAGCGTGATCTCTCTCACGCCTATATCTATAGCTACTACACACGCCCTGCGCGTATGCATATGGGCTCCCGGGGGCGATCTATACGTCACGTTTCGCCCTTGAATGCCGTGGCTTAAACGATGCTGGCTACTTGCCGATCGCGCAGAAAGAAGAAGCGCTGCGCGCGTGGCTCGTTCTTATAGCCGCCCTGCTGGCAAGAAGGCATTTGATGCTACTGGCAAGTAGGAAAAGGCCGCCCGTTGTTACCCGACTCGATTTCACTTATCTGATCTATTTTTGGTTCAACCGCATTATATATTGAGTCAATACAAATGTTGATTGATTGATTGACTGATTGATTTGTGGGGTTTAACGTCCCAAAACCACCATATGATTATGAGAGACGTCGTAGTGGAGGGCTCCGAAAATTTTGACCACCTGGGGTTCTTTAACGTGCACTGTTGCGTAGCGTATGTTTATCAGCTCGCGACTGCTTCTGCGCAGAGCTGATAAGACGAGCGGACGAGACGACGGTGAGTTAAACAAGGTTTATGTACAGCATATATACAGAGGCGTTACAATTTCGGCACTGGGGCCGACAGAGACTCGAAGAGCCGAGCTCTCCTCTCTAACACATAGGTCAGCCTTTCGCCTAAGACCGCTGATCGCGACACGCCGCAGGGCTTCTTTTATTTGCACCGGGTCCAACCAAAATGTCCAATCAGAAGCGCCGCTGGTCGTCAGGGCAGATTCCGCCAATGGGGGCCGCCGCGCCATGCGTCAGACCACCAGACACGCGGCCGCCGGCTCGCTGTCACGTGCGCAGCTGACTCACTGCACATGGGCCAGAGGGGCGCCGCGCGTGTTCACGCCGTCGAGGTGATCGCGCCAGGCGGACTGGCCTTGACCCAGATTGCCTTTTTCAGAGGCACGGACGTTTGACGAAGACTCGCTGGCATAACAGCACCCCCGCCGCCAGACAATGCACCGGAAAGACGAGCTGCTTCCACGGGGCTCGGATGTCAGGTGCGCTCGTTCGCCAGGTCCCTCCAGGTTCGCCTCCAGGGCTATGTGGAGAATACAGCTCCAAACTGTTCCGGGAACACATCCCATTTTTGACGACGGATCCCAGCTCCACTGGCTTGTCGCCACAACTTGCTGACCAGCTTCACTCGTCTCTTCTGACCATCTTCGGTTTCATCACTTGTCGATGGGTTTGCAACTTGCTAAGAACGGTTCGACAACAGACAACACACGACACAAGCAAGTGCCCTCGGTCACCCGACAGAACACCAGACAAAGTATAGTACAACATATACCTATCTACGTGTTTATCGGAATTTTGTTCCCTCTACATCAAGAGGCACATGTGGGACACAAGACTCTTAAAGTAAGAACTTGAATTTTTCACAATTACAACAACGCAACGAATTAGAATACCACATAAAGTTGGCCCCTTGAGAGCACTCTGAACGAGAGCGCTCGGCCCAGGTCGTGATGAGGTCAAAATTTTGCCCCGAATCGCCAGCGAGAAACCGAAAGGTTGAGAAGGTACTAACTAAACGCACGGCTCAATGCGTCGGCATTAGCGTTTAGCCTTCCTTTTTTGTAGCGAACGTCAAAGTTGTGCTGTTGGAGTATCATGCTCCACCTCAGTAACCGGCCACTTTTAGGCGACATGTTATTTAACCAGGTTAGAGGACAGTGGTCCGTTTCAACCACAAACCTCGAACCGGAGACATAACAAGCTAGCTTTTGAACGGCCCACACGAGGCAAGCGCATTCCTTTTCAGAGGTACTGTACGCCTCTTCCCTGCCACTGAGTTTTCGACTTAAATACAAAACTGGCCTTTCGTTACCAGCACTGTCCTCCTGGCACAATACAGCTCCCATGCCGCGATCACTCGCGTCGCATTGAATCACAAATCTCTTAGAGAAATCGGGTGCCATGAGAACAGGCTTTTCGCTTAGGGCCTGTTTTAGCTGGCAAAACGCAGTCTCCTTTTCTGAGTCCCATACTACTTTAACCGGCTCGGACTTTCGAAGCGCGTCAGTGAGGGGGCTGGCAATGCTAGAGTAATTTTGCACGTAATGCTGATAGTATCCAGCCAAGCCCAAGAATGCCCTTATCTCTGATTTTGTGGTTGGTCGTGGATAGTTCACGACAGCGGCTACCTTAATTTCTGAAGGTCTACGCCGGCCACGCCCCACAACGTGCCCCAGGTAAGACACCTCGCCACACCCTAGGTGACATTTAGTAGGTTTCACGGTAAGGCCAGCCTTTCTCAACCTGTTCAGCACGACGCGTAGATGCTCGACATGTTCTTCCCAGTTGTTGGAGAAGATGGCGACATCGTCAATATACGGCAGAGCGAACTCGGAGAGGCCTTTAAGAACGCGGTCCATTAAGCCTGAAAAACAAAAGGGTGCATTTTCAATCCAAAGCTCAGCTTAAGTGGGCGATACGTTCCAAATGGAGAAACAAATGTGGCATAGCGGCTGGCACGCTCTGTAAGGGGGACTTGCCAATACCCTCGCACGAGGTCTAACGTGGAAATATAGCTGGACTGTGACACAGTTTCCACCCTCTCCTCTAGGTTGGGTATCGGGTAAGTTTGGTCTCGAGTTATTGCGTTAAGACGCCGGTAATCGATGCATGGCCTCGGATCTTTCCCTGGCACCTGAACCAATATTAGAGGGGATGTATAGTCACTCTCGCCCGGTACTATGACTCCAAACTCCAGCATTTTATCGATCTCCTCTTTCATGATCTGCTTTTGCACGGGGGAACAACGATACGGCTTGCTACGGATTGGCTCCTCACAAGTTAGCTCGATATCGTGCTCGATCACCGTCGTGTTTCCGGGACGGTCCGAAAACACGTCTTGAAACTCGGAAACAATCCTTCTCAGGTCCTCCTTCTGGACTTCACTTAACCTAGGCTCTAGGTTCAACTGCTCCAAGATTACCTCCGATCCCCCTTCGATTACATCACTAGAATTCAAAATTTCTTCTCCCTCTTCCTCTGCAGCATTCAACAGGAGATTTACGACCGCTTGACGTTGAACGTATGGTTTCATCAAGTTACTGTGGTAAATTTTGTTCGGCCGCCTTCCTAATTTCACTTCATAATTGGTATCAGAAAGCTTCGATATTACTTTGGCAGGCCCTTCCCAATGAACCTCAAGCTTGTTCTTTTTGGACGGCCGCAGCAGCATTACTTGACTACCAACTTCAAATGTGCGCTTCTTCGCCGATTTGTCGTAGTACTCCTTCGACAATACTTGTGCAGCCTTCATGTGGCTTTCCACAAGATCTTTCGTTTTTCCAAGCCTCTGAAGGAGGTCTAGAACATACGCAACTACATTAGGGTCCTCATCGAATCCCTCCCAGGACTCGCGTAGCATTTGCAATGGTGTTCTCAAACTCCTGCCATACACAAGTTCTGCAGGGCTAAAACCAGTGCTCTCATGAGGAGCTGATCTTAGAGCGAACATAGCGGGAGGAATACACGCTTCCCAGTCGCATTTGTGCTCATAGCAGAGAGCTCTCAGTATCCGTTTCAGAACGGAATGCATACGCTCTACCGGATTAGATTGCGGGTGATGGATCGAGCTGTGCACTACTTTTATTCCACATTTATCCATAAAGGTAGAGGTAAGGCAGCTGGTGAAGACACTACCATTGTCGCATTGGATTTCAGAAGGAAATCCGACGCGTGCAAAAATAGATAGCAGCGCATCCACGACATGAGGGGAATTGAGCTCCTTAAGGGGTATCGCTTCCGGAAATTTGTGGCTACACAGAGAGCCGTCAGGATGTACCGACAACCTTGCCTTGACTCTGGCAATGGCCCGACTATATCAATTACTAGGCGCCGAAAAGGTTCTGTGATAATCGGCACAAGCTTCATGGGTGCCTTCCACTTGTCCGTGGATTTCCCCGCTCTCTGACAAGTGTCGCATGAGCGCACAAAGTCTTCGATATCCTTCCAGCATTTCGGCCAATAAAACTGAAGGGAAACTCTAGCCTTGCTCTTTTTTATGCCGAGATGCCCTGCCCATGCGTTTTCATGCGCCAGTTCCAATAGTTGGCGACGATACTTTTGTGGCACTAAGAGCTGCTCATACTTGCGACCTTGCGCATTTGTGTAGCTCCGATACAAAAGCCCCGCTTTCTCAAAAAAAGAAACATTCTTTTTCTTTTTTTTCTAAGTTTACGCTTTCCATTAGCGCTTTAATCGAGAGGTCCTCACGCTGCTCTCGAATGAGCGTTTCTCGATCAACCCTCGACAGCTCACTCCAACTTTCCGCTACAGGCGAGAGCGTTGCAGCCCTCTCCCTCTGATCCAATGGCGCCATGTCGTCTCCCCTTTCCACGGGAACCGCGCTGGTCGGTCCGGCGACGGGCCGCTCGCGCGACTGCTCACATGACTCACGCGGAAAGTTTCCTCTCTGAGGTTCCGTCGACCCGCCGACAAGGTCACTTGAGAGTTCACCGCTTTGAACAAGGTCAAGCTCTTGCGAGAGCTTCCGCGCTTGCGATCGCGTGAGGGCCATGTACGCTAAGTTGGGGAAGAACGATTTACCCTGCTCTTTGAGAAGCTGCTCTGAGTTGTTGGAGAAGAGATAAGGAAAACGATCGGGAAGCGCGGCAGACACAGCCGCTTCGGTGCGAAGCTTACCGAACGGGCCTTCAATGACAACGGTGGCGATTGGTAAGCGAACACTCTGCTCCTCGGCGACTTGCCTGATCCACGCGCATTCTCCTGTGAAGTCGTCCGGAGACACCAATGAAGGATGGACAACATCCATGGTTGCCGCGGAGTCTCTAAGTGCTCGACACGCTTTCCCATTCACACTAATTTCTTGGATATACGGCTCCAACAACCGCATGTTCTTTTCCGATTCTCGAATTGTTGCAAAAGCAAACTTTTGCTTACAGTTTATCGCGATGTGCCCTTCCTTTTTGCAGTTGTAGCAGATTAGTGGCTTCCGTGATTCAAACGCCCGTGTGGTATCAGTGCGTTGTTTAGAAACCTCACTCGATTTTTCCGCTTCTGTTTTCCCTTCCTCTACAGTGTCCTTCGTAAGAGACGGGTCCTTTTTGAAATTACGGTGCGGAGCGGGTTTCCGTTGATCAGGTTTCTTTGAAAAGCCCTCTTTTCTTTCATCCTTTTCAACGCGCACTGCCCTGCTATGCAACTTTCGGCTAGTATAATACTCCTCAGCTAACTCTGCTGCCTTGTTTAGCTGTACTTCACCAAGTTTGTCCTGCAGCCAAAGTTTGACATCCTCCTCGATGCAGCGGTAGAATTGCTCCAGTGCAACGCATTCCACCACTTTATCGCGGTCGTCATAAACACCTTCGCCCTTGAGCCATTCAATCAAATCGGCTTTAAGACGAAACGCGAAGTCAACGTGTGACTCATTCCCCTTTCTAGCATACCGGAACCTTTGCCTGAAAGCCTCGGGTGACAACTTATAACGTCTCAAGAGCACTTCCTTAACCTCGTCATAGCTCTCAAACGCTTCCCTCGACAAGCAAGTTATCGCGTCGGACACTTCGCCGGGAAGAAGAGCTAGCAGGTTCCGCGCCCAAAGAGGCCGCTCCAAAGCGTTTCGCTCACAGACGTGTTCAAACTTGACGAGATACTTCGCCATGTCCTCGCCTACTACGAACGGTGGCAGTTGGTCCCGAATTCTAAAACCGCTGACCTGAATCGTCGGAGAAGCTACGCTAGGCGCCTGCGAACACTGTAGGATTGCCAATTCTAGTCGTTTCAACTCTAGGCGCTCTTGTCTCTCGGCCTCCTCGCGCTCGCGACGTTCGCGCCTTTCAACTTCTTCACGTTCGCGAGCTTCGCGCCTTTCAGCTTCTTCACGTTCGCGAGCTTCTACTTCTCGCCTTTCAGCCTCTTCGCGGCGTGCTTTAATATCCACCCAGGCCTCATCGACTTCCTCAGCCGACACTCCCTCATCCTTCATGATCTCAAGGATCGCTTGCTTTCGTTTCGCACGGCCCAAAGTAATGCCGAGTTCCTCACAAATTTCGATGAGTTCCTTCACTTTAAGGTTCTCCATCGTTCACACTAGCCTCTTGCTGTTTGCCCCTGTTAACAATTTACTTGCCGTACCCACTATAAGTCAACTAGCAAGACGCGCAAGCAACTTTTCACTCTCCCGTGTTTACCCCCTCCGCATTAACTTTGGTTTCGAAGCACTTCGACTTTGCTTGAAACGATCAAAGCTCACTCTAATGCTTCACACAGCCCTTCTCTAAACTACTACAACCTGAGCTAGAGTAGTCTGGTGAACTGAGGGGAAAACATCAGGCACTCACCGCATCGATGTCGCTGACGCCGGCCGATCCTACCGCTGCCACAACTGTTGCGAATGACGGACCGATCCCACCGCTGCCACCACTGTTGCGTAGCGTATGTTTATCAGCTCGCGACTGCTTCTGCGCAGAGCTGATAAGACGAGCGGACGAGACGACGGTGAGTTAAACAAGGTTTATGTACAGCATATATACAGAGGCGTTACAATTTCGGCACTGGGGCCGACAGAGACTCGAAGAGCCGAGCTCTCCTCTCTAACACATAGGTCAGCCTTTCGCCTAAGACCGCTGATCGCGACACGCCGCAGGGCTTCTTTTATTTGCACCGGGTCCAACCAAAATGTCCAATCAGAAGCGCCGCTGGTCGTCAGGGCAGATTCCGCCAATGGGGGCCGCCGCGCCATGCGTCAGACCACCAGACACGCGGCCGCCGGCTCGCTGTCACGTGCGCAGCTGACTCACTGCACATGGGCCAGAGGGGCGCCGCGCGTGTTCACGCCGTCGAGGTGATCGCGCCAGGCGGACTGGCCTTGACCCAGATTGCCTTTTTCAGAGGCACGGACGTTTGACGAAGACTCGCTGGCATAACAGCACCCAAATCTGAGTACACGGGCGTACAGCATTTTCACATTCATCGGAAATGCAGCCACCGCAGCCGGGATTTGATCCCGCGACCTGCGGGTCAGCAGCCGAGTACCTCTACCACTAGACCACCACGGTGTGGCTAACAGGCCAAACTTAAAAACAAATTGAGAAGTATATACTGTATTGTGAACTCCCATTGGGATGGACGCCCGACGACCGTGTGATGCTTGTAAGGCTCGCGATATGTTTATGAAAGGTGCGCAAGCTGACAAAGAAAATGCGAAGCACAACGAAAAGAAGTAGCTACCCGCGAAGGCGAAACACGAACATATAAAATTATGAAACGCTGACCGCAGTTCACGTAATTATTCGTATTATGTATCTGTCATCACAGCGGAAACTGCACAAAATGAAATTACTCGCTAAGGACAACACCAGAGCTGTGCGACATTAATTTCGGCAAAAAAAAAGGATGTATAACACCTATATTTGCGATTTGGGACGAAGAGAAAAATTGTAGCGAGAAAGGTTTTTCACGGGGGCCAGGTGGCGTTCGGCTTCCTGCCGCTTTTGAGGGGCTACGAGGCGGCGGCGGGTAGGTTGAAATTTCAAGGGGGCCTGAGGTACATCGCTCTTGATGCCTTATGCACCTTTCTTTACTTAACATACTTTCCGCATACATGAAATTTCTTAATTCACTTGTCGTTCTTCTGTAGCAGACTGATAGGTCACATGACCGGAATTTTTTGGGGGGCCGCACTCTTGTTGATGTCCGTGTGATATTATACTACATTATACCATACTATTCCTGGTATTTATTCCGTAAGCTACTACACGATCAGCTTGACTACGCCCACTACAGGGCCAAGGCCTCTCCCATGTTTAGCCAACTAACAAGGTCGTGTGCATTCGGCAGCAGAAAGCTAAGTGCGCAGATGAGATTCCACGTGGTACTTTATTGGGCTATTCCGTTGACTCCTCGGGCAGGCTCTGCACAATTACATTTCACATTGCAGCGTTAGAAGCTGAGACCTTATACCACTTTCACAAACACATAAAAGAGATGGAGCAGATGTCGACGTGCGTAAGCAATCTCCGCTTTTAATTCTTTTGTCCAAAGTCGACTGCCTGACCGCAAATGGTGGTGGTGGTAGTGGTTAAAAGAGGAGAAAGGCACCTAATTTCTGCAGCCCGGTAGGGAGCACGGTACAGTGCCTCAACTGACTGCAAATGCGGAGATCGCGTGCTGCGCTTCGGCATGCGTAGCGTGCCTCGCACGCAGCGACAACGTCGTTAAGCCCCCGGCGGTGGATGGCCTCCCTCGAAGAAGTCGCCGACGGTCTCCAGGCCTGAGGCAATGGCGCCTTCGTCCGTCCGCCGCTGCGGTCTCGCCCCCTGGACGCGTTCGTCGCAGCTTGCGGCCGCGACGGCTCAGGATTCCCCCGGGAGAGCGGCAATGACCTGCACGACTCTCCGCCTTATCTGCGACCCTCTCTCTCGTTCCTCAGTCGCCCCGAGAACCCTGTAGACCGCTACGCGACAGAGGCTTTGGTTTCCGCTCGACCCGTGTATATCGTGTTTCCCGCCTTGTAAGGCGCGTTCTTCCGAAGAATTTGCTTTTTTTTGCGTAGCTGCTGACAGAAAAAAAAAAAAACCTTAAGAGAAAACTTTCTATCTGTAGGAAGAAAGCAAAAGGGAGGAGGACACAAAGATTTGTGTTGAACACGGAGGGGATTGCATTAAATGTGTGCACCTTGACTGTGTAATTTCTCTGGTCAAATGAGAACTTTAGAACTTACCTGTGTAGTACTGTATATGTGTACATATATTTTGTTTAATAATTTTTCCTATAGTGCAGCAGCCAAGCGGGAATGGGTAGCCGTCACAAAGCAATGCTGACAACTTTTATATTTATTTTTCTATTTCAACAACAACAACAACAACAACAACAACAACAACAATAATAATAATAATAATAATAATAATAATAATAATAATAATAATAATAATAATAATAATAATAATAATAATAATAATAATAATAATAATAATAATAATAATAATAACATTAATATTAATAATAATAATAATATTAATAATAAAAACGTCTTGAAGGCTGACACACACACTCTCCCATTCGCAACACTGCTGTAGGACTGGCGAAGGGAATATAAATATGAGAGAGGCAAAGAGAGAGAGGGGGGGAAGAGAGAATAAGGTGATCAATAAATGCCCTGACGCTTATATGGCGATGGCAATATACATTAGTCAAAGGCGTTCGTCCCTGCAGACGAGAACGTCAAGTTCGTGCTAAATAGAGCAGCGTATAGAATAAAGTGACTGTTGAGTGATCACCTTGATCACAGAGTTGACGTTTTGGGTGCGCGAACATTGATGGCGTGTTGACATTGTCGTTGCGTAGACCATTATGGTATAGTACCGGGATTGCGAATCTGAATGTCCATTCATGCCAAAATGTTGTTTTAAGCTTGTCGATAACATCACGATGCATGCTATTTTGTAAGATAAGAGGAGTAGCCCGAGCCACACCAAAGCACCAATCTCTTAACATATAATAATATAATAATAATAATAATAATAATAATAATAATAATAATAATAATAATAATAATAATAATAATTATAATAATAATAATAATAATAATAATAAAGCGCTCAATGCAGGCCATGCGTAGGGTTCTCATTGAAACGACAGCGATGTTTTTGTACACCCTGATATATAGAAGATTCACAAACGGACGTACTCAAATGCACGCATCGGCTTATCGTATTAAGCCATTTTGTCATTTCCATATCGAATAGGAGTGCGTGATTTGGTCAGAGACTGTGTTTCCTCTCTATAGTCGTCTTTACTCAAATGCGACCTCATGTCCTCCCAATACTGTTGAAATTAATGTCTTTACCATCATATATCAGTTGCTGTTGCTCAAATACGAGAAAGGATGAGGGTGCTCGGTTAGCCACCCTCTGCCGGCAAAATAGGTTTAAGGGGTCAACATCGTAACGAAGGATGTTCACCCATTACAAGTTGATGTTTTGCAGCTAATTATTACTTTTCTTTCACACCTGCACGAATTTCTACTTTCATCGAACTGAGAACTTGATCGCTAATAATGTTCGTGAAATATTGTCACGGGGTCATCACGTCGACGAAGGCGGGGATGACTTGTCCAAAATGAAAATGCTTATTAGGCCAAACTTGAGGCCGGTAAACAGAAAGTCAGATTTAAAAGATAGACGCTGCACTGATAGCGGTAAACAGGGCGTCGGCCGTCGATCAACTGACAAGCGGTGAAGCCCGTGGGCATTTATACACGAGCCGTCGAATATTCGAGCCTCATCAATTCTCTCGCTGCGAAAAGCTCTGGAACAATCTCCACTGTTCGCGCCTTGCGCGCACTATATATTAACAAAACGATCTACAATAATTGCGAACCTCCTCGAACAATAATACGTAGTCTGCACTGAGCGTTTCTGACAGGCTGTGCGGGCGAAAATCGAATGAAACAAAAGGGAAACATAAAATTATGCGCGTGGCAATATCAATGCCTTAGCAATTGTTACCTGCACGCGAATACCGATATTTGAATATTCCACTCTTCGCTTACCCTTGTCGTGCGTCTCTGGAAGAAAATCGAGTGAAACAAACATATCCTCTATATACACTGGAATAACTGTTTTTGAAGAAAAGTAACGGGTTCGATATACGAGCCGCCGGAGCTGCGTTTCGATGGGGTGAAATCGAAAATCATGAGTGTGCCTAAATTTACGTCCAAAATTTAAAAAGAAAAAGTACCACGTGGTAATAATATTCCGGAGCTCCTCATTGCGCGTGACTAAAACTGAGACAGACCGTGGTTACGCGGAACCTAGAACAGCGAAATCTTGTTAACTTCTAGCAATGGCGTTTCTCACTGGCGAAAACCCCTACACAAAAGTGCAAGTACGCGCACTTTGGTTAAAAAATAAGATCCCGTAATAACGGTGCACGTATAACATTGAATACTTGATGTCCATAAAGACTTACGCAGCAACAGCGAAATGTCAGTTTCGCGCAAGTTTTCTTTGTCGTGCGTGTAACTTTATCTCTCTTTCTTCATCCTCTCTGACTTTTTTTGTCGAGACACAAATGAAGCAAGAGGTAACTGTATCATGTTTCTTTTGACGCTTTTCAAATATTGTTTCTGGAAGCGTCATTTTCGTTGACGACTATCAGAGAACAGAAAAATATGCCCTTGGCAAAAATCTAGAAAAGAAGAGTAATTTAATATTGAATTGAGTGTTTTCGAAAGAGGATCGAGCAAGAACAATGAACAAAATGTAACAAGAAAGAAACGAAAGAAAAGCAACCACAGCAGAAGTAATTCCATAAATTACGCGAGACAGCAAAAAGAGCGACGCGCTATGAGAAAAACACAGCGGCGATGTTCAGACAGCGATAGCGGGTCCCGGCCGCTGTGCGGCCTCAAATATTTCACTCTTCTAAGAGATTGAGAAAAATGAACGGGCTCCTTGCGGAAGGTTTATTGCCCCCTTTTTGAGACGTTCGTGTTCTTCAGTTTTCTTTCCCTTCTACACTCCCGCGCGCCTCGCCTTTGAGCCCCTTGGGAGGGATATGTATACACATCAGCAAAGAAAAGCGGGGGGAGGTGTACAACAACACACCCGATCCGGCCCACGTAGTGGTTTTCCGGCAGCTTCGCGTGCGGATAGCAAGAACAAAAGACGCCGCCAAACGCCTTTGAATACATGGGGAGGGCTGGGCTCTCTGTTTTTACTCGATGCTAACGCTTGGCGGAGCAGTAACTGTAACGTTTTTCTGCGTTGTTCTTTAGATGTTCGTTTGAGTACTCCTCCTTTGCCTCTCAACTAAACAAAGACACAAACGCACGAAGAAACAAAATGAAAAAGCGGCAGTTGAGCGGACGGCCGGAGCATCCGAAGAAGGTGAACGTGACAGGGAAACCGCCTATTTCCGAAAACTAACCGCTACCCCGACCGTAGTAGAGCGGTCACTTCTTTACATCTGAAGACTCCGACAGTATTGTATTGCGTTGCATTGTTAGTTTTGTTCGTTTGTTTGCTCGGCGGTGGCGGTTTCTTTCAAGTGGTGGAAGGATTGCTTGGGAGCGCGCCGTCTCGTCCTTTGGTGTTCGCCGCGGTGAATTGAGGGGGATAGATAACAAAAAGAGGGTAGCATGGAACGATAGCATGAAAGAAGCAAAAAGTACAATGGAGCTTAACAGAGATGATGGAGTATTCCACTGAGAATGAGAAACCACGGCATTCTTTTTCTCTGACGATAATAGCCTTTCTTGGGATACATTAATGCAGAAATTTTTGGTCTGCCTGTTGGTCTGTCTGTCACACAATTCATCCCCCAGGGCAAAGTTTAAGCACTTTTTGAACTCCCAGCCATCTTGAACTGGTGGCTGTGTGGCAAAAATTACGCATATCTGAGGCACCACATCAATACGCAAGTATTCGGTGGTGTGCTCCTTTAATAGAAAACACAGATACGTAATTCTAAAAATCGTAGTGTTTCTTGGACTGCACTGAAAATGCGATGCTGTGCACGAAAGAAGGCCGGCAGAAGGCTATCGTCTTTCGACGACATTTGCAGTGAAGCGCGCAGATACGCGGCCAACTTTTAGATGTGAAACAGCTCTGTCACTCACGTGTGTAACGCCATACGTCCGTCCGTCCGTATGAACGTGCCGCAGGTGTTGGAGCGGTGCCAAATAGGTCACACCGCAGCTGCGCGTTTCCGTCACGCTTTCCCGCACACTTCCCTCGCAGATGCGTGCTGACGTCACTCTCTTCCCCACCCACATCACGCTCGCCGCAGCGCCCGCAGTTGCCGGCTCCTCCACCCAATCGCAACACGCTTAAGGCGCGTTCACACTTGGCTTCGAATAGAGTAAAACTGGCGAAACTCTCCGGAAACTTGCTCGTTACGCAGCCCAAGTGGCCGGAAAACCACGCCGCGCGGCCCGCGAGCAATAATCGCTCCGAGACCAATTTTCTCGCCACGCGAAACCGGACCTGGTTTCCGCTTGACAGCTTTGACTGTGCTAGATCAAACCACGTGACCTAACCAGCCGGCCGCAGATTCGACATGGCGGCACAGGCGTCAGCGGTGGCTCGCATCGACTCAAATCGAAAACTACCCGTGCAGCAAGACAAAGCTTGATGGCGTCAACGATGACGCGTTCATAGAGAGCCTGACTTGGATTACGATCACCGAGTAGACGGTGCAGCCACGTGAATCGGCATGCCCCAACATGTCTCGCTTTTGTGTTAAGCCGGTTGAAACCACCCGCCACTGCCGGTGCGTTAGCTCGTGTCGTTTCTGCTTGCGTACCTCCTGAAACAACGTTCGAAAAAGTGCGAGCTGTTTCTTTTCGCTACTTCGTGTCAATAACTAGAATACGAACTTTAGGAATCAGCTAGCGCATGGAACGGGCCTTATCTTTCCTTTCACACTCTCCCCCGCCCGCAACGCTTGGCCGCACGTCGAGTGGAAGCACACTTTCGGCTCGTTTATCTGCGATGAAACTTAACACGAGACCGAACCCGCCTCCGGTGTCTTTGCGTTTCAAACAGACGTTTCCTCGAGTAAACGCCACAACGACTTTTGCTTCAAACCGATCTGTCCAACATCCGCGTTGACGTCCGTTTCAACCAGGTCAACGCCATGTGCACCGCTGCTGCTTCGCATCCCATCATGTTTCCCTTCGGGGAGATGGTTCATAATTCCCCCTCCCTCCCGCCCTTCTTTTTTTTAGTTCCTTACACTTCCTTTCATATATAGAAAAGTGTAAAGGCCAGTCGGCTTTTCCTTGCCGCTCCGTTCAGTTTTCATTCACATCTCCCCCCCCCGCCCCGACGCAGTGCCATATGGTTCCCATGAATCATGTCTATACATATTGTTACGCCTATTTGCTCACTTTTCATCGTGGGCGAACTGAACAAGAGCTATCGCTTTGCTCATGTATGAACAGAACAGTACAAGACTTTATCATTTCGCCTCCTTCAAATTCGACCACTGTGAACGGGATCCAACCCGCGACCTTTGGGTCAGCACCCAAGCACCGTAATCGCAGCACCACCACGGCCGACTGTGCGGGAAACTGTAGCCTGGCCAATCTCCTGGCGTGCTATCGAGAGCTTGATAATTGGAGCCCCAAGGAGCTTGGGGACCCAAGAAATTTGCGATCGGCTAGGGCGCATGCGCAGACCTGAAGGTGCTGATGGGCTCTTGCGCTCGCGTTGTCCCAAGACCCGGAAATCAAAAACTAGCATGAGCCCCAAGGCTTTTTGGGTCACCAGCAAGACGATGCAGACGCAGCGTGGTTCACGACGTAGCGTTCCATAATTTGAATTTCTACGCTTGGGGTGCTCCAGGCGTTTGATCCAACGCCGCCTGTGTTTCACTCGGTTCTCAAACTGCGCTGCTCCTCTGAACGCAACAGTAGCCTACCCAAAGAAGCTCGAGGACCAAGCGTCCCCAATTTCCAAACTCTCTATTCGTGTGTTGCATGCGTGTTCACGAGATTGTCACTCAGCAAAGGTGAATGCGTCTTTCTTTCAGAATCATGCGCAAAGGCTGCATTTTCTTCCGTTTCTTTTTATTTCTGCCAAGATGGCGGATGGCACGTCCCATTGCAACCAAGGAGGTTTAAAATTTTTTTTCTAAACCTCCTTAGTTGCAACAAATTGCGTCTGACGGAACGGACAAAAAGGAGTACAGTGTTGCGAAGCCACCTCCGAAATCCCGCCGCTGACCTCCACTGTTGCGAATGACGGCCCGATCCCGCCGAAGCCACCACTGTTGCGAAAGACGGCGACGCCAACACGGCCTCGAAGGCGCCACTGCTTTCAACTCCGCCGGGAAGGTCACCAGCCGTTTGGTAGCGTATGTATCTCAGCTCGCGACTGCTTCTGCGCAGAGCCGATAAGACGAGCGGACAAGACGACGGTGAGTTAAACAAGGTTTATGTACAGCATATATACAGAGGCGTTACAATTTCGGCACTGGGGCCGACAGAGACTCGAAGAGCCGAGCTCTCCTCGCTAACACATAGGTCAGCCTTTCGCCTAAGACCGCTGACTCACACACATGTCGGCACTCCGACACGGGGACTCCTCTCCTAGGACCTCCGATCGCGACGCGCCGCAGGGCTTCTTTTATTTACACCGGGTCCAACCAAAATGTCCAATCAGAAGCGCCGCTGGTCGTCAGGGCAGATTCCGCCAATGGGGGCCGCCGCGCCATGCGTCAGACCACCAGACACGCGGCCGCCGGCTCGCTGTCACGTGCACAGCTGACTCACTGCACCTGGGCCAGAGGGGCGCCGCGCGTGTTCACGCCGTCGAAGTGATCGCGCCAGGCCGACTGCGGGCTGGCCTTGACCCAGATTGCCTTTCTCAGAGGCACGGTCGTTTGACGAGGACTCGCTGGCATAACAGCACCCCCGCCGCCAGACAATGCACCGGAAAGACGAGCTGCTTCCACGGGGCTCGGATGTCAGGTGCGCTCGTTCGCCAGGTCCCTCCAGGTTCGCCTCCAGGGCCATGGGGAGAATACAGCTCCAAACTGTTCCGGGAACACATCCCATTTTTGACGACGGATCCCAGCTCCACTGGCTTGTCGCCACAACTTGCTGGCCAACTTCGCTCGTCTCTTCTGACCATCTTCGGTTTCAGCACTTGTCGATGGTTCTGCAACTTGCTAAGAACGGTTCGACAACAGACAACACACGACACACGCAAGTGCCTTCGGTCACCCGACAGAACACCAGACAAAGTATAGTACAACGTATACCTATCTACGTGTCTATCGGAATTTTGTTCCCTCTACATCAAGAGGCACATGTGGGACACAAGACTCTTAAAGTAAGAACTTGAATTTTTCACAATTACAACAACGCAACGGATTAGAATACCACATAAAGTTGGCCCCTTGAGATCACTCTGAACGAGAGCGCTCAGCCCAGGTCGTGATGAGGCCAAAATTTTGCCCCGAATCACCAGCCAGAAACCGAAAGGTTGAGAAGGTACTAACTAAACGCACTGCTCAATGCACCTGCATTAACGTTTAGCCTTCCTTTTTTTGTAGCGAACGTCAAAGTTGCGCTGTGGAGCAACATGCTCCACCTCAGTAACCGGCCACTTTTAGGCGACGATACCTATGCGGCACCGAGAGCGGCTCACACTTGCGACGTTCCACAGGAGAACAACGATACGGCTTGCTACTGATTGACTCCTCACCGCTAAGCTCGATATCGTGTTCGATCAACCTCGTGTTTCCGGGGCGGTCCGAAAACACGTCTTCAAACTCGGAACCAATCTTTCTCAGGTCCTCTTTCTCAGGTCCTCCTTCACTTAAGCTAGGATCTAGGTTTATCTGCTCCCGGATTACTTTCGATCCCCCTTCAATTACCTCACTAGAACTCAAAATTTCTGCTTCCTCTTCCTTTGAAGCATTCAGCACCAGATTTACGACCGCTTGATGTTGAACATTGGGTTTCATCAAGTTGTAAATTTTGTTCTGCCGCCTCCCTACTTGCACCTCATAATTTGTATCGCAAGGCTTCGATAATACTTTGGCGGGCCCTTCCCAATCAACCTCAAGCTTGTTCCTTTTGGATGGCTGCAGCCGCATTACCTGATTATCAACTTCAAAAGCGCGCTTCTTCCCCGATTTCTCGTAGTGCTCCTTCGACAGCACTTTTGCCGCGTTTTTCTGGCTTTCCACTAGCGCTTCAATTTGGCTTTCCACTTGCGCTTCAATCGAGAGATCCCCACTCTGCTCTCGAATGAGCGTCTCTCGATCAACTCTCGGCAGCTCGCTCCAACTTTCCGCTACAGGCGAGAGCGTTGCAGCCCTCTCGCTCTGACTCAATGGCGCCATGTCGTCTCCCCTTTCTCCGGAAACCGCGCCGGTCGTGTAGGCGACGGGCCGCTCGCGTGACTGCTCACATGACTCATGCGGAAACTTTCCTTTCTGGGGTTCCATCGACCCGCCAACAAGGTCACTTGAGAGTTCACCGCATGGAACCAGGTCCAGCTTCCACGAAAGCTTTCGCGCTTGCGATCGCGTGAGGTCCATGCACGCAAAGTTGGGGAAGAGCGATTTGCCCTGCTCTTTGAGGAGCTGCTCCGAGTTGTTGGAGAAAAGATAAGGAAAACGATCGTTCAGCGCGGCAGACACAGCCGCTTCGGTGCGAAGCTTACCGAACGGGCCTTCAATGACAACCGTGGCGATTGGTAAGCGAACACTCTGCTCCTCGGCGACTTGCCTGATCCACGCGCATTCTCCTGTGAAGTCATCCGGAGACACCAATGAAGGATGGACAACGTCCATGGTTGCCGCTGAGTCTCTAAGTGCTCGGCACGTTTTCTCATTCACCCTAATTTCTTGGAGATACGGCTCCAACAACCGCATGTTTTTTTCTGATTCTCGGATTGTTGCGAAGGCAAATTTTTCCTGACAGTTTCTCGCGATGTGTCCTTCCTTTTTGCAGTTGTAGCAGATTAGCGGCTTCCGTTTGTTTTCCGATTCAAATGCCTGTGTGGTAGAAACCTCACTCGATCTCTCCGCTTCTGTTTGCCCTTCCCCTACACTGTCCTTCGTAAGAGACGGGTCCTTTTTGAAATTACGGTGCGGAACGGGTTTCCGTTGATCAGGTTTCCTTGAAAAGCCCTCTTTCCTTTCATCCTTTTCAACGCGCACTGCCCTGCTATGCAACTTTCGGCGAGTATAATACTCCTCAGCTAACTCAGCTGCCTTATTTAACTGTACTTCCCCAAGTCTGTCCTGCAGCCAAAGTCTGACATTATCCTCGATGCAGCGGTAGAATTGCTCCAATGCAACGCATTCCACCACTTTATCGCGGTCGTCATAAACACCTTCGCCCTTGAGCCATTCAATTAAACCGGCTTTAAGACGAAACGCGAAGTCAACGTGTGACTCATTCCCCTTTTCAGCATACCGGAACCTTTGCCTGAAAGCCTCGGGTGACAACTTATAACGTCTCAAGAGCACCTCTTTAACCTCGTCATAGCTCTCAAACGCTTCCCTCGACAAGCAAGTTATCGCGTCGGACACTTCGCCGGGAAGAAGAGCTAACAGGTTCCGCGCCCAAAGAGACCGCTCCAAAGCGTTTCGCTCACAGACGTGTTCAAACTTGACGAGATACTTCGCCATGTCCTTGCCTACTACGAACGGTGGCAGTTGGTCCCGAATTCTAAAACCGCTGACCTGAATCGTCGGAGAAGCTACGCTTGGCGCCTGCGAACACTGTAGGATTGCCAATTCTAGTCGTTTCAACTCTAGGCGCTCTTGTCTCTCGGCCTCCTCGCGACGTTCGCGCCTTTCAGCTTCTTCGCGAGCTTCGCGCCTTTCAGCTTCTTCGCGAGCTTCGCGCCTTTCAGCCTCTTCGCGGCGTGCTTTAATATCCGCCCAGGCCTCATCGACTTCCTCAGCCGACACTCCCTCATCCTTCATGATCTCAAGGATCGCTTGCTTTCGTTCGCACGGCCCAAAGTAATGCCGAGTTCCTCACAAATTTCGATGAGTTCCTTCACTTTAAGGTTCTCCATCGTTCACACTAGCCTCTTGCTGTTTGCCCCTGTTAACAATTTACTTGCCGTACCCACTATAAGTCAACTAGCAAGACGCGCAAGCAACTTTTCACTCTCCCGTGTTTACCCCCTCCGCATTAACTTTGGTTTCAAAGCACTTCGACTTTGCTTGAAACGATCAAAGCTCACTCTAATGCTTCACACAGCCCTTCTCTAAACTACTACAACCTGAGCTAGAGTAGTCTGGTGAACTGAGGGGAAAACATCAGGCACTCACCGCATCGATGTCGCTGACGCCGGCCGATCCCGCAGCTGCCAACCACTGTTGCGAACGACGGACCAATCCCACCGCTGCCACCACTGTTGCGAAGCCACCTCCGAAATCCCGCCGCTGACCTCCACTGTTGCGAATGACGGCCCGATCCCGCCGAAGCCACCACTGTTGCGAAAGACGGCGACGCCAACACGGCCTCGAAGGCGCCACTGCTTTCAACTCCGCCGGGAAGGTCACCAGCCGTTTGGTAGCGTATGTATCTCAGCTCGCGACTGCTTCTGCGCAGAGCCGATAAGACGAGCGGACGAGACGACGGTGAGTTAAACAAGGTTTATGTACAGCATATATACAGAGGCGTTACAATTTCGGCACTGGGGCCGACAGAGACTCGAAGAGCCGAGCTCTCCTCGCTAACACATAGGTCAGCCTTTCGCCTAAGACCGCTGACTCACACACATGTCGGCACTCCGACACGGGGACTCCTCTCCTAGGACCTCCGATCGCGACGCGCCGCAGGGCTTCTTTTATTTACACCGGGTCCAACCAAAATGTCCAATCAGAAGCGCCGCTGGTCGTCAGGGCAGATTCCGCCAATGGGGGCCGCCGCGCCATGCGTCAGACCACCAGACACGCGGCCGCCGGCTCGCTGTCACGTGCACAGCTGACTCACTGCACCTGGGCCAGAGGGGCGCCGCGCGTGTTCACGCCGTCGAAGTGATCGCGCCAGGCCGACTGCGGGCTGGCCTTGACCCAGATTGCCTTTCTCAGAGGCACGGTCGTTTGACGAGGACTCGCTGGCATAACAACAGGTACTCATTACATTTAATTAACCACGAAGATAAAGGCAGTTCACTCCGTTTCTCTTACCTCATCACTGCGAAGTTTTGAACAAGGGAAATTATACAAGTGAAGTTCAGTGTTCTTCAAAATCAAGCTCGTGAAATTCACGCAGCCCTTACTTCGTTTCCTTAGGTTCTCGCATCTCTATATATATACATCTGGCATTCAAATGCGAAACCACGGTCTGCATGTTGCGCACCCATGGCACAGAAAACAATGCGAGCCCTTCTTCGACGGGCAAGCTTGTTTGCATCGCCCACCATTAGCCCCTGCTGCTATTCTCACTTGCAAACAACGCCTCTGCCAACCTCTTCCGCCCTTTTAATGCGCTATCCCCCCTTTGGTCGTAGATATGTGACAAACCAGCACCTTCTAGCGGAAGTCGATGTGCAGTGGGGTTGGATTGGATTGGATAAACTTTTATTGATTGGATAAACTTTTATTTGCAGTGGGAAGCCTCGCAATTAAAATACCACCCGAAGAAACAGGCTCTCTGGCACTGCGAAGTGAAAATGCGATGCTCTTGTCCGTCACTGAGATGGGCTGCTTAACGACGTGCTCGAGAACTACAAGGAAACACCAACTGTTTCCCTCTGCCCCAAGGTAAAATTATGATGTGCGTCCAGAGCTGATGTAAAAAGTTTTGTAGCTGTTCTCGCAAACGCAACTGAATGCGCCGACATATAATACGCAATGAGTAACCCATTCTCGGTTAATGCCCATATTTTAACGCGATAGCTTCAAAAAGCTCTTTTCCCTTGAAAATTCCGGCGTCGGCTTTCGTGTCGGTGTCGTTGGTTGTAAGCGAAAAAGTATAATTTTGTCCTTGACTGAAAAATTGAGAGAGATATAAATAAAAAAATAATAAAAAGGTCCGATTGAGGATCGAACACAGGCCGTTTTTGTGGCAAGCAGGTGTTCTAGCTACCACACAGCCTCGCGTATGCTTCGAAAAAATAAAGTGAAAGTAACTTCCTCTGCTTGGAAATGCAGTGAAAATCACTTGCCTTTCAAACGCACGCGTTCTGTATACATGCTTCCAACAACACATCTAATATCGCATTAATATTGCGTGGTGCCAGCGTATACATTGCCCTCGGGCATCAGAACGTGTGATTGTCATAACGCCTTCGTGCTTTAAAGCTGCAGCCGCCCATTATAAAAGGCACACATGTACGCGGCACGTATTCCCTTATATAACCACATTCGGGGTGCACAGCAAGTTCGGAAACATTTCAAGGCATAATTGCGCGTGGTTTAAAGTATGCTACCGATTACACAGACTATCGATTACACACAGACTACCCATTACACAGACTGCAGTCATATGCGAAAGCTTCATTGTCACAAGCCACTTTCAAATTTATCGATTACATTGAAGTAATCAACAATTTTACGTTCTCGAGCAACATCATACAGTAAACAACAAATGGTTGACGTACGCACAGCAGGATATCGCTGTCGCGTTCAACTTAAGGGTCCCCCCATTTTGTTGTCGTAACGCACGAACACCGCAACTTGAGAAATGCGAAACAGTGTCGTCTTACCAAATCGTTGGAAACACTTGCCTTTTCGAGCAAGCGTTGCATGGCCAGCGCAGCGTTATAAAGGCTACGATCCTTAAAATTACTTATGTATGCCTTTTCTAGTATAAAAATACACATACAGAATATTGACGTGTTGTTATGGTGTCTCAGATATGCACAATAATTGCTTTTTAATTGACAATCGCACCATATGAACGCTGAACCTTGAACAAAATTGGTGGGCGCTGCGGACGGCGTTAGCCGTTTGAAGTATCGTTTGGTCACTTTGGTGCCGTTTAAGGTACCATAAGAGTGGACAAACAGATAAATATACAAACAGACAGCCAGACAGACTAAAATTTTTGCGTCAAAGGACCCCAGGAAAGACTATCGTCCTTAAAAAAAGGCCGAGTCCTGCCATTCGTACCGTCATTTTGTTCCATTTGTGCGGCACAATATAATGAGAGGTAACAGGCAATCATGCCAGGAGAAGTGTACATAATGTTATTAAAAGTGGTTATTGGCAGATCGCTGTTGACTCACGGGACCGAGAAAAAACAGCATTTGTAACCCCCGATGGGTTATACCAATTTAAGTAATGCCGTTTGGGCTTTGTAATGCGCCGGCCACCTTTGAGCGCATGATGGATTCCCTTCTGCGCGGCTTCAAATGGTCCACTTGCTTATGCTATTTAGATAATATAATTGTTTTTTCACCGACGTTCGCAAGCCATCTTGAGCGACTGTCCAGTATTCTCCAAGTATTCCGCGACGCTGGTCTCCAGCTGAACTCCTCCAAATGCCGTTTCGGCCGTCGTGAAATAACTGTACTTGGTCACCTCGTTAACGCATCTGGGGTACAGCCCGATCCGGACAAAATTCGCGCAGTGACTCAATTTCCCGTGCCCTCTTCTTCCAAGGATGTCCGGAGCTTCCTTGGTTTGTGCTCCTACTTTCGCCGCTTCATCCGGAATTTCGCCGATATTGCGCGTCCTCTCACCGAGCTTCTTAAAAAAGACGTCCCATTTACTTGGAATTCGCCTCAAAGTGCTGCATTTTCGGCGCTCATTGCAGCCCTCACGACCACACCAATATTAGCCCACTTCGATAAGACTGCCCCGACAGAAGTTCGTACGGACGCGAGTGGCCACGGAATCGGTGCTGTTTTAGCTCAGCGTCAGCATGGACGTGACTGTGTCATCGCCTACGCCAGCCGCCTTTTATCCCCTGCCGAGAGGAACTACTCCATCACAGAAAGAGAGTGTCTTGCTCTTGTTTGGGCTGTCGCTAAATTTCGCCCGTACCTGTTCGGTCGCAGTTTTACTGTTGTAACTGATCATCATGCACTCTGCTGGCTTTCCTCGCTCAAGGATCCCACGGGACGTCTCGGTCGTTGGTCTCTCCGCCTCCAAGAATACACCTTCTCGGTCGTGTATAAATCTGGTCACCTCCATCAAGACGCCGACTGTCTGTCACGGTATCCAGTCGATCCACCAGACGCCACAGAGAGAGCTACGGAGGCTTGCGTCTTATCAATATCAGACTTTCTTGATATCGCTTCTGAGCAACGCCGCGACCCGGATTTACTTCCCATCATAGAAAGCCTGAGTTCTGCTACTCCACCCACTTCTCTGAACTTGTATTTCCTTCATGAAGGTGTTCTCTACCGCCACAACATGCGCCCTAATGGTCCTGACCGCCTTCTCGTTGTGCTTTCCCATTTGCGTGTAGATGTTCTTCGACAGCTTCACGATGAACCTGCCGCTGGTCACCTGGGAGTCACCCGCACTTATGATCGCGCCCGGCGCCGTTTTTTCTGGCCACGCCTATATCGCTCTGTGCAAAAGTATGTCGCCAGCTGCGACCTTTGTCAACGTCGAAAACGACCAACATCGCTTGCAGCTGGCCTTCTTAACCCTATTGAGATCCCTGCTGAACCATTCTACCGCGTAGGGCTCGACCTTCTCGGGCCATTTCTCACTTCTGCATCCGGGAACAAATGGGTTGCCGTGGCGGCCGACTACGCGACACGTTACGCGATCACCCGCGCTCTTTCAACCAGCTGCGCTACCGATGTCGCCGACTTTCTACTGCATGACATCATATTGCATCACGGCGCACCTCGACAGCTCATTACTGACCAAGGCCGATACTTTTTATCTCGCGTCGTCCAGGATCTCGTACGTTCCTGTTCCACGAACCACACGTTCACAACGGCATACCATCCACAAACTAATGGACTTACAGAGCGCCTGAATCGCACTATCACCGACATGTTGTCAATGTATGTTTCTCCAGACCACCGTGACTGGGACGCAACGTTACCCTACGTCACCTTCGCTTACAACTCCTCCAGACATGACACCGCAGGCTATTCCCCGTTCTACCTTCTTTATGGACGTGAACCCTCTCTGCCTCTTGATACACTCCTTCCCGCTGGTTCAAACTCCCCTGTCACATACGTCCGCGATGCCATAGAGCGAGCCGACGCAGCACGACAGGTTGCCCGAGAACGACTCATACTTTCTCAAGCCTCTCAGAAAGAACGATATGATCGTCACCACCGCGAAGTTTCGTATGCACCAGGTTCTCTCGTACTCTTGTGGACCCCATGTCGTCACATCGGCCTCTCAGAAAAACTTTTATTTCGCTATGACGGACCATACAAAGTCCTATGCAAGATCACCAACCTCACCTACGAGATACAGCGAGTCGTCGACGAAGCGCACTCAATGCCACCACCATCCACTGTTGTGCACGTCGTAAGACTGAAGCCTTATGTGTCACCCAACACTCCCCTTTCGTGAACGCCGCGGGGTAGTGCCACAAGGCAGTAGTGGGATTGGGGCATAAAGGAGTAGAGGGTCCCTGCCTGAAAGAAAAGACTACGAAGTGGATAGAGACCGGTCCCAGCCCGCCAGTGTGCCAGGCATTGTCGTCGCGTGTAAACGTCGTAAATATCTACAAATATACGTTTCCTTGTAAGATTAATAATGAAAATGCGAAGAAAGAAGTGCACGAAAAGGTAACTTGTCATTAGCAGTATTCGAAACTGCGACCTTCGAATAGCACGTCCGATGCTCTATACCATTGACCGTGGTGATCATCCCTCAGGTCACTTTACAGTACATATCGGCATTTGAACGTGGGAGCATCAGTCAGCGCCACCTGTTGCCCGTGCGGCGAGAGTGTAACACTCGTTTTACCTGTTTGCGTCACATATATAACATGTGGTTTTAATACGAGCTGGCAGCTGACAAATAATCCCTCGCATACCATCTGAAGGGATCTGAAGGGATACGGCCATAACAAGACCCTCACTAAGAAAGAAGAAAAAATGAGTACATTTAACAGCTCGTCTTTTTTTTTTGTTCCACACAATAATAATGACAACTGACGGAGAATCATGCCAAGAGAAGTATAAAAGATGTTATTGGAAGTATATGGGGTGTTAATAATATTGTGTCTAACAAAGAAAACAATCCTTTATATTTACACTTCTTTCCTTCCCTTTGTGTAAGCTCTGCATACTTTGAGGCTAAATTATGTACCTACGTACATACCTTCTAGGTCAGCAATGTAGCCCCATTAAAAGTCAACTGCATAACACAACTAAATATAAAGCTATCACGGCACCTTATGTCATCTGCAAGAAATCGCGCCTATGTGCTTCGGGGCTCCAAGGCGCTACGATAATTGAACTCGAAACGGCTTAACCGGGTGGCCAGGTGCACACTGGTGCAATTTGTTGAAAATACCATTACGTTGATCCGAATTTACAAGACGGTTCACTCGCTCGTCCCGCCAGAACCATGACAAGATGAACGGGCCAATCGTAACTGTACAACGCAATTGCATACACTTTGTTCTCAACAACTTTGTGAATTCATTTGGATGGCATTTACTTCCTACGGGTACGGATGGAAATCTGCCAATGCATTGCAAGGCGCGCGGTTGCGGCACTCAATTCAACAAAGAGAAAGAGAGAGATGAAGATGCAATGTTTCGGTGAATGGAAAGGCTGATGCACAAAAAACAGCGCAAAAATATTTAAACGTTTCAGATCAACGGACTCGGTTTCGAAAAGTCTGCGAGTGCGCCATCTATGTTTCTGAATGACGAAGATTTTCGATATCTTGGCAGGGATTCTAGAATGTGCTGTGTGATTGCTATGTGCGTGCATATTGGTTTGTTGTTTACGTTTTCATCGAATTAAAATCCGTTGATAGTCCAGCTTTATTCCTGTCCCTTTTTGTTGTTTCGATTGGTTCTGCTTTCTTTTGGTGCTGCTGGTATTTCCACAAAGGTTCGCGAATTCAGCATTTGTTTTCATAACGGTACCCTATAATGTCGCCAAAAGCAGAAGCGTGGCAATTTTTCAAATCCCTGCCATCTCTAGGTGAGCACGAACGGAGAGAAATGACTAGGGGAGCGGCTGCGAAAGCAACTCCGCAGCTGCACGCCCGATCAGATTGGCAGGCAGTGGCTGTATAGCTTGTTCCTTCTTGCCTCGAGTGGCGGGTCGAATGAGGAGTTGAGTATGGGGAGGGGAGAAAAGACCCAATCCTGGCGTCTGTGTGCCGGCGCGATAAGCGGGCGTCGAGAGGCAGGGTTCGAGTGTCGGCGCACCGCTTCACTTGTGTGCACACACACGCACAACACGTTCGAGTTGTTTGAGAAAAGCCGGCGGAGGAGCTCCCCCTCGACAGAGCGAAAGCGATCTGCGACCGCGGCGACTGCAGTTTAAACGCTTCACGTGGCTGACGTTCCGCACGCTGATTGGAAACAGAAGTCGTCATAGGCACCGTGCGTGAGCCAGAGGGCACTTCATTGTTATTGACACCGGCCACTAGGGGTGCGAAGAAAAACGAGCTGACATTGCGGAAGACAATGACCCACGATTCATCTCTCGTCACACTCGAAGCTTATAGGTTTGCCGAGATCACGGATTTCCGGGAATCGTGCATTAGTCACAAGCATGTCCACTCACATGTTCCGCATGCGTGATTAGAGTTGTCCTCGTGTGAAACACCCTTATGCCTGAGTTGCCACGCTGAATGTTTATCGCGTCCGCCGATCCCCCGTCTTGCTTCCTCGACTCATCATATCGTTCTTGCGCTGTGGTCAATGCCCGTAATCTACACCGAAAGGTGCCAGGGACTGCTTTAAATACTCACTTCTCAATCTGTCCGACACATTTTTTTTCAAACAGTAACGCACCCATGGTACTGGCAGTAAAACACAACGACGTATTACCCAGACATACATAGATTTTAACGATACGTCAATTGAAGATGTCTGCCTTGCTGAACGCCTTGCTTTTTATGTAACTTGCTGGGTAATGAGGTGAGCATAATTGATACAGCGATGACATTGCATTGCTGAGTAACTCAGTGGATGAATTGCAACTCATGATTACGGAGTTAGACAAGGAGAGCAGAAAGGTGGGTCTTAAAATTAATCTGCAGAAAACGAAAGTAATGTACAACAACCTCGGAAAGGAGCAGCGCTTCGAGATAGGTAATAGTGCACTTGAAGTTGTAAAAGACTATGTCTACTTAGGGCAGGTAATAACCGCAGAGCCGAACCACGAGATTGAAGTAACTAGAAGAATAAGAATGGGGTGGAGCACATTCGGCAAGCACTCTCAAATTATGACAGGTAGATTGCCACTATCCCTCAAGAGGAAGGTATATAACAGCTGTATCTTGCCGGTACTTAGCTACGGAGCAGAAACCTGGAGACCTACAAAGAGGGTTCAGCTTAAATTGAGGACGACGCAGCGAGCAATGGAAAGAAAAATGGTAGGTGTAACCTTAGAGACAAGAAGAGAGCAGAGTGGATTAGGGGACAAACGGGGGTTAAGGATATCATAGTTGAAATAAAGAAGAGGAAATGGACATGGGTCGGGCATGTAGCGCGTAGACAGGATAACCGCTGGTCATTAAGGGTAACTAAATGGATTCCCAGAGAAGGGAAGCGGGTTAGGGGAAGACAAAAGGTTAGGTTGGCAGATGAGATTTAGAAGTTTGCGGGTATAAATTGGCAGCAGCAAGCACAGGACCGGGTTAACTGGCGGAACATGGGAGAGGTCTTTGTCCTGCAGTGGACGTAGTCAGGCTGATGATGATGATGATGATGATGATGATGATGATGAGGATGATGATGAATTGATACAGCCGATAGAAGGGAAACGTCACTGAATTACTTCGAAAGAAAAATAAGGACACCACTGTTCTTTTTTCCACACGTAAATGACTGACAGCTGTGTACGCACGAAAAATGGAAAGCCAGTTTGACACAACTTGAGGCTGGTATCATTAGAGTGGTAATGAGGTCAATCGCATTGTGCACAGGGCTTCTCTTTCACGCGTTTTCCAGGACAACATTCGCGATACTTGAAGAGAACCAACAAAATCACAGCACACGAGAAAGAAGCAGGCGTCAACACCGCTGGAGCTAAATGAGGCTTTGTGGAAGAGTAGCATTCATCCAAAGAACCTCACAAAGCATGTGCAGCACGTCGTATTCGCTTCTGAAACATTCACGATTAGCAGCTCGGTGCTTGTGATGATTGTACGAACTAAACTGAAAAAAAAAAAGAAAGCACACGGGCTCCCTGCAGAGCAATGGGCCTGTTGCACGTGTCGCTGGCGGGCATTAACCGCAGCGCTGAGAGCGGGTGATCGAGAACACACACGCATCACAGTAACGCAAGACGCCGCGCATAAACGTCGGCGCGAAAGCGTCGCCTAACGAACGAGCCACCGCAGTGGCTTTCGATCAATGTCACGCGCAGTCTAACCGCCCATTTTAAGCTACTTCTATAGGCGCTCCCTTTCGCAAAGTGGTGACACGTTCGTAACCTTACAGGCACAGAGACTTCTTTTCAGGCGCGGTATACTGGGCATTCACTCACCGCAAGCTTGCGTTCTCTGCACACTGATCCGTGATAAAGATGAACGCACTTGAGAGTAGGTGAGCGATCGGAAAGGCGAAAGGGGTCGCTTGACAGGCGCCCTTCATGGGGTGCCTTGATGCGCGCCTTCTAATCGAGGCACGCTATATCCCTTTAGAGTTGAACGAAAGAATGCGATGCGAGTATCTTTGCGCAACTCAGAAAACCCATTCATCGTCGCATAATAACCAAGTCAGATAAAGTGGTTCTTCATGAGGAGCAGGAGAGAGTATATGGCACTACGATGCCCGAAGCGGGGCCATAGCCAGGGGGGAGGTCAGGGGTTTCAATCACACAACCCATCCTGAAGGTTTTCAATTGCGTATATATATATATATATATATATATATATATATATATATATATATATATATATATATATATATTTATATATATATATATATATATATATATATATATATATATATATATATATATATATATATATATATATATATATGCAAAGATGCAAAGTCACGTTCGCACATTACTAAAGTATGGGTGAACCAACCTTCCCCCACTCCCCAAGAACAATTTATAGCTATGCTACTGGTCATAAGTATGCATGAACGGCTTTAATATTGTCTTTATGTGCCCTTTGTTAAGGGCGGGTTGCTGAGGAGCTGGAAGACATAATGGCTCGAATAAACCGGGTGACTTTCTTTCCTTTTTTTATTCAACGCAGCAAACAGTTGGTTTTATTTTAGTCATCTTTTTTCACCAATACCAATGGGTACATATGACCGTTACCGCCTTTCTTTTGTCCTACGTCCCTAAATTGCCACGCAGGCAAGATATTGGCCAGTTGATTTAGTAGCACGCAGCCCAAGTATCACAGGTGCTACTACTATTACTACTACTACTACTGCTACTACGACTACACAGGATGACGTATACAAAATGATTATTCAGTACTCGCAGTATTCCACGCCTCAGCGCAACAGGAATCACCACAACGGGAGAGAAACACAAAATGACAAGAAACAACACTACGACGAGTGTCAGCCTTTGAGCATAACCCCAAGCACAGCAGGCGATACAAAATTTGCTCAGAATTCTCCCCCAAACTTGATTTGCTTGTCTGAGAGTCACCGTGGCACTTTCAAGCGTTACACTCCATCAATCAATCAATGGGATTCCAGGCATCCGCACCCCCTGGTCACCAACCTCGCCGAGTGCAGGAATGCCTGAACTGACGACATCGCGAAGCTTGTGTTCTGAGTGCTCCAGACTCTCCTCAAGAGAACTCTCTGAATCCGGAATCACCTCCCGCCCCTACATCCTCCTCGCCTGTCACCTCTCTTACATTAAGGTCCTTAGACATCGCCTGTCTGCTCACCGCCACTACACAAGAGGCATGTTTAACAGTGCACCCTAAATGCTGTGTGCAAGTGCCCAAACCTGGTCTGGCTATTCACACACCGAACCAATGATGTCTTTCACGCACATGGGAGGGGCTCCGCCGACATCTGGCGCTTGCTTCCCTCAATGCAGCTCCTCCGCGGCGCCTCGTCGAGGCGAGTCTGGCGCCACCGTGGTACGCGCAATTACGGCTACGCACGCACGCACGGCTGGAACAGCGGGGTTATGTGATAGAGTGTTTCTTTTAGGAGCAGCCGTAAGGAAAACGAGGGGAGTGCAAGGCCGAGACAAGCCAGAGGGCTCCCCGATCGAAACAGGCTTCGCACTTGACAGGCGTGGAAGAAGCAGCTGCACGTCGCTCCTTCCATGCACAGTTGCTCGCGCGCCGTGGCACCCTCTGGCGACGAGACCGATGCTCCGCTGCGAGGGAACGGGTGAAGAGGCGCGAAACAACGCTCGAAACAACCTCTCGATTCTCTTTTCTTTTCTTCTCCGAGTTATATATTTCAACACCCCTGCAGTGAAGTGCGCTGAGCGATCCTCGACGTGTCGCTCTATTGTTTGCATTGCGCATTGAAAAATAACACGTGTTCACCGAACCGTTTCTACGAGGGCTCGTAATATGAAAGGGAGCTCTCGCGCTGCCATTCTTCTGGTGTGAGCCTGAAACGTTTGTCCGTGGAACTAGATGGAAGCTGTACACCCTTTTCTTGTCATTTATACCCCACCGAAACGAAATCTATGTCATAACGAAATGGTGGTCTCGCCTAGCGGAACAGACGGATGTTTTTAGATATCTATCTATCTATCTATCTATCTATCTATCTATCTATCTATCTATCTATCTATCTATCTATCTATCTATCTATCTATCTATCTATCTATCTGTCTGTCTGTCTGTCTATCTATCTATCTATCTATCTATCTATCTATCTATCTATCTATCTATCTATCTATCTATCTATCTATCTATCTATCTATCTATCTATCTATCTATCTATCTATCTATCCTATCTATCTATCTATCTATCTATTCCATGAAATACGTGTGCAATACAGAACAAATGCAGGATTAGCCAATGAATCGAACCCTTTCAGTGCTTATTAAGGGCTCTGTCTTTCTGTTTTTCCCTCCCTCTTTTTTCACGATGTCATGGAGTTGCTGCCATAACGTGGTCAGCAGGGCTCATCACATATAAGAGCACCTGAACAGCCTATATTCAGACGGCATGCATGCAATCGAGGGCTTGTCAAATCTAATTAGTAGGGATGAAACCTGTGGTTGCGACACTCGATGAAGGAGTGGGCGAAGTTATTTGCGATATCATGCAATGCGTGGACTAGGTGAGCGTTGGTGGTCTTCTAACGAACAAGAGAGGTGGTTGAGGGAAGGGGAACGAGATGTATAGAAAACAGAGAGGATGTAAGAGGACGCTGTAGATGTAGATGGAGTGATACGGTAAGAAGCTTCACTGCTTCGCAATATCCTCGTCTGGTACAGCAACCCAGGTTGAGTGATATTGGTGGGAGAGAGGAGTTATTCAATGCGTATACGCATTGTACAACCCCAGTCTTTACAGCACAGCATATATACTGTGGATGTCAATGCTATAGCTGTATACAAGGATTGCTATCTCGCTGCTGTATAGGCGTGTTTGTGGCCACAGACATGCGGGCTCAGTGCTCATTGTGCATAAAACACAGCGGGGCTCTTTCAAGTATTGTGTGCCTTGATAAGCATACAGCTTACCGGGTGCACGTCTTGAGTAAATCAGTAAACAAAAATAGCACAGTTTGCCCAAAATGACGCAAGCCTTGATAACAGCAGAGCTTGTGGACAGGTGGTGGATTTGTGCACTTTATCTATTATGCACGCGTGGTTGGCTGCAACCAATCGTCCGTCATTGTCGAAACGCGATACTGATAAAGAGTAGAATGCGTTGCTGGGCGAGTTTATTTTCAGAACGGCAGAAAAATCGGCGCACGTTGAGTGGAGTAGACCCTAGAAACTGTGGTTCATACCCGCACAGGGAGTTTCGCCAAGAGTCGATTAGTTTTGAAAAGGAATTATAGAATGAAAGTTCAAACTATGTATAAATAAGGCATAAAAAGTACAGAAGAAAAAAATCAGTGTCTGTGGAAGTGCAGTAGAAGAGGTGGAAGAGGGCAAACTCGACGAAGATAACAAAAAGAGCGCGTGCCAGTTCATGAAAATTATTATGACCGTTTTTCGTACGCCACAGGGCAAACAATACTCGTCATACTGGATGTACATGTACATGACTACGCTTTCTGTCTTTTTTTATGTTTTCCTAGGTTCATTTTTGTGACTGTCGATTTCTATTTCTTTCTCTGTGTGCCTATTTATTTGTGCTTTTTGTAGTTTTCTCTTGTTCTATCTTTGCTTTTATTCTTTCTATCTTTCCTTCCATATCTCGTTCATATCTCGTTCCATGCATCGTCTGCGTTTTTATTTGTTTCTTCGACTTTTCATTTTCTTTCTCTCTCTCTCTCTCACTTTAGGTGGTCAGTCTCTGGCCTTCTATTTTATTCTCTTTTTCTATATTGCTTCAAACTTTGTCTTTGTGTGTCTATCTCCTTCTCTTTTTGACTTTTTCTCT